>JAYWVB010000008.1:0-600000 GCA_039881045.1 Chaetomium olivaceum
CCCGCGCCCTTGTTGTCTCCAAGTCTATCCCACCTCCAGAATAGGCACATTCCGCTCCGCTACTCGGAAAGCTTGATACAAGTCAGTATTACACCCTATCCTGGCTATCGGGTTGTCAACATCCTCGGACTATTGCGCAATCTGTTTCGGCCCCCTCGAGTTTCGGGATCATTACTGAGCAACCTCGGAGAAGGCAATCAGCTGCTGAAAGCAGAACGAACCTCGATGGAGTACCGTCCGCCGACTCGGACCCCCTCGGATAAGCTACCAAAATGGGAATGAATGCAGCAGGTATTTCACGACAGGGCTTCCGGCCCCAGGATGACCCGAGTTGGCTGACCCCCACGGATTGAACCTCTGGATGTAAGCTTATGTCATTAACTCCGTATGTCAGGCATAGGTGTTCAACGCGCGTTGTCTTTGGCTGCACCCCGAATCAACTTGATGAGTGAGTCCATTGATACCGTTAGCGTGCGTGGGACGCCGAGAATCGGGCAAAACCCGCCCCTGCATGCATGTCGTGGTCATGCACCCTAAAGTCCGATGGATTGGATAATATGGCATGTGTTAATGCAGGACCGTTCCTGCGGGAGTATGGTAAAGTTTTTGAGTTGCGTGGCTGAGAACGCATCCCGCATGCAGCATGCGACATGGAGCCCGAACCGAGAACCTCAAGGTGACACAGTCCTCACCGGCCCAATGCTGCCCTGCCCCTTAGTCTGATGTTTGCTCCTCAATCTGCGCCATTGGCTTGGCTGTTGACGGGTATCGCCGCTTGTCAGATCTGTGGCTGCGGCGAGCCTTTGATATTGCCGGCGTGGACTGTTTCATGATTTGCCTGTTCGAAAAGGGGGAGTGGTGAAAAAAAGCTTGGCTGGAGTGAAAACTGAGCAAGTGGTTGGGGGCTGCCTGGTTCGGTACAACACGTATCTATCACCTGCGGCCGGCCCGGTTTCTGTGCCACCCACCCACTGACTGGTCCGGATAGAGTCGGAAGGATTCCGGAGAGGTGTGTGGGTTTTTTCCGTCTCATGGTAAGACGCGGATGAAAGAAATGCGTATATGGGAACGAGACCGAGATGGAGGTTCATCTTTCCAGCATAGAGCAGGAAAAAAGCAATCTCAATGTTTTCATCCTTTCGAGTTGCCGATGCTACAGGGCCTGCCAACGCGGAATCGACCAAATCCGCAGGGCGGTCTGGTGGTCGAGTTCACGCCTTGGTGGCCTGTAACCAGTGTAGGATCCGCAAGGTATGTGGTATTCATGGTCCAAATTGCGTGGCGGACGGCCCACGGCCCACCTGCCATGCTTTAATGTTACACGTAGCTCACGCGAGGATTCACAACAGTTAAAATGCAGTGGAGGCAAAGACCGTTGCACAAGATGCCAGGCCACTGGAAGCACCTGCCTCTACTCGCAAACTCCACGAAGGGGACGTCGCCAGTCATTCATACCCTATTCTGAAAGCAGTGATGATCTGGGTCGCCTCTCCAAATTAACTCCTCCCTGCGAGCAAGAGGGCGAAGAAGCAGCACCCTTAGGGCAAAAGAAACAGAGGAAAGATGCGACAGGCCAAGCGCTGGAACAAGAACAACTATCGGGATCAACGACACCAGCACAAACAGACACACTCTCCGCCATCGACACCTCGATCAACCTTCAGAATGCCCCTACCATCACCCGGGACATTAGCAGCTCGGCACTGTCTACAGAGTCAGAGTCGAGCTGGGATTCCACAACAATGGACATGGGATTGCACACACCTGGCCTGTTTGCGGACGACGAGCTGTACGACTTTGACCTCTCCGTCATGACCGGAGTCCATAGTTCCACCACCAACAGCATGTCCGAAACCATAGCCCCATCAAATCTGATGTCTGGGCTATATTCCCTCTCCCAACCAGGGGGCGACAGCGCCGAAGTTCCCATGCGCGACGCACCACCAACAACAGCCACAACCACATCCACCACCACAACATCACTCACATCCACCACCGCCTCGCCCGCCAACAGCCACCCCTTCACATTCCCAACCCCAATCCCAACCCCAACAGCCCAAGCAACAGCAGCTGCAGCCGTCACCGGACCCACAACCACGGGAAACGGCCCCGCAGACTGCCGCTGCCTCGGCTCGATGGCGCAACTCCTCGAAGAGATCGGCGTGCGGCGCGGCGCGGGCTCGCAGGACGCGGCGGGCATCGACGGCCTGCTGATGTGTCTGCATCTCGGCACACATGCCTGCAACGACGTGCTTGCGTGCGCGCGCTGCCGGCTGTGCTCGCAGTACTCGATGCTGGTGGTTACCGTGCTGCAGCAGCTGGGGGAGATTTGTAGGGATTTGGGGGATTTGTTGGCGGCGTCCCCACAAGCGGGGCAAGAACAACAAGGAGACGGAAGTGTGGATATGGCGGCGATGGGGGAGCGTCAGAGAGGGGGTGGTGGCGGTTTACTGCCGAGGCAGAGGCATGAGACGCTGCTTGATGGGACGATTTGGTTTGGGCGGTATAGCATCAAGACGCCCAAGATGAAGGACTCGCTCGTGCAGAATTTGATTATGCTACATCTTGGTGATTTGAGGGCGCTTCTGCGGCGGTTAAAGAATGAGATTGGGCGGAAAAGGGGGCGGTGGGAGCTGGTGGTGCAGGTGGAAGCCGAGGTTGAGAGGGTGTATGGGTTGGCGCAGCCTGCAGGAAACTGGGATGGTGAGCTTGGATGAGACGGCCTATGGGTCGGCCTCTTAGAGAAGCTATTTAGAAGGCTGAATGGTTGTGGGTTTTGGGCACAAATTACATGAAGCATGGCTGTTCTACACGGCTAACATCCACTTGAAGGCATTTTCGTGGCAGGGTTAGCGGGTGCCCAGACTTTAGGTTGGGGAACCAAGTTCAACTTAGCTGTCCATAAAGAGTTAGATGGGTATTACGAAATAGACTTTATTAGACACAGAACTTGGCGCCTAGAAGATACTGTTAATAGTATATGAGAACCTCTAAGGAACTTACTCTGTCTTGCGTTGTATGTCCAGGAATATAAATGTAAATTATTCTCTAACTTTGTTCGTGCGGCTTCAAGCCTAATGCACCGAGCATCTTCTCGATTCAGAGTTTGTCAAAAAATAAAAGGCGGACTCTGGCATCAAAAATACATTGTCGTCAACTTAAAGTTGGATGGTACTGTACCTTACCCCTCGGACTTGTGATACGCAAGTCGCATTAGACCGAGGCTAAGATCTACCATTACAATCCCTTAGCCCTCATCTCAATAAACATCTCCTCCAAAGCCGCCTGGCTGTCTTTGATCTGGTATCCTAATCCTCTGCACGTCTTTACCAACTTGCTCGCATCAAGAGTGACATTGGCCCGGGGAGCCTTGAGCACCTTGTTCATGTCGTCGACCTCAAAGTTCTCCCATGTGAGGGAGGGCCGGATGTACTTCTTGGCCAGCGCCATGACCTGATTGTTAGTCGCCGGCTTCGGGTTCACCAGGTTGTAAATCCCAGTCACGCCGTTCTCGGCCATGAGGATGGCGCCAGGGAGGAGGTTGGTGAGAACACTGATAGACTACGAGGCATGTCAGATGGATGCACCAATAAGAGTACACGCCCATATCTGAAACTCACCGACGGGATGTTGATAAGCTTGTTGTACTTCATCAGCCTAGTAACCAAGTTCTTTTGGTCCAAGTCCGCTGCCATTGGGCCCCTGAGCCTCAGAATGAGCACGTTCGGATAAGTCCGGATTGCCTGTATGATAGGTCAGCTCGGCACCATGTCTCAAGTGAGTAAACGACTGACGTTTTCGCTGACTAGTCTAGTACGGGAATACGTCGAACCGCCGTAGAATGGCGTCTCTTCCTCGGTGAAACCCGTTCCATCGAGCGGGTGGGCCTCGTCCTGATCGTAAATGCACCCTGAGCCAAAATGGCTGACATGAACCCCGAGCTCGTAACAGCAGTCGACAAGGTTGAGAGCGCCCAGGATGTTGGATCGTGTAACCTCAATTTGGTGATCTTCGCACCAGTCGGCGTTGGGGGTACCGCGAATGCCGGCACAGTTGAAAACGTGAGTGGCGTTGAGGCGTGAGAGTTCACTATTTTCTTGATGAGCAAAAGATGACAGAAACGTCAGCATCATCTCACCTCAAGACCTGCTCCCGGTTCTCGGTGCGGACAAGAGATGTGATCACTGTCTTGCCCGACGCTGAAAGGGCCTCCTTGATTTGCGAGGCAATCCACCCGTTTCCTGGGTTGGTCCAAGTTAGCCAGGGTCATGCGATCCGGATTGTTTTGCAATACGGACCAAATATCACGAAGACTTGGGGGCGCGTGAGGACGGCCATGGTATCGACAGATTTGATTTGATTCTAGCACACGATGGGGCTTTGTTGCTGTCGTTATCTTGAGTATGACCGTCTTACTCGGATTTCTTATAGCTCACGCAGTCCGAACGGAGACGCGGCTTTACTCGAAACCCTCCGCATCGCTGAGTCCGACATCACCTATCCTGGTCAGAACGGGTCGGTGCCCCCGGGACTGGACCGGGGTTGGTAAGATGCCTATCCAGTCGCTTCCCCTTTCGGCAGTTTCCGTCCTTCGACTCAGACGGCAAGGTCCCGAAGAGCGGGTTACCTTGCTGCCGGAAGAGGATTCGTTATTCCCGTTGTAGATACCCTGCTCCGAAGTACAAGCTAGTATACAAGGCTATTCTTCTTTTATTGAAGAGACTCGGACGTGACACGATCTGCATAACTATCGCCAGAAACTTGGTGTTTGCTCTTGCACGAACTTGGAAACCAGAGCTTTTGAAGCCCACCAATTCTGACGCCAGACACATTCCTTGTGGATTCTGTTTCAAACTAAACCGGGCCGGGTCTCAACTTGCGTTGTGTCTTTCGCTAGAAACAATCTTTCACAATGGCTCGCCCTGAATTTACACCCCCGGACTCACCAAAACTGAAAGCTCAAGTTTTCCCGCTTGTTGTCGACCAAGCACGCAGCCGTGACGCCCTAGCCCTCGTTGGTGTTACCAAGTTCCCCTACCGCAGTGACATCAAAAACATTCTAATTACCGGTGGCGCTGGGTTTATGTGAGCCAGCCTTGTCCCTTCATACCCATCTCATGTCACACAACTAACACAGTTGCCTCAACAGCGGGAGCTGGGTTACACGGCACCTGACGGTCCAATACCCCCAATACAACATCATATGCTTCGACAAGCTCGACCGCGTTGCCTCCCCCGCCAACATCAGCTGTCTCAATGGACTGCCCAACTTCACCTTCGTCCAGGGTGACATCACCTGCTCCGGGGCGGTATCCCACGCGCTCGCAGCGCACGCCATCGACTGCGTGCTGCACTTTGCCGCCTCGTCGCACGTGCAGAATTCCTTCGACGACGCGGCCTCCTTCACGCTCAACAACGTGGTGGGCACGCAGGTGCTGCTGGAAAGCGTGCGGCAGCACGGCCGGGTCAAGCGGTTCGTGCACGTCAGCACAGACGAGGTATACGGCGAGACCAACGGCGAGTTCCTCGACGAGACGCACGCCTTCCACCCGACCAACCCCTACTCGGCCTCCAAGGCCGCCGCCGAGATGTACGTGCACGCCTACGCCAAGTCGTTCAAGATCCCGACCATCATCGTCCGGAGTAACAATGTGTACGGCCCGTGCCAGTACCCCGAGAGTGAGTCCCCCCATTTCATCCCCCCCCTTTTCATCTTCCCCTAACCACAACGATGTTGACCATTTGCCCCTCCCAGAAATAATCCCCAAATTCATCAACCTCCTCCGGTCCCACCAACCGCTCACCATCCAAGGCTCCGGCCTCAACTCGCGGCGCTACCTCTACGGCGCCGACGCGGCCGACGCCTTCGACACGGTCCTCCATCAAGGCGTGATCGGCGAAGCCTACAACGTGGGCTCGGCCTTCGAGATCACCAACCTGGAGGTGGCGGTCCGCATGCTGCAACTCTTTGGCTGTACGCCGCAGGCCGATTTCGGTGCGCGCTTGCGCTGGGTGGAGGACAGGCCGTTTAATGACTATGATTATCGGGTGGATGGGTCGAAACTGCAGGCGTTGGGGTGGAGGCAGCGGACGTCGTTTGAGAAGGGGCTCGGGGCGACGGTGGAGTGGTACAGGCAGAACTTGGATGTTTGGTGGCCTGGGGTCGGGGTTGATGTTGGTGAGGAAGAAGATGTGAAGGGGGTGCAGTCACCGGGCTCGATGGTGGAGGTGGATCCTGTTTCGTGATGAGCTTAGTGGTGTGGACACGCCTCGGGCATCATCACTTTGTAAGTGGTGGTGCGCTGGTGTTGTAACTGCTTTCCTTATTTCATTTCGTCTAGATGTTTGTTGCTGGTTGAGGAGCATGGTGTATGAATCCGGCTCAAGACACTAGACTAGGTATTAGGCAGTTGCCATTAGAATGTGTAAATGGTTGGATATATGGATAATTTCTGTTTGTCCTGATAAATGAACATCCCAATGACCCACCCCATCATGTATAATACCCAAGCAAACGTAAACGCCATCATCTTCTAAGTCGTAAAGTAACGGTAACCGGCTCTTCTTCCGATAGTTCAGCCGTTTCTGTCATAGCACCCTCAAAGGCATGGCACACCATGGCCTTCAGCTTCGATCGCGAGCAAGTGACCGAGAACTCGATTCCCTTGTCGTTCCCATCCCCAATTTGTGTTTGTCCGTCAAGTCCGAGAATCCCATTGTCGGCGTCCCCTGGGCGGAGAGACATATCGACGTTGCCGAGCAGGCTCTCCAGGTCAAGGCCGTTGCCCAGACCCTGTCCGTCCCATCGTGGATGTCCGACCTCGCGATCCTGTGATGGCGCGCCACCACTTGGCGAGAATGTAGACTGATTCCCCATGGTATTCCCGTTCCCAGGCGTCCCGTGAGACATTAACAGGTCAGAGAGGTCCATCGAGTAATTCATCTTGGTCGACACGGCGCCTTCAGGGGTGATAGTGCGATGGTGCGATGGCGTGAAGGGGCCCCCGGAATGGATGAGATTAGGCGGACTCGCTGAAGAAGCCGATGAGTGGCCTTGGACTGGAAACGGAGAGCTGTTCGAGCTGCTGGAACTCGCCGACTCGATCCCAAGAATGTCCACGCGACAGGGCGGGTGTGGCCCAGTCGGTCGTGTGTAACGTGTATCTATGGTCGGTAGGCCGCGGTCGCGGGATGACGCCGTAGACGGCAGTTGCTGCTTGGCGTTTTGCCGCTTCTGGCGACGCATCAGCAGCGAGTGGCGGTTCTTGATGGCGAGCGGCGCACGCGCCGAAAGGAAGCTTTCGGCCATGAGCTTCCAATTGTGACCGTAGACAGTGACGAGGGACAAGAGAAGCTTATCCTATTTTTGGGGATGGCCTAGTTAGTGGGATTATTTTCGTCGATGACGGGATTGTACATGGCTTGGTAGAGAAGGGCATGGAAGGAGACGGACCTCCTCGGCCGACCAGAAGCTGTGGTCGAGATCTGGATTGACATTGTCGTTCCATCGCTTGGCGCATTGCTCAGCATTGCGAGTGCCAACATCAGCAGCGACGGCAACCCACCGCGTGCCGCATTTGGCCACGGCTTCCCTCAGGCGGTTGTCTTCCGTCGCTGACCACCTGCCCGTGTTGATGGAAGACCTCGGGCGAGGCGCTTCACTGCTGATATTCTCGGACGTCCGAGAGGGGTCAAACGACCGGCCCGGATCCGTTGCGAATGCTGGGGGTTTCGAAGTTGGCAACATTTCCGAGCTAACTTCGGTAGACAGGCGGAGTGGGTGCCGCGTATGTGTTACGCCAGGGTAGGGTATACCGTATGGAAGTCGCGAAATAGCAGTCACGGTTACAGAATCGCTAAGGCGCTAGACAGCAAGGTAATTTCCTAGGGAAAGAAACGGGAAGGACGGAACGCTTCTGACTCGGAAAAACCAGAAGCAGCCCGAGTTACCTGTCGGGACTCGGGAGGATTCTTGCTGGCAAACCGGGAAACCCCGCTTCTCTGCCTTAAATCCGTAAGCAAATCGGGACCCGTCCCTATCAGCCACTCTCACAACACGACAGGAATCTGAGTGATGAAAGCAAATGCATCATGCATGTACAGTACAAAGGTACATGTACAGGGGGGATAAGGTATCATGGATGATCGGATAGATGTCTCGAGTTGTCAGTAAGCTCCCACCATTCTCCACCTTCCCGCAGCCCTAACTCTAGTGGGTCCGGGTTCTGACTCCGGTGGGCCCAAACTTGACTCCGGTGGGTCCAACGAGTTTAACTCGGCTGACTGTGAGAGTTGAACGAGTTGAACCCCCAAACTCTAAACAAAGGCAAGATGCTATCTCCGAGACGTCAACCCCGGCTGAGCAATCCCCCCTTTCGTATTGCTCCGGCCCGGGGGCTTTCGAGTTTGCAGGCGGATGATAAGTCTTGACTTTAGTTTCCTTGAAAATAACCAGCGACCATGGATTCCGATTTTTCCTGCATCTCTCAGCTTATCCCGAAGGCCTCCCACCCTGGCCCGATCCCGTTAGACCATCCCTAACCCTGACGGTGTATGAGAGCAAACACGACGACGAGTCAACAACAGCTTTCCATCGGGCTTCCTCCCCTTGCAGTCGACAATGCAGTCCTTTCTGCAATACCGTCGGATGCGGGCGTCGGTGAAGAGTGATCTCGCCCACGTTCGCACCAAGGCAGCCGGAACCAGCTCTCCAAACTCGTCATCGTTGGAAACCAAGGAAGTCCCCGACACCAATGGTTCTCAGAACAACGAGGTGGAAAAGGATGAGGCTTGGGCGAGTGCACTGGGAGTCAAGATTTCGCGACCAGCAGAGGACGACGGCAGTGCGGTTTATTTGGTAGACTGGAAGGATGGTGACCCTCAAAACCCTCACAACTGGAAACGCTCCCAGAAGTGGGCGTGTACCTTCGCGGTATGCCTCCTCACCTTGGCCATCACCATTCCGTCATCCATCGACGCGCCAGTAGCCGAAGCCTTCAACGAGCACTATGGCGTCTCGCCCTTGGCAGGGTCTATGACCACGGGCATGTATCTTCTCGGCACTGGTGTAGGTGCGCTCTTCGCCGGCACCGTGTCGGAGACCTTCGGCCGCAACGTCATGTATATGACAACCTTTGTCGTTTTCATGCTCTTCATCATGGCCAAGGCCCTAGCCCCGAACTACGGCGCCGCCATTGTCTTCCGTTTTCTAACGGGATTCTTCGGCTCGACCCCCATGACGGCTGCCGGCGGGACCATCGCCGACATGTGGAGCCCCCTCGAGATGATTTTCTGCGTCCCCGTCGGCGCCATGACATCCTACGCTGGCCCGATCGTCGGCCCTATCCTCGGTGCTTATCTTCCCGAGCTTGGCTTTCGCTGGGCCGACTGGCTCGCCCTCATCATCGCCGGCGCCGTGCTGGTTTACGTTTTCCTGTTTCAGCCCGAGACATACCGACCGATTCTGCTGGAGTGGAAGGCCAAGCATCTCCGCGAGCTCACGGGTGACTCACGCTACCAAGTTGAGGATCACGCCGCAGCGGGAACCTTGGCCAAGAGACTTGTGGTCAACCTCTACCGACCTTTCGTCATGACCTACACGGAACCCATCATCCTCATTTTCACCTTTTACCTAACCGTCATCTACTTCGTCTTGTTTGCCTTCCTCAACGGTTACCCCTTCATCTTCGAGCAGACCTACGGCATCTCCCACTCGATGACCTTCATTCTCTGGGTTGCTCTGCTCGTTGGCGATCTCGCCGCCCTACCTCTTATCCCGCTAATTTATGGCTGGGCCAAGAAGGCCGCGGTGAAGGGGACCCTGACGCCCGAGTTGTGCTTGTGGTACGGAATGCTGGGCGGCTCCATCATGTTGCCCATCTCTCTGTGGTGGCTCGCGTGGACCTGCTACGTAAGGAACCCCCCTCCCCCAACTTGCCGTTGTGTTGCTGTAGCTAACCTCACCACAACACAGGCTGATATCAGCATCTGGGTGCCCATCGTGGGCTCCGCTTTCTTTGGCTACGGATTGGTCACCATATTCACCACCACTTTCCTGTACACCGTCTTCGTCTACGGCGTCCACTCTGCGTCTGCTCTCGCCTTTATGACCTGCGTTCGCTACATCATTGCCGGTAGCCTGGTTCCCGCGTCTATTCCCATGTATCAAAACCTGGGGCCTCATCAGGCGTTGACTATCCCGGCTGCTCTGGCCACAGTACTGGCCCCCGTGCCGTTTCTCTTGTACAAGTATGGTGCTAGGATCAGGGGTGCGAGCAAGAAAGCGATGCGTCATTAAAGTGGATGGTGGCCGGAAAAAAGGAAAAAAGGAAGATTGGCAGGAATTTGGAGGAGTTTATTCGAGATACTTACTTTTATGTAATCACAGCAGTGTATGTCTGGAGCTCGGTTTATTTTCTTTACGGTTAGCCCAAAACATAGATTTCCTGCGACTATCCCACTTCTCCTCTACGATGTTCCCTGTTTTCATAGTAGTAGCACTGAGGCTCGGCAGAAATAGTTCACTACCTAGGCACAACTACGTAGAATAACGGCGTCACCTTTGACTCTCGCCGGCGCGGTACACAGTTCAAGACGTATGTGATATAAATGCAGCAACATTCGGGATGTTGATTAACGCAGTGGATGGTGTAGTCTGTGTGGAAGTCTGCTTCACCTAGGAAGGCGTTTGCCTCCCCAATGCTTCAGCCGACAGCTAATCTCACGCTCTCATCAATATCACCTCCTTTAAAAGTCGACCTTGGCCTTGACAGCAGTGACAAAGTCCTCCACATCCTGCCAAAACACCTCTGGCAGTTCAAAGGCCGCAAAATGACCACCCTATTCTTCGTTAGTCCACGACTCCTGTTTGGTCCACAGAGAGCTGACGTACTTTGTCATGAGCCCGATAAAAGACCAGGTTCTCCGGAAACCAGTGGTCCAACCACGACTTCGCCACCGCCAACACCTCTGCCGGGAAGAACGAATACCCGATGGGCTTGTTGGTGATCGCCAGAGGCGAAGGCAGCTTGTCCGGGACGTCGCGCAGGATCGCCTCCCAGCCAGCGCGGTACGCCCACAGCGCGCGGCCGTATGACTTGGTGAGCCAGTACCAGGAGACCTGTTTGAGGATCACGTCCAGCGGGGTGTTGGTGCCTTCGGCGTACATGGCGCCGATCCTGTTGTGACGTTAGTCTGGATGATATAGCGAACATCGGGGCTTGTTCAGGGTTAACTCACCATCCGAGCATGGCGAGCGGGTTCGACTCCAGCACCAGCGAGATGGTGCCAGGCTTTGTCCCCTGCTCCAGCATGTAGCCGGTGCCCGAGTAGATGAAAGCCTCGCCGGCTGCGAGCGAGGGCGCTTCTTGCGGAGTGACGGGCAAGTCCGCGACACCTGCCTTCTCCGAGGGCGTGAGGAGGAAGTTGTTGACTGCAATTCGTCAGTATCCCGAAAGACTTTTAAATGCAAAAGAGTATAGCTTACAGTGAACAGCCTTGCATTCGTCATGCGTGCCCAGCGCGGCCGTGATGCCCGACCCCACATCCCCGCCCTGCGCAACATACGCGTTAAAGCCCAGCGCCTTCATCAGCTCGTTGAGCGCCTCGCCCGCCTTGACAAAGTCCAGTTCCGTCTCTGTCAGCCCGCTGCGGGTGGACAGTCCGTAATCCGGGATGGATGGCGTGATGACATGGTACGGTAGCGTCTCGGGCGTGTACTTCTCAGCGAGCAACTCGTAGATGGGGATGAAATCCAGCCACGAGCTGGGCCAGCCGTGGGACAAGATGATGGGGATGGCGTCGGGCTTGCTGGAGAACAGGCCGGCAAAATGCAGGTCGAACACCTGGCCGTCCGAGGGGGCCGTCACGTTGATGGTGAACTGCGGGAACGTGTTCCAGTACTTCTCTTGGGCGCGCCAGTCGAAGTCATTGGCCCAGACATCGGCCGCGTTGGCGAACCACACCCGCGAGGCGCCAAAGGCATACTCAACTCCGTCTGTGAAGTTGTGCGTGTTATAAAACGAGGGCTCCGGGATCACGGAATGCTTGACCAGGGTTGTGAGTTGGTGGATGTCCTTGTTCGGGATATGGAGGGTAAAGGGGACCGGGGTGCCCGGGATGCCCGCCGGCACGAGTCCGAAGCCAGAGTTGATCATTTTCTTTTCAGTCGTGGGTTGGGGCGGGGTGACACTGGTAGGTCGGCTGCCGCTGTCCATGATCTTCGATTTCTAGGGAATGATGAGGCTTTTATAACTGCGACAATACAAAAAGGAGATCTTCACTATTCCCCAACCTGGGGTGATGCGGCGCTCGATACTACAGGGCAGCGGATTTGTCAGGTAGGATTTACAATGCCTCCACCTTTGCTGACGCCAAGGCCTGTGTTGCCGTGAAATCAAGGCGGTCTACCCTAACCGGGCTAAGTCGATGAAGCTAGCGGGGGTTATAAATGGCCAGGGTCGAGATTGATGTCAGAATTCATATCCCGGATTCCCGATGAGTCAATCCGATTCACGATTCACGATTCACTGAGCCCGAGATGCCGATAATGATCTCAGAATTCATATCTCGGATTCCCACTGAGCCAATCCGAACTACCGTGTCCGAGATGGCGACATTGAAGACGGGTGTGGTAGCAGCAGGAAGGGCGGTTGCTATTGAAGGGTCTCCTTATTCAAATTCAATACCTCGGTAATCAACGGGTCGGTCGAGATGTTCCCTTTTAACTTCACCAACTCCTTGATGAATAAGGTACCTCCTAGTCGGGAACCCGCGGATCACTGATCACGGGCGTGGAAGATTACAAAATCCTCGACAACCTTGCAGTACTAGGTCCGAACCGTATCAGTAATCGATATTGTCCAAGCCCGAGACCTTCAAGACCTCCTATTCACGTGTCCGATGTTCCGCGTGCATACCAGGGATCCATCCTCATCATCCACTTGGAACCGTAAGTTAATCCTAAAAGGCCAGTTACACGTATCTGGGGAGGACATATCAAGACCGTGTGGGCTGGCAACAGACCAGACTCAGTTCTCAAACCAATTTCCTTCGTACTAATTCCTAAACTACCCGTCTCTCTGAGCAATGCCTGCACCGCAATGACACCCTTTCCCAGTCGTCTCCGCTACCCGTCCTCGGCCCCGTCCCTGACGCAAAAGAAAGAAACGGAAAGCCACAGGGACAGACTACCGTTCCCTATTACCTCTGCCCTGACTAACCGGCACCGGGGTCCTACGCCTTCTTGATCTCCTTAGTCGGCAAAAACGCCCTGCGCTTCTTGGTAGCCTTGCTGCCCTGGATGGGCACCTTGATGGTGATCCGATCGCCATCCAGCTCCTCGCAGATCTTGTCAAAGTCGTCCGCCTCCACCAGCGCAACCTGCACAGGGCCGGGGTTGGCCTTGCCGGACGCGGCCTCCAGGTAGGTCAGCGAGGTGGCCATGGTCGCGAGCTTGGGCTCGGTGCCGCCGAGGATGGCGATCAGCTTGGCCTTGACGGGGCGGGGACTTGTCAAACACCACCGGGTAGGAGCGGTCCTTGTCCGCCTGCGACGACCATTTCTTCCAGTGCTCTTCCATCCATGAGTCCTTCTTCTCCTGCTGCCTGTCGGCGTCACCGTTTTCCGATGAACCAGATGGTCGCTTGACTGGGGCCGGGGGGCCGGAGGACGATTTGGCGCCGGCGGTGGCGGTGGAGGGTGCCGCGGGTTTGCCGGATGTCGCGGGAGCCGGGACTGACTTGGCGGGGTTGGTGGAGGCTGGGGTGGGAGTCGGTTTGGAGCCGCCGGACGAGGTCGAAGTTGCAGTCGATTTAGGGGGAGTGGAAGCCGGAGTAGACTTGGCGGGGTAGAAGGCCCCGGAACCGTCTTAGCGGGAGCAGCGGACGCCGAGCTTGACTTTGCGACGTTGGTCTTCGTAGGCGCCGGTTTCACGGTGCCGGAAGGGGCGGCGGGGGTGGCAGCCGTGGGAGCGGCTTGCTTCTTGCGGAGGGCGTCGGCCATGATGAGAGGTTGAAGGAGTAAGAGTTTAGTGGGAAGTCTTTGGATATTTAGTGTGTAAATAAGTGTAAGACAGTCCTAAAACAGCAGTATAGGGTGGTAGCTTGAAGGCACGTTAAAATACCAAATGATGAGATGCCGGTGGACTGATACAGCGCTTGCAGTAAACATGGATCCTGAGTTGGAAGAGTCTGCCTTTAACCTTTATACTCTTGTGAGAATTGCCGTTGCATTCAGCAACGGGATCGGCCCGTGTACGGGGGGACACCTACCGGGTTGCAAGTGATCTCACGGCTGTAAGCTTGTGTGCAACTTGAATCACTTCCAGTCAGCCGGCGCCGCAGTGGTTGAAACTAGCGCGGCCACGCCACAGTAAACATGATAATAGTTTTACGAGCGGTCAGCATACGAATAGCCCTATCACGGGTCAGCCAAACCGCCATAATACATCACCCGCCGCCTGACGGTCTCTTTTTGAAGGGGCACCAGCAAGCCATTTTTTACTTTACGGGGATTTACCTAACAGCAACAGGGATTGGTCGGAGATTGACACCACCGTAACGGATTACATGACTCGCATTCTGCTACTCTGTCCCCCTCCTAACACAGCCTATCCATCGATCAAGATGGCCCTAGGCAAGCGGCCGCTTAGAAGCAGCGAAATGTGTTTGGGGGCTTCTCCTTGGTACTATTCCTAGATGAGATGGATCGTCCAGCCTGCGTTAGAGAGCAACATGGCCATGGCCACTTGTTTGACAGACGGCGGTAACCATTCAGTTTAAAAACAACCTTTTGGAAATGTGGGCACAGTACGAGATGTGACCGCCATGCGGCCGCCTTGACGCAGCAGATAGGGAGGCTTCTCGGGGAGCCGCCAGTATAAAGATTCACTCCGGCCCTTACATCCAACAAATAAGGACTGTGGGACAAGAGGAGCTGGATCATCAAACTATCACAACAGTCACATACCCCCGTTCGCCATCCAATACATATCTAACCTTTCCTCGCCTCAACACTGGTTGTTGCAGGCGTCTCGGCTCCGATCCCCGACTTCCCACCCTTATTCTTTAGTTCTCACCGGTCCCAAGTTTAGGGTACCAATCTCCATTGAATACTTCCTTTTTGAATCTCTAAACTCATTTAGTTTGACAGTTACTTACCTCTAGCCATGAGTACAAGAAATACCGGAACTGTAGGGGCTTCCTCGAGTAGCAGACGGACGCCTGCCGTGGCAGCCCCCGTCAGTACCCCTAGCGGCAGGGCCACGCCTGCAGCACAGGTAACCCGACGACCGCGGGCTTCGTCGACCGCAGGCGCGTCGTCGGCATCTGTGGCTGCCGCCGGACCGAGGCCTCTATTTGGACTCGAGATCGAAATCTTCGTCAAGCTCCGTCCTGAAGTCGAGAGAGCCATCTTTACCCGGCGCCAACAGGGAGAAGAGCTCGACGAGGAGTATTGGCAAAACTGGAACTTCACGTTAAGTAACGGTCAGGGCAACCAGCCCCTGAAGGAGAAGCAGCGGGAATGCGTTGGCCAGGCTATCGAGGCCTTGATTGAAGGTGCCCTAGGTCCCAGCCACGGTTGGTCGTGCGAGGCCGACGCGAGTCTGAAGGAATGGGCGCTGACAGAGCCCCCTGAGCCTCGCAAGTGGTGTATGTTTATCCTGTTCCCTACATCCGTTACTTAGCATGGCTCGCGGACTAATGCAAACATCATAGGGGGAATTGAGATTATCTCTCCGCCCATGTCAGCGTCGCGGAAGTGGCGGCAAGAGATTCACGAGGTCTTCGCTGCCGTGGCCGAGGAGTTTGAGCTCTGGACCAACACCTTTTGCGCGTGCCATGTCCATGTTTCGCCCGGTCCCCTCAAGGCAAGCAAGTACAACTTTGATCAGCTCGTTCAGATTGCCAGTGCCAGCTACTTCTGGGAAGAGGCGTTCAAGACTATCCTCCCACAGGAGCGCAAGGACAACAGATACGCGCAGCCCAACCACACGGCGCTTGCGACCGCTGAGTATAAGTATGTTCGACAACACACCTGGTTGCCTGTGTTCCAGGCAATCAAAAACGCCGCGGCGACGGGTCAAAAAGTGGGAGCACGGTATCCCCCAGCCGAGAGAACCAGCATGTCCCTGAACACGTTTGCCTATCTGATGGCGGGGGCGAAAATTACGGACGAGGACCCAGACGAGACTTCTACCAGATATCTGTCGAGCAACTTCCTTCCGCTGCCTCGGCTGGGAACCGTTGAACTCCGGCGCCAGGCTGGAGTGGCCTCGGCACACAGCGCCATACAGCGCGCCCTTCTTGCGCTCACGCTGCACGTCAGCGCCCTCCAGTACGACTTCGGGGCGGCGGCTTTGCGGAAGGACCATCCCACCCAAGCGGAGCTCAGAACCGAGCTCGCTGCGGCTATCAAAAAGCTGCCCGCGTCATGCCGCGGCGACCGCTTCTTGAAGTGGTTCGATGATTGCGCAAATGACTACGCCACGAACCAGAGGGTCTTCACCGAGAAGGAGGTGAACCAACGCGAGCATAAGTTGCATGCTCCAGACATGCCGCCCCCGCCCCCGCCTCCCGCTCCAGCTCCGACCGGACGGCAGCGTTCTGCGTCGAGCGCTCGGCCGCCCGCGCAACCGGTTGCGTCCGGAGCTACAGTAAGTCGCAGTTCACGCGTCACGCCATCCCGGCAGCCCAGCATGGTACCCCCGCCGCCGGCGCAACCGACACGCCAATCACGCGGAGTAAGTCTCCCCAGCCTACGCTCCCTCAAGGCAACTAGCATCCCCCCCCCCTCCCCTATCTCCATAACCCCCTATGCCCACACCACCCCCACCCTCCAAAACACCAAACAACGCATAGCGCACCCCGCTAACCCACCCCTCCTCCCTCTCCCTTTCCACAGCGCAGCAACTCGTACATCCCGCCCGCGCCGCAGCCACAGCGCAGCAACTCGTACATTCCGCCCGCGCCGCAGGACAGCCACGGATCCCACTCTCGCCACCACCCGGTCGTGCCCAGCACGGGGCCGATCATCGACCCCTACGCGGCGACGCGGACCCACCCGGTATACCCGACGTCGTCGTATCCCGTGGCGGCCCCGCCGCCGGTGCGCCAGCCGTCGATGAACATCTACGCCCAGCCGGCCGTCCTCCCCCAGCAGCCGCAGGGCGGGTACTATTACCCGCAGCAGGGCCCGGGAAATCCCGGAGGGCCGTCGTACCATTATCGGTAGATGGTCGTAGTGGTAGTGGGCTAGTAGGGGTTGAGGAGGCGGGGGGTGGGGGGGTGGATTGCGCGGTAGAGGGTAGGTTGGATTATTTGGTGGCTGAGGGGCTGGATGATGATGATGATGATGGGTTGGATGGGTGCTTGGGTTGTCTTTGTTTGTTGGTTTGTTTGGTTGATGTTGTGGTGAGGGAGGTCGTGGAGGTGTTGATGATATATGGTAAGAGGCGGTTGTCGAGGTGGGTTACAGTGGGCAGGACCCGCATCAAGTACGTGCGTAGGCTATTGGGAATACAATGACTGGAGGCGCAATACTGTACGTTGTGCTAAAGTTAGAAAACCTCAAATCTTCGTGAATTTCAGGGTGTGTATGGCATCATGACACGATCTACTTCGGGGCACTTCCTTAGTATCTCATGCCCGCTTCCCATTCCAGGCCCTTCCCTACGTCTACCCACTCCTCCAAGCAATGATCGGGATGTTCTTCAACCGGCGAGGCCCCCTCAGCTACTTGTGACATCGCTCCTGACCATTCATCCTCGGACGCCGAAAGACCGTCGTCTGTCTCCGGAAAGGGTTCTTGTATAATCGACGGGCGGAACAAACGGTTGAAAAAGCTGGTATAAAACCCGGTATTTTGGGGGATGCCCACGATGGGTCGGCTGGGTGTCTCTACCGCCACGTAAGATTGCTCTTGGTCCTCGCCAGCCAAATCCTCAATTTTGATTGTTGGCTCTTTGACATGTCCTAACCAATGACTTGATCAGTTAAATTCCTTGATATCAGGGAGTTAAGGTTAGGTGATACCTGTAGTTAACGACGCATTTTGTGGTGCTTTTGGCTGCTGTGTTCCTCGCCCTGAAGTTGTGTTTACCCCCTTAGGTCTATCGCCCACCCCACCATAAGATCGACCGTGATCAACCAAAGCCATCTCCTTTACATCCCTCGCAAATTCTTCCTTGACTCGCCCCTGCTCAGCCTGTCTCAAGTGAGCCTCTATCCATCAGTCAGCTGTGAAGCCCATTATTCTTTCTGTTCACAAGCGTGGACATACGCCACAGAAGGTCCATGACCATGTTATGATAATCCCGCTTAAGCTGGGCGTCCTCATCACTCTTGTTCCTCGCAGCTTTGACGCCGGCCTCTCTGCATGGTTGCCTGACGATGTCGAGAAGTGCGTCAGCAGAGTGTGTGCTTAGGCCCTTCTCGACCGCCCGGTTCGCCACCCGGCGGACTTCGATCCAGCGGGGGAGGTGGCCCTTCCCATGCCACATCTTGCGTTCTAATAAAGACACATATTAATGCCGGGGGCCAACAGGCTATGCATGACAGTATGAGTGAGCTATCGCCACTTACTCTGAACTGGCCAGTTGATGATCTCAGGAACTGTAGTTGATATGGGGGTCGCTGAATGTGTCAGCGTGGTTATAAACGAGCGACAAGTTACCATGTCGCAGAAGGTAGAGGAACTGACTGGGTTGCTGACCCCCTGTTTTGCACTCGAAAGCCATGGCTGACGGAACGAGAAATTCAATTTTTCAAAGGTTTTTGGGTAAGGGAAAGTGTGTTCGGGCTCTAAGTATCAAGCTGAAGGGTGCATTTGCAAAGGGGGGTGGGTGGGTTACTGACTTATATAGTCTACACATTGTCTCTGAGTCAACGGTGTAAACGGCAAGTGGCATGTGTGACGCAAGTAGACCTCGTCAACGGACAAGCTGGCGGCAGTGAAACACCCATAGTGAGGACTAGGAGACAATAGTGACACTCTTTAACTCACTCTCAAAGTAGTACATAATTAGGGACATGGTGGCTATGCTTGGTCGTGTTGGTACAGCAGCATGAATACATGTATAATGATGTATTGCGGCTCTAGGATCCTGGGTTGCTCGCTATGGGCCTGTGGCTTGTTGCCTATGGTAGACGGCGTTTTTTGGTCATTGTTTCACTAGGCAACCCTTTAACAGTTCGTTATACCAGGTGATTAAACTAGTTTCATTCAAGTATCAAGAGATGTTGTGTGAACCACCCTTCCTTGTCCGAGCGTGCACGTTCATGTGAGATAAAAGCGTCTCACTTTTAACTAAAAGAGAGGCTCAGGGGCCAACTAGCAGGGTTAGGGTCATCATTCCTTCGTCTCACCACCGAATCAGAACCTGATGAGCTGTCCCTGCCATCGGAACTTGCCAGTGCTTGCCAAGCTTGCAAGCCGCGTATTTGAGCCAACAGGGGGCACGTGTTTCATGATGGGCCTGGCCTGTTCGAAAGATCGACCCCTCCCCCTCATCAAGCTCGGGCCAAATTCAAAATAACCTCTGGCTTGAGTTTCGCTGGCCATCTCCACCACAACAATATCATCGAGAATATTAGAGAAGGATAACTAAACTATTCAGCGAAATCCGGCATCATGGTACGTTTCTTTCTTTCGTGAATAGAGAAATGGAACTCACACAATCTGCCCTACATCCGATCTTTGCTGTCCTGTCGGCGTTAAGCAATCGATGGCTGACTCTACCATGTTCTTTCAGGCTTCGCACAATTTGACACCCGACCAGATTGCCCAGTACAGGGAGGTTTTCCAGATCTTTGTACGTTGGTTTTGATACTCAACCAAGTCACGCGACCCGCTCTAGCTGCGCGTACAGCAGGGTATCGCATGGTGACAATGGCTAACCCGTGTTTGTGTGGCTGTGCCGATGCAGGACAAGGATGGCACAGGTGAGTTTTGGCCATCACATTCCCGTCGGGCACCACGACGGGTCTAACAACGCTGTATAGACGATATCACTGCCGATGAGCTTGGTGAGGTCATGCGCGAGCTCGGTCTCAACCCCAGCCCGTCCGAGCTCAACGATCTTGTCAGCGAAGCCGACCTCAATAAGGATGGCGTCATCTCTTTCAGCGGTAAGAACTTTTCCTCGTTTCACTATCCTCTAATACTAGTCGCTGACGGTTCACACACCACACACACACAGAGTTTCTAGCCCTCATGTCTCAATCGGTCAAGGAGATGGACACGGAGCAGGAACTCTACAACGCTTTCAAGGTCTTTGACAAGGACGGCAGCGGCACTATCTCGAGCGACGAGCTGCGTAATGTGCTCAAGTCCCTCGGCGAGGACCTGACCGACGAGGAGGTTGAGGAGATGATCAAGCTGGCCGACCGCAACGGCGACGGCGCCATCGACTGTAAGCTCCGGCATGTCCATGTTGCTGTTGCATGCTGACTTTGTGGCAGACCGCGAGTTCGCCGAAATTATGAAATAGACGTTGCGTGATGCACTCACGGGGACATACAGAAGCGTGGACAGTACAAAGCGTGGATACGAGCGTTGGGTCGACCTCTTTTATTTCCGTTGCGTTGCTTGCCCACCGCCTTCACTCAATCTTGACGACCTGGTAGTTGAAGTTACAGATACCCCCAATATCCTGCTTCTGATCCGTGACCGACATCTTTCCCTTACCCTCCCCAATAACCTTCCCATCCTTCCCCACCAACTGCACCACCTGTTCCCCCTTCTTAACACCAACCTGATGCATATTCATGCCCACCTTCCCCTCAAACTCATCCACCACACTCCCCCCACTCAAAACCCTGATCCTCACCCCTTCGCTCTCCTTCCCCAGCATAACCACCACATTCACCGCATCATCATCCTGCTCCAACCCCGCCGGCGCCCCCAACCCCAACTTATCCCCCCAACACTCCGCCCCCTTCAACAACGGCCTATACCAAAACGCCCCCTCAAACTCCCCTTCCGCCGGAACCACCCCGCTAGCCCCTTCAACCCCCGCCTTCAACGCCTTCACCATCGGCGGCAACACCACCCCCCACGCCTTATGGTCCCACCCCTCCACCATCTCACTCATCACCGGATCCGGCATCGACTCCGGCCACAGATTCCCAAAGTAGTGCCCCTCCCCGGCATCGTTCCACGTTAGCACCTCCACAAACTCGGGCTGCATGTCCAGCGCGCCCAGAAACCGCTTGGGGAGTGTCAGCCCGCCGAGACGGAACCAGTTGCCGTGGTCCGGGTGGTGTTTGGACTGGAAGGTGGACAAGGGAAACATGTAGGCCTTTTTGGCGTCGCGCGTCATGGCCAGGTTGGTTTCGTCCGTGGTGAGGGTGCGGTTGAGGTCGGAGGCGGGCGCACCGGAGGGGGGCCACGCGGTTTCCCAGGCCATGACGCCGTCGGTGGCGGGGAAGGCGGCGAAGATGCTGCGCGGGTAGGTGCCGTCTGAGACGGAGGGGTGGTCTTCGAAGTTGGGGACGAAGAAGGGGTTTCGTTTGGTGGCGGGGAGGGATTGGAAGACGGTGGTCCATTGGGTGTTGGCGTTGGATTGGGCACCGCCGCGGAAGGTGCTGAGGAAGGGGCGGTTGGACTGGTGGTAGTAGGCCGAGTGGGTGATGTATTTGGTGAGGAGGGCGGTACAGTCGGAAGGGGAGGGGATCACGGCCATGTCCATGGAGAAGAAGAGCTTGAAGTCTTTTTGGGACGCGGCTTCGAATAGGAAGTCGAGCGAGGCGCGCGTCCACCAGTCGTCGGGATGCTGGACGTTGAGGGCGAAGGCGTCGAGCCCGAGGGACTGTGCTTCCTTGACGTCGGTGAGGGCTTGGTCAATGGTGGACATGCCGCCGACCTGGTGAGGTTAGCTGGCTGGTTGGATGCTTCTGGGGTGAATCTTTTCTTACCATGTAATGGGCGAAAACGCCTTGGACCTTCGCATCTGTCCTACCGGTGAAAAAGATGGCAAGGCATAGTGCCGCTACGACGCGGATGAAAGATGACATGCTGATCGCGTTGGTGAGGACACAACGGAGCCTCATGCATTAAGATATTGAAGCATACCGGCTCTTTTCCGGACAGGTAGAAGTGCGGTAGGTGTTATAAACTATCTAAGCGGTTCCCAAATTGTTCTACCCCTATTGCTCCTGGACCCAACGGCAAAACCGGCATGTTTGCTTTGACTTGGCCTCCGATTCTGGCCGTCCCAAGACCTCGAAACAATCCATTAATTTAAACCTCACGGTCTGAAGACTGCGCTATACTCCGCACTGCAACGATTTGTTGTTTCAACATAGCATCCTCGCTGCTGAGCTGATATCGACATCCTGAGGGACAAGACAGGGGTAATTAAAGGATAGAGAATGGTGGTTGCCTAGGCCAGCCCCTAAACTAATCCGCCGAGGGTTCTTCGGGGTCGGCGGTATTGTGGAGAAACTACCAACAGTTCTGAGTGCATGGCGCATCCTAAATGTTTCACCTCCGCCCTAGTCGGCAACCGCAACGTGGGGTAAGCGCTGATAGAATCTAAGCTGGTCACACTGGGGCTCTGGTGAGCGGGGATAACTATGTATATCGGCCCGTCATTCGGTCCCGAAGTATTGGCCCGAGTACTCGCCGGTAGAGGTCCTTCGGGAGGAGGAGACCACCAAGAAGGCCATGTAAGGGCCCAACCTCATTAACCTTGCTTCTTTCTGCGGTAAAGTTGTGTAGCCATTCATACAATAACCGTATGTATTGCAATATGCATCACCAACCACCACATCGTCCCACCCGCCCGATTACGAGGCCAACGTGATCAACGCGCCCCAATCATCCTCGCTATCCCTCCTAATCTCCAGCGGATTCTGGTCCTTGACCAGAGCAAACAGACTATTGCCCTTGAAGTAGACCGACACGCCCCTCTTGCCGTCCATGCCCGAAATCCTGTACACAGGCCCCTCCGCATGTAACTTATTCCGTTCCGGCATGAACTGCAGGTCATGTTCCTGACACCACTCCTCAATAACCTCCTTGAAGGTGACCTCCGGCTTCTTAGCAGTGTCCACCACAGACTCCTGCGCCGCGACTCTCTCCTTCTCTCTCTCCTTTTGCCTTTCCTCCCTCCCCACCTCCCGCCCCGTCTTCAACGCCGGCCCCTTCTCCGGCGCCCTCAACTCCGCCCTCACCCTATCCCCCAAATCCAACGCCCTCTCAATCATGGCCGACCCCTTCTCAAACTCGGCCACCACCGACGGCAACCCCCGAATCTCCTCGGGAAAAACCTCATCCTGCCACCACTGAAACCACCCCCCAATCTCATTATAATCCGCCTCCTCCAGCAACAACCACTGGTACAGCGCAGCGTGCCACGCGGGAAACACCTCCGCCACCAGCACCTCGCCCAGCATGCTGGGCCGCACCACCTCCGTCCACTCGAGCAGCTTGTCCAGCGCCTCCATGTACGGCGCCTGGTCCTGCGGCTCGACGCGGAAGTGCGCGCGCAGGTGCCGCGCCATGCCGGGCAGCAGATGGTTCATGACCAGCGGGCTCCACATGTCGCGGTCGCGGCTGCTGCTGCTGCTGATGCTGGAAGGGCGCAGGATGTCCTTCCACTGCTTGAGGCCGGGGATGACGCCGCGGGTGAAGTCCCAGGCGTCGATGAGCTGGCGGAACTTGCGGCGCACGTCGGCGACCAGGCCGGTGGCGCTCTTGGGGTCGAGGTGGGTGGCGGGGAGGTAGGGCAGCCAGGGGAAGATCCAGCGGTGCGGGAGGTTGTGGGTGTGTTTCTTGGGCTGCCATTTTTGTAGTGCTTCTTCGAGCTTGCGGGTTATGTCTTGGAGGAGCTGGGCGCGTACGAAGGGCGGGAGGAGCGGGGCCCAGGCGTCGAGGACGGCGATGAGCGGGTCGGGGTCGCGGACGTTCCACTCGCGGACCGTGGCGGTGAGGGTGCGCAGCCAGAGCTCGTACATCATGGTTTCGTAGGGGGTGGCGGTGGGTTTGCGGTAGGTTTTCTTGGATTGGTGGTCGAGGCCTAGCAGGCTGCGGATGGAGTTTAGGCCGTCTACGAATGCGGGTTTCGGCTCCTCGAGTGGTTCCCAGAGCTGGCGGAACTGGTTGAACAGAGGGTGGATGGCTGCGACGGCTAGTGAGCCGAGCTCATCCTTGATCTGTGGGAGCATGGAGTCGGAAAGGGAGTTGCTGGCATCCCCGAGGCCGGCGATGACTCGCCCCAACCGGTAGCTCAGGTCTGCCTTCCTGTCGGCCTCGCCGCTTTCGGCTGGCCTGGAAGCCGCTGTACACGCCCCCGTCACAGACTTATTCCCTTGTAAACTCGCCGAGAGCTCTTCCAGTTCTTGCTGCTCTTGCTTCAACTGCAGGTCCAGGAAAGCCTTCCGTTCCTGTAGGCTCTGCCACTCCTCCAGAATAGCCATGAAGTCATTTTGGGCACGCTTGACGAGCTTGCGGTTTTCCACTGCCTCCGCAGACTCGGCGGGAGCGGCGCCCCCAGTCGGGGTCATCAGCCCGGATGATGTCGTAAGCATCTTCTTCCCCGGCCCTGTCATATCGAGAATCGGCGTGAAGGCATCCGGTATTTTGAGCCCAGGGGCGGCCTTCTTGATCTCGTCCACAGTCAAGTATTTCGGCTTCTGGCGCCTCGGCGTACTGACACCGCTGCCACCTCCGCTGCTGACGCCGCCAGTCAAAGCCTTCTTCCTCCGGGCAGCCTTCTTCTTTTTCTCCTCCTCTTCCGAGTCTACCACTTCCTCTCCACGGAGACGCGCCTGTCGCTTCTCCTCCTCCCTCTCTTGTTTGGTCTTCTCTTTGACTGCACCCAATCCAGCGCCTTGGGGTCGGAGGTTTGCCTCAATGATGACATTCCGGCCCTGGGCCTCCTTTCCGAGACCCTTGCCCTCAACGTATCCCATCTTGGCCATCATGCGGGCGCCAAAGGAATTCGTGTTGATTTTTGTCTTGCCGCCCTTTGTCTTGCTGAACGCACTCGGCAGCGCGGCGCGGGGTGCAGCCGGCTCATCGTCCTTGACCAGGAGTGTCGGACCTCGCTGAGACATGGGCGTGAAACCGTTGCCGAGAGGGTTGGCGCTGTCGACCTTCGATTTCACAAAGTTTGGAGCAGGTGCCGTCCGTTTTGGGGAAATGCCTTGTTGAGTGGGTGGTGTCCACCCAAGACCCTGCCCTGCCGCGGCAGATGCGCCCTTGAAACCCAAGCCCACGCCGCCCATCTCTTCGTCGTCCTCCTCATCCTCTTCCGCGTCGGTTGGAACGGCGCCTGGGTTGGCGCCATCGTATTCGTTATCCTCCTCCTGGTCCCCCTCCTTGTCAAAGTCATCGTCGGAGTCGGTTTTGGCCTTCGCGGACGAAACAAAGCTGACGCCCTTGTTTCGGAGGCTCTTGTGCTTCCATTGTCTGCCCGAGCCACCCTCGTCCTCGCTCTCGGACCCAAATATCCCCAGCGCTGCGCTCTCTTTTGCGTCACGTCCCGTACGGCGCTTCTTGCGGGGGTTGAAATCGGCGAATTCGCTTTCGTGGGGATTGCGCGAGGGCATCAAGTATTCGTCTTCCTCGGCGTCGGATTCGGAAGACGAATAGTCTGCTGCGGTCGCCTTGTTCAGACTAGCTGGGTCGAATCGCATCTCGTCGAGTCGCGCCATGGTGGCGTTGCCGTTGGCGGTGCGGGAGATTCTATTACAGGTTTTTGGGTTGGTTGTGCTCCAGGCACCTTGACGGCAGCGCGCCTTGTGTTGGCGTCACAAGCTCCAGCGGCGGCACCGGTATACGAATAACTAGCGGGACGTGATTCTGATTGAACGGCGCTACTTATGCATCTAACCAAATTTTCAATAACTCTTGAGCATTGGCACGTGACAGAGAATGCCAAGATCTCGCGATTTAAATACACAGTAGTTATGGTAGAGTTGAATTCGCCTTCGACTATAAAAGCCGAGAAAAATCGAAAAAGCGGAAGCCGATTTCGCTAGTGGCTGGGGACTATATCCTTTTACTGGTGATTCTCGATATCGATCTTCTTTACGACCTTTGAGGCAGCTGGTGGAAGATTTGTCTTTTTCCAGATGCCTGGTGCGGCGCGCGGTGTCGCAGTATAGGCATCTCTCGGTAAGCTCTTAAGAGCTTGGCATTCACCCTGAAAGCTTGGCATGCAGGAAAACAGGTTTTCTTTTGTATTTAGTCCGCTCCTGAGAGCTACTCTCCTTTGTTCATAACTAGGGCACTTTTACCTCACGTTTTCCCACTATCAGGAGCTCCCTGCAGTGCAACACGCGGCGCTCCAGACGCCATCGACGTCATGAGAGGCGGTTCGGCGTCTCCAGGAGTGGGATATCGCCGCCCCCAACGCAAGAGGGTGAAAACGACGAGGGCGATGGAATCAATGCAGCAACAAGATGATATGGATTGGGAAGAAGGAAATAGTAGCGAAAGAATGCTGAGAAGTCACAAAAATCGTGCAAATCGGGCCGCAGCGGCCAAGAGTGTAGGAGGGGAATCCAGGACCATGAGCAATCTGCGGACTGCAACTTCGACAACAAATTGGACATGATCAAAAGAGAATTCCAGCGTCAATTCGAAAAGTTGAGGGATCACATGACAAAAGAAATGACCAGAATGACGGCCCAATTGACGGAAGAACTGTCGCAAGCGCGAGAGCAGCTTACCCAAGCCCGCCGCGAGCTCGAGGACACTAGACTGCAGCTGCACGCCATGAACGAAGCTCAAGAGGCCCCTTCGACTCGGCCTGCATACGCGGATGTCGCCCGACGTACACCTCCTACCAGCGTTCCTAGTCTAGTCTAGCATCCTCCGGAAGCCCGACGACGACGCCAGAGCCAGTGTTCTGTACAGTAGACATGACTAGGGTACCGGAGGAACACATCGAAGAGGCTACGCCGGTGGCCGTTCGCAAGCTCATCGAGAAAGAGATGCGAGCGCCGGGAGACCAATCCAAGTGGCGTTGTCTTGCCGTCACCAGAGATAGAGGAAACAGCAACCGCCTTAGGATCATTGGTAGGAACGAAGCGGAAGTAAAGAAGATCAAGGACATCATGGAAGCGAAGAAGGCGCCGGGTGCACAGGTCCTACGGGATCAGCTGTACCCAGTCAAAGTTGACAACGTCAACCGTACCGCTGTTCTCGATCCCGAAGGCAAGGTCGTCCCGGGAGCGGCGGAAACCCTGGGCCGAGAAAACGATGTACAAATCGCCAAGTTGGCTTGGTTAAGCCGGAAGGATACTGCGAAAGCGTATGGATCGATGGTGGTATATGTGACCAAAGCTGGGGACGCTAGAAGGCTCATCAGCGAGGGCTTCTTCCACGCAAGAGGCGAATCGGGATACACGGGGGTCTTCGAACGTCGGACGCGGCCGGACCAGTGCTACAACTGCCAGCAGATCGGCCACAAAGCTTTTCAGTGCAGGAACCCTCAAGTGTGTGGAATGTGCGCCAACGAGGGCCACCGTCATAGCGAGTGCTCAGCGTTTATGCCAAAGTGCGCTCTGTGTGGAGGACCCCACGAATCGTTCAGCAAGAATTGCCGGAAGCTCTATCCATCTCGACATGAGTAGGACGTTTCGGGTCATCCAATTGAACGTCAGAAAGCAAGGGGAGGTGCATGACAGCCTGATGAACGACGTGGCAATTCAGGGTGCTGCCGTTATCGCCATTCAGGAACCCCGGGCGCGGAGGATCCAAGGACGGCTCCTGACAACCCTATGCATCATCACAAATGGACTAAGATGGTTCCGAGCACGTGGAAGGAAGGTAGATGGGCTATCCGGAGCATGCTCTGGGTGAACAAAACGGTGGAAGCCGAGCAGGTGGCAGTGGACTCGCCGGACATCACGGCAGCGATCATACGGCTCCCGGAACGCGTGGTTCTAGTCGCTTCAGTCTACGTACCGTGTGGGGATGCTGAGGCACTACAGGACGCTTGCGAGAACCTCAGGAGAGCGGTCGCACAGACGAAACGGGGTGTAGGGACGACAGTCGATGTAGTGGTTACAGGTGATTTCAACTGCCACGACCAGCTGTGGGGGGGAGACGACGTCTCGCCCGTGAGACAAGGGGAAGCTGACCCCATCATCGACCTCATGAACGAGCTGGCTCTGAGCACTCTACTCCCGAGGAGCACGATAACATGGCAAGGAGGTGGATACAGTTCAACTATCGACCTGGTCCTAGCCTCGGAGGAACTGAGAGAAGCCGTGATTAAGTGCGGTGTGCATGGAACGGAACACGGTTCAGATCACCGGACGATCGAAACAGTTTTCAATATCGAGGTACCTGTGCCGGCACACCACGAGCGACTGCTTCTCAAGAACGCGCCATGGAAGCAGATCAGAGCCAAGATTGCAGATACACTAAGGGACACCCGGCGAACGGGACGGTTCAGCAAAGAACGGACCGCCTGATGTCCGCCGTCTCGGGTGCGGTCCACTCCCTAACCCCTAAAGCCCGGCCGTCGCCATACGCTAAGCGATGGTGGACTACGGACCTGACGCAGCTACGTCACATCTACACGCACTGGAGGAACCGCGCTCGCTCGGACGCCGGGCAGGCTGGACTACAGCCGAGATTGAGGAATTGGCGAAGGGTGCAGCAAAACAGTATCACGATGCCATCCGGCAACAGAAGAAGAAACACTGGGCTGAATTCCTTGCGGACAACGACAATATTTGGAAGGCTGCAAAGTATCTACAATCCGGAGATGACAGTACGTTTGGAAGAATCCCGCAACTTGTTAGAGCGGATGGGACATGTACGGCCGACCATACGGAACAGGCCGAAGAGCTCCTAACAAGGTTCTTCCCGGCCTTGCCTGACACGATCGACGATGAAGGTCACAGACCACAGAGGGCACCCATTACGATGCCTATCCTCACGATGGAGGAAGTCGAACGACAGCTGTTCGCAACGAAGTCCTGGAAGGCACCAGGAGAGGATGCTCTGCCGGCAGTGGTGTGGAAGGAAGTCTGGCAGGTGGTCAAGCACCACGTACTGGCGCTCTTCCGTACTTCGCTGGAGGATGGGGCCCTTCCTAGTCAGTGGCGTCATGCTAAGATCATCCCCCAAGAAACCGGGTAAAGAGGACTATACCATCGCGAAGGCGTGGAGACCAATCTCTCTCTTAGCAACGCTGGGCAAAGTGCTGGAGTCGGTGATCGCGGAACGGCTGTCCCACGCCGTGGAGACCTACGGCCTACTGCCCACCAGCCACTTCGGCGGGCGGAAGCAACGGTCAGCAGAGCAGGCGCTAGTATTTCTACAGGAGCAAATCTACACGGCCTGGAGAGGACGGAAGATTGTCAGCCTCATTAGCTTTGATGTCAAGGGAGCCTACAACGGAGTCTGCAAGGAACGGCTGGTGCAGAGGATGAGGGCGCGCGGTATTCCGGAGGAGCTGTGCCGATGGACAGAAGCTTTCTGTTCTGATCGTACGGCCTCTATCCAGGTCAACGGGCATGCTGCGGAACGACGGGACCTCCCACAGGCTGGCCTGCCCCAAGGCTCGCCCCTCTCCCCTATATTGTTCCTCTTTTTCAACGCGGATCTGGTCCAGCGGAAGATCGATAGCAACGGTGGTGCGATAGCTTTTATCGACGACTTTACCGCCTGGGTCGCAGGTCCGACGGCACAGAGCACACGCCAGGGGATTGAAGCAATCATCGATCAAGCACTAGACTGGGAAAAGAGGAGCGGAGCGACATTTGAAGCAGACAAAACAGCCGTCATCCACTTTACCCGCAAAGCGTACAAAGCTAACTCGGAGCCCTTTACCATCAAGGGCCAGGAGGTTCGGCCGAAAGATCACGTCAAAATCCTAGGAGTGGTCATGGATGCCAAGCTCAGGTATAAGGAGCATATCGCAAGGGCGGCCTCCAAAGGGCTCAGCGCGGCATTGGAGTTGAAACGGCTGCGTGGTCTGTCTCCGCGTACGGCGCGGCAGCTATTCACGGCTATGGTCGCGCCAGTGGTGGACTACGCCTCCAACGTCTGGATGCACCAATGCAATTGGAAGACGTTGCCGGCCTTAGACAGGGTGCAGAGGGTTGCGGCGCAGGGGATCATAGGAACGTTCAGCACAGTAGCAACACGCGTGGCAGAAGCGGAAGCTCACATCCCCACGGCTCAAGATCGATTGTGGAAGAGGGCGATCAAGATGTGGACGGATATCCATACCCTGCCAGAGACGAATCCACTCCGCAACACCACCTCTCGGATGCGCAAGTTCCGGGCATCCTACCGCTCGCCATTATTTTGCGTAGCGGATCTCCTGAAAGATATGCCATTGGACGGCCTCGAAACCATCGCTCCGGTGGTATTGGCGCCATGGGAAGGGCGAGTCCGCACTACGCTTAACGGAACAGGCATCATACAGAAGGAAGCAGCCAGACAAAGTGGGGAGACATTCCAAGAGAGTCGATATAGCGTTACCAGGGAAGCACACCCGACTATTATACGACAACCTGTCTCGAAGCGAGGCCGGCGTACTTGCTCAGCTTAGAACAGGTATGGCCAAACTCAACACGTACCTACATCGTATCAAAGCAGCACCTTCAGATCAATGCGCGTGTGGACAAGCAAGAGAGACAGTGGAGCACTTCCTCTTCCGATGCAAGCAATGGGATCAACACCGTACGGAAATGCTGCAATGTACGGATGTCCACAGGGGCAACCTCTCCTTCTACCTGGGAGGAAAGTCGCCCTCGGATGGCAAGCACTGGTCCCCCAACATGCAGGCGGTGCGGGCGACGATACGCTTCGCCATTGCCACAGGTCGCCTGGGGACAGAACAGCCGCAGAATGAAGTAAACTAACCCCGGCATCCTTAACCACGACTAACAACTCCCCCCTTCATCTCGTGCTATACCGAGTAAGCGCGCTTCAACCGCTGAAGATAGGACGTTGAACACTTGGAGATCGGCCTTCAAGCCAGCTTACTATTTATACTACTAACCCACGAGCACCCGCAGCAGAAAGGACAAAATTGTAAGGAGATAAGTGAGAACAGGAGGTTGTACATACGGGCTTTAGGAGATTAGGATGCATTGTTGGATATGTACTAGTAGACACGTGATAGTTGCCCTTTCGGGTTAAGCCCGCCGGGCGGAATAAATTGTGTGTGTGTGTGTGTGTGTATGGTAGAGTTTCACTACAAAGTCGGTCCAAAATACTTGGGGGTTATGTTGGGTCATATTTTTCACTTATACGAAATACCGAGGGGGTAAGTGAAAAAGAAAATGACCCACACAACCCCCAAGTAAAAAGTCAAAGTCCGCTCTGATTCGAGTCAATGGTCGTGACCCGAATCAACTTTCCCACCTAGTTACCCACCTACCTACGGAGGTAGTCAGTCACCTTGAGGATTTTGAGAATGTACCTACCTCTAGTATAGCCGGCAGTGTGCAAACCTTAATCAATCTCGGGTACCTGCTAATAATACTACGCACCCTCGTGACCCGCGACTTGGTCCATGCTGTGAACCGCGATGAAGGACTCGACACACTAGAGGAAACCGTCCGCTAGTTCCCATCAGATCTGGAGGCCTACTTTGAGCACATCATCAAGCATATCAAACACGTTCATCGCGTTGAGACGGCCCGGATCCTCCTGGTAACGATCGAAGCCCCCCTGCCGCTGCCGCTTTTCTTGTTTCCTTGCTCAATCAGGAGAAACACAGTCCCGAGTATGCTGTGAAGGCTGAAATACGCCCGCTTGGCAACATTTTGGAAACGGAGAAGCAATGGAGGGCTCGGATCCAGAACAGATGTGGCGACCTCCTGATCGTCAGCAATGATTCTAATCAACCACCCTTCGACATCTACCCCGTCGAGTTTCTCCATCGCACGCTTCGAGACTTCTTACAACATTGCTACTACAGCCGATTAAAGCAGCTAGTCGCCCCCCGACCGATTTTGACCCCCTCGTATCTCTCTGCCGAATGACGCTCTTCGCGCTCAAATACCTGCCTGAGACAGATTTCAACTTCCCGCTCGCCGTTAGCAACGTAATCTCCCTAACGAACGAACTCCTCTACGCACAGGAAATTAAGAAGCTCAGCGCCGACCCAGACACTACCCCCTCCCCCGTCGCCGACGTCCCGTCGAGCTCGACCGGGTTAACCGCAAACACGCTAGCAAGGCCATCATCAATAAATTATTATTCATACTCCGCTGTGCCCTAAGGCGTGCCGGACCCTCAGCTATTTAATGTACAGGAAAACCGCGCCCTCGCGGGCCGGATGAAAAACCCATACTGACAGTTAAGGAAAATACATGTGCGTGAGCCTGCGTATACAAAGAGAGGAGGCCTCCTGGCCTCCGAGGGAGGTGCGTGCTAGGCCGCCGCTTCCAGCTCAAGCCTCCTGGCCAAACTGAACATCATCAGCCTCCCTGAGTCCATTAGCCATTCCAGGACCCTCCCCGCGAGCCGTGCCGATGTAGGATCAATACCGTGTAGAACAGAGTAAAAGTCCCGTCGCGTTCGAATATCAGTTCTCTCCCATCTTCGAGTCAGCGGTGGAGCCAAACACCACACCACCAGGTGTTCGGCAGTCTCCCCCCTCGCCGCACTGGCAGGCGGGCGTTAGGACCTCTGGGACTCCCCGTGTAAACAGAAAGTCCCGTAGGCCTACTGCCCCTGTCCGGATCTGGACCAGCAGAGAGCTCTTCGCCTTGCTCAGGCCGTCGTGTCGTCTTAGGGTTTCGTCCCGGAACAGCGTCTCCCGCTGATGGTCAAGGTCGTCCGCCGGTCTGATGGCTCTGCCGTCTCCTTCCTTCAGCCACCTCGCTCTCCAGGCGTCCTCTACCACACTGTCCGTGTCTGCGGCTCCCCCCGTCCAGCGCGCGATCGTGCTCGCGGCTTTCTCCACTGCCGTGGGCTCCTGCAGTTCCACGGTTCGCGGCCGGCCCCTGTTGCCGCTCCTCGGGCGGAGCCTCTGCTGTATCTTGCGACAGGCAGTGAGAATGATCCCCCCTGCGGTCCTCTTGCCGCCCTGGCCGTCGTCCAGGTCGGTTCGCTGGAGTCTGATTTCAAAGTCTGCAAGCCGTTTGTTGAAATACAGGTCTAACGGTGGCACCCACGTCTCCGTCTCGAGGTTGCGAATGGGAGTGGCTTTGAAGGCTCCCGCCACAATCCGCAAGCTTTTGTTCTGGACCTTCCCGAGGGCCCCGGTGATGCCTTTCCTTACCGGCTCGCCTTCCACGTCCGTGGGGATGTGGAACGACGATGCGCCATAGGCCAGCGCTGCCATCATCAATAAACATTGGACCAATACAAGACAATTCGCGACAATATTCGATGATGATTACCGCGAAGAATACCGTGAAGGAGGCAAGTGCAATTTCCTCGCCGTCGCCATCCAGGCCCGCCTCGTTAGGTACGTCCGGACCAAGCTCGTGGCGAACCCGCGGCTGTTACATGAAGAAGGCCGGCCGTTGCTGGACTATGCGCTCCGCCCGCGGAGGTGGAACCTGTACGACGTAATGTATCATATTCTGCTGGATGACCCGAGTGTGGACGTCAATATGCTTCGTCTGCTGTCGGAGCATAAGGCGGACCCGAACCAGAAGGTGCATCTCTGTGATGGCCAGACCGTGTGGGCGCTTTTTTTGCGATCGTGTCATGAGGGCGAGGTGAATGGCGAAGCCACCGCGGCCGTGAGGAAGTCGTGGCAGGTACCAGCGTGTGTTTTGCTTTGTCGGCATGGCGCGGATCCGTGGGTACAGCTGGATAGGACTGAGGTATCGTTTACTGTGGAGAGTGTCTTGGAGAAGCTATTTGGGAGCGACCAAACGCGACAGCTCAAGGAGTTGATGGCTGAGTATCAACAGCCCATTGTTGTACCCTAAAGTTGCCCTCACCAGTTTCATGTTCGTGCGTGATCCTGAGCCGCTCCTGAACTAGGGTGAGCTATGGGTGAGCCTAGCTTGCACAGCCGTGTGGCCCAATTTTGGACCTCGACTAAACTTGCCATCCGGAGATTCCGGTGTGTTCCTCGATTTTTATGCTAACTATACTGAATAGGGTCCAGCTAGGTCAGCGGTGACGTTACAAAATATGATTCGTTTGGCATATATCGCAGCCTGGGCGTTTGATCGTATGTAGTGAGGCGAAATGAGGAAAGGGGCGGAGGAAGAGATGTCCTTGATGCCAGTCCGCTCTTTATTTGATTTAAAGCTTTAAGTATCTCATTGCTCACTCGAAAGAGGATTGCCCCGTCGGAATTACTTCAATCAGAAGTTGTAACAGGGGAATTTGAGGTTTGGAACGAAGACCGCTGGATTACAGTTCAGAAATTAGGAAGTAAGATAAGGTACAACAGATCTCAATCTAGATAGTTATTGCAACGGTATCCTTAAGTTCTAAGACCTTAGCCTCCGCAGCTTCGTTGTCTTAAAATGGCTTTTAGAACGTGTTTCAACTTCTACTCGAGACCCTCTTCCATTGCCGCCAGTTTGGCGCGTCTTTCTCTTGAGCGGACTCTCGCAGGGCTTCAATAGTCCTATTACACACTCGAGATTCTTAGGCTCTCCAATCCAATAGTGCCATGAGCTCATTCTGAGTCCATTGGAGCTGAACTTCAGCTGTCTTTAAGCACTTGAAGTTCGTCAAGCTCGTTTTCAGCCCCTTAAAGTTCAGCTCTTATAGTCTGAAGTTCAGCTTGACCTTTCCGAGCTTGTGCAAGATCGGCTATAAGACGGCTGTACTTGTCCTGGAGGCTTTTGTACCGTGGATAGATGTCCCAATAGTATTGGTATAGCTTGTTGTATTACACAGGTAGCTAAGCGCACCAAGTCACCTTCTGGGTGTTACACTACGGTCTCTCACTCCTTCTTCAGCGAAGCGCTAGATGAATTCGGCATGATATGTGTCGTATTAAGCTTGCCCTAAGAAATAGAAAGTGCCATAATTAGGAAATGCTGTTGTACTGAGAGCCGAAGGGACCGGTGCGGACCAGAAAAGGGGACTCACAGCTCTCATCCTCCTGGCACTGCGCGGCGCCGAGGTTGCCTAGAGCGTATAAGAGCCGACTCGCTGTTGTCTTTTCCCCAGGCCTGTTACCTACTACCAGACTGTCGACTAAAAGAGTGTTGCATTCGTCTAAGTTTTCCCGAGGCTAGGAGGGAACAGGTTGGCCACATCGGCCGCTAGGTCTGTTAGCGCTAGCCTTGAGTGTCCTGTTTGCTCGCGCCGCTCATCCAGCAATGCCGAGTCGCGCTCGCAGAACTCGATTCATCGACACCTCGTAGAAGAAGGGCCTCTGAGGATGTGCCGCAGCGGTGTATGGGATCACACGGCCCTTGCACAGAGAAGGATCAGACAATATGGTTTGATTCGACGCCAAACAAATAAACTAAACGGCTGCGGCGCAGCGCGGTAAATCGTCACCGCAACGCAAACAGAGGTTCATTTTGCTTGACCTATGAGCGGCATCCCCTGAAGCGTGTGACCTGATCAACTCTCAGATCCGCCTTGTTACGTAGCGCTGTTGCGACCCAAGACTTAATATGTTGTCATAGAACCGCGGGGAAAGGTTTCAGTTATCAACGGGCTCATCATCAGAGTGGCGCAGCAGAATTGGGCAATGATCTATGTCTTGAACTGCGCGGAATTCGGAGAATTCGTCTCGGAGTTGGAATTTGCAGCAACATACCCCTCTACACCGGATGCTGAAAAACGTACAACAGCTTAGTTACCCTTTGAGCGATTAGATCCCCGCTTGTTCAATTCAAACTACTTAAGGCCCTTGAGCTGTTGTGGGACGGTTGATCTCCTGCTTAGGGTCTAGAAGCAGCTTAAATCGCGGGCGACTCCTTCCCTCGAGCGGGAAGCTCACCACTCCTACCCCTTTGAGCCCTCATTCTACGGCTTAGGGAAGGAACAGCTTTACTGAATGAGCCGCTCCTTGATTGTAAGCCAGAAGAAGACGGCCCAGAGCCGTGAGCGAATATATCCCGGCTCGTGGACCTCCGGTATGCGCGGCTAAGAAGTGCCTCAGGGGGCCAAAGTACCCTGCAGTGAATATTGGCCAATACTGGTTTGATATTCGCGAGAAGATCAGGGCTTGACGCGGGACGGAAACTTAATGAGGAAGGTAATAGGTTGTTAACAAAACACGAACCCAAAGGTCCCCTGACCGGGGAGACATTCCGAACGATGCAGCGCGACCATGTCACGGCCTGTGAGCAATGCCGGCTGCCACCAATTGCCGTCTGGGCAAGGCGTTCTCGAGAAGGTTCCAATGAGAAACGTGAAGTTTATGGTGATCATGGCGGCGCAGTCATCATTGAAAAATGGAGGTAAGTATCGTAAGGGCACGCCGCTCCAGGGACAAATGTGTATAAAGCAGCCTCATTCTCCATCTTTAGGACCTCAACATTCTATTTCTCAAACCACCCAGTCAAACCACATCCAAAAATACACTTTGTTCAACATCAACATACCGCCATCAAATGAAGCTCTCTTTCTTCTTCCTCACCACCCTCAGCGCCATCGCTCTCGCTGCGCCCCCTCCGAGGTGGCCCTCGATGCCCTCATGAAGCGCCAGTGCGATGGCTCCAGCTGCCGCTGCGCCGGCGCCCTCGGCTCGGTATGCTTCCGCAGTTGCGACTGCCAGAGCGCTTGCTGTGACGATCGGACCAGACTTTGCAGCAGCAGGCCACAGCCTGGGAGCTTTTGCCGGCTGGGACAGCAGGAAAGGAGTAAATTTACCATGGATTGTGTAGCCAGGTGCGATTCCAGGGGCTCAGAGGGGAGGAAAGGACGTGAATGTGCGAAGTAGTGCAATGTGAGCGGGTTACTTTCAACAAGGACCTGGGGGCTGCGAACGGAAAGGCAAAACGCTTGAAATTGGGGCTGGGGAGAAAACTTTGTCAGCGTGTGTTGTTCCGGGTGCTGTGGCAGAGCTCATTCATAGTACCCCTTGAGATGTCAATACACACATACGCCGCAACACTAACCTGCATTATTTTTGGAGGCATGAGATGTGACCAAGATCATTAGTAGCTCTCGAATGGGGGACAGGGCGCACTAAGACCTGGCTGTTGACTTGGTCAGTGTCATCTGAGTTGATGCAGACGGCGCCAACCCAGATAAAATCACAGGTGCGCTGTCCTGAAGAATAGGCACGGAACTCCTGGAGGGCAAGCTTGCAGTTCATTGGTAACCGGGAAGCTCACCCATCGTAACTGATTGTCTGGTCTTTAGCCTGGCCATCCCAGCTGTACGAGAGGGCCTCGAAGGGCAGCACCGATAGTATGTCATATTCCTCAACAGTAATGTCAGGTAATCTGCTGAATGGCGTGCATTTTGGGTGTGAGCAGATTAGTCTCACCATGCGTGGTTGAAAGGCTTTTCGCTCAACATACTACTGGAAGTTGGCCAGCGTAAACGAACGAGGCGGTACTTTTACTAGATTGTCAAGCATCTTAGGGAACTCAGGCTCAAGAGCCATTAGCGGGACAGACTCTGCGTTTCAAAATTTACTCTGAGCTTTTTCGCACGGGTACAAGCAAGTGTGAAGTGCGCACCACGGCAAGGTGGGTCAGTAAATAGGTAAACTGGGTTTAATAAGACAGTAGGGCTAGGGTGAAGGGGAAAGGGAACGGGGGGTTTACTGGGTGATCCCAGTTTTGGGACATAGGTGGCCTAAAACAGTTCCCTCGCGAAAAGTTGCTATTTGAATTTCTAGAACTCCCACTGAGCTACAGCACTGCCTACTTCGTCTAAACCACTTTTGGTGGTTTCCATGATCATGTCCTGAGTAGCGCCTGAGCAGTGCCTGAGCAAGGTGGCGAGGGGTGGTATGGGTGACGGGGGGTTGGTGAGGGCAACTTTAGGGTAAAACAACAGCAGAAGGAGGCGAAGAGGGGTTCTTGGCTGTCGACTTTAAATATTAGGCGGTGGTTATAACCAATGTCTGCGAACAAGTCAATAGACTGTACATACAAGCAAAGCATCTAACGAAACGAACCTATCCCACGGACGCCAGCGTCTTCACTGTAGTCAGAGCTTCACCCTTTCGCAGGTCTCGGAACTTGTTTGCCCAGTCGTCCCCGGTGAATCCCGGAGGCAACTCGCTCCTCAGCAGCCATTGTCCCTCATCATGCTTGGCCTTGGCTAGTACCTTCCTCGTGCCGCTATGTATGGCCGTCCTGAGACTCTTCGCAATGCCGGCGCTGGGATAAGCGAACAGCCCAAACATGCCGGCGCCGCTCTTGGCAGCGAGACTGACTGCCCCTTTCCCCACGCCCTTGACGGCCCCTAGCGCCCCGTCGTTTCTGGCACCTCGGATGGGCTCCATTACCAAGTCGCTCAGGCCATCCGCAAAGCCCCAGGCAAACGTCTTGCCAGCCACAGCCGCGCCGCTCTTTGCATCCGTCACGGGACCATGGTGACGGACCTTGGTCCCGAAGAGCTCGGGGACCGACTTCAAGCCTTCTGTGATGGCAAGGGGGAAATCGACCAGCATCCCTTTCGCCGCTGTTGGCCCGAGCATGCCGATGCTCTTAGCCGACGCCCCCGCCACCGTGCCGGCCATGGAGCGCGGCTTTTGAGTCCCGGAATCGCCCGGAGATGACGCCGCGCCTGATGTGTGTGACCCCGTTGGTCTGGAGCGCCCATCTACGGCGAGGGTATCATGAGAGGTGCCCCGTCGGGTTAATTCTCTCTTTTGTTCTCGCTCCCGTTTTCGTTGTTCGTGGCGGTACGCGTCCACTGGCTTGGTCACCATGCCAGTGATATTGTCGGTCATATCGACTGCGGTAGCCATGACGGCCGAGGCGCCGCCAGTAACCGGGTCCCATCGTGTCACGTCAATGAAAATCGGCTTGCTCTGGTGGCTGCAGAAGTTTGTACATCAGCATTCAAAATAGGAAATGGCAAGTAGTCTGGGGACCCTTCAACTGGTGTTCTTACTGTTCCAGATGTTTGGCGTCGATCATTTTGCGAGATACGAGCTCCTCTGCTACGATCTTGGATAGCTTGATGGGTTTCTTTCCCTTTTTGTAAACCCACGCCGCAGGTTCGGTGGGAACAAGGTCACATCGCAGACGGTGCTTGGGCAACTGACGGAGCCATGACTGTGCAGCGGCCTGCACGCCCTGTTCGGACTGCATCTGCTCCGCGAGGGACTGGGCAGCGGATCTTGGTTGGGGTGTAAGACAGTAAGAAATGCCATCGGCCAGTTTCTGTGGGTCCAGCTGGCTCGGAGGAATCGGCTTTGGTCCTGCGCCGGCGTTGGCGACCATCTCGCCCCAGAAGGGCTGGCTGCGCATAGTTAGAAAAGGCTATCCGCGTTTGTGTTGAGTTGGAATTATTTCTGGCCTCACTTACTCTCCAAAGAACGGCACAACGACAGTCGGCACGCCGTTTTTCAAGCCGCAAGCTGTCGTGCCCGCGCCACCATGATGGACAACAGCAGCGACATTAGCAAACAGCCACTCGTGAGGACAGTCTCCGATCCAGTATATGTCCTCGCTCTCGGGACCCGCCAAGTCAGACCATCCCTTCGAGATAATGGCCCGCACACCAGCTAGACGGACGGCGTCGAGGATTGTCCGAACCATGCGTTCCGGGTTATCGAGCACAATGCTACCAAACCCAATGTACACGGGCGCCGGACCGGCTGACAAGAACCGCGCCAGCTGTTCAGGCGGCGTGTACGACGGTGGGCTTCGGAAAAAGAATCCACAGACATCTGTATCAAATTCGATCAGCTTTTGGCGCGCCGCGACACATCCAATGTTAGACAAGACTTACCAATATGCGCGCCCCAATCGGCGGGTTTGGCCACCAAGGCTGGTGACCAACAGTATGTGAAAGGAATGCGTAGTCTTTCCGCCAGCAACGGGCCGTCGAACATGGCTACGTTTTCCAGATCGAGCGTCTTCCGCCACCTATTGATCACATCGCCCAAACTGTATCACGTATTAGCCCCAATGCTTCTTTGCCTTGTTGTTGTTTCCGTGTTGAATCATGATGGGACGCCTACCCTTGCCACGTGAGGTACTCAACTATGGCGTACGAGGCATAGTTCGCCATGGACTGACTGTCGCTACTGTTACTGAGATTGGCTAGTGGGTGCGGAAATGCGCTGGTGCTTGTCCACGGCATGGTAAACATGATGTGCACCGGCACTCCGAGAGCCCCTGTGCACAGTGGACATGTGCGAATGAGGGGGGGTTAGCGATGATGGCGTCGGCCACGAACGGGGCTTCGGTGAGGTGGTCTGGCCGGAAACAAGAATGCCAGAACCCTTCGAGCATCTCTTCCATCATGTCACGCTTTTGCTGAATCTCGCCTGCTCGTAGACTCTGGAATTTCGGAATCAAGCCCGGGTTCTTGACCATGTAGGCCATCAGTGCTGCAGGATCGCCGCCGACGGGATAAAACTCCAAGCCGGCATCTCGGACAGATTTCTCGAAAATGTCGTGCGTAGCGAGCCGGACACGGAAACCAAGTCTCTGGATCTCGTTTCCGAGTGCAATGAAAGGCTGAACGTCACCGCGGCTGCCGACGACTTGGATTAGGACGTTGAGCCTCGGATACTGCGCGCCTTGCCCAATGCTTTCGTCGTACCCTGGCGGGCTGGGCTCATCCTCAGAATCTGTGTACTCGGCGACTTGGTTCCGGTAGTGGAAGGAGGCCGGCCGGTACATAAGGCTGACCGCTCTGGCGAGCTTGGAGTCGCAGTCGATCTTCACACGCCCATCGTCTGTCGGTGCAGCGTGCACGCGCTGGTCAGTCACTCGCGCTCTTCCTGGCCAAAGCACTTAAAATGCAAAGTCTGGGACTTACCACCGACTTCCACGTCGCTCCCCATGAGTTCGTAGACATGTCCCTTCTCATAACCCGCGTCGGCGGCACTTTCTGGCTTTTCGGCGTCGTCGATGTCCCAGGTTGGTACCATGCTCGCTGCGTTGGCGGTTGAGAGTAGCTGGACATCCTCAGCCGGCAATTCGTACCGTATTGTGTGCCGCTTGTCCGCCATCGCGGGAATGGACGCGTTCCCCTGAAAGGAATGGTGCTGCTCGGTCAGGTGGGAATGGCGAGTACCTCGACTAGGAAGGGGAACACTAAGACGAGCCGGTGGGTGGGAGTCTCGTAAAGAGTAGAAGAGAATAAAGTAAAGAACAGGACAGTGTCCAGGAAAACCAAAAGAAAAGCGTGTGGTGATGAACGAGAGGCTGGCTGGTTGTGGGAGTGGATGATGATAAGATACCAACGCCTAATAACTATAAGCTTTGATGCGGATCCGCCAGACCTGACTGCCGGATTGATCGAAGTGAACCGCGTGGCAATGGATCCGGCCCACTGGTCCAGATCCATCTAGTGTGGCAAGGAAACCACGCCTGCAAATGCCCCTGACTGCATCTCGTCCCAGCATGGACTTGACTGCGGCCGGACAGCCCTGGCAATAATGGCTCGAAGCTCCACGTCCTGATTCGAACCAAGCTCACACGAGCTAGTCTCGGAGTGGATGTCTCAGGTGTTTTGATGTATGTGTGCCTGACTCGTCAATGTCTGTCGTTTAGCACCGAGCCCCACCAAGCCACTCCTCGCTCCTAAACGAGAATACGTTTAATACGCGTATTGAGGGTCACAAATAGCTAATAAGAGAATACTAGCGGCATAATTAAACCCACTCAAGTTGAGAGTCAGGATGAGCAACTGGATGAAAACCCCTACCACCCTGGTACCTTAGCATCATGCTTGGGACCGTCGGCCCGTCAGGAGTCCTCAATCTCACGCGCCGTTGCTAGGGTCTCCTGTTTTGTTTGGACTTGGGATTAGAATAGATTTGCCAGTCCGTAGGGAGAAAATGCGGCTCAGATAAATGAGAGAACGGCACCTTTCATTGTAACCCAGAGGGACAACCCCCTCCGCCGACAGATTCATTCTCACAACACTCCTTTTTATGATTATTCTTCTCTTTACTCCGCTGCAGTATCGTCACAACATGTATCTCGTCGTCAGAGAGGACGCTCCTCCCCAGGAGCAGAAACCGTTCAGCCTCTACCACTATGATCCGACCATTGGGGGGGCGGTCGTGATGCTTTTGTTATTCCTGGCAACCACCATTTGGCATTTTTGGCAGTTGCTTCGTGCGAGATGCTGGTTCATTCTGCCGTTGGCCTTCGGAGGTATTTGTAAGACACGCCTTGAGCCGCTCTGCCCACCCCGAGACACTCCCCAAAAACAGTGGTTAACGAGCATATTTCCATCGGCAGTCGAGATCATGGGCTATGGGGCGCGTGCCAAATCAGGCACCGAAAGTCCTAATTGGACTCTAGGGCCGTACATCATCCAGGCGATCTTGCTCCTGGTGACACCAGCATTGTTCGCGGCCACCATCTACATGCAACTTGGTAGAATCATCATGCTTCTACAGGGCGAATCACGCGCCCCGATACGTAAAAAGTGGCTCACCAAGATCTTTGTCACTGGCGATGTGCTGTCGTTTGTCCTGCAAGGGGGAGGTACGAGACACTAATCATTTTCCTGTTTTGACCAGCCCATGCCAGGGCAGGGAAAAGCTCGTGCTAACTCGACTCACGACAGGTGGCGGTTATCAAGCTTCTGGAACTCTAGACGCTCTAGACACCGGATCAAAGATCATCATCGGTGGCTTGTTTGTGCAGCTTATTTTCTTCGGCATATTCATCGTCATTGCCGTCACATTTGACCTCTCCATTCGCAAAACCCCAACCCCACACAGGCAGAGAAACACCCCGTCTGGCAAAGACATATGTGGGCACTCTATATCGGTAACGTATATTATAAGCGAGCCGAACATATAAGCGAGCCGAACAGTCTCCACCACAACGGGTCCCCTGCAATCCCAACGTTACATCTTCCTCCACAACTCTACAACGCAATATGTCCCCTCCTTCAAAGGAAGAGAGGGTGCCCAGCCTGGCAACCGCGAATGGGCGACTGTAATTCAGGGAGTCAATGCCCTTGGTTGGGCGATCCCTCCGTTCATCATCTTGGCAGCGCAATATCACCTTGCCAACTGGTACCGGAGTGCGGCCTACCCCTCGACTGGCGTATTGCAACTACCCACAATGGCTGGACTACCAATGCAGTTGGCCTAGATTGGATTAAGCATTTCGATCACCATACGGCGCCTCGGACAAAGGGCACGCACCGGTTGTTGATTCTCGACGGTCACGAAAGCCACCACTCCACCGAGTTCGAGCAGTACGGCAAGCAGAACAATATCATCACACTCTGCATGCCTGCACACTCTTCCCATAAGTGCCAGCCACTTGATGTTGGCTGCTTTGGGCCACTGAAGCAGGCGTATGGTCGGCAGGTTGAGGAGTTCATGCGCGCGCATGTCAACCACATCAGCAAGCTCGAGTTCCTTTGCGCTTTCCGCGAAGCCTTCTTTGCTTCTATCACAGAGAAGAATATCCAGGGTGGCTTTGCGGGGGCTGGCCTTGTTCCGTACAACCCAGAGAGGGTGCTCTCCAGGCTGGATGTCAAGCTTTATACACCATCGCCCCCAAACTCGCGGCCTAGTACTGCCGGCACTGTCAAACCCTGGGCTTCCAAGACACCGCACAACCCCAAAGAAACCGACTCGCAGTCAAAGCTTATCAGGACTCGTATTGCCAACCATCAAGGTAGCTCCCCAGCTTCGATGTTGGCCGCCGTTGACCAGCTTACCAAAGGGACAATGGCTGTAATGCGCCAGGTAGCCCTTCTTGAGTCAGAGGTGTCTTCGCTCCGCAAGGCCAACGAGGCACTAAGCAAGCGGCGGAGGGCCAAACGGACACGTGTACAGCTTGGAGGGTCACTTACTGTGCAAGAGGCACAGGGTCTTGCGGACCAGAAGGCTGTAGGTGGGAGGGCAGGAGAAGATATACAGCCAGATGGTAGTAGTGCAGGGGGGGGTCAGAGGAAGGTTCGGCGCTGTGGGGTATGCGGCAAGCCCGGCCATAATGCGCGTACCTGCCAGGAGGCTGGGGAAGCCTCTGATTCGGCTTCTTCTGATGTAATTGTAGTCATTTCCTAGCGTTGTTGTGTGGTAATTGGGAATAGTGTCGGTAGAGCGGTGGAAAGTGTTCGGCTCGCTTATATGTTCGGCTCGCTTATAATATACGTTAGTGCGCTCATCATGGTCCGATCCGTTTTCCGCGCTATTGAATATCTGCAAGGGTTCAATGGCTACCTCCTCAGCCACGAGGTCTATCTCTATATCTTTGACGCAGTACTCATGGTCCTCGTCATGGCACTGTTCAATCACGTTCATCCATCCGAAGTGGTGGCACTAATTGCCCAGGACGAGCGGGAATACAAAATGGATGCCTTGGCCCAGCACCACCACCAACGCCTGCACTCCAACATCTGATGAGTCGATCCGAGGGGCGACAGGCAAATGGACAGCTTCTATCGCGCCATCCACTGTCAAAGCCAAGGATGGCACGGCAGGGAATGGTATGACATCAAGAGCATCTTACTGGATAGCGTTTGCTAAGCGGTGGCGGCCCTTTGATGTGGCCAGTTGGGTGGATACAGGTCAGCCAGTCGTCTCTCGTCGACGACGCTCAGGGGGTGGGGGGTATCGCACTTATTCAACTACTAGGATCCATATCTTTTAATCAATCCAAACCTTTCTTTGGCCCCGTCAGCCGGGCCCGACAACGTCCAGCGGCCAAGAGATCCACGGCCTCCAGTAAGACCCAAGCAAGTCACCGACTACCTCGACAATCTCTTTACCCAACCCCTCCATGAACCAGTGGTCGGTGATGCCATGTAAAAGGGCGCCGAAATAAGCAAACAAGACCAGCGCCGGGGGTTGCCGCTGGTGCAGCAGGGTAAAATACGCGTCGGGCGCAAAATGAATAAACATTAACGGCCCAGACCAGGAGCGGTTATACCCCCACGTAGCTAGCGTGGCCGCATCCATGGTGTCAAACTGGCGGATGAACATGCAGCACTTGCGGAGGATCCAAAGCGCCCGGTCGTACGTCTCGGCATCACCGCTATTCTTCCACGTCTCTCGCGTGCGTGCGAGAGAGATAACCATCGACGCCCTGAGATGCGACCGCGGCCGGCTCCAGCTCGTCCCAGTTGCCCAGGCCCATGATGATCTGCACGCGGCCAAAGCGCAGGTAGTTGTTGTCGGGTGCAGGACGGCATCGATGCCGCGGATCATAGGGATCCATTCAACGCCCAGCACCAGCTCTTTGCGAGTCATGGCGTGACGGCGCTCTGTCTCGGCGGCGCCCACGACGTCGTCACCCCCACCACGTTGCGTCAACAGCCCAAAGACGTAAATCATGCTCAGCAACGACCAGATGAACAGCGCCTCGCTGTTCGCGTCGGTAATGTGGGCCACGGCCTGGCGGAATCCCAGGAGGGCCTCGTTGTGGTGCGCGGCGGCCTTGACCACGTTTGCGCCGCCGCCGCCGCTCCCGTGTGCAATATGTAGGGCGGCTAGGCTGAGGATGGCATGCGCTACGAAAGGGTGCTCAAAGCCTACCTCGGGGAACACGCGCTGCCACATGTCGACGCAGCTGGACTCGCGGCAGATGCTAACGCTGGTGGACAGTGTCCAGTGGTGGAGGAGGGCCAGATCGTCAATCCCGAAGGTGAACGGGGGTTCACGATGGGCGCGGCGGTGGTTCGGCCAGGAGACGAGGCCGCGGAGAAGGTCGAGACACTCACATCCCCGGCCCGTGAGCGGGGCGAAGTTTCATTTTCAGCGCCGCTGGAGGTTCTCTGACTCGAACCTGCCGTTGCCGCGACGATGCCCTGTCGGACTGAGGGGGCGAGAGCACCGAGGCATCCACCGTCATGGCCGCCCGGCTACCAGTGCCGGCCTGGCCTTGCACAGTGTAAATGCATTCTGCAGAACGCCGTGCGCACGATTGGCAACTTGGCTTCTGCTCGTCACACTAAACAACGTTAGCCGCCGCTGAATATGCAAGATCGGAGTTGAAATAGGGGCGGCCCGAACCTTGACGCGCCGCCTCCGACAGTTAACGCAGCCAGTCCTGGTCTTGTGATGGGGACGGCGTCGCACCGGGATCCCAGATCCTGCCATCTATGTCGTTTAGACGGAGCTTACGGGAGCCAACTTGGGCCAGCTTGAAAGATACCCGGCCCCCGTACGAAGTAACGCAGCGGATTAGCCTCGCGAAGGAGCGAAAGAAATTTGGATAAGGCGAATCGGCAACTCCGATGACGACGATGCGCGTAACTATACGAATACGATAAGCGAGACACAAAACCCAAACGAGCAGACGATCGCGCAGTTCTGGGTTGGTCGAGGAGAACCAGCAAGCTGTGATTGGAGTGGCGTACTCCGGAAGTTCCCGTCATGGACCCCCTGGAAGGGACCCTCGTGGAGACTTTGAGTGGAGTTGTTTTTGATTTGCTGAGGTTGGATGGAGGAAAACCTCAGGGACTGAACTCGTCCTCGTTCGTCGTTCATATCCTGATAAACCCTGCAAAACCCAACTTCACTCACTCCACCCGAGTCATGTATGTACAGACATATACACAAGTACTTCTGCCGGCAGCGAGGAATGGAATACGCCGAATACGTGGACTACTCGCCGCTATGCGAAATACGCGGACTATGCGAAGTCCGCAAAATCCATGCAAACAAAGTGACAGCGTGAAATGGGGCATCGCTCTGGCGGCGAATATATTCGTAAAATATCGTCAAAGGCCGAGCCTCGCTCCAGTCTCCATTAGGACTACACAATCATATCCGATCAGGCGGACCTGAGCAGAGCTGACCTATTTTGGGTGACTTCGAAGATGAAATAGCATATAGCAAGACAGGAACGTGCCTCTTAACTTCCCGCCCTCCCCAGTCGATTACCACAGCGGGGTTCCGTGGGGGGTGGGAAAGCTAGTTGACAGCGCTATGATAGCCTGAAAATATTTGACAATTTTGACAACTAGCATACCCCGCATAATTAGCATACCCAATGCAACTAGCATACCCAATGCAACTAGCATACCCAATGCAACTAGCATACCCAATGCAACTAGCATTCCCACGCCGCTCGCAGCCTCGCTCCAGCGCCTAGCCTGCCACACCCTCCGCTGCACCCTCCTGTGCACCCCCATTGCACCCTGTTATTGTATTTTGAGCCACTGCTGTATTTAGCGTCTGTTTCCCTACCTACATAAAGATTCCCAACACCCCCTCAATAATACGGGATTCGCGTGCATCCATCCCCAGCGGGTCCACACGTCATGTAAGTCCTCTTGGCCCCGCTGCTAACTGCCTGGTCGCGGGTTGGTTTGGTTGAACAGAAGCGCTGTCGGCCTGCTGGTTAGCCGAAGAGGGAGCGCGACACCACTTTCCAGGTTATCTTTGTCGTCTACCCCAACCGGTTCGTTACCTGACACAGGCGTCATTAGGGGAGGTAAAAACGGGAAACTTACATCGCGCGCTCTCACAACGCATGTACGTCCCAGTTCACCCAGATGATGCCAACGCCCCTGACCGGTACCATGTAGAGACGCACAGGGCGAATGGCAGGCACCCCAACCACTACAGCATCTTCCGTCTCCTCCATTATCTCCAAGTCCAGGAGCTTATGTCGAGTCTTTGTACGCTTGATCAGTGTTAGTACTGTGAAGATGTGTCTGTCCTTGTCGTTGTCGAGGACGAAGATATGGTCCACCCGCCCGAAAAGATTCTGGTTGTCGCGCTTGAATCGTACAAAGTCGCCAGTCCTGAACGTGAAGCGGTCGTTCGACTTCCTGCCCGTATGAACGAAACATTAGCCTGGGCACACCGCTAAGCCGTCCAGCCTCTATTTGCCACTCAGGAGTCAATGTCCCTTCCGGGAACCTGTGCTGACAAGCACGCCGGCCGTCTGGGGGAATCTGACGAGGCGAGCCAGGCTCACGTGTCCCGGTGGTGGGAAAGGGGGAGGGGTGGGGACTCAGGGGTATGGACCTGGTGGTCTGGTACGCACCTGTCGGTGAATCCGAACTTCCGTGACCACTGGATTGGCCGGTTCTCGAACAGAGATGGATATTGTGCAGGTTTGCCGTAGTCATACTGGTATGCCAGTCGGAGATGACCACGCCAAGTCGATGTCGTGTTGAGGTCCCCGGAGCGAGTCGGGATTCTATTGCCATCATTAATTGGGTGGGTTGCGACAACACTTTTTGTTGGGATACGATTGATCGCAGCCGGTCTGAGATGATTGCTGTCTGCGGACTGGTCGATTTCCATGTGTTTGTCGGAGGCTCTCCAACTGACTCTTAGCTTTCTCTGCTGCTACTGCCGCGTCTCGTGCCTCGGTGTTGTGCCTGCCTTTATCGCGAGAGATTCTGGTCGCTGCTCTAGTAGCGGTGAGTGCTGCACTTCTGCTTTCTGCTTGAGCCCGTGCTATCTCAACCTTGTGACGTTCCTCAGGCTTCAAACTAGCTGGCATTGTCGGTAACTTCAAGATATTCAGAGGGATGTCTGCCTCGCGCATATTCATCATCGGCATCCGGCGGCGCATACGGTCTCGAAGTGTTGAGAGCTGTTTCGGGAGGCTCTGTATCATTGAAGGGACACTGCCGTCTTTGCCGCGGATCAGGAAAAGCACCTCCCGAAGGGATGCCCAATCTTGACGGCTTAGACCAGACCAGTCAAATCGGCAAAGGTCGCAAGAGCCTTCTCAAAGCTGGATGTCTCGATTGACTTATTCTGTCGTATCGGAACCAAAACCGATGTGTCTCGATGTCGGTATATAGCATCGGTGAACCGTGTTGGCTGGTAGACTCTCGGTCATCTTCCTCGTGTGGTATTCCTTCATCGTCGAACGGAAGATTCTCAGTTGGCTGAGCCCCTCCAACCCAGATGCACTCTTCGTATTCGCCGGCTCCAAGAACATCGCTCATATGGAGTGCAGACCGAAGAATATGTGCCGCTGCATCTTCAGTGTCGCCAGCTTTGAGTGCGTCCATATCAACAATGGCTAGAGCTAGGATCAGCGCTGTTACCCATAGGACTGGTTACAGGATAACTCACCTTCAGTCTCGGAGTCGGTGTCAGACTCGCAATGAAGACCGTCATCGTCAAAATCAGTGTCGCTAATATCATTGGCACCTTCAATACCATGGATCGGCACGTCGGGGTGGATTTCCGGGATTCGTGGATTCGCGGAATAGATATCGCCCTCGTTGTCGTTCATAATTGTGTCGCCGAACCCTTCGGGAAAAGCAGAGGTTTCAATCGATGACTGGCTCAGCCCCATGTGGTTGTCTCTAAATTGAGGCCCCGGGTTCTGCGCCGATAGATGCTGCTTACGTGCTGTGCTGCGAAGTCGGCGCGACTTTAGACCCTTCGGTTGGTCGGCCATATTTGCGCTGTCAATGATCCCGATGGTGTGGATGGTGTTGTAAAGAAAATTTGATGTGGGAGGGTATTAGAGGGAGGAAATCGAAGGACTCGTGAGTGGGCGAGGAGTTGTTGCCAGAAAAATTCTCACAGAGGAGGCCGTTCCTTCCTTCCCTCCCGTTGGAAACTATTAACAGCCACAATTCCACGGTTATCAGACGGATGATGGGCGCTTACAACAGTGGGTTGGAGATGCTTCGAGCAGCCCAGAAATCATCAATTGAAGGTTGTTTCTTTCTGTTCTTCGGTGGTGGCCATCGCCCTAACCCTTTTGAATAGCTCGTTGTCCAGCCCCTGGATACCCTCAAACAGTAGCACCGGCAACCGAGCTTCCGTATTTCGAATGCCACCACTTCCAACACCACCACATGACTATGAGAAGCCGCGCAAACCGCCAAACAGTGCCACTTTAGTCAAATAATATCAGCGCTGGTATCAAATCAAATCCAACTTGTTTGACCATTTTGAACCACGATTTGATTTGATGGATTTGTTTGTTTGATGGACTTGATTTGTTGCCAGTGCTGAATGCGATGCACCTAACTCTGTCTTTTATTCATCCGAGGCCATTCACTTCTACGCCACTCACCACAACCGCAGATCGCGCCATCAACACTGAATTAACAGACGGTGCTAGCCGTCTCAACAATCTAAGCGGCTTTTTTTTGCCCAAGACGACAGCGAACATGACTGATCCTAGCAAACATCACAAGCAACCTGGCCCACCACGACCCTCCCGACTTACGAAGGGTGCGGCAGGAAGCGGCCACCCTCAAGGTAATGTGCGGCGGCATACATGTCATATAACTGCTCCCAAGTTGACTTTCCTTAAGAACCGGAACCTATCCCGGCGAGGGCGACCCAAGCGATGCGGCCGGCCGCACATGCCGAGCCGGTCGTTGCCGCGACTCCAACCATAACCCACAATGCTTCAGGCACCCAGCCCAGCACTGCATCATCGAGGAAGACTCGAGGAGGCTCGACAATCCGCAGCGCTGCCGAAAAGTCCGGCAGGTGTTGTTCGTCTTCTGCAGTACCAAGCCACTTGGTCGCATCGTCGCCGATGCATGCCCGGGCATCAGCAATACATCAAGGACCTTTTCGGACCTTTACGGTTATGCGCAGCGGATATCCGCCAACCTCAAACACCGGCTTCTGTTCCAGCAAATGTACAGCCTTGCACGGACATGGCTCAATGATTTCGGTAAGACGGACTTCCGCCTGGACCCCCGGATTTACATCGACGCCTGGCAGTATGGCGAAGGGTACCAGGACTTCCACAAAGACGATCTCGAGCACACCAAGAGATGGATTTACAGCCGTATTGATGCGACACTCTTTAGGGTCGTATTCAAGCAATGGGCACCAATCATCGACTGGGAGAACACCTTTGACAAGCGACAAAAGAAGCCCTTCTACTACCTGAGGATCATGTTTGCGACTATGATGAAGGAAATTGCTTTTGTGGTTGTCTCAGAGGAGATTATGAATGAAGGTCGACAGTGGCGCCCGACGATCATGACCGGCTGAAAGCGCGACGACACACAGCGACGCATCTGCGACAGGGTCTTTGACAGCCTTGCAGCCTTCGAGAACTTCAAGGACATTGAGCTTGGTCATTTCACGTGGCTCCCCGCCGGCGATAGTCTACAAGAGCCGAATGAAGACCTGGGCATTGTCCACTCAGAGTTACTCAACCAGCATATCATCTCCAACTCGTCCCCCCCTGGCTCTGAGAGTGACGAGCCCCCTTATCCTCGAGATTCACCGCGTCGCAAGACAACACAGCGTCCTCCTCGTCATCAGATCCAGCGCCCTGCTATGACAGACACAACTGGCCTTTTCGGCATGCCATATGCGATGTCTACCCCTAAGACGAAGGACACGGCTAAACCTCAGCCTACATTCCATGGTCATCCTCGGGCTGACGACGGCCCCCCTAGTATTGACACTCAGGGGAAGCAGATCATCATTTCTGATGACGAGCAGCATGATCATGATGACTCCATGTTCGTGGATGGTGATGAAGACATCTTTAGGGACAATCAGCAGCACGGTGAACTTATAGATGAAGGGGCTTGCACATCACCTGGTTATGACGAAGATGACCAGCCGTTGTTGCGAGCTGCCAGCATCAAATATCCGCCGCACAATGTCGCCGCCGTCGATGGCCAGCGAGCACACGGTGTTTTGGCCGGGCCTAGTGTCAGCCAACCCACCGGAACAACCCCATCGAACTTCCAGGGCATCACCAGAACAACATCGCATCACCAGAACAACATCGCAGAGGATGTCATCGCCACCACCTACGCGGCCTGGCTTGGCTACCGGATCAGTTCATCTCCCGCAATCCAGGATCCAGGTGCCCATCATCCCCACATCCGATACAGGCAGCGTCCACAGCCGGTCGGTGGTGCAGCAACAGACTCGGCAGTGCACAACACCCGGTGCAACTGTCAACGCTCCGACGACAGAGGCCACCCCGGCAGCGAAAACATCTCTGACGGGGTTTAGCGCAGGCGACTTTACCACAACAACCGCCCAAGCTACTCCAGTTACCCGCGCTTCGAACCGCAACCGCAGGAAGTCTCAGCGTGCTCTGGAAGCTGACAGCAACACGCAGGAAGCTCACACTAATACTCGCGGAGTCACAGCTAGACATAGTGGTACTCTGGCCCCCCGGGGCAAACGTGCGGGTGGCGGGGATTCTGGCAAACCCATGTCTCGGCCTGGAAAGCAGCAGCAGAGAGCCAGGCTTGGACGTAACACCCGGGTGGATGACCAAGAGTCAGAAGGATACTCTAACTTGTGACCTCCAACCGGTTTTACCCTTGTACGGCCGTATTCAATCGTTGCTAGTGGTAGTATATGTGTAAAGTATTCAAGAATGGATTATGTGGCCAAAAGAAAATAAAAAACCTGGTTCAGTCCTTGATTTCATCTTGTCCAGCGTTGTGCTTTTGTAAATTGGGCGAGGCGTACACCAGACAGTGGCTTACAGTGGCTTACCTACAGTGGCCTACAGTGGCTTACAGTGGTGCAGTGGCAGTCCCATTGCCACGAGTCCTGATCAATCTGTCGGATGGGGCAAGGACCCATAAATAACCACCAATCAGAGAGCGGAACGCCGGGAATGGTAGTTGCTCGAGGTATGCTAGTTGCTCTGGGAATGATACTTGACAAGACAACGATAGATTGCATTCCTGGAAGGCCAAGTACATACTTGCCTGGCACATTTTCCCACTACGGTACCAAACCAACACCACTACTTCGCCAGTCAGGGGTGCAAAGAACACACAACACAAGCCGTAAACATGTGCACAACTTACTATTTTGCTCAGCCAGCCCAGTATCAACATGCGTATATGCCCCAACTCAGACCACGACTCGTCACCCAGATGCAGAAATTTGATGCGTTGGGGAGACTCCAAGAGACTATCGATCTTTTCTCACTCGGCCCTCTCACATCGAGGCTGCGCAAAGATATCCGCAGCCTCACCAAAAACAGCAACTCACCCCCCAACCTCATCATGACGAGGGAGACAATCCGAGGAGCCCAGGACAAGGCACCGGGCCAGGATGGACCCGAGACAGATCTGGCTGGCGCCGCGGCTTGGGACATGTATCGTTACCGCGGAATGGGCGCTCATGGCGCCGCCTTTTGGGCGGACGGTCGCTTCTGGAAAGCGACAAGAAATGGAGAGGGCCTGTACAGCATTGCGGAGGATCCTACCTCTGACACCTCTGACATCCAATGGTCATGGACCAGGAAGACACAAGTAAATACCCCCGGGCAAGCCTCCAAATTCTGCAGTCATCGTGATATTGACAACGGTTTGCACAGAATAGCAAGGAGTTGGAGTTGAAAGCAGTCGGGACCGTAAACGTTCTGGCGCTCCTGACTTTGGGTAGCCCGGGAACACTGACCGTGCCTCAGGCTGAGGGACTAAGCATGGGACATGAGAACATTATACTGTTGACAGGTGCTTGGGTCGCATGTGCAGAAGAATGGCTGTGTTTCCAATAAACGAACGTTCTACCCCTTGACTTTCCAGGTGTGATGTGGTTCATATGAGTGCGATCGAGCTGTTTTTTTCTTCTAAGTTTGCTTGCTTTCGATCAAGCTAGAAACCCCGTGATATACCTTATGGTGGAAGAGTGCTACCAACCAGGGCTACTGCCGTTCGAGTTGACGGCACTCGGGTATGGCTCCCGCACCTGGGCAACGAAGCCTCCGCAGGGGGTGGCGTGCTATCCCCTGCCATTGACGAAGCTGGAAACACGATGACCATGCTGCCCGCTGTCGAGAACTACAAGAGCACATTTGAAGCGGCACCAACACAACAGACGGTGAAGATCGAGGGCAGTAGCGCCGCGGAGACTGGAGGTATGTTTTTCGGGACAGGTTCAGTGCATGTGTAAGACGGACGTTACTATACACCATCAGGGTCCCACGAAACGCCAAATTCATTTATTCCTGATCTCTATCTAATATATTATGTACATTGGGGGGCAGTGCGGGCCCTCTTCCGACCCATGACTCCAGTTTCCAGTGCCAACCATGCTCAAACGCGCCTCCCCCCCCTCCTCCATCTTCCCTTTCTCCCAGATCAGGAGCTGTTGACAAAGGCTCTGAGGGCAGCATGGGTAGAATCGAACGCAGCCTTGGGGCGATACTTCTCGTCGAACATCAATGGCTTCGCGCCAGGCAGCCAGGTGTAGGCGTGTTTATCCGTGAAGCCCCAGAAGCTGATGTCAGTGATGCCTGCGTTCAAAGCCTCGTCGATGACAGCGCCGTAGATCTCAGCCTGGAGGGTGACGTTGAGCGTGTGGACGTCCATTTCCGCGATGGTCACCTCCAGCCCGAGGGCCTTGTAGGAGTTTACCAGGTCTGCGACGACGCCTGGGACCAGGGCGACTTCGGTGATGTGCATCTGCAGGGCGACGCCATCGATCGGGACTCCGTTGGCCACGAGCCCGGAGACCAGGTCGTGGAGTTCCTGACGCTTACCGGGGAGTGACTCGACGAGGTTCTCGTTGATGAACAGCTTGGCGTCCGGAGCTGCTGCCCGGGCGATGCGGAAGGCATCGCCGATGTAGCCGGGACCGAGCACTTTGTAGAAAGTGTTGGTTTGCAAGCCGCCACCCTGTGTTTCAAGGGCTTCGGTGACAACATCCCACCGGTCCACCTTGCCGCTATACCGGTGCATGACGGCCTCGAAGTGAGCCGTCATCGCAGCACGAAACGCTGCGGGACTGGTGATGTTCAGTAGGTAGTCGGGGTTGCAGCAGCTCGAGATGAGCCCGTGTCCCTTGACCACCATGTCGTGGGCTTTCGCAAAGTCGACCAGCCGGTCGATCGTTTCCCAGGTGAAGTTCCCTTCGGTCGGGTGGATGAACGCCCACTTCAGCTCATTTTCGGACGAGAGGCTGTTGAACTGCTCGGCCAGCACGGCCGCGAATTTAGGATCGTCGAGGTAGGTTGGGTTGATCGCTCCAGACCCGATGAGGATGTCCTTCTTGCCGGCCTCCCTCCTCAGGGATGGTATTTTCGTACTGGGGATTCCGCATGAAGCTTCGACAGCGGTGAGCAGCGCCAAGATGAGTGTTGCGGGCTTCATGATTCTGGCAAACGAAGAGTTTTGTCGACTGAGTACTTCGTAGCTAGTGGTGAGTATCGTGCAACTTTTATCACGGCATCGTTAAGGGTTTTATAGATCGTTATAAGAAACTGAGGGCACTGCTGTTGTAACATCACGGGAAAACCGTGTCTTGGTACCAACCTAGGTACCTAGCAGATCGCGATGTCGAGCAGCGATTCGAGGCACGAGAGCGAGACAAGACCCTTGATGAGTAGACGGTAAACGAGAACGAAAACCAGGAGCGAGAAATAAAAAGGTGGAACGATAAACGAAAACGTGGAACGAGAACGGGCAGGGACCCTTGCAGGGCATGACGCGCGTTCTGGTGACGGATGGCAGATCCAAATGCTCCAGTCGACAAACAAGATGCACACGCAAGCCAGTCTCAATAGTGTAGAAAACTGTCCTCACTCAATACCAAATAATCTCCTGAGCCCCTGGAATATTCTGTACTCAACCTCATAATTCGTGATGGTCGGGCATCTTTTTCTTGAATCGTTGGGAAGAGAAGAACAGTTTCATGGGTCCCTTGAATTCCTGCCCGCTCTCGAAGCCATCTACCCAAATCCGCCAATATGTTCCACACAGGCTGCCCCAGGCCCCATTCTTTTCCGTGCCAAAAATTAACAAGACAAGCTGCAAGGGGTACGTTACTTTGCCAGTACCTTACGTAGCGCGGCCAACAACTAATGCGCTGTACAGCGCCTGGTAACGAGGTCTACGGAAGCATTGGCGAGCTGAAGAAAGATGGCCTGGACCAGTAAGCGAGAACGGATCTACATAGCTATTCCGGCTAGCCTGGCATTCGACACCCGATATACAGCACAGGTTCCCATCAGCTACCTCAAGGCCGCAGGGACGACGAATATCAAGCAGCGGGCGAGACTGCTGGGCGTGGAGAGTCGCGAGATTAGACGGCGGAGCCATGGACCGGGGCCGGAGACAGAGGTGGCCGTTTGTAGAGCCCCGGCTTGCTTTTCCGTCCTTGCGGAAGCTGCCATTTGCTAACCATCGCGTCAGAACCGCACAGCGACAAAACACCCTTCCATAGCTCCCCTAAACCCACGATCTGTCCTTTCTGCCAAGCATGCCGCCAGGGCAATGACAAACAGGATTGTCCTTCGCCACGCTTTTCGAATCCGCCCAAGCCCCCCATGTAACGGGCTGTGCCCGAGGTGGGCCTCGGTAACCCTCGGCCAGCTCACGTACAAGCACGGTCCACCGAACCCCTGGATGAAGCTATTCCCAGTTGCCCCACAGCGCACCGAACATTCTAGCAATGCGCTCGGGCCACCGCACTCACGATCATAAAGCAGCCCCACGAGCTGCCAGACTCTCTCATCTTTCCTTTTCTTCTTCAAGCTTAGTGTACTCGTAGAGTCGTCACCAGATAGTTGCAATATACTCCTGGGACCGTTACACCCCATCGGTGTCCCATCAGGCAGGTACCACAGGCGTAGTCTGGCCGCCCAGCCTGGCCTTTCATGTTGTCTGAGCCGGCGGTGTAGAGCCGGGTAGGCTGGTTACAGGTAGGGTAGGTTGGGCCGGGGATGGTGTTTAGCTGGATCTAGGAGCCCTAGAGTTGTTTGTGGAGATACCCGTGGGTGTCAGACATCGCGATGCAGGGCAGCTGGAAAACAATGGAATAGACGGGTAGCAGCACGGCATTTGGATGACCTCGGAACCGTCCAGAATGGGCATTTCCGGCGATATTCTGCGACCGACAATGAAACATATGTGAAGTGACTTTGAGTGACCCGGGATCAGGGAAAATGCGTGCAAGTGGTGGGTGACACCTGTTTTATAGGAGATGAAAGATCATTGTGATCTATCCTAGCAGACTGATTCAAGTATCGAAGAATCTGCTTTGGTCGCATCCCTTACGATAGTCCCTTTATCAATGGAATAGTGACCACTCCCGACACCTAAACAAATATATACAAGAGAAGCCTAAGCACCATCACACGCCCGCTCGCCGCTCACCCTTCAAAAAGGGCTAACCCACGGCCTGCACCTGTTCGCCGCACAATACCCAGCACAGCAAGGACCAACATACTGGCCGTTGCGGTAACATTCACCCCAGGTGGGCACGCACATGCCCTGGCAGCTGACCCCCGTGATGGGCGAGGGGGGGCCGACGAGGATCTGGTTGACGCCTGTGGACGAAATGCTGCTGGCGAGGGTGGCCTCGCCGTTGATCTGGAAGTCGCACTGGTAGAAGGCGTTGTAGTCGGGCGCGTCGATGATGTTGACAGCGATGTTGTTGTCTGCGTGAAGGGAGGTTGTTAGTGGTCGACACTAGGGCTATGGATGATGGAGGAAGGGGTGATGCATACTGGTTGCGTGGAAGCTGCCGTCAGCGGGGATCGCAAGGGAGTACTCGGCCGGGCCGCCGTGGAAGGTGAGGTGAACGGTCTGGACGTCGTCACGCTCCTCGAGTGGCATGGCGGAAGTGCTGGCCAGAAGGCCGAGGGCCGGGGCGAGGATGTTGAGGTACTTCATGGTTGATACCAGTTTTGAGTCTTTGGGTTGTATGAGATGTTGCAATGGCGCGGATGAATATCAACAGCTCGAACAACGCAACCCAGGTAACTCGACGTTGGGCCGCCTCTTTTATATTCGGCCATCCCACATTAGCCGGGCGTGGCGTCCAGGCTTCAGCTCACCATCCACACCGACCATCAGTTATTTTCGTTAGCCAAGGCAGACCCATGCGAAGCATGCCACGCAGACATCTCTGGCATTTGCTCTAGCCATCCACGATGTGACGCTGTTTTCGGGAGCCGCTGTGCGACCCAAGGTAATACGAAGTTGGGGCTTGGCATCCCTGTTGTGGCGCTGGAAACAACACAGCAGCTGACTTAAGATCGGCTGCATGCGGATAATATGATTCGATGGAAGCTGCTGCAGCCTCCGTTGGCAGCGGGACGCGGGAGGCGACCGGGTTTTCAGCCCTGTAGCGCGTGTTTGGTTGCGTGACGGCTGCATAAAGCACCCGACTTTTCGGTAAGTGTTGAATAATTGACAGCCCAAGGCTCCAATGAGTTGCCGTGGGATCCGCTGGCCATGGTTGAGAGGTTTAACGCGGGAAGATACGAGCTGGATAACCATGGTGGTGAGAGTAAGACGGATGAATGAATGTGCGAGGCATCCATCCCACTTCGATTTCCAAGGCTTGCCGCCCATCGTTTCCCGTTTGAACGATGGTAGAGCCTGGCCGTGATATCGGGAGACTCGAGGTCGCCGATGTTCAAAGCGAGTAACAATTATCATGTCCTACACACCTTACCACATAATATTACTGTTTTGGAATATTCCACATGACCAGCACTTGCCGGAAAGACTGGGCGAGCGAGAATTCCCGAATCAGACATCATGAATGGGAACCAGCCGTGGTTTGATGTTCGATTGGTCCAATCAAGGAAGCCTGCTCCCAACACACCGAACCCGTGATAGGGCTCGAGTGACGTACGAGCGTACGTAGGCGGGATTCTAAATCTATATCAGGCTCGAAGTCCGTTCTATGGGCGGTCGCGAGGTGACTAAACGGAGGACCGCTGAAAGATGAAAAGTGAATAAGGTGGGATGGACTCGCATGGCAGAAGAAAACCGGTTTTGAAGTGGGTGCTGATCATGTTCCTGGTTCCACTAGATTGTGGGATGCTTCTTTGTGAGTCCATATAAGGTCATGATATCTGACTCCTGGATGGAGCCGACGGCAACGCTGACTGGTACCTCCACTCGTCAGGCTACTGAAAAGCGTGCTATACGTCTCTTATGGCCAGAAGATGTACCGACTACTCTGGTTTGACACCACCGGCACGACAGGCACAAAGCAGCCCGTAAGGTACCTCGTTGGTAATGGAATTAAAATGCCCGCCAACCTTCACCCCGACCAGCCGGGGCCGTCATCTCCTAGAATTAGATGATGAGAAACAGCTCCAAGTAAAAGAATCAAACCCCTCCGGTGGCCCTTCTCCCGACAATGCAAATTTGATCGAGCGTATGATAAACCCCTTGATCAATCTCCCTCATAGCCTCCTCCTTCACCATCTCAATCCTCTTTTTAGTCCATCCACTCCCGTCTACCCCGACCAAAGCCTCCAAGCACCCTACAAAACAAGCAATCACATTCCTGGTCCCCTTCTCGCGCAACTGCAACTCGGGCTCCTGCAACCGATCCGTCGAAAACACATCCTCGTGCACATCCACCAGCCCGGCCTCCCGAAACACTTCCTCCCTCCTCACGGTCCCCTTCTCCCGCATCATAAGCCCAATGACTGACTCATCATCATCCTCATGCTCATCGTTACGACCCCCGCGATGAGCAAACGCAGCCTGCACGGCGCCGTCATAAATAGCCCTACACGCAGCGCGCGCTGTGCCCGGGACGGCGTTGTATAGCGCGAAATTGCACGAGTCGACCCACTGCAACCAGCCGACGCCGGGCTTGAGCAGGGTGGCCAGGTTGGCGACAGCGCGGGACCAGTCGGCGCGCGTCGTGGCACTGCTCACGAAGCGCACGGCCACGAGGTCGTAGGTGCCGAGCTCCGACGCAGGGAAGGGACGGTGCATGTCGTGGGTCCGGAAGGACACGTTGGGCGGGCACGCTTCTCGGGGTGGGAAGCCGGACGAGGACATGTCGTACCCGGTGAGCTGGCAGGTTGCGGGAAGAGTGGCGGCCACGTCGAGGAGCCAGATGCCTGTGCCGGTGCCGATGTCGGCTACTTTGAGGGTGAGTGAACTGCCAAGGTGGATGTTGGGGTGGATGAGGAAACCGAGGGTTTTGGTGGTGAAGATGTGTTGCTCGTCGAGTCTTGGTGAGACATAGTTTTAGGGATTAATCATGATGGTGATGGTGGATACTTGAACTTGCCTTTCTGGTATTTCCTCTATGTGAGGGTACTTGTCTGGATAGGGGGGCTGTGACTCTGTCATGATGTCTCGATAAAGACCTGGATGGCGTAAGGTAAGTAAGGTAAGTACATGTAAGGGACCTTACCGGACTCCCGGAGGTTGGCTTTGTGATGTGCTTGGGAGTAAGGACTCGGGCTCTGGTAAAAGTAGCAGGCGTTTATGTAAAACTGAATTGAGGGAGACAGATTTGAGGCCTCACCTGTGTTGGGCGGCGAAAATGCTTGTGTGCCAACTAGAAGCAGCCAAGGTGCAGTAAGCGAGCTGCTGTGTGGTGTAAACCTCTTCTCCGCATTCGCGCCAAGACGACCCGGCGTTTGCATCACCGCACCACAGTGGTGTTACAGCTGTGTGGTGCAAACGAAACGCCTGGTCCGCCTTGGCGCACGCGTGGGTGGCACACCACTTTTCGAATTTTTGAAGCGTTGGAAAACGCGAAGCACCTAAGACAGAAAAAGCCATTCGAGCCTATCTGCAACATGCGGAGACCGCTCCTTTACTTGATATATTAAATCTAGCCTTATAGAATATCATTATATTGTGCGATTACCTATGCGGATAATACGCGTAGAGATGTTGATGGCTCAACATGGTGGTTGAATATTTGACAAGAGGTTCGAAAACTCGGGAAAAAAAAGATAAATTTACCAATACCTCTAAGGATAGTATCCGCATCATGAACGAAGTTAGATCTGGTATAATGCAGTGCGCGCATGTTGTAGGGCGGTTGATATCACCATTTACTGTTTCACTCCTACGAATAAGGTATTTGTCCCCTTTCCAGCTCTTCAAAAACAATTAGAAGTACGGAGTAATGTGCCACCCGCGCGCGCGCGCCAAGGCGGACCAGGCGTTTCACAACACGGAGGTAATCTGCACCTCGGGCACTCAGCCTCGCGATAGAGGGACAGCAAGTCCGACGACGCATCCTAGCGCTAAAGTCATGCTAACCAGCAACACGCGCTGGACTAAGCAAATCGAGAGTACCGTATACAACAAGGCCTAAAAGACCACCAGCTTCCCATATTTCATGGACCGACCACCGTTGTCTGCGGTCCGCCCGGGCTTGTACCGCCCTCTTGCGCCGCAATTCATTCGTGTCTTGGAGCTCGAGGCCGGCTTCTTCTCGGATCCTATAGTGGGCCGTCTGGTCCATCAAGCCGTCGACGGGGAGCCATATGAGGCATTGTCGTACGTATGGGGCGACACGAAGAACCGGCGCGATATCGCCGTCGACGGGACGACACTTTCCGTGACGGCGAACCTGCACGGCGCGCTCACAGCCTTCCGATGCCGGCCGCTGCATCCATCGGCTACATGTCACGGTAATGGCCCACCGCAACGCCAAGTGCGGCGGCTGTGGGCCGATGCCGTATGCATCAACCAGGAGGACCTGCGCGAGCGTACGTCGCAGGTAGAGCTGATGGCCCGCATCTTTGCCAGCGCCCACCGTGTCCTCGCCTGGCTCGGTTGGGAGGCGGGCGAGGAAGGCCGCCGACACACCCTGGCCACCATCCGCTTCATCCATTCCTTCATGGACGACCCGGAAGCCGGCCTGCGCGACGCACGCATCCTCCTGCTCCATCAAGACGAGCTGTCGGAGGGTGACATCTGCCGGTTTAAAGACCAAGCCTGCTTGTGGGAGGCCGTCAAGGAGTTCTTCGACATTCAGTATTTCCACCGCACCTGGATCGTGCAGGAGCTCGGCCTCGCGCGCGAAGCCATTCTGTACACGGCGCTCCCGCCCGCCGAAGGAGCGGAGCAGACCGTGGAACTGGACTCGGTCGACTGGCCGCTGGTGGGCCGGTTCGTGCGTTTTCTGGACTACAGCGGCGCGTCGCTGGTGACGCACCTCGGCCTCTTGTCGTGGGTTGCCCACCACATCCTGATGGCCTGGGAGACCCGGGACGACGGCACGCCCGAGTGCGACTTTCTCACCAGCATGCACTGGACACGCATCCTGGGCGTAACGGACGCGAGAGATCGCGTCTACGGCTTGCTCGGCCACCCGCTAGCCGTCCTAGACGGCGAGCCCGTGGTCAAGCCCGACTACACTATTACGCGCGGCGTCGTCTACACGAAACTGGCTGCGAAATTTATCCGGAAGACGAAGAACCTCTCCGTTCTCAGCTTCGTTGACCACGAGGACGACCCGGCCACAGATGAGCCGAGGCACTGGGATTCTTTAATCGACAGCAGGATGCCGACCTGGGTCCCGGACTGGCACAGCATCAACCGGACGACGCCGTTGGACTACCCAGTTGCTGCCGCCGAGGTCGAGGACCCGGAAATCCGTATTGACGGAGACACAGACAACTGTGCGAAGGGAGCGCCATTGCCTCACATCCTGGTCCGAGGCTGGATAGTGGACGAGGTTGCGGCCGTATCGCAACGAATGGAGACGACCGACTTTCCTGTGACGGACATCCCTCGAGAACGTGAAAAAAAGAACCCCTTTTGGCTCGACCGCGTGTGGGAGGTGGTATGCCCCGCCGATGACGGCTCCGCGGACCCCGACGCCGCGGTTGCCGTGCTGGAGTCAATGTCGCTGGCCTTGCCGCTTGGCACCCGGGAACCTGAACAGTCGCTACGCAGGGCAATAGGACCGCAGCAGACGTTGGAGCAACATCGACGGTCGTTTGCCGCCTACGTCCTCGAGTACCACGAGCTGTGGCGCCGTGCGGCTAGGGTCACCGGTGCCGACAAAGGCGGCGATGGCAGCTATCTGCCCACCCACTCGCTATATGACACACTGCCAGCCGAGGGGCAGGCCCAGCTGCGGTTGCGTGCGCAGGGGGCCACCAGCGGGGGCTTTCTCGAGTGCATGACTTGGACGTCTATGTGTCGGGTGGTGTATCGGACGAGATCGGGCCTTGTGGGCATGGGCTCGCGGGTGACACGACCGGGGGACCTTGTTTGCCGGGTGCGCGGCTCGTCGGTGTTGATGACGCTGCGTCGGATCAAGGATCCCAACGCCGGCCACGGCCGGGGAGCTGTGACTATTACCGGCCGCGAGATCGACCTCGGGCCGATTACCTGCCTTCACATCGGGCCCACCGTTGTGCCGGCGCGAATCAAGAGGGATGCCGTCGATGGTGGAGAGTATGGCGAGAAGGCCACCCGTTTTCGCATTGTGTAACCGTCGTTCACTTGCCGCGCACTAGTACTTGAACAAAACGTGGGGTAGTGCTTGGATCTTGGGAATGAGGGTCAACTACCTTAGGTACCTTACCTAACGGTAGGTGCGGGATACATCATACTGCAGGTAACAGATAAATCTATATTCACATTCTCATTCTAACCCCCGGTCTTCCAGGTTGGTTGCCGTTCAAGAGGTGCGGTTTTTTGTCCTCATAGTTACCAGTTTTGGACCCTTCTGAGCAGACACGGAACTTTCATGTACAGTACAAAACCCAAACCGACCTGTGCGCCAATCCCGTCCCTAAATCACAATAACGCCGACCATCTCGGGGTTCTCAACTCAACTTCTCAACTCAACGCCTTGACACAATCCTGCGCCCCTCCTCATCATCAACCACCAAATGCTGGGCGGTCAACAACCACTCAAACAGCCCAGCGCGCTTCGCCAAACCCACCCAGTGCAGCGCAGGCACCGTCGGCAACGCCTTCACCGCATTCGCCTCAGCGCCCCCATTCTCAAGCAACGTCTCCGCACACGCCGCCAACTCCTGAATCTGCACCCTCGCCATTCCCGGATACGACACCGTCCGCATCCCCTCACCCTTCCCATCCTGCCCAAATCCGCCCGTAACCTCACCCACCACCGCCGCAGCCACATCCTCCAACCTCCCAACATCAAACGACCCCGAAAGGCGCGCATAATCGGGGCGCACGCCGAGACTGGCCGACAGCCGGAGCATGTCGCCCGCCATGGTGGCCAGCACCTCCTTGCCCTCGCGCTCCGACGCGCCCATGGCCTCGCTCGGCCGGTGCGCCGTCGCGCGGAGGCCCGCTTCGCGCACCGCGCGGGCCAGGTACCGTTCCGCTACCCACTTGGAGGCGAGGTAGCCGTCGGCGGGGCTGGGACGCGGGAGCGTGGCTTGGGTGTTGTCGTACTCGTTGGGGTCCTCGAAGGCGCCCAGGGCGCCCGAGCTAAGCGTGTGCAGGTGGGCGCCGGCGTGCAGCGAGAGGGAGGCGAGGGTCTTGAGCGCGTCGACGTTGACGGGCTTGACCGCGCTGTAGCCGTCCCAGAAGGAGCGGTCGGCGGCGCAGTGGATGACGGCGTCGATGGTGTCGATGGCCAGGTCGGGGTGGTTGGCGGGGATGGTGGGTAGGTCGGCGAGCACGACGCGTACCTTGGCGTTGTCGACTTGGCCTGCCGCGAAGAAGAGGGTTGCTGGGTCGCGGCCCTCGGTCGGGCGCACTAGGCACACGACGGTGGCGACGCGATTGTCACCCACTAGGCGCCGCACGATGCGCTTGCCTAGCGAGCCGGAGGCGCCCGTAACCAGCACGCGCAGGCCAGAGCCGCTCGCTTTCACGGGCACCACCACACCTTGCGGCAGGTTCATGGCAGTTTCGTGGTCCCAGTTTAGCTTGCCAGCACCAGCCTGCTCGAGCAGCGCCGCCATGCTGCCCAGTTCGGTAGCACTCATCAACTTGCTCAGGCGCGGGGAATCACCGAACTCCCGCTTGATGGCCGCCTGCAGCTTAACCAGCAGCAGCGAGTTGCCGCCCGCGGCGAAGAAATCGGACCGCGACTGCAGCACACCACCACCCCGTTGGGGGAGGACGCTAGCCCAGAGAGGCGCGAGGCGGGATTCGGTGGAGGTCAGCGGCTGCGCCGGGCCGTCGGTGGCGGTGGAAGAGGCGGTTGTCTCGGGGAGAGGCAGGGCCTGGACGGCCCGACGGTCCACTTTGGAGTTGGAGGTTAGGGGGACCTCGGCGAGGGGGACGATCAAGGCTGGGCACATGTATTGCGGCAGGCTGAGAGGCAGGCGAGAACGGAGTTTGTCGAGGATCTTGGCGGTTTCTGCAGTGTCGATGTCTTGGTTGTCGAAGACGACGTGCGCGGCGAGGAAGCCGTCTTCCTGTCCGTCATCCACACCCCGGGCGGTCACAACGACCTGCGCGAGCTGACCGTCGGATTCACGTAACATGACACGCTCGATCTCGGCTAACTCAATGCGGAAGCCGCGCAGCTTGACCTGGGTGTCGCCGGCAATGCGGCCCTCGATGGCAAGGAAGCCGGACTTGTCCAGCCTGCCGTAGTCGCCGGTGCGGTACAGCCGTGCGGGCTTGCCACCGTCGCCGGGGACGGCGAAGGGACTGGAGAGGAAGGCCTGCGCGGTGAGGTCGGGGCGGTTGAGGTACTCGTTCTTACCGACACCGGCACCACCAAGCAAGATCTCGCCCGGCACGCCAATGGGCAGAGGGCGCATCTCGTCATCGACGAGGTAGGCAGAGTAGTTGGGTAGCAGGCGACCAGGGACAGGAACGGTGAGGTTGGGGTTGTTGCGCACGTCCGCCACGCCCTTCATGGCCGAGATGGTAGACTCGGTCGGGCCGTAGCTGGTGTAGACGTTCAGGTTGGGCAGGGTCTCGCATAACTCGCGGAAGCTGCGGACTAGGCCGGGAGCGGCACGCTCACCGCCGAACCAAGCGGCCTTCCAGGAGGTACAGCGGCGCAGCTGGTCAGGCGCAAAACGCAGCCACATCTCATACTCGGAGGGGGTGGCCTGGGTCATGGTCACGCCGTGGTCGACCATCAGGCGAGTGATCTCGGTCGGGTCGCCGCGGGCATCAGCTGGCACGACGAGCAGGCAGCCCGCCGGTGGTTAGCGCAGCGTAGATCTGGAGTAGGGAGGCGTCGAAGCCGAAAGAAGCATTTTGGAGCACGACGCCGGCAAGCGAGGGAATGTTCCAGGCACGGTGGTATCCCTCGAGGTTGTTGCGCAGCCCGGCGTGAGTCACGACAATACCCTTAGGCTCACCGGTCGAGCCGCTGGTGAAGATGATGTACGCTGGTTGCTCGGGGCGAGCGGCCGCGGTGTCTGTTGGCCTCTTGCCTGCCGTGCTGCCGGCGAGGCGGGACACATCGATGGCGGGGACGGCATCCTTGATTTCCAGTTCAACCGTGCGGCTCGCGGTCTCAGCATCGACGAGGATGGCAGCCGGGTGTGCCACGGCAACGTTGCTCTTCAAGCGGGGGATCGAGTTACGGAGATCCAGCGGCAGGTAGACGGCACCGACACGGTGGATGGCGACCAGGGAGCAGATCCAGTCTGCGGACGGGGTCTGGAACACACCAACCACGGGGGCCTTGTCGTCGGTGCTGTGCGGCAGTCGGACACGCAGGGCATTGGCAATGCTCTCGACGCGAGCATCCATTTGGGCGTACGTCAGGACGTTTCCGAGGCCATCCTTGAGGGCGACAGCTGTAGGGTTCTGGGCGATGATCTCGTCGATGCGGTGGGCGACAGTTGCGGGCCATTCGAGGTTAAGGGCGGGTCCTGTAAAGGTGTCAGGGGGTGAATCCCAACGGTCGTCTTTTTGGGGGCCATTCTGAAGAGGAATGCGGTGATGGAGACGGACAAGGAGGAAGGGGGATTAAAGGGGCATCATCACACTTACCAGTCCCAATCTCCAACGCCTTTTCCACATCCACCTTATCCCACTTCTGCAACTGCCCTGTCTCCATCGCGTCCCCCTTCGCGGCAAACTCCTTCACCGCATTCGCAAAGCTCCTGACCAACAAATCGGCCGCATCGGCATCATACAACGACTGTTGCACATGCATTGCCAACGTGGCGCCATCATGGTCCTCAACAATCTCCAACGCCACATCATAACCAGTGCGAGCCGTGTGCCAACGCTCCTCGCCAATCCGGCAGCCGATCCACTGCTTGTCGGCATGCTCCTTGACCACCAGCCGGTAGTTCATAAACACCTGGAACACAGGCGCCCAGGCATTCGACCGCGGCACTCCGACCTCATCCAGCAACAAATCGAACGGCAGCGCCGAGTGCTTGAGCGCGTCACGCGCCTTGTCGCGCGCCGTCTCAATGGCCTGCCCAAACGTTTTGGCGTCGCGATCAAACCTCAACGGCAGCACATTCAAGAAATTGCCCACGCTGGCCGCGAACCGGCTATCCAGTCTGTTAGCATCTGCAATACCAATGTACACACGCTCGGTGGTGTCGGCGGGCAGCAGGCGGAAGAGCAGGGCCTGCAGGGCGCCGAGGTAGGCGTGGAAGGAGGTGGCGCGACGGCCCCGCGCGAGGTTCTTGAGCTTGGCCGTCGTGTCCGGGCCGAGGTGGGCGCGCGCGACGTGCGTGCCGTAGCGGTCGAGCGGCGGGCGGACTTTGGTGCGCGCGAAGGGGAACAGCTCGATGGGGCGGGCGAGATCGGCGGCCGGGAGGGTCGCGCGGTAGTGCTCGATGGCGGGGCGCAGTTGACCGGTCTCGTAGGCCGCTATCTGGTGCGCACCGAAGGCCCGCGCTTGGGAGGTCGCGGGCATGGGGGGCAGGGGACGGGCCGGGTTGTTGTAGGCTTGGTGGATGTCGAGGAGGAAGACGCTGAAGCTGTGGCCGTCCATGGAGATGTGGTGAGAGCCGAGGATGAGGTAGTGCGATGTCTCGGAGAGCGAGAGCAGCTTCATGCGCAGCGGCACCCAGTCACCTAGGTTCCACTCATACTTACGCATGGCCTCGAGCTCCTCGGAGGCCTGGGCCTCGGTTTCGATGGTGGCCGTTTCGAGGCGCACCAGCGTTTGTGATAGGATACCCTGCATGGGCGTCCGGCTGTCGTCGCTGGACCAGAAGAAACGCGTGCGAAGTGTCTCGTGGCGTTGCGCCGCCTTCTCGACGGCCTTCGCCAGGTCGTTGACGCGGAGTCGGCCAGTGAGCTTGCCCAGGTAGGCGATGTTGAAGGTTGTAGGCTCGTCGACGTAGTGGCTCAAGAACCAGAAGCGCCTTTGACCGAATGTCATGTGCTCGACGTGCTCGGTGGACCCGCGAGCGATGTCCTTGCGCCAGCTGTCGGCGTCTTCCTTGGTGCCGGCAGCCGCCTGGGGCCTCGGGGGCGGTTGGAACAGCTGCTTGTCTTCCTCCTGGTCAGGCCTCTCTAGGGAAGTGCCCGGGGTAGAAACTAGGACGGGGGAGCTGCTCGCGTCCGTCTCAGCACGAGTGGATGGCGTGGTCGCGCTGACGCCGCTACCCTCGCTTGCCTGTTCGTCAATCGCCTTTTTGGTGACGGGGACCGGGGCGGGCTGGATGGGTTGGGCCGCAGCAGCCGGTGCACTGCCGAGGTCAGGAACGCCCTCCGCCAGCTTCGAGAGGTCGACGATGTCGGCGGGGATTTTGGCCATGGCCTCCTCGGCGAGCGACTTCACCGTTTCACCCGGGCTCAGAATTTTTAGCACCGGTACGTCAACGTCAAGCTCCTTGAGGAACCAGGTGCGGAGGTCGACGGCCATGATGGAGTCAATGCCCAGCTCGACCAGTGACATTAGCGGGTCGACCGTTTCGGTGGCTGGCATCATGAGAATGCGCTTGAGGTTCTCGGTAAGGGAATCCTGCACGACAGCGAACACCTCGGCCTGCGAGGTGACGTTGGCGAGGCGGGTGCGGGGGCGGACCATCTTGCCGCCGCCAGCGCCTGCACCACCCTTGCTACCACCGGCACCATCCTCAGCCTGCTGCAGGATGTAATGGCGGAACTTGGGGTCAAAGCGCAGGTTAGGCTGAATCTCAACGCTGTCACGGAACGGGGACATGCTGGTCACGACCTCAGCGATGCCCGAAGCTCCTGGGCGGCCAGCGAGGACGCCCTCGGCAAAGAGCAGGTGTAGATCCTGCTCCGAGATGTTGCGGTAACCCCATCGGACAAGGCGGTCCTTGTCGATGTCGGAGTGCTCGAGGTAGCCCAACCCCTGAACGGAGCTGATGGCAATGGTGGAGCCAGGCACTCCGCGGACGTCACGCCGCTGCGCGGCCAGGGCCGTCATGAACTGGTTGGCGATAACATAGGCTGACTGACCCGTGTTACCGGTGATGTTGGCGACGGAGGTGAACAGGATGAAGAAGTCGAGCGGCGTGTCGTAGAACAGCTCGTCCAGCAGAGCACTGCCCTCGACCTTGGGCGGCGCCGTACGCTGCAGGGTCTCGAACTGAACCATGTCGAACAGGGCGTCCTCAAGCAACAGTGCACCGTTGGCAACACCAATGATGGGCGGCATCTCGGCCCGGATGGTATCGTAGCACGCCCGGAGAGCCTCGCGCTTGGTGACGTCCAGCGCCATGACACGGACTTCGGCCCCTTGGGCAGCGAGTTCCTCAATGTAGCGCGGGTGCACCTTCGGCCGGCGACTGCTGAGCACGATGTGCCGTGCCCCATGGGCGACCATCCAGCCGCAGAGGGACTGGCCGACTTCACCGGACAGACCGACCAGGAAGTAGGTGCCGTCGGCTCGGAAGATGGTGCCGGCGTCAATAGGGCGCAGTGCCACCGAGACTGAGTTTGTGTTCCAGTCGACGACGGTCAGAGGTGCGTGCCGGACACCGCTACGGCCGACATCCTGGAGAGGGACAACCGGTGTAGTGCTGGCCTGAGATTTGTTGCGCGACACGTTGCGTTTCCGGCTAGCCCCTTGCCATGCTTCCTTGAGGGCGGCGCCGACATCTTGGGGAGCAGCATCGGGGAACGCGCCGGCCTGGGCCCGGATGACGTCCTGCGCGGTCGTGGTGGGAGTGTATGGCGGCAGGGAGCGAGCTACTAGCTGGGCACTCGCCGAGCCCTCGGAGTGGGACAGGTCCGCGAAGCCCGAAATGTCGTGCGGGAGGAGCTTTTGAACCAGACGGCCGGGGAGCTTCTCATGCACAAGGACCCAACCGGCGCCCGAGTTAGCCTTTGTCTTGTCTGCGGTCGTGAACACCACATGGGCGCCGTGTCCAGCACCTTCCCGGCCGAACGCCTCCTTGAGGGACTCGTCGGCCTCGTGCACAACGAGCGAGCCAAAGCCCGGAGCGTCAGCGAGAATAGCCCTAGTCACAAGATGGCTCGCCACATCGCCCAAGGAGAAGCCAGCAGCACGGGACAGCGGCTCGCGCAGCTGCACCGTCCATGCAACGGGCACACGCAGGCGGGACTCGACGGGCGAGTCCACTAGCGCGAGCAACGGTCGGTCCGTCTCGGCATCTGTACCCGCACACAGCGAGAAGAAACCGGCATCGGGAACCTTGACGGCGTGCAGCACGGACTGCTCGACCAGGATCTCAACCGTCTTCTCGGCCCCCGGCCTGGGTGCCGCGGCCACACGCAGCGGCGAAGGCACGCACAGCTCCAGCGCATCTCCCGCCGGACCCGCAGGCTCCAACACAACGCTCGTCTCGCGGGGATCAACCTCTCTCGCCACGGTACGGCGCTGGGTATTGTAGCGGGCATTGGCGTCCCGGTCGGGATACATGCGCGGGATAAACAGCTTCCCGTTCTCGTAGTGCGCCTCGGGTTCGACGCTGTACAGGATGTTGACCCCTTCCTCCTTCCAGTGCCGGCCCATCTCAAGGCGGACGAGGTCGGCGGCGAGAGTGGTGGCGTCAGGGGCGGTGTCGAAGTCCAGGATCTGCAGGTTGATGCTGGGGTATTCGAAGCGGACGACGCGCGCCAGGCCGAGGATCATGGCCGAGTAGGGGGATGCGTCGCGCACACCGCGGGTGGCCCAGATGATGCTCCCGCCGGTGCGCCAGAGAGCTTTGAGGGCTTCGAGCTTGGCCTCGGTGCGGTGTTCAAAGAATTGGTGGTCGAGTTCGGTGAGTGAGAGGACGGAGCTGCCTAGAGGGAAGCCGCGCTCGTGGAGTTCTTCCAGGGTGGCTACGCGTGAAATAGTGGTATAGCGGGAGGCAAGCAGCGTGGAGGCCTCGTCGACGAGCTTGGAGACGGTTGCCGTGGTGCCACCAACAATGACGAGCTCGGCGGGAGGCGGTGCGAGGGCCGCTGCTGGTTCTAGGGAAGCCAGCGGGTCGCGAATGGCGAGCACACGGTCGTCAACGGCCTGGCAGAGGTGCACCGTATACCACTGCAGGTGCTTCTCGACGGGGCAGTGGGTGTCGACACCACCGAAACCATGGCGGCGCACCAGCTCGTCCCATTGAGCTGGCGTCAGGCAAGGTCCGTCACCTCGGGCCGGGTCGACGATGCCATTGCCCCACCAGCCGGGGAGACCACCCATGCAGGCGGTGATACCGGTACGGTCGTTGCTGACGAACTCGAGCATCATCAAGTAACCACCCGGCCGCAGCAGACGGCGCGTGTTGGCCATCATGTCGTCCAGACGGCCGGTGGCGTGCAACACGTTGGATGCCAGCACGACATCATAGCTGCCCTCCTCGAAGCCCTGCTCCTCGGGAGTCAGCTCCATATTGTACGTGGCAAACACCATACGGTCGGCATAGGTGCGGAATCGCTCCTGGGCACGCTCGAAGAAACCCGCTGAGATATCGGTGAAGGTGTAGCTCTGGAAGGCGTCGCCTAGCATCGGGAGAACGGTACGCGTGGTGCCGCCGGTACCAGCACCGATCTCGAGGATGCGTAGGTGTGGGTGACGGTGGGCAACCTGGGCAACCATGCGGGCAATCCAGACGTTGGCTACGTCGAGACCGGCCAGCTCCTCGTAGAAACGGTCCAGGATGCCGTCCTTCATCATGTGCTCCAGCATGATACCATTGCGCCGGATCTCGCTGACCAAGTTCTCGCCAACGGCCTCGAGCAGCTGGATGTCAGCCCGGTCGTGGTAACGAGCGATCAGAGAGCGAATGTACGAAGCCGAGTCGTTGATGGCTTCGCGGGGCACATGTGGGTGCTCGCCGGCAGCTACCAGAGGCACGACACGTCCACACAGGTCGATAAGGTGGCGGAAGTGCGGCAGCGTGGCCTCACGCTCGTCCGGTGTGATGGTTTCATGCACGCGGCGCAGGTAGTAGAAGCCGACGCGCTCAATGGTCTCGACAACCGCTTCGGTCTTGGGCGGCAGCAGGTCGTCACCCTCGACGGCCGCAATTGCATCCGGGCTGGCCAGCTTGTAGTCGAATCGCGCGAACAGGAGAGCATCGTCGCGTGCGCTCGCCGCGGCAAACGGCTTGACTTGCACCGCCTCCAGCTGGATAAACGCGTGGCCCTCTTCCTCGCCGGCGGCAAAGACGTCAATGTCAGCGGCCACGGGCGCTCCCAGGCCCTCGCGAGCCGTAGACTGGTACTGGAGCTGCCGGGTCCGGCCACCCGCTCCCCGTGCGGTGAAATAAGGGTTGATAGACACGGTGCGGATCTCAGTGGGAACATGCAGCGCCCACAGTCGGTTGTCGTGAGGGTACGAGTAGGCCGCAAAAGCAGTCTGCAAAGCCGAGTCGAGCCAACCCGGGTGCACGATGAGCTGATCCTCCCAACCCTCGCCCGAAACATCCTCGATGTCGCCCGTCGCGAATCCCCGCTTGCGCTGGATCGCCTTGACGCCCGTGAAGGGCGAGCTGTAGTTGTAGCCCAGCTGCGTGAACTGCGAGTAGAGACGGGCAGGGTCGGTCTTGACCAGGCTGATCTCGTCGGCACGCACGGCGGGGAGGGTGTCCGCGCGGGGCTCGTGGAAGCGCACGTGGAGTGTGGCACTGAAGTTCAGGGCCAGGGGTGCGGCGCTGTCGAAGGGCAGGCCGGAGTGGCAGGCGATATTGCCGCGGAGCTCGTCGTCGTTGGTATACTCGATCTTGACTGTGACCTTGGACTCCATGCCTACGCTCTCGTTCTGGAAGGCGAGAGCGCGGCCGATGATGACGTCCTCTAGGGTGACAAGGCCGAGAGGCCGGTCAGGGCCGGCGAGGACAGCCGCCGCCTCAACGCACATGGCGATGTAGCCCATGGCGGGGAAGACAGTCTGTCCCTGAAGTTGGTGCCCCTGGAGCCAGCTGATCTCGCCTGACTTAAGGATGTTACGCCACGAGACTTCATCAGACGTCTCTGTCTCGACACAGCGGCGACCGAGGATAGGGTTCGGCGGCGCGTGCATGTTGCGATGGGCGCCCGAGAACCGCGTGAGGCTGTAGAAAGAGCGGGAGTGGTCGAAGGGATACAGCGGCAGGTCAGCAACCACCTTCTTGGGGTACGGACCGCCCGAGATAGCCTTCTCAAGACGGTCGAAGTCGACAGAGCCGGCGCCCAGGTGTGTCCAAATAAATCCGAGCGCTGATGAGAGCTCCAGAACGTCGCTCTTGTTCCGACCCAACAGGCCCGTGTAGGGGATCCTATGCCCGGCCGCCTCCTCGACGGTATCGAGACATGGGCCCTTGAGCGCCGGGTGGGGACCAACCTCAAGGCCGAGGTCGAAAGGCCCACCCTCGGCAACAGCGTGCGCCACTGCCGGCGAGAAGAGAACTGCGCTGGTCATATTGTCGACCCAGTACTGCGGCGACACATCCGTTGGGGCCATGACATGACCCTCGACGACACTCGAATACCAGGGGATGCCGTTCCCCTCACCTACCTTGATCTCACACCGGACAAGGGCATCACGGTACGGCACCGCGCACGGCTCCATGTGGTGCGAGTGGTACGCGGTATCGACGCGCAGCTGGCGGGCGAAGCGGCCTTCGTCCTTGTAGATTTCAAGGGCCTCCTCGATGGCATCCTCGTCACCAGACAACGTAACGCTGTTGGACGAGTTGCGAGCCGCCACCTTGATGCGGCCCTCGAACTCTTCCAGCTCGCAGAATTCGAGCGCGTCCTCATACGACGTGCCAACCGCCAGCATGGACCCGCGACCTGTAGGCGAGCCAGCCAGCTTCGCGTACAGACCACGGTAGTACGCCACCCGAATGGCGTCCGTAGCCGACAAGAACCCGGACGCATACGCCGCGGCAATCTCGCCCGACGAGTGACCGACCGCACCATGCAGCCTGATCCCCGCGAGCCCCAACAAATCCACCAGCACAATCTGCACCGCCGTGCACAGCGGCTGGGAGATCGCCGCCTCCGACAAGCGCGACTGCTTGGCATCCGCCAGGATCTGCTCGCGCAGCGTCCAGTCGGGGCGATCGCCCTCGGGCAGCGTCGCCAGCGCCTGGTCGAGCTGGGTCAGCAGCTCGCCGACGTAAGGGGACTGCTCGAGAAGCAGCGCGCCCATGCGCGGCCACTGGGCGCCCTGGCCCGTGAAGACACCCAAGATCTTGGGGTCGGGCGAGTCAAAGTAGCGGGAGGTGAGAGCGCCGTCGCCTGCGCCGCCTTCACTGAGCAGCGCATCGATGGTGCCAACCAAGGAGTCCAGGTTGTCGGTGGCAATGGCCTTGCGGAAGGCGAGCGTGGAGCGGCGGTGCTGGAGCGTGTAGGCGAGGTTGCGCAGGTCGGTGTCGGGGTGGGAGAGGACGTAGGCGCTTAGGTCGGAGAGGGTGGTGCGGAGTGCCGAGGCGGAGGCGGCCGAGATGGTCAGCGGCGTGAAGGCGGGCACCTTCGTGATGACGATCTGCTGCTTGGTGGGGGTGGCGTCGTAGCTCTCGATGATGGCGTGGGCGTTGGTGCCGCCGAAGCCTGTTGCAAGCCATTTTTGTTAGGAGATATGTATGTCAGCTGGGTCCTAGACAAGGACTTACCGAAACTGTTGACACTAGCGCGGCGCGGCTGTCCGGCCACCGGGGTCGGCCAGGGCAGGGCCTTGGTCGGGATGCGGAGGTTGTCGCAGAACTCCGCGACCCGGGGGCTCAGATTGTTGAAGTGGAGGTTAGGAGGGATGGTGTTGTGCTGCATGGCCAAACAAGTGCCAATCAGACTGGCAAGACCAGCGGTACCCTCGGTGTGCCTGGAGGTGAGTTAGTGGGATTACGTTAACATAACAGCGGCAGCAGAAGGGCGCACCCAATGACGGTCTTGATCGATCCTACAAAGAGGGGATCCTTCGGGCTCCCTCCGTCATAGAAGGCGCGCGAAATGGCCTCGGCCTCCTGCGGGTCACCGGCCGGGGTACCGGTGCCGTGGGCGTGGAAGAACTGCGGGCGGTCTTTCGGGTCTTGGATGTTGAGCCCGGCGCGCTCGTATGTGTCGCGGATAAGGTCTGCCTGGGCCACGTTGTTTGGCATCGTCAAGCCAGGGGTCCTGCCGTCCTGGTTGACTACATTGGCTGAGTCAGTGATGCCGATGATGAGCACAGGAAAGCTAAGGGAAGGTACACATACCTCCGGTGCCACGGATCACGCAGTTGATGGGATCTCCGTCTCGCAGCGCAGCGCTCAGCGGCTTCAACACGACCGCCGCAATACCCTCACCACGGGCATAACCGTCGGCGGAGGCATCCCACATCTTACTCCGCCCCGTGGGAGACAACATGTGCAAGTTGCTCTCAGCGATCATCATTCCTGGGGTAATCCATCAGTATCAACACTTACTCATCCGTAGGCCAGGTAAGCTCCTGTAAGAAGAGGTAAGCAACTCACCAGGCGACAGAATCATATTTGCGCCCGCAGCCACCACAATCGGCGACTCGCCCCTGCGCAGGGCATTCACACCCTCGTAAACGGCGACCAGCGACGAGGAGCAGGCCGTGTCGATGGTCATGCTGGGACCGTGCCAGTCGAAGAAGTAGGAGACGCGGTTGGAGACGACGGCGCGGCTCGTTCCTGTAGCCGCGTACGTGGGCACCAGGTCCCAGTCGCGGCTGTTCATCTGCGACCAGTCGTCGCACATCAGGCCCACGTACACGGCGGCGCGGGAGCCCCGCAAGCCTTCGATGGTTTGGCCGGCGGAACAGCTTGATGATGACTTTTGTTAGCGGGCTATGGTGTTCCAAGGAAGGGGGTTCAGGGGTAAGTCTCACAGCGAATCGTAGATCGTCTCCATCAGGAAGCGCTGCTGGGGGTCGAGGGCTTCGGCCTCGCCCGGCTGGACGTTGAAGAACGCATTGTCAAACCGCGTGACATCCTCATCTAGGAAGTACGCCTCATTGCAGTCGGTGGCTCCGTGGTGCGAACCGTTCGCATGGAAGAAGCCCGCAGAGTCGAATCTGTCCGCAGGGATGGGCTTCGCGATGTCGTGGGGCGCCTTGAGCAGGTCCCAGAGCTTCGACGGAGAGTTGGAGCCTCCCGGGAAGCGGCATGCCATGCCGATGACAGCGATGGGTTCCTGGTCTGTGGCAGTCATGATGGCGGTTATTGCGGTGAGTTGCTATCACGTCTTTGAAGAAGTTAAGAAAGAGTGACTAGACGGTGTGGGCGGCAAGAACACAGACAAGAGGTTAAGCTCCTGACATGTAAAGGCTCGAAAGAGTGCCAGATAGCTGTGTTGGCTATATCCCTGGTGTACAACAATACCTGCTACGCTACTAACCGAAGGCATAAGCGGTTATATATCAAATATCACAATTACACTACGTATCGGCCCATAAGCCCTGTAAGCTCTATCAGCTATGTTCCATGTTTCCGGATCGGAGAAGGCCTGGCCCAAAGCACCCTTGGAGTTCAGCTCGGTGTCAGCCATCGTCGGCGAACCGTTTCGGATCTCTCCTTCGAAGCCGGAATGATGCCATTTTTCGGGCCCTCGGCGCTCAGAGCCGGTATAAGGTTGCGGCGTGGCACATTCCGGGGCCTCCCGAACAACACCGAGTTGTTGCGAATTGGTAGTATTTACCGATTCCACCCGGGGCCCTTGGCTGAGAGTTACAGCCGGCGTTTGTTTACCCGGGCGAGATGTGCTAGTGATTAGTACGTATGATGCTGCGAATATGTCGTGTTGCACCGAGCCAAAATGCTTTGCACGGAGTTGCAAAATACATAGGGGGTAACAACAGAGACAACATGATGAAAGCGATTTAGTGGGAGCGCTTGACCAGCAAACGGTGACGGGTTCACCGTGACTGCACAAGTATGGGTTCTAATGTCTTAGTGGGAATAGCCTTCATGACTTTGGCCACTATTAAAAGAATTTTCTTATGATGCCGGCAAGTTTGGGCACTGCTATTCGGGGTTATTGATGGAAACAATGTGGAACATTGGATATTCCAGCAAATTTAGTGAACTTGTATTTTCCATTCGAAAAGCCGTTTCCAGTAGAACAGTTTTAGACATCCAAACATGCTGCTTCTAATGCATACATCTATGATTAGTACCTGTATCTGGGAGCCTGGCTCCTGTGAGTGAGTCAGCTCGTATATATCTGTCAACCCCTCCCCCCCCCCCCCCCCTTCGTTGTGTCATTCACACATTACCAGTGCCGGGTACTCCAGTCTCACTGCCCACTTCCAAGTCCTCCCAGGCCCTCAAGGGCCAAGAGGCCCGACACCACCATCGCCATGCTGGCTGTGGAATAAAAACCCGTCTCTATCCCATGCCAAATTCCCATTGACAACAGAGGGAGGGTTGTTCTCGCCTTCTAAGTCTGGGTCAGCATTCATCTCCCAAGAGCGGTCCATACTTTCAAAGGTTGCATCTAGGGCCCGCGCATGCCTACCGGGACCGTGGAAGATATCCCAGCAGGCCGGGATAGCCGAACCGGGACTTTCCTGTGCAGACGGTTGGACCTCAACTTCCGGCAGGTGACCCTGCAAATCCGGAAGCTGCCGAAGCCGTTCAGCAGCCTCCCTCGCATCCCTCGACACAGCACTACAGCGAACCCAAAGGGGATAAGTATCCCGCAACCGGTCCCGGATGCGCGCGCGCATCTCCAGATTGGAAACCGCTGCAGGGGGCAGCGTCGTCTTGGTGAGTTGCATGTAATAACACGCCACGCTCATGCCCAGCAAAAAGGTCGACTGCATCAGCGACGACTGCATCCAGCGCATCGGGTGGAGTTGGCCCCCAGGTCGAGTTTCCTCGTCTAGCAGGAGCTGGAATTCGGTAATCTCCACTGCTGCTCGCGCACACGCGGCCCGAGAGTACTCGTATTGTGCGGCGTTGTAGGCTGGGGCGAGGTATTTCCGGTGAAGCCAGATGACGAGGCGTAACACGGCAAGACGCAGCCAGATTCTGAACATCAAGACTTGTGGGGGGACCATGAAGGATTGACTGAGGGGTTCCCAGCGGAAAATGGGCGGCAGTAAGGTCTCGACATCCTGGAGTTCCCTATCCAGGGTCATGATTTCAGGATAGGGACGACCCCTGGCATCGGCGGCGAGGTCGCTGATGGGGCCGCCGATCTTATCGATTCTGTTCTTAGCTAACGAGTACAACACTGGCGTGACCTCGGTCTCTGGCCGCGAAGGGGGTAGCTGGACAGTGTCCTCATCAAAGTCGGTGTCGAAGAGGTTGCGAGGTTCTGCCGTGTTACACTGCGTCGATTTCAGGAGGTGCGGCAGGCCCATCTGGCTGGACAGTCGCAGGTCCATCTGCACGACGGCTGCCCACACACGCCGCCGCATCTCGCCGGCGAAGGGTGATATGTTGGGGAAGCCGCTTGGGTCTCGATGGTAGCCCCGGCTCACGGCGAGCGGCACCATTATGCCTAGGGGGAGCCAAGGGCCAACATCGGTATCCTTTGTAATGCAAAGCTCGCTGGCGCAGTAGTTTATCATGGTTTCGACTACGTAGGGCCCACCCCGGGTGTACTGGCCGAGTACCAGGCATTGGACGATTCGTTCGTGGAACTGGCGGATGCGCATGAGTGAGGACCACTCGGCTGTTTCTTCACCTGGGTGTTGGAACTGGGTTGCAAGGCAGATGACGCTGAATAGAAGTCCAATCCAGACAAAAGGTGTACCGTCTGGCTCCTTCCAAAAGCTCTCGTACTTTGAAAACAGTCTCGTCAGCCAGCATCCCAACGTTGGGGACGGCCCGAGGGGTGATGATGGACGGCCGTACCTCTCGGAGAAATTGGGCGCTATGGAGAATCGCTGCTCTACCTGTCAGCTCCATCTGGTGCCGAGAATATTAGATTCGAGATAGTACCTGGTGCTATGCCTAGTGCATTAAAGTAACGCGCAACCATGCGATCTACCACGGGCCGGGCCGGCATCGACATTAATATGTCTGCCTTGGTGGCCTTGACAGGTTCGTATAACAGACGCGGGCCGGAGATTTGTGGCGGTACCAGGTCGTTATCCGTGGCCAGCTTGCTCTCTTTCTCCTTCTCCTCACACTGGTCGATCAGCTCCGATATGCTGTCCAGCACGGCCGCCCAGTGAACACTGCTAACGTAGTTCGTACCATGAGAGTTCTCCCGCATCTTTCCATGTTCGGCGAGCTCAGGAAAGTTTGTGCCATTTTCCGGGCCGTCTGACGAAACCAGGGGTGCAAAAGGTAACATGGGCGAGGTCGTCGAAGGCACAGAAGGTATCTGCCAGATATCGGGCCCGCCTCGGTGGCCCTGCTGTTGCCCTTGCGGCTGTTGCAGCATGAAGGACCGTACCAGGGTCTCGAGTTGTTGCAGACGTTCGCTTACAGTCACAGTTACGGGGCTAGTCTGCTGCGGACGAGCTGTGTACGAGCATGACAGCTCAAGACCCTTGGTCACGCATACGGTGCAGGGAAGCCGGCGATCACATCGTATCCTGTGAGTCAAGGTCAGAAGCCAGAGCCACCTCCCCGGGGGCTGGGAGGGAGTCGAGACGGTCAGAACGGAGTGAGTGCCGGTTCATAAGGGCGGCCTTTGTTGAAAGGGCCATCAGATAGGGGCCGGTCTGGGGAGGTTTCGAATGTGCATACTTTCGACGTTTGCAGTAGTTACACGACAGCTGGGGTTTCTCGCGCCGGCGATCTCGGGGTTGCACCTGCGGCATTCCTGCCGCCCCGTGTTGTATCGGAGGTTCTGGTGAGTCGGTAAAGTCGTCGTTTGCCGGGGAGAATGGCGGGTTTGGCACTGGGGAAGGTTCCATGGCCGTAGTTTGGGCCGTCGGTGACGGATCAGTTAGCGGAGATAATATTCGGACGGGCCATTCTACGGGGCAATCAGCGGAGGAAGTGGGCTTTAACTATGCCTGACAAAGACGGGGGGCGGCTCGCGTAGGCGATAGGGGTAGGGGGGGTTTAAACCGGCTGCTTACCACGCGAATACAACACCACCCCCTTCCCCCACCACCCCAGGGACTCCTCCGCAACAGGCTCAGGCCATCATACCAGCCCGACGGTAAGAACCTAATTTAAGCTATGCGCGGGTACCATAAGACATCAGACGAGCCTCAAATTAAAAACAGTACCGTTCGTTGTATATTCCGGTCCGGCCATGACTGGTCCAGATTCCAGACTCGGCGAGGACTGCGAAGGCGGCAATCGTGTCGTGAATGTCTGCACCCAGTGTTCGTGAAGCCGTTGAAACGTTGCGTGCTTTCATATTTGGTAATTTGGCCTTCCATACCTCCAGACTGCACGCCAAGAGTAAGCCAAATAAGTGGCCACATGGAGAGAGGGACGATGCGATGTGGTATAAACTCACTAGTGACGGGACTCGTAGGCAGCTAGCAGCCACACCTTCCGGCAGATCCGCGCTAAGTTTCTAGCCGACCAGCAAAACAGGGAGTAGAACTTGATTGTGGCACGATTACCCGCCAATAGCGGGTGCTTCTCGAAACATCTCTCTAGTTTCGAACGTCACCCAACACAATGTGGCCGAACTAGACTATACTTGAGACCTCCATGAGAATTCCCTTTGCTTGTTGGCACAGCTGGATGGGTCGGCCCGGGACATTGTTGCACAACAGCAACGGAGTGCCAACTGCGCGGGTTAGGGTAAAAGGGGGCATGAGCTGAAAAGCCTGTGCCTGGGCCGAGACTCAAATCTCAAGGTTTGGCCAGCTCTGCAATGTATCGTCAATGACGAAGGCGGATGGGAGGGCGACCTTCCGTCTGGCCTTGCATCGTAACCTTCATGGCCAGTCAACAAGTGTCAAGATGATGTGCGAGAAACAGTTGACAGGGGAGGGGGGCTTTGTTACAGGTGGCTTGCCTCGTCTCGTCTCCGCTTTCCCAATTTAGCCCGCGTGCGTGCAGAGGAAAACCGCCCCCCGGCGTTTAATGACAGGGGAGCGGTCCGAAGAGAGCCAACAACAGTAGCGGCCTCGGCTGCCTGTCAAGTTTGAGTCCGAGGGGGGTCTTGGTCAGCGCAGTGGCGTTCTTAGCGTGAACTGATCGTCTGGGCTTCGAATCTTGGATCTCTCACCAGTCGAACATGCGTCAACGTGAGCAGCGGGACCACGTGCGTCAACAAAGCGGACGGCGATTCGCCCTGGGGGTTAGCAGAGAAGATTCAGTTTGACAGGGAAGTAGTCGGCGAAACTTCGTTATTGACAACTCAAACGATTGGCCCCCAATGCCTCCCTTTTCCTCCCGCATTATCAACATGACAAGCCGGGCTGTTTGGGGCTCGGTGTACGCTTCTAGACGGGTGTAAAACAGGGTCCTAGCCGCAACATGGAGGGCGGATGGTCGACGCCACTGCGACGGAACTGGCCGGCTGTATGTAAGTCGGAATGTCGAGATGTCGATGTTGATTTCCATGTCCAGTGAGAGGCGCCCAGCCTCAAGCTAACAATGCTGGCCGGGCCAGGGTTGTATCCCGAGAGTCCCCTTGGGCCAACACGATAAGCTCGGGGATCCACAGCGGAGGAGTCCGCCACACCAGGCCAGGGACAACAAGCCTCAGGGGTCCTTCCCCGGGCGCGTCTGATCGGTGGTGGAGAGGGCAGCAGGGGAGGTGGGGGTCCCATCTCGCCACGTTGTGCTGGGGATGCAGGCGGAGACCTGGAGAAGCTTCCAACATGGTCAACATCCCCCCGCCCCGCCTTTATCCGGCCCTATTCCGTCCCCTTGGTGCCTTGTCCAAACCACGCTTTTCCTAGTATCGTTGTCGTGGTCACCAGCGTGGTTACGACCTTCGTCGCCCTCGTTGTTAACCCCCACCACCCATAGTATGGCTCATAGGGCTGAGTAGTTTCCTGTGGCACTCGACTAGTGACTGGTGTGGTGCACAGCGTCGAAACCGTTAAGCGACCCCTAGCTTTGAAGCCAAGCGGCGATGAGGGGGGTTTCCCGCCGGCATTTACATCCGATCCCTTCGGCCCGTCTGCGTTATCGGTTGAGTGGGTGTCGTGTGTGCCGTCGCGGGAACGAAAGCAAAGCCCGCAGTGCGGGGAGTTGACAGAGGTGTAATGCGTAGGGAGGTACCCAAGTAGTTTGTGTTTTGATGCAAGGTAAGCTGGCTTGACAGTTGACCCGAGGGTGCACCCATGCCACCCCCCTAATCGCTGCGGGACAGAGGCGTGCTTCGCTTGGTATGCACGGCATGAGGGCATTTCAGGAGAATCAAAACGATCGGCATTGAATGCAACCTCGCGCCACGCCACGGCCGGAGCTGGATGGTATGACCTGTGTAGAAACTCAAAATGTAGAAGAGTTGGGAGGAGAGATAACAATGTCGCCATATACCGAAACACCGCACTCACCTGGACAGGTACCGGTAACGTCCTTTCCACCATCACTCTGCCCACAATGTTTCAGACCGAATCCCATCCCGGGGCGAGCAGCCCCCTCCAGTCCATACGGTCGTCATGCGATCGTTGCCGGCTTCAGAAGCTGAAGTGCACCGTCCAGTCGATGGAGTCGGACGGCCGCATGGTTTGCGAGCGCTGCGTGCGGGCCAAGGTGCCATGTGCCTTTGGCCGAAGACGACGGGCAAGCCGGCCCAGCGACACCAAGAAGCAAGGAGACGCGTCGACGAGGCGATCCACGGCCCCGCGCACCACCAATGCCAACCAAGAACCAACAGTCCTCACCCCTCCCCTCTCCACAACCTCCTCCACCAGTGAGCAAACTCTCGGAGGGGCTACACCGCCGCCCACACTCGCTTCTTCCACCGCAGAAGCGCCACTCGAGACGCTAGCCGAGTGCGAGCCCGAAACCACGGCGCCCACATATCCATATCACCACTATCCCCACCAGCCGGGAGAGAGCCCTGCAACCCCCTTTCACAACCCCGCAGCTGGCGGCGTCGGCGGCGGTGGCGGCGGCATGATGGACTGGGACTGGCTAGAGCACGATTTCAATCCCAACGACCTGTATTGCCTGGACCCGGAACTCCTCGCGTCCGCCCCACCCTCGACATCCACATCCACCGGCTCCCCGACACGCCCCCTCCTCGACAGTACCATGGCCATGGGCGGGGATACGAGCCCCCTGACCACCGCCTCAGTCGCAGGCCGCCGCTTGCCCGCGCTGATTGCCGAGATGCAGCAGCGCCTCGAAGCGCTCGAGAACGGCGCGTGGCTGCACGACAGCGCGCAGAGCTTTGATCACTACCCGATCGGCGCCGTGCTGCGCTTGTCGCAGGAGTTTGGGGCGCTGGCGGGGCAGGTGCTGGGCATGGCTGCGACATATGGCGGTGGCGGGCCGGACGTGGGGGGGCTGTCGATGATGGTTGCGGGTGGTGGTGGTGGTTCCCCGTATGAGCTGGGGCGCGGAAACCCGTTTATGGCGGAGGGAGGGAGTAGTACGGCAACTGTGTTACTAGTGCTGGGCGGGTACGTGTTCCTGGTGCGTCTTTATGGTTTAGTGCTTGGCCACTTTCACGCACACCTTAACCGGATCCCATCCGGAAGCCTCGGCGGGCCGGCACCAACTGCCACCACCAGCCCAACGCTGCAGCTCGGCGAGTTGCCCAGTGGCGGTGCCATGCCCGATGTGAGCCGGATCCATGCCGCACTTGGCATGTTGTTGGCTGCGCTCCACAGCGTCGAGGAACAGTTGGGTCAAGGGGGAGAGCTCGCGCGGGAGATGGTGGTGTCGATTCTTACACAGGGGTCAGGAGTGGAACCCGCCAAACTACAGGATGGGTTCGGAGACCTGGGCGAAAAGGTGCGGTCAGTTAAGGAACTGTTGCGGGAGAAGATGGGTCTCTAAACGGGATTAGTTATACAACGTCGAATGACTCGGATGGATCGATCGGTTGGGCTTGGGGGCGGAGCGGGATTTCAGCAACGCATATCATGTCTGTCGGCCGTTGCAATGCGATGTGACAGTGTTTGGCTGTTGGGCATAACGAGTGAGACATCTACGCAAGCGAGAAGGTTTACGTGGTTCATCAACGGAGACAGCGAATCCTGCATATTCTTCATGTCGATCACTTCTTAGATACGATTCATACGAATACGCACATTGGCTCGTCCTGGTGGAGCAGCAACATTGCAACAACAAGCCGCGCGGCATTAACGCAGTGATATCCAAAATCCGCTATAGCAGTGCTTTGCTACGTCGTACTTGAGGATTGTTGCAACACATGGGGGTGAAGGTTCTACCGCGTGGCACCTTCAGTGCTATACAGCCTGTGCAGGGGTTTGAGAGTTGTCCGTCCTGGTCGTTCATGTGACTCATATCTTACAAAGCTTAAAAAGATCAAGCCCCCAGGGGCAAACGCACTCTGACTATGAGATGACGTCCCGAGTCTCGTGGTGGCACTACAGGAACTACTCATGAATTGAGATAACACTGATACCGTCAGAGAATCTATAACTACATGGATATCCCCATCACAGAACGAGGTATGAAGACCGCACCGAACGATTCCCCCCCATTGCAGCTCAGGGGTCAAATCATTGTATTTCGCAGGCCGCCCGTGCATTTGGACACTGTTACTGTTCCTTACTACCTTCCTTCTTTGATTCCGGGTTTTCCCGTCCGTAGCCAGTAGCAAGTACGGGACGGAGGCAACGGAGAACGAAGTGAGACCTGCAGCTCGCGCAAACGCAAGACCGGAGCGGCCAAATTCGGACATTTTCGGTCAACCCACCATCGATGCAACTTGAATTTGAAACGGAGCTACAAGGACTTTAGAATTAATGGGCAAATGCAAATCCGAGATACTCCAGAGACATTGATGGCTTGGAACACCGGTCGCCGGCAGCAACTAGAATAAGAATACAAAGGTTGTGAAACCAGTAAGAGCTTAGACTCATGGAGGAAGCGTCAGTTTTGAGGAGAGATACACCAGAATACAAACCGAGAACAAACTCAAAATGGCTATTTCCACCACTACCCAATCTGCTCTTGTCGGCGGCTCCAACGACGATATCGTTCTCTCTACCTCAGCGCCGATCCCACCGCGGGTTGACGATGACCAAGTCGCAGTGGCCGTCAAGGCCATCGCGCTCAACCCGGTAGATACCAAAATGCTCGGGGACTTCCACACCCCCGGAGCCGTTCTTGGGTGTGAGTTCTCTGGCGTCATCACATCCGCCGGGCCCATCGCCACCTCTGAATGGGGTCTCCGCGAGGGTGACCGTGTGAGCGGCGCCATCATGGGCATGAACCCCTTACGCCCGCAAGTGGGCGCCTTTGCCCAACACACCGTCGCCCCGGCCCACGTCGTCCTCAAGATGCGCGACGACTGGGTCTTTGCCCAGGGCGCCGGCATGGGTAACGCCTGGTATACTTCCGGCTGGGCGCTCTTTCACACCATGGGTCTGCCCGCGGGCCCCCAGCTCGAGCCCCTCAACACGCTCGTTCCACCCCCACCAGGCAACGCCGGCAAGCTCCCCGCCCTCCGCAGCGGCAGCAAGCCCATCACAGTCCTCGTCAGCGGCGGCTCCAGCTCCACCGGCACCACGGCCGTGCAACTGCTCAAACTCGCGGGCTACCACGTCATCGCCACCTGCTCGGCGCGCAACTTTGACCTCGCGCGCAAATACGGCGCCGACGAGGTCTTCGACCACAGCTCCCCCACCTGCGCAGCCGACATCCGCGAGCACACGCGCAACGGTCTGCGCTTTGCGCTGGACTGCATAACCACCCCCGAGACCACTCGGCTGTGCTACGCGGCACTGGGCCGTTCGGGTGGCCGCTACGTCTCGCTGGATCCGTTTAGCGAAGCGGTGGCGGCTACGCGGGGGGTGGTAAAACCCGATTGGGTGTTGGGCCCGGAGCTTGTGGGTGAGGATATTGCGTGGCCGGAGCCACATGGGCGCAAGGGCAACCCCGAGGCGAGGGTGTTCTGTGAGGCGTGGACGAGGACGCTGCAGCGGTTGGTGGATCAGGGGCTGGTGAGGACTCACCCGCAACTGGTCAGGGAGACGGGTTTGCAGGGGGCGTTGGGTGGGCTGGATGATATCAGGGCAAAGAAGGTCTCGGGCCAGAAGCTCGTTTACTTGCTGTGAGAGGGTGTGTTTCATCGGGAAGGGGTCAAATGTTTTCAGCCGGTTCACTACCTAGTTTGGGGACTTGAACGGAGGAGCACACGAGAGATTTCCAGAACGGTTCAGGGGTTCATTTCACCAGGTTCTCAACTCGTTCTAGTAAAGTGTCTTTGCCGTGTATGATGTGGTACGTACTTCAACGTATGCAGCGTAGACTATACCGAGAAATGGCTTGTATCTCATCTCAGACAAGGTGACCAGGGCCTTAGAGCCAATGTGAGGCCTCTCGTACTGCCATTGCCTTCACCGTAGTAACTGCCTTCCCATTTCCGGAGGCCCCATACGGAGTAATTCGGTGCAACCAAACAACAGCAGAACGCAGGATACCAAAGGTAAGAGGTGCGGTGCGCCGCCCCGTCCAAGACGCACACCTCCTTTTTCCCGGTAAAATGAGAAGAGAAGGCCAGAAGCCCTCGCCAGCCGAGCTTTCATGTCGTGCTTGATTACGTAGTATATATCGGCCGGTGACCCGTTAAGCTGCCACGTTTCGGCGGACGTATTTCTGTCTTCGTCCAAACTTGGTCTCCTCCGAACCTCCTCTGATCCACCTCACGCATCCCGATATCCACACACTTTCTGGCATGATGGCATCTTTCAACAATGTCTTGACCAAAGCTTCTTCCGGACGCCTCTGCAAGGTATGCTTGTGGTCCTCTTCCTGACTTTTGGTGTCCCTTAAGGAAAACTGGGAGGGATAACGGGGGCACACAACATATGTCCACGATAATACTCGGGATGAGGGCTAAACAACACTTACAGGCAATGGGCGTCCGGATGGTTGCCAACCCGCTTGTGGTACAGCTAGCAGCCAACGCCGGTTTCGAGGCGCTGTTCATCGATCTAGAGCATTCAACTCTCTCGCTCGCCGACGCTAGCGCCATCGCGTGTGCGGGACTCCTCAGCGGCCTAACACCGCTCGTCCGCGTGCCTTACCAGTGCGGCATCGGGTTTGTGCAGCAGGCACTCGACGGCGGGGCCATGGGCATCGTGTTTCCGCACGTCCACACGGCGGCTGACGCGCGCGCAGCGGTCCAAACCTGCAAGTTCCCCCCGCTCGGGGTGCGTTCGATGTGGGGACAACAGCCCGCCCTAGGCATGCGTGTGACGGCCATCGGGCGCATCGTCGAGGTGTGCAACTCGGCGGCGTCATCCGTCATTGTCATGATCGAGGCCGCCTCTAGCATCGACAACATCGAGGCCATCGCGGCCGTGGAAGGTGTCGACGTGCTCCTGGTCGGCTGCCTCGACCTATCCACCGATATGGGCATGCCGGGACGTTTTGAGACCAGGGCGTTCCGTACGGCGCTGGAGAAAGTAAGCGCCGCGTGCCGGCACAGCGGGAAGACGATGGGCCTGGCGGGCATCTACAACAACCGCGAGCTGCACGAGTGGGCCATCAACACGTTGAATGTACGCTTCATGCTCTGTCAGCAGGACTCAAATCTTCTCGCAATGGCGGCAGTGGATTGCGCATCAGCAGTAGCTAAGATTGATAGAACACGGCTACTGAACTAGGGACTACTTGATGACTGGGAGGCCAATTTGTTGTTAAATAAGGGCGGGAATTTCTATACGGTTTGGGCGTTTGTAGTGAAGGATATTAGATCATCTCCTCCATCAAGGTCTCCTGTTTGTATCCGAGTGAGACTGGAGTTGCTGACAAGGCATGCATGTTGATGTCTCCTGACCAGCCAAATTCTACGTGAGCACTCTATGTCATGATCCCGGAAGGTTCCAAGGCACTGGAGTAAAACACACCCCTGTTTACAAACAACTAAGCTGGAAATCAATTGGCATGACCGCTTGAGTGCGTAGGAGGGTTACCAAAACCACCAATGATACCTGAAGCAGCACGATGAATACGGAGTAGAAAAACATATCACTATCAAGTCATCAACGGTGGCCGAAGTACCGGGCGCGTTCTGAATCATACTGTTGTTGATGGTCAATCACTTGGAAAACTAGACTGTACACATCAAGGGGTGCTTGGTATTAGGGACCAAGTAAGCAATGATGGCAGCCACATCCAATAAGACCCAACGATGTCCTTCACGATGACCATGATCTTTAACCGCCTTGTCACCGGATCGAAGCGGACGGCAGCGGGAACCGACCCGAAAGAATGAAAACGAGAAAGCCTAAAACCGACATGGTCCACGGAGCTCATCGGGGTCATGCGGGTCGGAGATGTTTAAAAAGCTCGGCCAAACTCGCGGCCGGTTTCCGCCGGGCAGGGTTATTTTGGCCGGATTTATTCTTTTTGCATCCGATGGTATTCCCGATGCTTTAGAGTTCGAAGTGTCCTTCGGTGCTTTTCGGTGTAGACCATCCACGCAGCAAAATATGCGTTTCGATACGACTTTAATTTCCGAATTAGCCAAACACTTTATGCGGCTGCCGAAGTATCCCGGTTAGAACCCAACTCCGTATTCAGGCCTAGAGATACCTAATGCGGAGTTGGGTTCAAGCCGGAAAGGATGGCCTTGGGTTGTATTTCAGAAATCCCTAAACTCGTCTTGTTCTGTTGGACCACACAAAGAGCGCGTAGTCCCTCCCATCATTCACGGATACGAATTTCACTGTTTGAGCGGTTTTAATGCGACTCGACCTCTTCTAGAGCAAGCTTTCTTAGCCTATGGGTTTAGGGCTATAGTCGTTTTATCAAGCCTGCCACTGACCGATACTATGGCGGCAGCTCCATTTACGTCCCTCCTCCAAGGGAATGACTTCCTCGCCGATACACCCATCCCCGGGTCTGCGGTTCTACCCAACAGCGGGAACCTGTTCCCAAAATGGGCGGAGAAGCTAAGCCCGACAGCCGTGGAAACATGGCTGTTTGATGCCACGGCAGAAGATGGCAGCGCGGCTTTCACTGTCTCCTTCTTCCGAGACGGCTCACAAGCGCCTGCCAGCTTTAGAGCCGCCATCAATGCCGCCTGGGGGGATGGTACGGTGTGGTCCCAGCATCTCGTCGTACCAGTGTCCGTAGTCACCTCAGACGGCCCCGACGTTGCCCACGGTCACGTATCTGGTGTTTGGCGTACGGAAGACTCTCAAGGCGACGCTACTCGCACGACCGCCAGCTTTGGCGTTGCGGCTGATCTATCAACTACTACCGTGACCTTTGACGCCCCTGGCAGAATTACCGGAAACCTGACGCATCGGTCCTTGGGCTATCCCACCCTACCTAAGTCTGACCGGGAGGCCGAGGTCGCCCCTGGAGCGTACTGGTTCCGCCCCATCGCTATGGCCGACGCCACAGTCGACCTCACCTTTCACATCGACGACCCCACAAGCCCAGGCAAGACGACAGAAAAACGGATGCTTCTCGGACCGCAACAGCGAGCATACGGAGGCATGGACCGCTCATGGCTCCCGATGGTGTGGGCCAAGGAGGCGACCGACGCCCTGTTCGTGCGGGCCAAGGCCGGCCCCTACGTGATGGCCGTCATGCGCCTCGTGAGCAAGCCGCACAAGTACTACCAGACCACCGTCAATGCGGCGCTGTACCGCGATGGAAAGCTGGTCTCCAACGCCTTGCGGTCCCTGCCGCCTGACCGTCGCGATACTGTTGCTACCGCCGACGCAGTGCGCACAGAGAAGCTGTATGACGGTGATGGTCTCGTGGGCAAGTACCGGGATAAAAATGTTGGATATCGTCTGGAGTTTCGTTCTGCGGAGCCTGAAAGGGAGAAGTGGTCGTTTGACCTGCGCCATCACCAGGCTTGGTGGGCCAAACCGACCAGCCGGCCAGGCCCGGACGGGACGGGGAACTCAGGGTTTATTGTCAACGTCACGGGTGGGTTGGTGGGCTCTGATGAGTCTGTCCACGGTTGGGGCATGACCGGGGAGGTCGAACTGTCTGATTAAGGGGGTCACACGCGCAAGCATAAACAAAGCCAGGGGGGGTTAATTACAACTCGAAACACGCTATTCCGTCGCAATAAACTTACATTGGAAGACCGTAAGAGATAGCCTGGCAAAGAGTATATAACTCAAGAGACTCAGCTCCCTGTCTATGTTAATTGTGCTCATAACGCAAAAACCGTAGTTACTGGGTGCATCAACCCCCTCGTTGTTCGTTGTTGTGACGACTTCCTGAGAGCACCTCTCGGCCCAACCAACTGATCCGGTACGGCTGAGTGAAATCCCTGCCAACGTGTACGGCCCCCAATTTAACCTCAAGTCAATCCCAAGTCCTTTCGCACCGCCAACTGCTCATCACCACGGCCACAGCCACAACTATGCAACTCACAATCGCACCCGAGACGTCCGCTGCCCTGGAGGCAAACAAAACAATACGATGTCTTCTCGACATGCGGTACCCGCTCCCGTCCCGACAGCCTTCGGCTGCGATCGCCTTTGCCCGTCAATTCACCGAGGAGCTTGCCAGCGCCGTCCCTGCACAGTTCTCACCCCCTGCAATACCTCTACCAAACACCACAGGCACAGACACAACCACATCAACCTCCAACGTTACTACGACGGCTAACGCGCAACTCCACGGGGTTCTACTCGACCGCAACCGCCTCCGAGTCTGCTTTGACCTGTTTCTGGACGACTGCGCGCCCGAGGCCCGCCGGCAGGCAGGCGAGAGCCTGGCGCGGCCGATCCATGTTGTTGTCATCGATGAATCGGGAACCGGGTATCGGATACGGAGAAGTCCGATGCTGGACGCACGTGTTGCTCAGAGCTATGGCGCGATTCGGGAGATGCATGTGGACAGGGGCGGCGCAAGGCCGTACTTTGTTGATTCGAGCCCGCCGCTCTGTGTTAATGAAATTCGGTTTGATGGGAGTCTGGAGGAGTTTCAGTTGGGCTCAGACGCTCCATTCGACGAAGGGGAGGAGTGGGAGTTGAAAGAGGTGTGCGGTCATAGGAGGGCAGGCGATGGCTTTTGAGAAGTGCTTGTGAAGTGGAAGAGTGGGAGAAAGCCTACATGGGAGGATTATGAGGATGTTGGTCGTACGGACCGGGTGGCTCTTGACGAGTATGAACGTGTTCATGGCAAGGTTACTGTAGATATATGATAGCTTTTCTCGGCTGTAACAAGCTTCCTCCTGCCCTATGTTATCATTCGCCTCATGGAAGTGATATCCCGGGCTAACGACAATCACGGTCAAGGTATCTTTGTCTTGGGAGAGCTTGAGGTATTATAGGCTGATTTGAACTCCGGATGAGGAGTGGGAGAAGTAGGATGTGGTGGGGGTTTGTAGCAATAGGATTGTGGGTAGCAGTACTTGTAAAGCGAACAGGTGGGAAGACGCCTACCTATGTAAGAGGTTCACAAAAACGTGGTGTAGATTGATACAAATTTGATGCGCTCTCTCAGGAATAGTGATATAGGGCTTGTCGAACACACCGGCAAGCTTCGATCCGCACCCATACAGCAACTAGGCCGGTGACCGGAGAATACGTATAGCGAGGAAGACAAACGGACAAACAAAATTCCTACACTAAAACTAAGAAACAAAAATTACATGTGGAAGAATGCCCCATGCACCAGCCCCTAACCACCCCGCTCATTGCACCCGGGGACTCGCTCATCGGGAAGGTTCCAGTGCTCAATCGGTAGCTCGTGCACTACAGGCGGCGTGTGTAACTCGTGGTCGTATGGCTTCCCCAACTCAGCCGTATTGCCCTGGCCATCCATCTCCGACTGTTCCCTGGGTGGTCCCGCCCACTCCCTGCTGATGTCGGCCCCAGAGGGCAACGACTCGGTCTGTTTCTGTTTCGCCCTCCGCCTCCAGAAGAACCATATAGTGACGATTGACACCACCAGCGTGGCCATAACGCCCACTACAATGCCCACCACTGATCCAGTGGATAAGCCCCCGTTCCCGTCTAACGATGGCGCGGCCGATGGCTCGGTCGATATAGAGCTAGAAGGGAGAACAGTCCAGCTAGATAGCCAGGACTGCTCAAATTCGTCAATCGGGTTTGTTTGTAGTGTTGTATCGCCCGGACCTAAGCTCCGTACAACTCTCTGCACGACCGCCGGCCCTGGAGCCTGTGCCAGAAATGTGACGTTTTGCTCAAAGCTGACGCCAAAGAATGCCGCCTGAAGAAAGGCACGCCCCAGTACCCAGGTTCCGGTAGTGTTTAGGGGTTTGCAGGGAAAGTATGGTGTTGGAGTCGGCGTGAGGGGTGGCTCCAGCGTAAGGTTGAGCAGGCGGAAGGGAACTTTAACAGTGACGTTGGTGGCGGTACGGTCGGCGAAAACGAAAGAGAGATAGGCTGGCGAGCGTACAATGCGTTGGTACGCAGGATCGTCTATATTCCAGAGATAAAGGCCGAGTCTGGCGTCCCACGTTACGGGTAGTCGCTGTGCGGCGGCCTCACACGTACCTGGGGGAAGGTAAATGTATGGGAGCGTTGCGTCAGGTATTACCAACGCCGTTCCAGGTCTAAGCCCATACACTTCTGCAATCTCCTCTGCTCCATTGCCCGGGTTGTTGCTGGTACCTTGCCAAACGCTCCCTTCATCTTTATCAGGGTTGGCAAACGGCGATGCGCCGGTTTGGGTGCCGAGAAGGACATCTAGGAGGTAAAAGGTTGGAAAGTTTGAATCTACCAACCTACTAAAAATAGCAGGGGATCCGAGGGCACGATTTTGCTCGTAGCCGCCAAGAACCAACGATACCGGCTGGCCGAGAGCAACGCTACCTATGTGCAGGCCGAACGACATGGACGATATGGAATCTTCATCCTTGAGCTGCTGTAGGATACTTGGGGGCGGATCCCACCTCCTGCTCCGGGTTGAGCCCAAGCCAAGTGTGCCCACAGGCGCCGAAAAAAAGTCGGCCCCGCTGGGAATGTTGTACTCCCAATTCTCGACGACGTCAAGCGACGCGTTGACCGGGAAATAGGGGCCGGTATTCAGCGTCACAATGTCCAACGCCAGACTGCCGCTCCAGTTTTTGTGGATCAGCTCTCCCAGCGACTCGATGCTGGTCATATTGAAAGCGGTAGCGGAAATAACCGCAGACGGTGAGTTGGTCGCCGTATAATTCCCCCAAGGCGGGTGTCGGCACCTTGGATCGTGCCCTGCAGTCGGGCCACATCATTGTGTAGTTTTTACTTTCCCCGACATCGACTCTGAGTGCTCGCCACGGTCCATCGGGCCCATACTCCCCTCCCCAAGGCAGTAGTATCGTCTTGCCGTCCATGGCTATGACCGGCGCGATTGTATAGGGAAGTCGCAATGTGAGCTCTGGTCTTTGCCCGTATGCCAATATCGACTTGCGTATGTGCGTAGGTACGTATAATGTATGTATGTACGTGGGCGTCGCGTCTACCCGTGACCGTGAAAAAAAGACTTGGGGGAACGCTCCGTATTTGTGAGGTTCGCTCCCCCCCCTCATGCAAGAATCAGGGGGGGAATTGGCCCCCATCTATTTTACCCGGCTGCGGCGAAGTTCGCGTTGCATAAAATTGGTTGTCACATTACCGTGCGCCTAGGTAGGTACCTCAGCTATTTTCACGGGTTGAGATAGCCATAAAACGACCTTAGTAACACTGCCGCCTTCTTTGAGCGGAACAGTGGAACAACGGTGACGGGTAGATCTCGCTCGGCATGATACGCCCAAAACACGGAATATCCGTTGGCTTCCAGTTGCCATTGGGCTGTTGGTGGATGACAGTATGAGTCCGCGAGAACCCAGCTTGAATCTGGTTGCTATTAACTGGAATAGATTGCTTGAAAAGCTCAGATACTAGGCAGCTTTCCATCGAATTGGTAGGCAGTATAGATTCAAGGGAGGGACAAGATAAGGACGTTGTATCTTCTATTGGCAATGTATGCACAGCCTGTTTCATGCCATTGTGCAGCCGTGTTCCCAGTCTAGGGCGGTAACTGGGCGATGGCGTTACAAACCGGTTCATTTAGAACCCGCCATTTCCACCTCTTTGGCAGTTCCAAAGCCCAATCAAGGCATACTTCGCCTCCCCCTTTTCCGGCGGACCGGGCCGTGGACAGGAAAAAGGGAGAGATGCTGGCCTCATCCAATCAAATATCAAGTGCCATTATTGAAAGCGCAAGCGAGTTACACAATATGCTGTGCAGTACTGATAGACGGGCAGGTCCTCGACTCGCTCGCTGTCCGCGGACAATTGTGAGTTCTCACAGTCCTTAGATTATTGAACCACTGTCGCAAAAACGACGTCGCGATTGCGGGACAGCAATTGCACCTTGTATTGTCACAACCACACGCAGCCTTCTCGCCCAGAGCTCTTTCAATCTTGGCCCTAGCATGCCTTACCGCAATTGGAGCCAATGACTGTTTGTCCACGCTTGAATAACAATAGGCTTCAGGCTTACCCTTGTGGTTACACAGCAAAATCATAGGCCTAAAATCCTTCATCGAAGGATGCGCGCTGCAAGGTTGCGTCAAAGGAAGATCGGCGCTGACAAGATCGCCACCCGTTACTTGGGGAGCAAGGGAGCAACAAAATGTGAGCCTGCAAGTATAAGATATTCATGAGCACCCTTCGAGAAGTGTTTGAACTATCGGTCAAACCGTCCCATCGCTTCTCAAAGTCCTTTGTGCCGAGGAGGCCCCCTATTTACTATTTTGACCATTAATACGCCTGGCTTCGCCCATGATGAGACCTGGTCTCTTGTCAAACTTGATTGCCTGCGATGGGCTTGGCAAATATCTCTCCCTCAGCGACACGGTAGCTCGTGATCAATGTTGCTACCTCAATGAGCAGAATTCCACCGCGTGTAGGAGGATATTTGCGCCAAGGACTGGCCTACTGGACAGTGCCTGCCCCAACGGCCCCGAGAAGTGCCGTCTCTACGAACAGTGCCGGTCAGCTGAGAGGCTCTACACGTCAGCGGAGCAAAATAACGAGGTGGGAAACGGCTCGCTTCTTCTCGCAAGGTACGAGGCTTGCGCCAATTTTCCCATTATCGCCTCATTCTCTTCGCAACACCTGCTTGAACCCCACATCGAGCAAGTGGTGCAGAAGCATTTACGGATCGGACCCGACGAGACTGAGTTCGGGGTCACCCTGGAGGAGATCACCCTGGCGGTGACGGACTGCTTGACGGCCACCTGCAGTAGCGCGCGGGACAGCAGCGACTGCTACAGCACCACCTGCTCGCCAGTAAAAATAATTACCAACAACACATTTCCCAATATCTGGGGAATCAACGGATGCCTCAACAACATCTGTAATGTCGGCACGGGTGCGTTGCCTTGGGCTGATGCGGATATCATTGGGGTTGGGGTGAGTCTGGTGGCCCTCGCTTGCACTACTACTGTTTCGTGCAATTTTGGCTTCGTAAAAGCCAAGAAGGAGGAATATGTTAACATACCTCTCTCCAGGTCTTTTCCTCCTACGTAATGCAGTGCGCGCTCGCCGTCATTCTCTGGGCTGGCTTGGCCCTCTTCTCGTGGTATCATGCCAGAAAAGGCCAACTGAAGAGGCCATCAGAAAAGCCCGACAGACTATTACCCTCCAACGAGCCCAATGGACCGGCAAAAGAGCCCGAAATAAGCCGCCATTTTGCCGCGTGGATCGACCTCCTCCTCGAATTCCACAAAGCCCAATGCTACTTCGGCGGCACGCTCATGATCGCCATCACCGTGCGCAACTTCCACTACATCGACTTCGTCACCACCTTCATGTTCACCCCCTTAGCCACCAACAGCATCCTCCCCATCATTTTTACCTACCTGCTCCTTGTCTACTACCGCGCATCCTCCCCGGCCATCACCATCCTCACCACCGTCGTCTACGCCATGGCGTCCAACGTCTACTGGAGACTCTACGACAACCTAAAGCTGGAGCGCGGCATGACCGAGGCCGACTTCTACAAGCGCTACCGGCTCAACATCTCGGCGGTCGCGCAGTGCGGGCAGTACTCCGGGCTGTCGGCATGTCCGATCGTGGACGAGGACTCCGGGGAGTTTTTGAAGGGGATTGCGGCGTGGACGTCGCTGCGCGTGCTGACGCCGATGATTTGGATATGGTCGACTTTGGTGTTGCTTGCGCTGCTCCTGTGGCCGGTGTGGGCGCGGATACGTGCGCGGCGTATGAGGTTGGAGAAGGGCCCTGGGCCGAGTCCGATGAGGAGGGCGCTGTTGCCGTGGCGGAGGGCGGCGTTTTGGCTTGCGACGGTGTTGTTTTTGGCAGGGGTGGGGATGCAGATCTTTGTGTTGACGACTGCAATCCAGTTGGATATGGTGGATACTAAGGGCTGGAGCTTTGGTCAGGTGGTGGCGGTTACGGTTTGGATCCCGCCGTTGTTGGAATATGTTTGTGGGGAAATCATTTTGCGAAAGGGGGTTCCGGCGTGAGATTGGATTTGTTCGGAGTTGTGGCTCGAATCGGAGGTCGTCGGGGCCAGTATTGTAAGCCGCGGAAACGAACCATGGTCCTACAGCCACCGGGCAAGCATAGGACTTGTGTGCTGGCAATTACAAATCAATATACGCATGCATCATGCGGAGTAACCGCCTCGCGAATCTTACAACCCACATGTGCAACACTGAGTCTGAAGTACGCTTAAGAACGGTATTGCAATTGGGGGCGAAAACGATCCCTCCTCATCGTCAAGCAGAAAGAGTCGTCTGGTGTCAACCAAACTCAAAATATGGACTGGTATGGTAGAAATATAAAAAGAACCACCGTGTTCACTTGTGTTATTTTGTATATAGTTCCCCGGTGCCACCTCACAGTCGCACCGTGGTGCCAGACCGTTGTGATAGCATGTGCATGACCATGGGGTTCTCCTCCTCATCCTCGGACTTCCACACTTCCTCGGCGCTTCCACTATCCGAGGCATCGTCGTACTCCGATACCTCGCCGTCCGCATCCGTCGAAAGTCCCGGATGTATCGCCTGCGGCTTGATTTTGCAACAAGTCCATCCACTCGTCGGATGATGTTCTCTGGCAGTCCATAATATTCAACAACAACGCGTCCCCTCGTGATACCACATAACGGCCCGGCGGTGGTGGATGGGGCGCAGCTGGGTTTGCGTTCACGAGGCCGGTATCTGGGCCGACAATGGACAAGTCCTGTGGGGCCCAGGGCGGCATGATCTCCCTTTCGGCATCAAACATCGAACACACAGAGCTGTCGGCGGTAGCAGTGAACTCGTCGTCTGTTCCTGGTGGACTAGCTGGACTTTGGTTCGTCGAGAAAGGGAACAAACTCGGAGCCGAGCGAGCCGGACGCCTGGCCAATAACCAAAACGGCTCCTGGTCGGAGAGGGCTGCTTTTACCCCTAGTCCTGGAGCTATCAACTTGGCTGTTAACATACGCCTCGAGGTTGAATAACAGAACTTACCAAGGAACCTCTCATCAATGAGGTTTGTCATTCCAGGCAAATACTCAATGTTCTGAATCTGTTCGTTCATAACCCACGGGACATTGTGGGGTGTGGAGTGTAGGGCGTCCCGATCCTCTTCACGAGGCGTGGGTGTCTCGGGTTCATACATTTTGAAAGGAACCGTGGGTAATATGAGCCTTATTTTGGGGTCCGTTCAATTACTGCGGGATGTAGCGTTAAATCGGTGGGCCTCAGTATCGGTCTGGCGGTGGTGGAAGCTCAAAGTATAGGTATCTACCAAAACGGCAGTTCACATATACGTGGTTATTCCCATCGGCCATGTGCCGATTTCAAGTTACACATCGTGTGTGATTGGGCTTTGTGGCGTGGCTGGAACCTGTATTCGTCGTGTTGCGCAATCGATCGAGGTACCAAACCAGCACAGTCAACTTTGGCGAGCAAGGCTTACATGCAGCAGAGCCTAACTAACTAAGGATGTGCCCGGCCACAGTGACAAGCTTGTTTCGGATGAAAAGAAAGGCATCAACGCGGCCCACCCACATACCCGCTTATGGAGCCTCATCCACACACTATCCCATAATGAGGACTGCGGAATTTTGAATTCCCTTTGTCGCTCGGTCACATTTCTATCGATTGCTATGTTTAATAGCCAAAGATCGGATGCCGGGTAGACAACTACCTGACCCGTCATAGATCCTAAAGGAATTTCTGCCGGGCTCCAAAGTGGGCTGTGAAGTGGCATGGTTCGCGAACTCGAGAAGGCACCGCTATCTTAAAGACACCCCCTCCTTCACCGAAGGTACACACCTCGCTATCCATCATGCAAGCCCACCAATGGAGTCTCCAATGGCCACTCTGCTGGCTGCAGGGGCTCGAGCAAAGCACCGTAGGCGCGGTAGCCCAAAAGAAATACCTTTAAACTGCCCGGGGCTTGCCGCTTGCCGTAGATTCCTGAACCACGATGTCACTTTACCCTAGCAGCACCACCCTAGGCAGATTTAAGCCGCATGCAAGTCATCGGCTGGGTACCCTTTTGTATCCGCCGTGGGGCACATGTGCACACCAAGCAGAATTTGAGCGGTTAACGAGCGATGAAAATAAACGAGAGAAAAAAAGTTAAATCTAGAGAGGTACGGTGCCTGTAATATTTCTTTTTGCAAGTTGGTAGTTGGCTGGGAGAGCACTGAGGACAAAAGATTAACGTATATTATAAGCGAGCCGAACATATAAGCGAGCCGAACATATAAGCGAGCCGAACATATAAGCGCCGAACATATACCGAACACTTTCCACCGCTCTACCAACACTATTCCCAATTACCACACAACAACGCTAGGAAATGACTACAATTACATCAGAAGAAGCCGAATCAGAGGCTTCCCCAGCCTCCTGGCAGGTACGCGCATTATGGCCGGGCTTGCCGCATACCCCACAGCGCCGAACCTTCCTCTGACCCCCCCCTGCACTACTACCATCTGGCTGTATATCTTCTCCTGCCCTCCCACCTACAGCCTTCTGGTCCGCAAGACCCTGTGCCTCTTGCACAGTAAGTGACCCTCCAAGCTGTACACGTGTCCGTTTGGCCCTCCGCCGCTTGCTTAGTGCCTCGTTGGCCTTGCGGAGCGAAGACACCTCTGACTCAAGAAGGGCTACCTGGTGCATTACAGCCATTGTCCCTTTGGTAAGCTGGTCAACGGCGGCCAACATCGAAGCTGGGGAGCTACCTTGATGGTTGGCAATACGAGTCCTGATAAGCTTTGACTGCGAGTCGGCTTCTTTGGGGTTGTGCGGTGTCTTGGAAGCCCAGGGTTTGACAGTGCCGGCAGTACTAGGCCGCGAGTTTGGGGGCGATGGTGTATAAAGCTTGACATCCAGCCTGGAGAGACCCTCTCTGGGTCGTACGGAACAAGGCCAGCCCCCGCAAAGCCACCCTGGATATTCTTCTCTGTGATAGACAAAGAAGGCTTCGCGGAAAGCGCAAAGGAACTCGAGCTTGCTGATGTGGTTGACATGCGCGCGCATGAACTCCTCAACCTGGCGACCATACGCCTGCTTCAGTGGCCCAAAGCAGCCAACATCAAGTGGCTGGCACTTATGGGAAGAGTGTGCAGGCATGCAGAGTGTGATGATATTGTTCTGCTTGCCGTACTGCTCGAACTCGGTGGAGTGGTGGCTTTCGTGACCGTCGAGAATCAACAACCGGTGCGTGCCCTTTGTCCGAGGCGCCGTATGGTGATCGAAATGCTTGATCCAATCTAGGCCAACTGCATTGGTAGTCCAGCCATTGTGGGTAGTTGCAATACGCCAGTCGAGGGGTAGGCCGCACTCCCGGTACCAGTTGGCAAGGTGATATTGCGCTGCCAAGATGATGAACGGAGGGATCGCCCAACCAAGGGCATTGACTCCCTGAATTACAGTCGCCCATTCGCGGTTGCCAGGCTGGGCTAGCTTTGCCCTGCCAAAGCCATCCGAGGTTTGACTACCATGCCCGTAGAGATGATGCCCATCATGAACCCGGTCTCATCGAAGTTGTAGATATCGTTATCCAGGATACCGTACTTAGCTATCATGTTCCGTACAAGCGTAAACCAGTCACCGATGATCTTTGGATCCTCGCACTTAGCCCTCTGGTAGTTGTATCTACGCACACGACGCATCTTGAGCTGTTTGTGGCGTTTGACAAAGTTGTGGGCCCAGAGCTTGCCGACAGGGGGTGCGTCGCGTACGCGTAGTAGTTGGTTGGCCATATCTTCTACACCACGTAGCCTAGGCGAGAAAGCTCGCGTAGAGAGGTCAAGGATGTATTGAACAATCGTCTGCTCTTCGAGATCCGTAAGCTTGCGCGAGTTCGCTGGCAAATCGCGTCGTGCACGCTGACCAGCGCGTCGGCCGTGGAGTGTTGATACCGGGACATCGTAGAGCTTAGCTGCAGCCCTAAGGCTTATCTTCTTGTCGTTTTGGAGCGCTTGAAGGGCTAAGATCACCCTCTCTTCCTTTGAAGGAGGGGACATATTGCGTTGTAGAGTTGTGGAGGAAGATGTAACGTTGAGATTGCAGGGGACGCGTTGTGGTGGAGACTGTTCGGCTCGCTTATATGTTCGGCTCGCTTATAATATACGTTAATATACGTTAAGCAATTAGTGAAACAACCATGCCATCTCTTGAACATGCTTCCATAGGTTACCTTTACCTGGCTTTCTCTTCAGAGCCATGCTCGCATCTGCTAAGACTAGGTCCCTTGTATATGCCCAACTCCCAAACGCTGATCCTAAACCATTCCAGTGTTCATAGGTCAGCAGGAACGAGGTCTGGCACCTTTGCACCGCCGTCTCGTAGCCGTTTCCACACAAACGCCCGGAGATGCTCATCCTCCAACTCCTCTAGATTGACCGTCTTACCTTCCATCAGTGCCTCCTCCATATCCTCGTTTATCAAGGCATCCTTCCCCGTAAAGAGCTCCCAAACGGAAATAGCCAGGGCATAGTTATCGTCAACGATTGTAGGCGGGCCATGGCTGTCCGGACAGCCGCGGCTCGGGGCCAAGTATCGGTCGCTGACGCCACCCTCCCAGTCCTCAACCTCATCATCGGCCAGCAGCCGGGCCGAGTTGAAGTCACACGGGCGGAGTTTGCCGTCGCGGCACCGCAGGAAGTTGTCGGGCTTGATATCGCCGTGGGCGATGCCGACCTCGCTGCCGTGAAGGCGCTCCACAAGGCTGACCATCTCGTCCTTGACGGCCATGCGCTCTTCGGTCGGCACGAGCTTGTAGTCAAAGGGCGTGGCGAGCTCCATGATGAGTCCTCGCCGCCACCATGCGCCGTCTATCTTGGCCAAGACGTGGCAGAGGGGGTTGATGGCACAATCGCCCGCCGCCGTCAACAGGTCAATCTCGGACTGGGTGACATTTACTTTATAGGCAAGGTCTCCGGGGCACCTGTAGACGTAGCCACTTCCCCCGACCCCAAGAACTTTGAGATTCTGGGGAGTTAGCATCTCGTGCTCTGTCGTGATCGTTGGTAGTAGACCCAAGCTTGGAACACCCGGGAGTGTGGGGGAGATCTTCTTGGTGGCGGCCCGGGTTTCGCTCGCTTCCGGCAGCGGAGGACCCGCACCTTCGCTCTTCTGGCCGGGGGTCGTCCGGTGCTGGGCTCCATCAAAGGGTGTCTTCAGAACCGGCTCCAGGCGCGGTTCCAGGTTCTCGGTTCCGGTTCCCATCGTGAGTGCCCTCTTTCAGTCGAGGTTGGGCTTTGGATCGTCAAGCATGGAAAGGTTGCTGTTGGGCTTGACGGTAAACCCAGGGCGGCTACGAAAGCCAGTTTGCTTTACTATTAGCACCTCGCTGTTGACGGATGGGTTTTAAGCCCCAGACACGTGATGCAGGAGGGCAGCCTGCTTCTGGCCTTTGTTGTTCAGAGGGTGGGCTTTTCTTTGAGGTTACAAGTTCTAGATGCAACGGGCTGTGCCCGAGGTGAGCCTCGGTAACCCTCGGCCAGCTCACGTACAAGCACGGTCCACCGAACCCCTGGATGAAGCTATTCCCAGTTGCCCCACAGCGCACCGAACATTCTAGCAATGCGCTCGGGCCACCGCACTCACGATCATAAAGCAGCCCCACGAGCTGCCAGACTCTCTCATCTTTCCTTTTCTTCTTCAAGCTTAGTGTACTCGTAGAGTCGTCACCGGATAGTTGCACTATACTCCTGGGACCGTTACACTAGACCCTTCTAAGCAGACACACAACTCTTATGGGCAAAATGCAAGGTCCAAGTTGTCCGCCCGGAAGTAGGCCAGAAATTGATTGTGACATTAAGTAAGGGAAGTACCAAAACTAGCGGGAGAGCTTGCTTTTTTGCGTCATTCCATTCTCTTCATAGATTTGCGCCCCAAGACGGCCCCCTGCACAAGACCAATCGTCACCGGGCAACGAAAGTATCCAAAGCCCATAAAATGTATGATCACGCGGAATCGGACGAGCTGAGTAAGGTAGGAACCAGTTAAGAGATGTAGTCATCAACAGCTGGCCTGCTGGAACGCGCCGCATCCCACGTCGTAGTTCATACCCCGAAAATTAGGTTTGTAACACACTCCTGTATTAATAGAGGTAGACATATCTCACCCTGAAAAACATCAGAATACGGATAATGATTTAACAAGCCCCGGGGCTTGTTACACAAGGACAAGGAGCAGCCAAGCATAATCCCGCTTCATGTCCTTATGTACCACGGTACCACCCACACTAGACGAGATTGACTGTATGGAATAAAACTCCATATGCGAATCGAAAATTACAAAGCATGACATACGTTGCCGTTAACGTTAGTTCCGTAGCCTGAGGCTGATAGTAACGCCCTTTGCTACCGGCAGCACAACCACGCCAACCACAAGTGGGAACATGCTCGGTTCTTTTGGGCGTGGCCCTCAATAACTTGCCCGTTTGGCCAGCGATATTGCCTTTCATCTTTGCCATTTACAAAGACCCACTCATGGTGTACTGCGAGCAGCTCATTGCTTTTTCAGGCTGCGTTGCGGGAACAGTTCCTTCAATTCTTAAACGAAATATTATTCCGAGGCAACCTTCCGTATCTGATGTTGCAGGTAATTTCTAGACTAGGTGAGTACCATAGTCGTTGGATTCCACCACATTCAGTGTGCAGTGTCTTTGGCAAATATCTCATACGGAAATCCGGACACGGGCAGGGAGTTTGGCACAGCGTCTGTCAGATAATCAGCCACTGCCGCTGCGAAGTACCTGGGTAATGAACGCTCATGCTTTTGAGTGCAGCGGCAATTTGTCATGATTAGCTTGTTTGTCTCACCACTTTGCAGCAGACGAAGAAAGCCTGATGGATTGACCTCGAGATACCTTAAGTCTAATATCTCTTGGATTGTATTGTTTAGAATCATGGTTGAAGGTACATGTACCTTCAACTTCGTGTTCCGACTGCGCCTCCGGACGGGCGTCGAGTGGCTCGCTTTATTAACTGCCGCTTCATTGGATTATCAAGCAGTAAAGGGCTGCGAGCCTTATATCGGCCGTTGCTATTAATAGAACGTGAAGCATCACAGTCCGTGTGGGTGGTGTCTGACGTGTCCCGCGGTGGTTAACCATCAAAAGCCGGACTGCGCTAATCTAGAGCCTAGGCTCGACCTTCTCCTACAATTCCTGGCGGTTTCTTCGAGTCGAAATGGCGAATCTTTGCGACCGCTGCGAGCAGGTTTTCGAGGCCGCAAGCAAAGCCTTTGCCACGCCGGATGTGGCCGAAAGGTTCTGTTGGCAATTTGGTTTTTACGGAGCCCTGCGGCAAGATGCGGAGGGCCGGCGGTGCCAGCTTTGCAGCATCCTATTCAGTCTCAGGCGCCAAGATGCCATAGACCAGCTCATCCAAGATTTACATCAGGACCAGCTCAACTTTGCCTTCGAGCCCAGCTACGAGGATTCGAGCCTTCTATTTCTGGACTTGTTTCACCCCAAGAAAGCCAACGTAAGGCTTTTCAGTTCACGAGTTAGGGTGAAGAAGAGTACATGTCAGTGACTATATTTCCGGCAATCGTTTCGCGGCTAATATCTTGGTCCTTCCTAGCCAACAACACCGGCGCGCATGCTACCAGGACCTCGACTTGGTCATGGTGGTCTGCACAGCGAGTCCAGGACTGGCTGTCCACATGCTCCTCCAACCATGTAAGCTGTCGTCATGTATCGGCAGCTCAACGACTACCTCTGAGGTTTCTTGATGTCGACCCGGCAAATAAGGTGCAACAGCTGAGGTCTCAGCTCGGCGAATTCGGCAACGTTGGCGAGTTGTCGCTCGAGAGCATACCCGATGTCAAGCTCTGCTCGACCGCTGGTCTCCCGTTGGCTACGAAATACCTGACACTCAGCCACTGTTGGGGCGGGTCGGTTGCGGCCAAACTCTCGCACCAAAACGTGGCCCAGTACCTCCAGAATATACCTCTCGGCATCTTCCAACAGCCCACCGCCGCAACGTTCCGGCAGGCGATACACGTGACTCGTTGCCTCGGCTTCCGATACTTGTGGATTGATGCCTTGTGTATCAACCAGGAAGATGCCACCGAGAAGGACTTGGAGATCACGTACATGAGCGAGATATACTCCCACGCAACCATAAACCTCTCCGCAACGGCCGCCCAGGACGGGTCTCGTGGCCTCTTCTTCGAGCGAGATCCATGGATCGCCGTCGTCTGCCACAGCAAGCGACATCCGAATCTAGTGGCTTTTGCACCACCCGAGGTCTCCTTCGTCCACGAGATGTTGAGGAGCCCGATCAATAAGAGAGCCTGGGTGTTTCAGGAACGTATGCTAGCAACGAGAGTGCTGCATTTCTGTCGTACGCGGCTGTTCTGGGAATGCTTTTCCCTCCAGGAAGCGGAGCCTTTGTTCAACGACAAGCCGGCACCTCCTGACCGCACCGGGCCAAACCAAGCGGCAAGTCATGCCGCGCCGAGGTGAGGAACGTCTTAGCACTCGAACGGCTCGACTGCGGTGGGCGAACATCATCGCTAGGTACTCGACCACCTCACTCACGTTCCGGCAGGACACGCTGCCAGCGCTCTCGGCAATATCGACCGTCGTCTGCGAGCAGCGAGGTCTGCAACCCCAGCACTACGCGGCCGGGCTCTGGACCCCGGACCTACCTCTAGCTTTGCGATGGAGAGTTGCACGCAGGCCGGACAAAATACCGTCTGAATATGTAGCGCCGTCGTGGTCGTGGGCCGCTCTGTTCTGCGACATTGATGTCCAGAGCGACCCGTACGTTCGAGTTTTTGTAGACGAGTTTGCCACTTCGGTTACTTTGAAGACGGTAAACCCCTTTGGCAGCGTCCTGGGCGGACATCTCCGTCTACGGGGCCGATTGATATTGCTGCATTATCTTGAATCGGAAGACTGTTTTCGCATTGGGCGATGCGACGGCCAAGCTCCGATTGTTATTTCTTCCGGATTCACGGGCAGCATTCGCGACGGGCTTCCGGACAAGGTGTACAAACGGTCGCAGAAGGGATATGGCTCCAGAGTGGTGGGAGTCGACGCAGTCGCATGAACCTCCGCTGGATGAGAGTGATGTTCTCATTTGCGAATGGGATCACGGCATACCGGGCTACGGCCATGCCGGTCAGAAACCTCGCTTTGCCCTTTCTGGTGGAGGTTTCCTCGAAGTGTCAACTGATTACTTTTTTCTCCTACCGTTGGGCCAGAGAGAAAAGACTCCCAAGCAGGACGACGAAGGAGAAGAGGAATCAGAATCAGATGATAAACGAGGCGCATTTGATCGAATTGAGGGCCTCATTCTTCACCGCTCGTTGAAGAAGGGCGAATACGTTCGTGTTGGTCTTTTTTACTATACTCTGCGGGATGACGTTCCTGAGGGAAATGTGTTGTTTGGGAAAGGTCAATCGTTAGAGCCTGACGCATTTCTGGAGAGAGATGCTGACGACGATACCTATACCATTCACATAGTCTAGTCCAAAGACGTGGAATTTCAAGACTTTCCTACTCTTACAGTGAAACAGGATCCCTAATCACGGCCTTTTAAATCCCGTCTCTACAAACTTGTACGCATATTTGACACGTATGCGCATGTACTTCTGTTAGCGCACCGTTGAGCAGGATGCAAGCGTCCAAGCTGTCCGAGGAGTAGTTAGTTACGAACCTAAACATTTACGGCAGAGCTTGCCCCCTCTTTCTTTTATTATTTCTTGGTTTTACGTCGTTCCATAATCTATTCTCCTAATAGATTTGAGCCCAGGAAGCCTTCCTGCACAACAGCTATCTTGAACGGAAATCAAGTATTTCATTGACAACCCAAAACACGTACTATCACCCAGGAATCGGAGGCTTTTAGCAAAAACCGGCTAATGGACATAGTCATCAACCGCTGGGCTGCAAGCTGCAGGCAGCGGGTGTGTAGTCCAGGAATCGGAAGAGGGTGGGAAGTTGGTCTTAGCTCTCAGATATCAGAGGCATATGCAAATCTACCTGCTTATTGTAGGCTCCTAGATATCCATGTGATCAACTGCACGGGGAGGCGACCATGTTGTTGAGATTAGATAGGTAAATAGGTTTTTAGGACTCTGTCGGGAGTATATCGGCCGTGTTAAAGGGTATTTGCTGGTATCGGTTGGAGATGAGGTTCGGGGCAGTACATAAGCCAGAAAAGTGCCTAGATCAGGTAGCGACCTTGTGAGCAAAAACATTGACCTTCCGTAGAGTACCACGTCTGCCTACCCGCGGTCACCGCGACTGCCAACTCTACCAAGACAATCGGCCATCTCGACTCGTATCAAGGCAGCGTATTGCCGTCCTGTGAAAGGCCGATGTCCCAGATATGCGCGGCGGGTGAACTGTCTAGGAAGTACGCCACCGTGGCCGGGCCCGTATCAAGAAGGAGTGAGTGAAACCTGTGGGGGCCGTGTCATGGTTAAAGGTCGACGATGGAGTTGCTCACCCCTGACGCCGCGGGTGCCAAGCAATGACAAAAATAAATTTGCACCGCGTTATTGGAATTACCTAGTGACATCTATTGTCTGTGGGCCGCATGGAAGACCTCATGTTGATGTGTTGTGGGGCATCAGGATGACCCTAAAAGTGGCCCGGAGACGACGAGTTTCAGCTTTCCATCCATCTCGCCTTAATATAACCGCCCCCAACTATCTTTCACTGCCACGGCCAACGACCGCCAGCTGCGCCTTGGACGGCCAATGGTTGGCAACCAACACCGTTGGTCGGCTTCTTTCTCTTCTTGTTAGAGATACATTTATATCTCCTTCCAGCACCATGAGCATTCTTATTTCTCACTCCAAAAGCCCACGTTTCTATAAAGCGAGATCTACTGTTCACCTTTGGAGCTCCCAGCTATTCATCTCAACACCTACTTCTAGCACAATTAGCACTAGACTTCAATAGCGACAATCTCAATACACGACAACATCATGGCGTCCACCAGCACAACACCCTGCGACCCGCGGCACACGCCCGGGGCCCAGCAGCACCCTCCGCAACAGCACCGCCCGCCAAACCAAACCCTTACATCAATCCGACCCTCCCAACCGACATCGCCCTCCTCCGCAAAAACACCTACATCCGTCCCGCCCCGTCCGCCGCCGCGCTCTGCAACCCTCACAAACCCAACGCCCAGACCCTCCCTACACTCTCCCTCCCCGCCCCACCACCCGGCGAAACCAAGCCATACCCGGCCCCCAACCCCGCCCTCGTCCATCTCATCATCCCCACCGCCAACAAGGGCAAGGTCAAGCTCCTCGTCGACCACGTGCAGCAGTCCCTGAAGCCGGACAGCGGCGTCACCATCGCGGGCCACACCGAAGTCCCGGCGGACTCGGGTGTCGGCGAGCAGCCGTACGACAGCGCCGGCCCGCGCGGCGCCTTCAACCGCGTCTTGGGCGCCGTGCGCAAGCTGCGCGCTGATGCCGAGCTCCGCGCGGGATTGGCCCGCCGGGGCGTGGGCACTCTGCTGGTGGCGTCGGTGGAGAATTTCATGGCGAGGGAGGTTGTCCCCGAGCGGGGGGGAAGGTGGGCGCGGTGGACTATGGCGTGGTGGTGTTTTGTCGGATTTCGTTGGTGGATGAGAAGGCGCCGTGGGTGTGGCGGGTGGGTGTGTCGCGGGGTGTGACGGCGCCGGTGGAGTATTGGAAGGCGGCGGAGGAGTTTGGGTTTGAGGATCGCGCGAGGGAGCATGGCAAGGTTACGGTGGGGGTGGTACTGGCTGCAAACATTCCTGGCTTGGATAAGGCGGATTGGCATAAGTTGTTGGCGGGCGTGTCGAGGTATGAGTTGTTGGGGAGGCAATGAAGGCGAAGGGGGCCGAGGTGCCGTGGCCGGCGGCTGAGGGTGTTGCTCGGGTAGTGCGCCGGTGGGTAATGGAGGTGCACACGCAGGCACTAGTAGAGGAGGTGTAGGCGCACGGGGCGGTAGAGGAGGTGCGGCTGGGGAGGTGCGGGTAGGGGAGGGACACTGGGAAACAGAAGAGGACGAGGCGGGGGCAGGGGAGGTGCATCGGCGGGAAACGTATCCCAGTCGTAGGTTTTAGGTTGAAAGTTGCCCATTAGCAGCCATGCAGCATCAATTAGGATGGCGGACCGTCTGGCGAGCTTCCTGTCACTCTTGCCCTGAACGGCTATCGCCTATCGCAGCCCAAAAGAGATGCATATTGTAAAGGATTGAACAACTGGACCCGATGCATATTCTATCTATTCATCATCCCGTTTGAATCAACGGTGTTTTAAAGATATCTTCGATCTTAAACCTGTTTTCTGGATTCCAAAGCTCGGAGCGTTTACAACCCGCTTATAAGTAGTCAAAAGACAACGAGTAGGCAGGAAAAGACCAAAGGACCAGAGGATATGAGACTTACGAGTTGGCGTGATCGCCACTACAGAAATGAACCCACTATGCCAAATCTGTTTTACAGTCTGGTGTGATAGAACAGGCGGCCACAACCTTTCCCTGGTTACAGGTTTTCTGTTCAGTGTGTGGAAAAAATCTCGAGAAGTAGCGAGAAGGGTCTACCAAACCGCATGTTGTTACCTACCTACCTATGTATCTGTCCGAGTTATAGAACGCGGAGGAAGAGTGGCGGCCTGAAAGCGCATCCGGCGGTAATTTGAGGCGTTGACTATCAAATGTAAAGCTTGGTAAGTGTTGGAAAACCCACAGCCACGGATACCGAGATGGACAGTCAAACGTAGTGAAAACAGTGTAATTACGGCCAGTTGAGCCAATTGATGGTCAACTACTGCAGTGCAACCGTCGTGATGTCTGTGTCTGGTTCAAACAGCTGTGTGCGGGCATCTGACCCTGAAAAATACCGCATCTGGTCCCCTGGGTCCCCCGGGGGGTTTGATTACGCCTTGGCGACCACACGCCAAAGGCGTGGTCCTAACCTTGTAATCTTGACAGTAAGTGGTCGAGTTACCATCTTATCTTATGTAGGTATGTACCTGAGGTAATACAGGTACCTACCTATCTATGGAAGATTCTTCGAAGGAACCACTTACGCCAACAACACAATGGCAGCGTGTCTTACAGAACATTACATATTTACAAAGAGAACCATGCTAGAACCGACAATACCTACCACGATAGCTAGCACGCGTTTTCATGTTTTTAAGAATAAGAAACCAGGCTACCGAAGCTGCAAATATCTTGGCTTCAAATCCGCACGCCCAAAATCTGTAGGTGGACACAGATAATACAAGTATACCTAGGTACCTACCTTATTCTTGCGGCCACATCGGCCCATTCGTTCACATTGAACCACGCGGCGAGAGAGATTGCAACATGGCCTAGCCGACTTTAGAGATATACTACAAATGGCCGTGCTATAGCTGTAAATATGGAACGTCCGATGGATTGGGATAGTAGCACTTAGTAGCAGGTAAAAAGGCCACGGGTAAGCTAGGGTGCTGCTAGCGCAGTCAATACACAGCGGTTTATAGCGAGATACACCACCCATAAAATCAGGTTATCAAAGGCAGCGGTACTACGTCAGTAACTAGAGTAAATTAGACTAAACACAGTGAACAAAGTGTTATATACAATTAGAAGACAGTGCTGGTTAACGGTGGGTGACTGTGGAAAGCCCTGCTGTAGTTCCTAAGGAGGCTGTGGGTACCCGAGCTAGGTTAATCGAGAAGTGTTAGAAGAAGAGGGTTGGTGGTAAGGGGATTGCAAGGACTAGGATCCGTTTAGCTTTCACATGAAGATATAGAAACACTCCCTGTAGGCTCCGGGGTGTTCGTGTGATTGAGTACATGGAGAGGCTAGGGGACGTCGTCGAATTAAATAAAGGGCCACGGTTAATAGGATTGGGGCGGGAGTGGGTGGGCCGAGTCCTAGGCAAGATTTACTACTAGGTAGTACAGGAGATGAGTTCGGTACCGTCTGCAGGGCGGTCGGAGCGTGAGTCGTTGTGAAGATGGCTACGATATTGTTCAGGCAAGAAAAGGGGCCGGCATGCAATCGGAGTGGTAAATAATGGTTGCGTTATTGCAATAACGCATAGTTTCCCATGAGACACACCTATTCTCTTCCATCCATTCGTTATGAAAATATAAAAGGCGCATGAGGCGTTCTTAAGGGGTACTGAAGCTAGGAATCTGCCTGCAATTTTGCCTTGCAGGGCAGTGGCACCGATCTGACCAGTCCTGATTCAGCGTCAACGTTCCACAGCGTCCGCGGCGTTGAGTGTGCACCCTCCGTTGCTTTTGGGTTAACGCAGTTGGGCGTCGGATGGCACAAACTCTTCCTTGCCAAAAAGACTTCTCGCACCATCTTTGTACAATCCAAGAGCACAACGTCTGCGAGCCTCATTATGTCCTTTGGCTTTTCGGTCGGAGACTTTTTAGCGGCGATTGAGCTTGTCCACGACCTCGCGGTAGCCCTGAGCGATGGCCGTGGGTCAAGTGTCAAGTTTCAGGGCTTGGTCCAAGAGCTCTACTCCCTCGAGCGGGTTATGATCTATGTTAAGAACCTTCAAGTGCCGGCAGAGTTGGAATCAAGGCTCTGGATGGTTCAACAAGCGGCATCTCACTGCCAAACGGCCATCGGTGATTTTCTTCGAAAAAGCGCCGTCTACATGCGATGCCTTCGTCAGGGAGGCTCGGAAAAGTGGTGGAAGGATGCATTCTACAAGGCCAAATGGGCTGTCTGTAAAACAGATGATGTCGATGAGCTGAGAGCATGTCTACGGGGGCACGCGACGGCGATGGGCATCATGCTCCAACTACTGCAGATGTAAGTCGATCTCTTCTAAAGTCCCTCAAGGAATAAGCTCCTTTACATTGGGCATTACTAAGTTAACCTACCCTGTGAAAGTGAATCCACAAAAGCCACAGTAACCCAGATGGAAAGCCAGGTTCAATCCCAGGCACTGACAAACCGGGCGTCTCTAGACCGGCTAGTCTCGAGTCTCCAGACCAACTTGATGCAGGAGATCACGAAAGCGATGTTAGAGTAAGGATCTCAGAACTGCCTTTTCTTCCTAACCGTTTACTTACCAGTTATGATGTAGGGTAACCACCAACCAGACGCAAAGCAACTCGGCTTGCGACTACTCATGATGCAAACCCTGTAAGGCCTTTCAGGTGAAGAGGGAAGGTTTGTTTGACATGGTATTCACAAGTTACAGACAAGCCACGATTCAAATACACCAGATGATGTCCCAGGCGCGTACAGAGATCCCAGGGCAGGTGCTTCGTCAACAGCCCGTCTACTTGGAAGACGCCCGGGGTGTTTTGGCACCCTTTCACCTGGAATTTGTCACTAGTGCTGACGTCCGTTGTACCATCGCCTTCTCGGATAAGAACTATGCTAATAAATCCTAGGTTCTGATTTACGCGTTGAAAGAACGGTATAGCGAGAGCGGTGCACGGAAGGTGGACCAGGGCAAATTTGCCATCACAGACGCGAAAACATTCGCGACGTGGACAACTCACGCGTGAGTGGATACGTTGTTTCCGACCAGGCCAGCGAGTCAACATGAGCTTGTTCTTTGAAAACACATTCGCCAAGACGACCACCTGTCCGAGCTGTCGCGCGGAATGTGCAGGGGATCAGAGTAAAGAGATTGAGTGGTAAGACAGATGTTCGGACGCCCAAGAAGAACTCGGGTTGTTAACTTTGAATTGGCGAAGTCGAAACTGTGGCATGTTATTCCAGAGGGTTGAGATCATTCAGCCCCAAAGCGCCGCGCCATCGAACAACCCCGACGAGCAAACTGGCAACGGCAGTTCCGATACGCCCGAGGGATTCCCAGACATCAGGCATGGTCCAGCTCAAGATTCGGATGGTATTGATTCTCCATCAGAGGACGACGAGTCCTCAGACGACGAAATATCTGAGTACAAACGGATCAGACTGTTGGATGACGGTAGAATGCGCTGGGACCTCTCGACATGTGCTCATGAACTGTCCATCAACAAAACAGGATTGGGGGTAACCTTCCCCGGCCCTCGAACGTCCATTGACCCTACTGCGTTTGCATTTGCTAGGGCAACGCCCAGGTCAGAGAATGCCACGGGGGAGCTAGATGATCTCGAAATGTACTTTGAGGTCAAAATACGGAGGGGGGACGTCTGTGTCGGCTTCAGTTGTGCCGACAGGATGCCCTACGTCGCGACGCCCGGAATCGAGGGGGTATATGCATATTGCGGCAACGACGGCAAGGTTTTTACACATTTGGCGCATCCTAGAATGACAGTCCAATCGAGCCGCCCTGGTGATGTCGTTGGGTGCGGACGATATGGCAGAACCGGCTACTTCTGCTTGAACGGGACATTGATTTGTGAGTCATGGGTCAAGTGAACTGCAATGTTTGGGATGATTAATCACGAAGCTTTCTAACGCGTATTTCAGGTCAGTTTAAGATCATCCAAGAGCACTCTCGATTCTCTCCATACCCTATTGTCGGACTAAAAGAAGGGGCGAGCGTCATGGCGAACTTCCGTGCCATTCGTAATACCACCCGCGACTTCCTCACAACGGCACCTAGTCTCCCTCTCGATGATACTCTCACCACGGCAACGGCACCTGACCCCCCTCCCGATGATACCCTCATTACGGGAACGGCACCTAGTTTCCCTCTCGATCATACTCTTACTACGGCAACGGCACTTGATCTTCCTCGTACCCGCACTAAGGCAACCATAGTGAGGACCCAGCTCGTAGTGAGGACCCGATTCTGGGTTTGCTGCTGCTGCGCATCGTTATCCGATGTGGCCACTTCCATACAGTGTGTCAATTGCATGCATGGCTTTAGCAACGCCCACTGCCAGATAGAAACACGCGAGGTTCCCACAAGGGTATAGGGTCAGGTATCAAGGACAACCGGCGCAAACAAACGTCGTCAACTAACATTATCATCATGACCAACATTACGATGTGTATCTCATGTCTATCGTCAAGTCATGGTCACGGACTTCGACAACAACGATATTCATACCCACATTCAACGGCTGAAATCATTGCTTTTCTGAAACCCCCAATATGATGAGAATGCCGTATCCGGCCCTTTACTGCGCCTTAATCCGCGTCTCGCACAACTGCAGATCGCCAAAAGCCCCCTTCATCTCATCCACCTCCATAACCCGCTTCACATACGCCTCCACATTCGGCAAGTCTTTCCGCATCTCCTTATCCATAAAGAACTTGGCCGCCAGCTGCAGCACACCCACCACCATGACATCCGCCAACGTCAGCTGGCCACCCACAAGGAACTGCCTCCCATCCTTCAACTCCGCCTCCACCCTGCCCGCGGCACGGGCAAGCGCCGCCAGGTGCTGGTTGCAGCGGGCCTCATTATAGGGGTACTGCTCGAGCTTGGCAACAATCATCAACACGAGCGGCACCACATTGGCAGCCAGCTCCTGCTCGGCGAAGCACGACCACTGCTCGATCAGCGCGCGGGTCTTGACGTCCTCGCCGACCAGCTGGCCCGCCTTGGGCCCGCTCTCGGCCACAAACCGGGCGATGGCCTGGGCCTCGGTCAGGTGGAAGTTGCCGTCGGCGGTTTCAAAGGCCGGGACCTTGCCGAAGGGGAACTTGGCCAGGAACTCGGGGGTGCGGTTGGTCACGCCCATTTGGAAGTCGGGCACCACCTCGACGTCGAGGCCATTGATAGCCGCAAGGGCTTGGGCCTTTGACGGGGTTAGTGGTGAGTGAGTGGTGGGACAGAACCCGGGAGGGGGGGTGTGGAGACGGGGGACTTACCCGCTGAACGCGGTAGTTGTCAGGGTAAGTGTAGAACCTGCCGAAGAGAGCCATGGTTGGTCACGGGTTCAAGTGGATTGGTGGTTGAGACTGAGTGGTTTGAGGATAGTCGAGATTGGATTGCGTGCTCTTCAGAGGAAATGACAACAGCAGATTTAAGTTTGAAGCTTGAACACACCAAGTCGAACTGTGGAAGGCCCTAGAACCGGGTGGCAAACCCGCCCTTTAAGTCCCTCCTCGGAAGTCCCCAACGCTACCACCACTTGGCAACCTCACCACCCTCTCATCAGCGAGCCCCTCCCACTCCCGTAAAATCTGATCTAACGCAGACTCCACCCGGTGCCACGGAACAAGTCGTCACTCGTGCGTAGTATGCCAGTGCGGCATGACAAACCCGGTTCTCACGGCTAGTGCGGTACCTTACACAGAACCGCCCTGATTCATGACCAATCGATGTTTCACAACCTGCTCTTAACCGCGAAACACTTTGTGTGTATATCTCCGCTCCGCGAGCTCTCCACTAGCCGCGGGAGGGTCTCACAGCTCCAGTGGGGAGAAATTAATTGCCGTCGGTGTGGATCATGAGCGACATCATGCTTGGTAACGACCGGGCAAAAGGTGAACCGCCTGACAAATCAAGAACCCGCAAAACAAACCCCCTTGACCATGGCGGTGAGGAAAAAAGCAGAGCCGCACAACGCGCCAAAAAAAAAAAAACGGCAAAAGTAGAACCGGACACGTTCTGGTGTTCCTGATCTTGCATTGGACGAGCTGGGAATCGAACCCAGGACCTTTCGCATACAGTGAAGCATGCTAAGCGAACGCTCTACCAACTGAGCCACACGCCCGTGATGATGTTGTTGAGGTTCGAGGTCCGGGGGGACGCGTCTTGACGCGCCACCGGTACGGGAAAGGGGGTTCCCAACGTGCAGGAGACCAGTGTTAGCCATAGGTATACACAACAACGCCCACCACCACCAGAAACCGTATTTACACATCTCCTCCCCCAAATATGCCAATTACCCATCCCATCCCATCCCATCCCACCTCTCCACAGGGAACTACCACCGCCCGTCCTCCCGCTCCCTATCCACGCAAACCGGACACCCGCCCGCAATGCGATCCCTCAACAGCCTCGCATGCGTGACCTTGGCCGCAATCAGGTGCGCCGCCGACGCCCGCTGCTCCGCCATCGCATCCAGGCCCAGCCCCTCCACCCCCTTCCCCTTGCCACGCCCTGGGGGGTGCAGCGCCTCGAGCAGGTGTGTCAGGTGGAAGACGTGTCCACACGCGAACCCCACCAGAGTCTCGACCTCCCACTCGACAAACGGCTCGCGGCACTCGGCGCAGTGGCCCGGCGTCCACTTGCGAGCCTTCCTGCTGTCGGGCACGCCGTGAGCGGGGACACCGTGGCCGTTGGTGTGGGCGTGCCCGTTCTGAACAGCAGCAGCGGCGGGCGGCTCGGCGGCGTGCGCTGCTGGTGCCGGTTGCGGTGCGTCTTTCTCCTTGGACGGGTGCCGCTTCGCGGCCGCAGCAACCTCGAACCGCACCCCCTTCCGCTGCCCCATCCTCAACCGCCCTTGCGCGGCCGCCACCTCACTCCGCAACACGCGGGCGACGCCCTCGCAGATACTAAACTGGATTTCGTGCTCCTTCATGATGTGCTTGAGCCCCTCCCTTAACCCTTCGATCTCGAGTCCCTCAGGGATGCGGCGCACGAGGGTGATGGGGTTGATGGCGGTGCCGACCTCCTCGAGCAGGGCACGGATGAAGCGGGGCTTGTCCATGCTGTAGGTCAACAGGTCCTCCCAGAGGTCCGGGTCGTCCTGCTCCTTGGCGAAGGCGATGGCCCGGCTGACGTCGGCGAGCCGGTCGATGATGAGGTAGAGCGCGCGCTTAGTCTCGCCAGTTTTGGAGTAGAGATAGACGAGCTCGGGGATGTAGTTGTGCGTCTCGCATTCTTGGGCGGCCTGGTGAGGGGCGTCAGTCAGTGTACAGGATCACAAACAGGGATGGGGTGAAGGCATACCTTTTCGAACGCGTATGCGGTCGAGGTCTTCAGGAAGTCCATCAGCAGGGATTGGTCGTGGACGGCAAAGAGATGCACCGCAAGATCGGCGAACTGGTCGACTAGTGATTTGCTGTCGGTCACGAGACGTGCGCGCGACTCGTCCGAGTGCTGGTGGATGCCCTCTCCCCGCCACAAGCCCCGAAGGTAGAAGAAGATGTAGAGGTCCAGCTTCTTCGCCTGTAGTTGGTTTATGACAACCTCGGGCTTCACCAAACCATGCTGTGCCTCGTCGACCAGCAAAGTGACCGCTTCAGCTGTGGCATCCTCGAGCTCAGCCTGGCTCATTTTGCCGGCTTGACCTTGGGGCACACGTAGGCCGATGAAGCTCGGGATATCATCAGCTACGGCATCGGCGAGGTGGCCCTCCTTGATCAACCGCATGGCCGAGTCGGCATCTTGGAGTTTGATGTGGCATCGGAGAGCCTCGCGGTTTCTGCCGTTTGCCTCGTGCAGTTTGGCGAGGCTCTCCATGACTATACGCCAGTCGCGGCCAACTTCACCGTCCTCGACGCTGTCTTCCCGCACGTCCCGATACTTGAGTTGGTCCTCCAGCGCGGTCGTAATGGTTCCCACGTCGTACAAGTCTGGAGCCCAGCGATCCAACAACCCCCGAAATTTGGGTTTGTTGACCTGGAGGTAATGCCCTAGCATGACCTCGTACAAGGTCCCCGGCATAGGCGGCCGCGTGCGCTCCGCGGGTATGTAGCTCACGATGTCATCAAACTTGTTCGCGCCAGCAAACGTCCACACCCACTTCTCCCACCGGTCAGGCGTGCCAAGAACCTTTCCACATATTTGCCCTGCCCTCGACCAGTCTCCGGTCTCAATGATGTCTTGAATCCATAGTTCTCCGATCCGTCGCTTCTCCTTTTCGGCCGTCGAGTAGAACGACCGCATGCCCTCGGCGACCGATGCGGTCTCGTCATAAAAGTCATCTGTGCTTTGCGTGTTTTGGGGCGTGGTTGGAGTAAGGTCAGAAATGCCAGACGTGACCTCGGGATGCTGATCCACCAACTCCCATGCCTGTTGGTATTGGTTGTGGTCCAAAAGCCACGCCAAGTGATCGCTCAGGTCTCGCCTTGTCGCAAGAACACAGTCATACGGACTGTGGATGAAGATTTTGACGCCTGGCTTGAGGAGGTGTGGGTGTACTGAAGTGCGGCCAGTTCGCCCCCCTGAGGCAGGCACATTAGCTCCGGAGGTTCCGTCGCTGTTCTTGCTCATGACACTGGCCGCGGAGCTGAAGAGCGCCATAGGATTCAGCGCAGCGTTCAGCACGTCTGTGCCAAGTCCTGCAAGTGTCTCCAAAGCACCGCGGGAAGACGCCGCGGCGGCCGCGTTTTGGGCGGGAAGGATACCGAGGTGATAGTCGTTGGATGATAGCCGCTCGAAGCGGCTGATGGTGAGCCCATCCTTGTCCACCTCTGCCTGCGACGAGAGATCGATGAGACGTAGCTCTGGGGGCTGGTTGTTTTGCCTCCGTGGTATGCCACCCGAAGGCCTACTTTCGGTGGAAGCTTCCGATGACGAACGACCATGGCCCTTGGACTTCTGACTGTCTTCGTCTTCCTCCTCTTGGTCCGGTAAACAGTAAGCAAGAACTAACAACAGGTTCTGGGTATATAACGAAATGCCAGAAATAATGCAATCCATGCGAAGTCTAGAAAGTTAGCACACACCCCAGTGCTAAGGTATTGTCACAAACTTACATTTTTACAATCTCCGCCCGCCCAGCGGACCTCTCCCCGGCGTTCTTACCCGTACCAATGGCTCCAGGGTGGACGTGAATGATCCAGATGGTGCCACCCCACCCCACGAGCAACCGCTCGATCTTCTTGGCGTTTTTAAGCTGCTGCTGCTTCAAACTCTCCGCTGCCGGCGACAAAGCGACCTCGCCATGCTGTGGACTGGCCTCATCAAGCTCAACGGCCTGCTCGTCAACCCACTCCCTGCCCTTCCACACGCTAGCCATGGTCTCCCATTCCTCTGTCTGGGGCCGGTCGATGTGTCCAATCCGTTTCCAGGCATCTTCGGCGTCGGCATGATCCAAGTGGAGCTTCGTGCGCATGATCTTGATCCCGTGTTCATTCAACCAAACCACGTATCGCCCGGACAATGACCATTTGATTGTGTTGATGGTGCCCTCGCCCGAATGTAGCACTGTATCCTTCCCGCTCCCAGCCCCGACCATGCCACCCAGCCAACCAGCAGCCTGCGCGGTCGCGCCCGCCGTCATGGATGTAGACCTGCCCGTCGGCGCACCAACAGTCAGAATGAGCTGGCCAGAAAGCCCGCCAGACAAGTACGTCTATCGCTCTTGTACTCGGGTGAAAGGGCGACCGCCTGCACAGGACGAGCAAAGTTGCGCAGCTGCACATCCTTGGGGTCCACCAAGGACTGGACGCAAATGTTGCCATCCAGGGACGATGTGGCAATGTAAATGTTGTTGGAGGGAGTATTCAGCACCGTTGAAGAATCCTTTATCCTTCTTGCGGCGGCGGCTGGGGAGGTATGACTCTCTGTCGTTGCGGTCGCTGGTCGTAAGGGGCTGTTTGGGACAGACCTGAGGGCGCTTTCTATCTTGATACTCGGGAGAGGAGGAGGAAACGGGGAAATCGAGACGGCGGTGACCGAAGCGGAGTGGGCGTGGTAAACGCGGAGCGATTGAAACGCCGGCAATTGAACTACATGCTACGCCAAAGAGAGATGTCAGCAAGAGACGCAACAACAAGAGAGACGAGAGGAAGACTGACGATGTTTCCGTTGTGAGTCCCCATGATCTGTTGATAGAGTTAGCGGCTGCGATCGTAGGTAGGAGGTACCAACAGGGGCTGGGGTATCCAAACCATCTTGTCTCCGGCCACAAGAAACGCGCTCGTGGCATCGCCGTTTCGGTAAACTGGCCCAAGATGTTGCGTGAGGCGCGCATACTTGAGCTTCGGCTCCTCATCATCCTCATCGTCCTCCTCCTCCGCGTCATCGTCATTGTCGTCACCGTCGTTGTCACCCTCTTCCTCGTCGTCGCTTCCATCTTCATCCCCACTAGACTGCGCTACAGACTCCCCGGGGCCATCTCCAGTCCCTGCGCTGGCGCCAGAGGAAGCCCGATTACGGGCGGAACCCTCTGTTCCTACGCCGGTGCCTTGGTCGGGTGCGGATTCTTGACTCGACTTCGGTTCTATCGTCTTATCGTGTGTATCATTGTCGCCGGGCTGTGGCGAGCTTTCGGTCATGTTGATTCGGGCAATGGAGGTATCTTCATGGCGTTTTAGCGTCGCGGTTGGGCGAAGACGGTGTGTCGATGCAGGGGTCGAAGAGAGAGTTGACCGTTGTGTTGTTGCGACCTCGGGAGCTTCCACCTCCTTCCTGGGTTGGGCGTGAGGCTAACCGCTACGTCAGAGCTCAGGCGACCCCAAAGCTGCCTAGCACCCAACTGCTGCAGGGGCCCGGTAAGCTCTGGCCAATGGGAACTTGCCCCTCATTCAGTGGGGCATCAGCCTTGCCAGGCCATCGCGCCCTGAACGCGCCTGCCACCGTCAAGGTGCCCGGGCACACAGAGAGGACTCGAAGCTCGAATGAAAGAATTGTTAGGTACGGGCAGTCGGACGGGATTTATTGTTATTTTTAAGTAAGGTCCATTAACCAAACAAACCCCACGACCTTCGAGCACCCGACCGGCATGGAATCGCCCGATTGTCTCCCAACACCAAATTTCCGGCCTTTGGTGTAGCTTGCAACTAGGCAATAATTACGGCCGCATTTGTCAACCACGTTGGCCATGGCCACAGTCACATCCCTCGGGGTTCATGAACCCATCGGGCTACGGCATGCCGTCAACGAGGGGATCCTACCACCAAACCCGACCTCTTCTTCCTATTCCTGGGAAGTTATCATCAGCAAAGAAGACGGCCGAGAGTACGAAGACGAGCTCTTCACCACCGAGAACTGCGTGATCTGGTCCCGCGGAGGTATCTTCCGAAAGAGCTTCAGCTTCGATCCGGAGAAGGAGCCAGTAACGCAAGCCCTTCTCGCCTACTTCCCTGCTTCTGCCGATAGTCCGGGAGCCACCTCGAACACCGACCATGCCACCCCGAACCGTTCCGATAAGCGCCCTCTCTCTCGAGCCCTCGTCGTCTTTCTCAGGTCACAAGCGCATATATTTTTCTCTCCGGTACTAGCCATGTTGTTCACATGCCTTTCGAGGTCGAATCGGCCTGCGCGGGTCCCCGGGGCGTCATTACAACGGAAGCTGCGAGTGGATGGCACACCAGTCTCCCTGAGGTTGCCAAAAATACCCCCGGCCTCTTTCGTGTCTTCTCAACCGCTTGGCCCTCGTCATTCCCATGGTCACAGCCTCACAGGATTCTCGACCGAGGGCTTGGGCAATCCCCAAGTCCTGCCCTTGCGGCTAAGCTTAACACTAGAGAATATGTGGCAACAACATGGAGACGAGCGAAAGCCATTGGCCGCGGCTTGTGTGCTTGAGCGACCCTTTGCTCGAAATCGGTCTGGTGGTAACACACCCCGAAGTACCACCGACAGGGAAAGGCCGGAAAAGCCCATCCGCCCCCGTGTTTCTCGGCCGCTCCGAAGAGATTCTTCACATTCAAGCCCTCCAAATCCCCCGTCCCTCTATAAGGGGTTCGTCCGAACTTATCATTGTTGTCACAGTCAACCGGGAGAACAACATGTACACAATATGGCGTTTGACCTACCCGGAACAGGAAGATTCCGTTTTAGATCCACAACATAAGAAGAAGCCCAAACCATCACGGCGACGGAGTTCCATGGCACCAGGACTGGCGAGTGGTGCGGCGACGCCCATCCACCCGTCGACGAGAGAAAGTTTTGGTGCGCCACTCCCTGGAAAGAAGACAAGGAAAAGTGTCAAGGGGGACGGCAAGGAAAAGGCGCTTGAAAACGCTTTGAGCTCGCTGGTGGACGCCGAGAAGGGCAACGATGCCACTCGCAGGCAGTCCCGGCGAGTGAGCTCCCTCCTGGCCCGCGCTGATTTGTCTGCTTCCCAGGACAGGGCAACCTTTGCCGAGCAACCATTGCTTGGTAACCACGGAGGGAGGCGGATCGAGTCGCATGGTAGCCAACAGCTCCGGCTAAGCAGCGGCTATGGCGCGCCAAGTTTCGGCGCAACGTTCAACTACAACCGCATCAACCAGCTGCCCGAGGCCCCAGTCGACAACCTACTTGAAGAGCTACGTGCCGGCGGTGACTTTGAAGGGTTCCACAACATGGGCCTGGACGACCATGATTTTGACGGGCTTGTACGCGAGATGCTGCTCACCAAAATCCAGAGCGTTAGCATGGATAACGCAAATGTGCGATATTCACTATCTGGCAAACCGGCCAGGATGCAGGCCAAAGTGTTCATTCTCGCAGGCCCCGCAACGGCGACGGATGAGCATGGTCGAGCACAGCTGTTGATTGCTATTCAAGATCCCGTCGACAAAAGACTTCAGCTCCTTACCCTCCACGTCCAGCATCTGGAAGGCCAAACACCGAAGAAAGGCAAAACAAAACAATCCCCAGATCCCGGCGACTTTGATATCATTCCTGGTGAGCCCAGGAGGGTCCAGAGCGTGGTCGACTCCTGCAAGATCTCAGATGGCGTTGAGTCCATCATGGTCCTGTCAGAGGATAGGCGCGGCGGCAGAGAACTCAGTTTGCAATCACCGTGGGGCAAAGTTACAACAGTCACACTGCCTCCGCTCCTAGTTAACAACATGAGGAGCCTCCAGTTCTCTGGCAGCCACGTAGTTGGTGGAGTGGCCCAAGGGCAACGGCCCCCTAGCGTTAGTCTGACAGGAACCCAAATCGACACGATTTGTCATCCCAACTCCCAGGGTGCCGTTGACCTTCGAGATAAAAGCGGGAAATACCATCGGATAAGACTTCAGTTACAGCCCTCTTCACCCCAGGTGCGCGCTGTCCTGGATGCCTGTCGCAGCGTTCTCCACCCTTCATACGCAGATAGGATCATTGCTGGGTGGTGGCATGTCATGCAGTGGCTCCGAGATGCGAAGCGCCGAGGACTCGAGCATGCAATCGCCGACGTGGAGTGGTCAGCGGCCGTGATCCTCATCCTGTCAAGTTTCCTAGCGCTGGGTCATAACAGCGAAACATCGCTACGGACACTCGCCAATGAAATGGTGAAACCAGCTGCGAAGAACAAATGGGAGGGAATGCAGTTGCGGGAGACACCAAACTCGTCGGCCTGTCCTCAGTGGATGCGGTCCAAGGCCTGGCAATGGGCTCTCGACGACCTATCGGAAACGTCTAGCGCCGCTGGTGCAAAGCCATGGCCATCAAGTAGTTTTGTTGCATTCCACGTAACCCTGGCTAAGAGGTGGATGGCCTCACCAGGCGGGCTATCAGCCTTCGGCTTTGATGGATATCTCCCTACAGCTCTAAACAGGACAGGCGAACCCCGTAACATGGCATCTTGGAGTATACTGCTTGCTCTACACCTCCTCGTCGAGGAGCAAAAGCTGAACATTCTCGCCTCGGAACATTCGTCACCTGGCCAAGCCGATACCAAGGCACTCCTCCACCAGCTAGCGAGATGGCTCGGGTGGCACCGTTACGCGGCCGTCTACGCCCTAGGTGCTCAGGCGGAGCCAGATTCAGCGGGCGACCTTGGTACGTCTGCGCTAATCTCCTCCGTGCAATTGAAACGCTGACCTCTTTAGTCCCGTTCGTTGTGGCCGATTTGACTGAGCCTCCGTTCGATTACTGCATCCTAACTTGGATCCAGGGACACCTCGCAACTGCCCGCGGCACGGAATACCCTACGTTGTCGGACCTATATGCCAATGCCACTCGGGACACCCTGGGCGGGAAGTTGAGGCAACAGCTGTGGGCGGACCTCACGCCCCGTACGCTAATGTTTGAGAAACTCTTCGGGCGTATCGGTTCAACAACCCACCGCTTGGAAGCCGTTGTTGCCATGCACGAGTGCGGCTTCACGCCCCAAATTCTAGAGACATTGCCAGAAGCCATTCTCACAGCTCTACAAGATGTCATCTCCATCTGCCAGCCAAATCCCCCTCCTTCATGGCCGAAAGACTTACTTGCGCTCGTCGGGAGGACAGACGTGAGCGGTGTGTTGCAGCCAGCCAAAGCATGGCGAGCCCTTGGTTTCGATATTAATGTGAGCGCAAAACATGGTTACAGCATGAGCATCTGTTAACCTTTTCTAGGCCCCTACTCATGAAGCGAAGCGGGACTTCCGCGAATTATGTCAAAATCTCGACGGGTCCAACGACCATATTGAGGATACCGGCGCCGCCGAGCGCCAGGCTGTTGTGCGTTCCTTGTTTAGAGAGGATAGGAGACTGAACGAGGCACAAAACATGCTGTCGACTAGCAAGCATCGTGTCGTACGGCTGGACCAAAAGACCGAATGGACCGAGCCCGAGTACTTGGAAAAACAGAAGGAACTTGTTGCGACCATCGCCACGAGTACTCTGGCCATCGCGGCCGGACGAGGCCTTCTACACTTCTCTCTTCGGTACCCGCTTCTTACGCAAAAATACCAGATTTCGGCGTTCAACCTAAATTGTCTTGTCAAACCCGCTAACAACACGGTGAGCGTTGACAAGAGCATGTTTCCCGAGGAGAAGATCAGCTGGGCGTTCTTCCACCAGGGAGTCTCCGGTGGGCTGGCCATATCACCACAAGCCAAGGGCATTGACACGTCCTGGATCCTATACAACAAACCGGGGCAGGACCTCAGCAACCGCCACGCAGGCTTCCTCCTCGCGCTCGGGCTGAACGGCCATCTCAAGTCGGTTGCTAGATGGGTTGCGTTTAAGTACCTCACCCCCAAGCACACCATGACTACCATCGGCCTTCTTTTGGGCCTAGCAGCGTCGTACATCGGAACAATGGACGCGCTTATGACGCGCCTCCTGTCTGTCCACATCACGCGCATGCTACCCCGTGGGGCGGCTGACCTCAATCTCTCGACGGCCACACAAACTACTGGCGTCATGGGTATTGGGTTGGTTTACTGCAACAGCCAACACCGGCGCATGAGCGAGATTATGCTATCAGAGATTGAGCACGTCGGTAATGAGGAGGAAGAGGAAGGCTCGATTCGCGATGAAAGCTACCGACTGGCGGCCGGGTTTGCACTCGGTTTCATCAACCTCGGCAAGGGCGGCGACCTCAAGGGCCTACGGGATATGCAGCTCACGGAAAAGCTGCTGACTGTGGCGACGGCGACCAAGAGGATGGAACTTGTCCACGTCCTCGACTGGTCAGCTGCCGGTGCCGTGGTAGCAATCGCGCTCATCTACATGAAGTCAGGAGACCAGATCGTAGCGCGCAAGATTGACGTCCCTGACACCCTCTTGCAATTCGACTACGTCCGACCGGATATCCTACTCTTGAGGACAGTTGCGAAGAATCTGATTCTCTGGAATGAGATAGATCCCACGTTTGAGTGGATCCAGGATAGCCTACCCCTGGAGTACAGGCCGAGGTATCAACTAACAGCCGTGGTCGAGCTGCGAAGTCGAGACCTACCTTTCTTCTCCATTCTTGCCGGCCTTTGTTTTTCGTTAGGCTTGCGCTTCGCTGGGTCGGCCAACGTCAGGGTCCGAGATCTACTCATACATTATCTCGACCATTTCATCCGCATCGGACAAATCCCCGTCAGCAACTACGACAACGAATTAGCCCGAAATAATGCACGCATGTGCATGGACTCGTTGGCGCTGTCTTGTGCCATGGTGATGGCCGGGACAGGAGACATCATCGTTCTCCGCCGGCTCCGCGCCCTCCACGGCCGAGACGACACCACCACCTCCTACGGCAGCCACCTCGCCGCCCACCTCGCCATCGGCGCCCTCTTCCTAGGCTCGGGAACCGCCACATTCAGCACCACCGACCTAGCCGTTGCCGCCCTCCTCGTAGCCTTCTACCCCCTCTTCCCCGCCAACGTCCAGGACAACCGCTCCCACCTCCAAGCCTTCCGCCACTTCTGGGTCCTCGCCACCGAACCGCGCTGCCTTGTCACCAAGGACCTAGTCACCAACCAACCCCTCAACCTCCCCATCCTCATCCGCCTACGCCCAGGCTCGCCCTCGGCCGCCGCCGCCGCCTCCCAAACACTAACCAACGACCCGGCCGACCCGGACGCCATCACCCTGCGCCGCCAGACCCCCTGCCTGCTCCCGCCGCTCGACGATATCGCACGTGTCGATACCGACGCCAAAGCGGCCGGTTATTGGGACCTATCGGTGCCGTTTGCTGATAACCCCAGCCTCAAGGCGGATTTCCGCCGCTGCCAGACTGTGTACCTGCGCCGGCGGCCGGCTGATGAGGGGACTTTCCCCGCGACGCTGCGCGCGCTGGCGGGTGGGGCGGTGGATGAGGCCGCTGCGCTGACGGTGGAAGCGGGTGCTGGTGGGGAGCAGAAGAAGCGGGAGCCGCCGCTGCGGTGGGTGTTTGGGCTGGATGCGCTCGCGGACTTGTCGCTTGCTGAAAGGGGAATTGTGTTGGATTTGTTTGGGTCGGGGGGTGGAGTTGGGGAGGGGGAAGGGGCGAGCACGTCGGTCGATGCGAGGTTGGTGCTGAGGGCTGGGGTGGAAGGGGTGGGCGGGTGGTCGAGGGATCGGTTGTTGGGGTTGAGGCTGTTGTTTGAGTGGGCGGAGAGGAGGGGCGTGTTTGCTGAGGGGAAGAGTGCCGGTGGTGGTGCGGTGGAGAAGCAGCAGTCCGCTGCTGCTGCTGCTGAGGGAGGGAAGGGGAGGAAGGATAAGGGTAAAGGGAAGAAGACTGCGTCGGGGGGGGGAAGAAGAAGGTTTCGATGGGGGCCGCGCTGCATGAGGAAGCGGAGAAGAAGGCGGATGAGGTTGGGCCGGGGAGGCGGCGTGGTGGTTGAAGGATAGTGCCATTGATGAGCTGAAGGGGAAGACGTGGCTTGCTGGAAGGGAGGGGTGACTGCCCGGTGAGGGACAAGGGATAGGTTAGAGCATGTATTTCGGCTGATATCCTAAGGCACATTGAAGGTAGAGTTATCGACGTGTTCCTTGGTGTGTGGTGATCATTCCATGACCATTGGGCATGTGCTGTTGGTGACTGGCGAAGTTGTGCTCGGCCTATTCTAGAGGCTACAAGATTAGCACAAGCACGCACACACACATTTATTTTATTTGCCGGCAGCTGAGCTGGAGAGCCACACATCCTATTTCAACAATACATTTCCAAAATATTCCCTAATCTCCGAGAAGCTTGCGCACAGTTCATAAGTTCTAGCTTATGCCGTCTCCGTGTGTAAGTACCTAGTTAGGACTAGTTTTGGGCACTGCGTTGTCTACTAGCTCATGGGCCATGTCGCCATCACACCACAGAGTCAGTCACACAAAGAAAAAATCCGTGAACATAGATTGAAATTAGGGATTGTGCAAGTTCCCTGCCATCGAGAGCCTTGCCGACAGCCTCAAGCCTCATTATCACCCTAGCCGCGCGAGTGCCCCAATCAAAGTGGTTACCATACTCCAATCTTGATAAAATGGGGTGTAGCACACACTTATACGTTCAATTAAGCGCTGTGGCAATGCAACTAGCGTTTCTGCCGTATGCAGCAGAAACGTCGTTTCTATAAACAGCACCTCTCGCTAGCCCCTGACTCCCGGGTAACCGCGTCGTTGCTTTGCCAGCTGTGCGCATGTAAGTTGATAAAGAGGGCTCTCACCTGCTAACCTAGCATGCCACGGCGCGGTATCCCAACAAAAACCACCTACCTACCTTACCTCCCTCGTATTGTTCAAGCCTCGGAAAGTCTTGCAAACTTACACCCACCCGTCAACCCCCTAATAGCGTCACAGGATGGCCTCCAAGACCGGGCTACTTGGTAGGCCGCTATGCCTCCTTTTTTTTTTCCAGGCACTAGTCCTTGCCGTCGAGACTGTCAGCCAATTCGGGGAGGATTGGCCCCATTCCTGCGTCCGGTATTGTCTTGGCAGTTGGCCTAACATGTACGACAATGTCGGAGCTGCGCTCCAGTGCGGCCCCTTCTACAATGAGTGTTACTGCGCCACGGCGGCAGCGTCTGCATCGAAGGCCACATCCTTTCTGAGATCATGTGCATCGGCGTCGTGCAACGGCGGCGACCTCACCGTCGACCTCTCGGCGATGGAGTCCAAGTACGCGTCGTATTGCCTGGAGAACGGCTTCACACAACCGGGATCTACCGCATGGTACAATCCTTCCGCCACGGAAACTCGTGCTCCGGCTCCGGGTAGCACCGGGGAGACGGACCCCGGCCCGGCTTCCATCACGACACGGCTCTCGGTAGTCACGCAAACGACAGCATCTGACTCCGGTGGCGACTCGTCTACACAGCCGTGGGGTAAGTTCCTGCTTCCGCTTGCGGTGGTGGTGGCTGCACTCCTACTGCAGGTACTGTAATCCCCGGGTGCTGCTTGTTGTATGGCCGTTCTGACTCGGAGGGTGCAATGCACCATACCTACCTTAGTGACCACCGTCGACGCTACTTCCACAGTCTGGGTCGACGCTGCCGGCTCTGCCGTCTCCGCCCCGTCACACGACCGCAACCAGAACACTCTTTCCCTGGGCCTGGGACTTGGCTTGGGACTCGGGATTCCCTTGGCTCTCGCAGTAGCAGGTTTCGGAACATGCATATGCATTCGGAGAAGACGCAGAAGACAACTATGGAACCCCAACGCTGTGCCCTTCCCACCAATAGTCGATGAACCCGTAGTCTCTCAGTCACCCCTCACACGAAAACCGGTCGCGGCGACCGCAGGCACGACGCAAAGTCTGTCTAGTACGCCTGGGACGCGGGAGCTGGAAGGCAGCCGGGGCATACACCGGGAGCTGGGCGAGACAGGGCTGCACCCGTTTCCGAATAGAACCCCTGGCCCGCCCGTTCTAGTCCCTGGGCAGCATACACTGCACAATGTGGGTAGACAGACAGAACTCCCAGGAGGCCCACCGCCTCAGTACTATCAGCCGGTGGCGGTCAGCCCTGGGACGCCGACAGGTCGTGATCGTTGGGAGATGCCGTAAGGGGCTACGTGGAGTTGTCTGCCTGGAATGCTTTGAACTACGCAAGTAGCTAATAATTATGGTCTGAAATATGAAGGTTTCAACAGTGTATAGAAATAGCACCTAAAAGAACAGGCCATAGCGCGGGATGTAATGTGATTGTGATGGCGTGTACTGTCATGTCAGTCTGCCATGCTTCTGCTATTTCTACCCCCAAATCCTTCGTATCATCACATCGAGCATATCTCCGCTTGCGGTTTGTTTTGTGTATAGGCAGCTAATGCCATCAGTCTAAACCGCGTCTTACGAAGACGCCTCAAGACGCAGGCGTGGCGAAATTTGGTCCAAGACGCCAGACGCGGAGGCGGAACCAAACAGGCCCTTTAAAGCCCAAGGCCAGCCCATGGCTTTAGCGGTACCACGTGCCCTTCATTTCGCGCCTATCCCGGCCGCCAATTCGGGGCTGAAAAATGGGAGTCAGGCAGCAATGGTTGATGAGAGAGACACCTCATATGCTTCTGCCGAAGAATTTGGGATTCTGGCCTCCAAGTTTAAGCCATGGACGCCGACCTCTGCTGGCTCTGCAAACAGCAGGTTTCCGGCCCGGATTCCCTGGAGGGCAAGCCGGACTCCCAGGTGCTCGCTAAAGATTTTGGCGCAGGCAGTAGCTGCCCTTTTTGCGCTTTGGTTCAGGAAGCAGCAGCTGTCATTCAGTCAGAAGCCAGCAATGCAGACAACATCACTGATGTCGTTTTCGACCTATCGTGGGATAGTCCTGATATAGTCATCGAGCCAACTTACCGGAGCAAAGGGCAGTCTAGCGACTCCAGTCGGTACCAGCTGTACGCAAATGGAGGTGATTTTTTACCGACATCGCATAGACTCCTGCTCCCACTCCAGTCTTGCTAATTGCCAACTAGATGTCGGTATTCCCCCCGTTTTCGACGGGATTCGACGTGGGTACAATTATCCAGCCGACACCGGATCCGACCAGACAGTTTCATGGGTGAAAGGAGAGCTACAGAAATGCCTCTTAGAGCATGTCCATTGCTTGAGCATGACGGATAAACCCCTTCCTACGAGGGTTCTTGACCTTGGGACGCCCAAGATGGAGAGTAGACCTGACGCGGATGTCCGACTCTGCGAAACCGGCGGCATAGTCTCCCGCTATCTGTGCCTTAGTCATTGTTGGGGATCCTCCCAACCACTGCGCACCACCAAGTCGACACTAGAATCTCACAAATCTGGAATTTCTTGGTCAAATCTGCCCAAGAACTTCAAACACGCCATCTCATTCGCGCGCCGACTTGGTTTCCAATACATTTGGATCGACTCGTTCTGCATTGTCCAAAATGACGATGAAGACTGGGCAAGGGAGGCAGCTAGGATGTACTCAATCTACCAAAACGCAACGCTTGTCATCGCTGCCTCGATAGCCTCCGGCGCCGACGATGGCTTTTTTTTCAAGCGACCCCTCGCTAGCGTGGCGCAAAGAATTCCCACATTCGGTAAACGACAAGCCCTTGCGGTTCAGTTTGCGCAATGGACGTACCAGAACTGATCTCAACTCTTTGCCGATATCGAAGCGGGCGTGGACCTTCCAGGAGCATTTCCTTCCTCAGCGTGTTCTGCACTTCCTCCCTGCGCAGGTCCTTTGGCAGTGCAGAGAGACTGTGTCGGGCGAATTTGGCGACCCAGTGTCGGGTGTGCTGTCCCATTCGACCAGTGACTCTTGGTGGAATATCGTGCGGGAATACTCGAAGCGACGGCTTACGTTTGCAAAAGATAAGCTGCCCGCATAGCGGGACTTGCAAAACTCATCCACGAAGCAGATCCCGGCCGTGGAAAGTACCTTGCGGGGCTTTGGGAAAATACGCTGCTTAGTGATCTTTGCTGGGAGACCAAAACGCGGAAGTCAAAGCCTGAGGTGTGGCGCGCCCCATCGTGGTCCTGGGTGTCCATTGATAGTCCCATATGGGGCATCGGTCACTGCAATCCTGAGTATGTGAAAGTTCTCGAGGCCAAGTGCGTACCCAAAGGGGATGCTTATGGAGAGCTGCTTTCGGGGCATATCGTCTTATCTTCGGTTTTTGAGTTGCTTCCAGTGCGCCTGCGACGAATGAAAGCTAGCGAGAATGAGATTGGGGACTTTCAAGAATATTTTCACGCAGGAGCGCTGGACGAAGAGTCATGGGTGTTTGTTGAGATGGATTATCTCTGGGAAAAAACACCGCAGTGGGTTGACATTGGTTTGGGGCACTTAGTGCACGAAGCAAAATTCTTCTTGCTGTATTTGACCGGCAGTAAGGAGCATCGGTGGACTTGTATACTTCTGAAAGCTACAGCGGAGCAGGGAAACACTTTCGAGAGGGTTGGTTACAAACACGATATACAAGGCCGTGACTCGGCGGCCTTCGCTCCACGCCTCGGCGAAACACTTATCAAGATTACATAGTCAGCACTCCTGGGTATTTTTCTGTCACTTTGTTCTTCGAAACGATGCTTCAATGACGCATAGCCTGGCAAGGCATCTTCGTACCAAACATCTCCGGAGGCGATAATAGTTAGGGAACAGTTGATTTACGTCAAACCAGGCAAAACTACCTGAAGCCAACAAATAAGAGCCACTGCAGATCAATGTGTTGGACATATATTGGAGGACGATGTTAAGGCAACCCAGGCCCAAGCCCCCAGCTTTGTTGGATATGTCCCGCACGTCGCAGAGTGAGACAGGCACGGTCAAGGTAACCAGGTGTATGAAATAGCAGGTGAGCAAGATGACCGCGTGCAGTTATTACCGGACTCGAGCAAGTATACACAGAGCTCAGGAAGGTAGGACGTCTGCGGGGTGAATTTCTTGAATTGAACCATTAACCGTAAACCTTTTCATGTGCCGCCGAGGTATATGTACATCGCTGCTCGTCTCTCGCTGTCACGGCATAGTAATATGGCCGCCGCCATTGCACGATGTCTACCGCCACCAGCCCCCGGACCACCCATTCCCTCTACCAAGCCACACGATCAGTTGGGAAATTCCAATTCCCAAGGCCAGGCGCCTCAAGGTATTCTACGTGGCGGCCGAATACCGGGCACTTGCTCCGGTTCCGCGCAGCCCACCGCATTCGGGCGGCTCGTCTAGGGAGGTCGCGTATTCCCGATTCCACGGCCGGCGGAACGGGCTCCAGCTATTTCTCCTCGGTTTTCGATTCCTGTTCCTACTTCGCAATCGCCGCCGTCAGGACCTGCGTCCTGAAGAAGCCACCCTTCGTCTTCTCGATGACCTGCTGATACACGGAGCTTGGCGGGTGGTTCATGACGACTGTGCCCTCCTTATAGTCAATCTTGGCGTCAAGCCTGGTGTCGCGGATGAGGTTAACAATCCACTTCTCGGCGGCTTCCGCGTTGAGACCCAGCCGCGCGCTAAGGTCCTTCAGCGAGATGCGGGCGTGGATCTTGCAGTAGCTCTCGAAGATCAGGTGCCTCGCCGAGTCGACAAAGTCGTCGGCATGGGCGAGCAGGAAGAAGTCACTGCGGAGCACCTCCTCGGCCAGCACGAGCTGCCGCTGGGCCTCCTCAAAGTCGAAGTCGATGGCCAGAGCGTGCACAAAGCGGGTGACGGGGTCCTGGTACTCGTACGCCTCCTGCTTTACGATGCGTACAATATCCTTCATTTGCTTCTGGTGGATGCCGGGGTTCTTGGCGCGCCCACGGTTTGTGATGACAGCGACGGCGAGATATCGGAGGATCCAGGGGCAGTTGGCCTGGATGGTGTTGATGTAGCCGGCGTTGAAGAACAACTCGAGGATCGGCTCGCGGGCCTTCTCGAAGTTGAAGAGGGGGAACAGGGCCCAGTGGGTGAGGGCAGTCCGGTGTTGCAGCTGCGCAAGCGGGTTCTGCGACAGCTTGGTGTCGATGGTCTCGCGCACTTTTACGAGCTCCTCCATTGCCGATTCCCAGTTCATGGTGAGGATCTCGCAGGCCAGCCGACCCCATGTTGCGAACGCTACCTTGTCGTTATCGGTGGAGAGGACGCGGAAGCGGTAAAGCATCTCGGATGCATCGCCGTAGTTACCGCAGCTGTATTGGAGGTTGCCGAGATCAAAGAGGGCGTTCACCATCTCCATCGTGACCTGTCACCTCGCGCGTCAGCATCCCGCCCCGCAGACCTCAAGCAAAGAAAGCCCTACCTGGTGTTCCTTCTTCAAAAAGTCCAAGTTGGCCACCTTGTCACTTCTAAGGTTGTTGACCACGTCCTCCCGCTCCAAAAGCTCGATGATCTTGCTGGTCTGCTGCTCGTAGTTCTGGAGCTGGCTGAACACTTTTTGCTTCTTGTCGGCGAACTCGGCGGGGGCCTCCTCGACACCGGCGAGCTCGCAGTAGAGGTTGGCGACGTAGTCGGTCATGTTGGAGTTCTTGAGTAGCGAGTATTTGGCCTGTGTGATCTCGCGCGCCTTGGCCTCATCCTTGACGACGCCGCTCTCCTCATCGATTAGTTGGCTGGCGCTGAACTCCAGCAGGGGGAAAATCATGTGACGATCGAGGTTCTGGGCGAGCTTGAGCATCAGGTCGTACTCGGACACGGCGACGTCGCCGTTAGCGTTCGGTGCGGAGGCCATGATTGCGCTGTGGTGATGTGTATGATATTCGGTGGTGGTCGTGGAAAAGAAAACTATCTCGAATAACCGACTCGGGGCGGGGTTTTCCTAGGTTACTCGGGCACGGCCAAGCGAGAGTCTTGTGTCGGGTGTGCAGGGGAATGGAGAGGCCCGAAGAGCAGCGCGCAAAACCGCCAATTTTCCGATTGAGGGCGTCTTTTGATCTTTGGTGGGGTCAAAATTTGGAAAGTATGAATCCAACCGTGGGCTGGGCGGGCAGCCAGTGCGCGGGTCCCAAGCTCCAGGCCCAACCCCACAATTTCGACGAAAGGCATGAAGCACCGGCGAATCATTCTGCCGCAACCCGACAATTTTTCGAGCTGGCGGATGCCGGATTGGGAAAGCGGTCCAAGTTTGAATTGGGGAACCTCGAGAAGAATCCTGAGCAGCGCGACACCACAGCCGACCGATCGACTGCGCCAGCACACCACAAGTCACAATGTTACGCCCAACAACCCTCCTCCGGGCATTCGCGGCCCCGTCACGGCTGGCCCTCCCGAAAACCGCCCCCCCATCCATAATAACCCTCGCCGCCCGGCACTACTCAACACCCTTCGAAGCTGCCTCCCCAGCACCGACAGCGACGACAACTCCAACCTCCCCACCACCACCCTCCCCCTCACCCGCCCCAGAAACCGCCGCACCCACCCCAACCGCCACATCCCACCCCTACACCGTCCGACGCACCCCGTCCAACCAACTAGCCGTGTACCAGCTGGCCAAGCGCGGCGGCAACAAGAAGCTGACGCTGATCAAGAAGGTGGAGGGCGACCGGACACGGTTCCAGTCGGCGCTGGCGCAGGAGCTCGGGGTGGAGGAGAAGGCGGTGGTGGTGAATAATCTCACGGGGCACGTTATTGTCAAGGTGAGTCGACTCTTGCATGCGTGCGGTCCTGCTATGGTGTGCGAGTGGAAGGATTGGAAGGAGGGGCAAAGGGGGAGTGAGTGAGTTGGATGGTTGCTGACGTGGTGGTGGTTTTATAGGGCCATCAGAGGGATGCGGTGACGAAGTGGTTGGAGAAGCAGGGCTTTTGAAGACACCGTCTAGAGCGGGTAAGAGAAGTTACAGACCATCCGCCGATGAGGGCATATTAAGCGTGTCGAATGGTTGAATGCGTCCATCTCGCGGCTATGCAGAGGGCGATACACTTCACCAGGGAGGACGAGGTGTACACCATAGAGTTATGCGTCAATCTCCTGGCCGAGACTGGGATTAAAACGCTCAACAAGGCAGGTATGGGCGTTGATATGGGTAGAGGACGAGATCGTGTTCTTTCGACGCTCACGGGTTGGACAGCCGTCGACTTATTGTACAATTACCGCTGTATAAACTACTGTGTAAACCGCCACCGACCACTCACTCCGGCAGGATAAAAGGCCTCCTTTGAAATGTACACCCCAATACCAACCCATCGATATAATACCACATGCTATGAAACTACCAGAGCCGATAAACACCAGCACATTGCGCGCCCCGCGCCTGGTCTAGCAGACTGCTATATCGCCACCACCGCACTCCGATTCTATGTCATCCAACTCGTCATTTTCCAACAACAGCACTCGTACAGCAGCGGCCAGCCAGGCGGGAAAAACTTGCCGCCCATCCAAGGACACAGTTGCACCACCCCTCTCGAGAAGTCGAAGCCCGAAAATCGCCTCAATTACGCAAATACATGCTCGCTTGCTAAACGAACGCCGAACTCCAACTACTTTAGTGTCGCACCCGCGTCACTCATGACCGTCGCCGCAAGGTCCTATCCGCCATGCTTGTGTACTCGACCAGATCTGCCAGTACCCCTTCCTTTGCCCACTCTTGCGCCTGCATTTGTAAGGCATCGAGGACGCTTTCCTTGGCGGGAAGCACCTCTGGCGGAATACTGCTTTCTCCCGTGGGGTCGCTGGGATCGAGCGCCTTCTCGGCCAGCCGCTTGAGGACGCTCACGGCCAGGCCGATAATGTAGACCAGGTCTGGATCCCGTTTTGGCTGTCCTCTTGCTTGGCCGCCGCTGGGTCGGATAGCGGAAGTCTCGTATTGGCCGCTGAGGTAGCGAGAAAGAAGGTAGAGGTTCTGGGCGAACCCAGTACCGGATGCGAGCCAAGCGCGCGTAACGCCGCTCTCGAAGCCAGGTGCTAGTCCGGCCGTGATGTCGGCGGAAAGGAGACCCTGCATCAGCAGCGGCTTCCGTGCCTCGACCAAGCGGGGAATGTGTACGGGGCGAGGCTCGCGTGAATAGTCCGGAATCGGGGATATTGCCAGGCCGAAAGTGCGGGTGAGGAGTTCGCAAGGCGGCGAGGTCGTGACTGTAGCCTCGGCGGCAAAGATGTTACGGTAGTATGTCCTGTTTGGTTCATCCCGAGCAAGGAGTTTGGCAAGAGCATCCACCGCATGAGGGAGATAGGGATGTAGAGACGGCTCATAAGCCGGGAAGAAGAGTTTGTCACCGGATATTGTCGGACCTGGCGTTGGGCCAAAAGCGAGGAGGAACTGGAGTAGGCAAAATGCTTGCTCGCGCCCGGGTATCTCCACTGAGCTCGCCGTGTTCGAAAGCAGAGTCACCAAATCCTTCATCAAATCAAGCGTGTTGACGTGCGTTCGGAGGAGCATCTCGCGCGTGCCCAGATACCTGATCAAGACACAGACGAATTTGATGACCGTCTCGTCCGCGAGGGATGCGTGGTTCTCTTCACGCCAGGAAAAATTGCGTAGGATAGTCGTAATGCAAATGAGGCGGTCGGCCGCTCGGTCGAGTTCGTAGGGTTCGGATCCGAAAACATTCACGGTACGCATGCCGAACCTCTCAGCACGGCAGGCGCGCACGACCTCCTCGTACGGCGAGATGGTAATCTCGTTCGACGCCTCCTCCGAGTTCTCCGCCAAAAGGTCGATCTGGTCCTCGGCGCACTCAATGAGAGCGTCCACCAGCTCATCGCAATGTCTGAGATCGATCTGCGGGACAGGGATGGGCTGGGTAGGGTTGACGAAGTGATAATCATTGGAAGACAAGGACGCGAGTGTGTCCAGCGCCAGCCGGACCTCGCCATGGATACCGCTTTGGATGCTTTTGGTAAGTGCATGAATGTCGACGTTTCCGAAATCGATAGGCAGCGGGACATCTATCTTCGTTCTTTGCAGTTCCTCGCCGACCTTTTTCAGGGCACCCACGTCAAGACCGCCGAACGTTGTGATCTCGCGCGAACAAGGCATGTACTCGTCTGGATTCGTGGAGAACGGGGCCGGAAACTTTAACGAGCTCCCTGCATCGTCTGCCGCGCCCATATTCTCTGGATGGGCCGACCCAGGGAGTGATACTGGCCCCGTTTTGCTCTGGGCAGGAGAAGGCAGGGGAAACTCGTCGGCTGTCGGCGTGGCTTGCACACTCCTTGACATACTGTTGCGAGAGTGGGCTTGGCTGGACAGAATTGGCTGCTGGCCATGGGGCGGTTGCCCAGCAGGAAAGCCATTGATGCCTTGTTGTTGTGGTTGTTGTTGCGGCCCAGGCGGTTTGACGGGGACTGCATCTGGCCTTGCAGTTGCGCTTGCTGACCGGGTTGCATCATTTGAGGCGGCATTTGCCCGGGCTGCATCGGCTTCGTTGATGTCCCCTGCTGCATTCCCTGGGTATTGGCCATCGCGCCCTGATGTTGCATACGCATCTTCTGTTGCGCCGTCCAGAGTTCCTCGTACTTTAGCAAGTTCCGCTCGTAGACACCCTTAATTTGTGGCGTGACCGAAGGCATTTGATGAGGTTGGAAGCCTATGATTTGGGAGACCTGTACCCAGCTGTTTGACTGTGTTGCGCTCCGGTACCCCCCCAGCTTGTTGTACACGATCTGGAACAGGTTGTAAAGGGGAACTGGTCGGTTATCAATAACCGGATGTTGATCGAGCGGAAGGCCTTTCGAGTTCATAAATGCCACGAGGTGTTTCATGAACTGTTCCGGGGGAGGCAGCCGCACCATGGGCTGCTGAGGGCCTCCCTGCTGCGGCCTCATCCCGCCAGGCGGCATCTGACCATTGGCACCGCCCTGCCTGGCTGCCATCATGTTCCTCGCCTGGGCCTGAGCCTGTGCCTGAGCCTGGGCTTGTGCCTGGGCCTGGGCTTGAGCTTGAGCATGGTTCTGAGCCTGGTTGGAACCCTGCTGCGGTTGCATCATATTTTGGGCGTTCATCTGCTGCATCTGCATGTTGTTCCGCTGTTGCTGCATTTGCATCTGGTAAAGCAACTTCTGCTGTTCCATGGCGTTCCGAGGCTGTCCCATCTGCTGCGGAAACATCATGTTTGGCATCGGGCCGCCCATTTGCCCGTGCATCTGACCAGCCATTTGACCTTGCATCATCTGGCCCGGCATCTGCCCTGGCATTTGGCCTGCCAATTGACCCATTTGCTGTATTTGCTGCATCTGTTGCGGTAGCTGCCCCATTTGCATTTGTCCCATTTGTTGCGGCATCATCTGCCCGGCCATTGGGTTGGGCGAGGGAGACGGCCTGGCCGGGGACTGCGCGGCGCTGAACTGTGGATTAAAGTTGTGTTGAAAAGCATTCTGCTGCATAAACGACTGAGGCGTGCCGCCGTGTTCCGTGGGTATGGGAGACGCCTGAGGGAACTGCTGCGCGGCAGGCGAGAAGGGGTGTGGCGAGGTAGATGCGACCCTTTGAGGAACGCTTCCGGGGCGCATCTGGTTGGCCATGATGGGCGACGGCGTCGCGTTCGTGGAGCCATTCGGTTGGAGATGCGGGTATGGCGACGGTTGGCCGGATTGTTGCGGCATCCCGGATTGTTGAAAGCCTGCGAACGCGGATTGCTGGGGCGTTTCGGCGCGCGACGCGGGGAGCATGCCCGGCGCCGGGCGCGGCGACTGGCCCATTGTATCATCCCTTGGCCTAGGACGCTTCGACGGGACGACCGAGTTGGTTTGATACATCGGGTTGGAGAACGAGGGCGATGCATTGCGCATTTGGCCATTGGGCATGACCATCTGCTGGGGGTTTGCGAACTGCGCATTGAACTGGGCAGAATTGCCCATGAAGGCGGAGGGGTCCATCATGGAGCCGGTGACTGCGGAGGGGTCGTTGATATGAGGAAAACCGTTGCCATTGTGGTTCGGGACAGCGGCCTCGTTGATCCAGGAGCTCATGTCGATCGGGGGCGAGGGTGGCAGCGGCAATGGTCGCGCCCATCAGGTGAATTCCTTGCAGCGCCGTTAGCGACCACGAGATTCGTGCAAAACAAGTGCCGTTCACTAAACGAGCGATAAAATGGAGATAGGTAGGGGCGCGGCGGCGGCTTGTCGCGATGGAGCAGTCGCGTCGCGGTTGTGTCGGGGGAGGGCAGTGTGCAGTGGTTTAACGGGGCAAAAAGACGGGTTTCTGGCTTTGGGGGCGCTGGGCCTGCGCTGCTGCGGTCGGGTGGTGGGATCCACTCCTAGCGCGAGCAGCGACAACCAAGAACCGCCGCCCAAAAAGGGCCCGCCGCAACAACGCCCACGGAAGGAAAATGGGGCAGCAGCCCAGCTGGTGCAGTGGGTGTGAAGCGTGTGCATCGCGACGCCCGGCACCGGCACCGACCCGGAGTCGAGGGACTACAACGGCCTAGGCACTGGCCGGCCGGTCACCGGGAACGGCGGAGTGGAGGCGATCAGGCTCGGGGTATTAGACATACAATCAAAAAAAAAAAAGGGCCAGGCAAGCGGCCGGCGAGCGACGGGGATGCGAGGCCGCGTGGAGCGCGCCGCGAGAAAATTTCGCAGGCAGGTTCCCGGCGTCGGCAACCTCCAACCAACGATCAGTGCTCGCGCAGTCCCGATGGCATCGAGCTGAGTAGCCCAAGCCCAGCGGAAATCACGAGACCGAATATGTAGGGGAACCTCAGCGGCAGGCCGGGGTGGATAAGGTGGGAAACTGGAGGAACGACGGGCAGGTCTTACCTCTCTGTACCGATTGCGTCGGGTCGGGGCGGGCGCGTGTTGCTTGTCGAATTCCACTGGGCGTTGTGCTGCGACGAGCGCCGAGTGATCTGGTCCTTTCAGCCGGACCAAACCACGCGCCCAGATAAAGACTAGCGGGGTGGGCCCCAAAACACAAACCTAGCCAATCGGGAGCGTGCTACGGCGCAACCTGGCGATCCTCTGTTTCTGATCGCTTTGTCGAAAAGCAGGCTTCAGCGGACCTCTCGCAAGCCAAGCCAGGAAGACTATAGAGATTTGAAGCTCCGTCCCGGCGCCTGAAGATGCGGATACACGCCGGCCACTCAGGCTTTCGTCGGTAAGGGACCATTTCAAAGGTGCCCCAAACCCGAGAATGAGCTTCTTGGCTAAAATCCGAATGGCAATGACGGGGGAAGCAGATCGATGTGCCCCCGCTGCCTGCCAGGCTCCCTCCCGATCGCAACGAGTCAGTCGACCTCATCTTGGGTCAGCGCCCGATGGTTGCGCCGTAAAGCCAGGAAGCAGAAAGCCAGCAAGTAGCCGGCTCAATCTCCGGGAAGGCGTTTGCAATGCTGGATGGAATGCGTTTTGATCCCGCGGCCTGACCGCTGGATAGGCTTTCCGGCCGTGCCCCACCTACCATGGCACCAGACATCGTGTCCCTCCCACACACACAATGGTGGCACTGATGGTGAGCTCTGAGCCTGCGGCGTTTGGCCTGGCGATTGCCCTTGAAGCGTTAGTCCCTCAGTATCGTGGGAATCCCAAGGGAACACTCCCGGCGTCCATGGAAGGTCTGGCCGGGTGGGTGCTGTGAATCTGGAGCCCCGGGCTGTCCCACATGGCTTGCCGAGCTTGGTGGGGACCCCGGCACCACCCACAAGCATGAGCCATGAGCCAGCGGGCCGGTCGCCGCCAATAACCCAAATGCCGTTGCTGTCGAGAGGGAGCGCCAGATTTGTCGCAGGATTGCGTCCATTTTGACCCGTTTGTTCTTGCTCATTTATGGCGTTGGGCAGGTGTGTTTTGTTGCGAAATGCTTTTCAAATGGTCCTGTCTGGTCGCTTCAAGTCCAGTCGCCATTGGGACAAACGCCGTTGCGACGATCCGGGCGAGGAGTGACCTGCTCAGTGATAGCGGCCATGGCTGGAATCGGCAGACAGGAGCCACAACGATGATTATTGGGAGAAAACAGGGCAGATATGGGAAGAAACGACGGTGAATGAAGGGTAAGAGGGCAAAAATGGATGGGAAACGAGGGGGAGGTGGGCAGTTGGGCCCTTTTAAATGTCTCCCGGGTTCAGGAGCAAAGTCACTTTTACACCAGGCACTAAAAATTCTCCGGCCAGCCATTTGCCAGGCATTCGTCCGCCGGCCACCAGCAAACGCAAACGCCTGGTTTCGTCTTTGCCTTTTTTCTGTGCTTCCCAAACCACGCGATAATTGCAAACTCCTCATGTTGGTCACAGGAGCAAGATGAAGCATCATTATTTATCTCATCTAATATTCCAAAGGGCAGGAAAATGTGTCCCCAAGCCCCTCCGTCTCAACCACGAACCATCGACGCCCAATTCGGCCCTGCCCTGTCCCCATCCATTGATCACATTACATGACGGTGCATCCCGCCCACGTCAATGAAAACGGCTAAGCTTCCGTGTGTCACAAAGACAAAGCCGACACATCGAATCGCTCGCATCCCTCCATGCGTTCCACCCCAAACCTCTTTCCTTTCCCTCCCCGCTCCGCTTGGGGTTATCGATTGATCACATTCTTTCTCCTCGTCGCCGGCTCCGCAGTGCGCGGGCGGAAGTCTGCGACCCTGCCTGCGTCTTTTTCCGTCCATTCCGTGGGACTGGCCGCTGATCGGGCCTCCCGCTCAAGTGGTACTCAATGAGCTCTGAACATCAGGTTACCAACCTCTCTCTGCCTGTTCGCCCTCCTCGTGATAACGTCCGTCCTCTGATCCCTGCTCCGTGTCGGTCGTCGTTTCCACGGGTGGGGCAGACCAACCAAGCATCAGACGACACCAGGCATGGTCGCCTTGAACTCCCTGGAGGTCAGAAAGATGATGGATTGGGATTGCCGGCAATGACAAAGCTCGATGCAGTCTTGCGACCGACCACAAACTTGCGTAACTCACCAACACACACACACACACCTTCTTGGCCATTGGTCCGTCCACGTTGAGAGCGGCAATGTGCCCAACTGGTCTTCCATCCGAGTGAAGTAACGGGTTCGTCCCTCCCAGCTTCTCCGGTGTATCACCGCGCGCTTTTGGGTGTTCGATCTTTATTAGGCTCTAGAGCCATTATCGCGACAGGCAGGATGTAGAATGACAACCGAAGTCGCGATAGCCTTGCGTATTTCAGAGTGATGGAGAGGAGGCATTTTAACGAGAGGACAGTGCCAAGATGACGCCTGCCAGAAACGGAACATCCCAGTCACCCCATCAGCTCCAATTCCATCTCTCTCTCATCCACACTGTGTTTAGGTTGTCTTGGCAAGCATACCGACTTCGTGCTCAGCATCACTAATTCCTTCGCGTCTTGAGCTTGGGAACGCGACACCGTGAAATTGATTCACAATGGCAAAGAGGAAATCGCCGCCTGAAGATGACACGTTGGCTGAACCAGCACGGCGACGCTCAGTGCGACTCCAAAAACCAACCGATGCAGCAACTGTAGCGACACAGCCAGAGCCGAAGGAAAACAAGACGAAGGTTTCAACGAAAGCAACAGTAACAAAACCGGTAACCAAAAAGGTGGGGATTCCGTAAAAGACACGACCGCTCATGCGCTTCTGAATGGCGTCGTGGCCGAGCCTCTCTTTTCTGCGCCATCACACCGAGGTCGATTTATTTGAACGCGAGTCTAACAATAAGCAGCCAGCCACGGCCAAGAAGGCGGCACCTGTAGGAAAGACGAACGGCATACAAGAGTCTAAGGAAAGCAGTGATGTTGCAGCCTCCAAAGAAACCGCTGATTCTGCGGAGGAGAGGAACTACTGGCTCTTGAAAGCCGAGCCGGAGACGCGGTTCGAGAACGGCGTCGATGTCAAGTTCTCGATCGACGATCTGGCGGCCAAAAAAGAGCCAGAGCCATGGGACGGTATAGCAAACCCATCCTTGGCTTCACTGTTCTATGACATAATCTAACGCTTACACACTCAGGCATCCGCGCCTACGCCGCCCGGAACAATCTGCGGGCCATGAAGAAGGGCGAGCTGGCCTTCTTCTACCATTCCAACTGCAAGGAACCCGGCATCGTAGGGACCATGGAAATCGTGCAAGAGCACTCGCCCGACTGTAAGCCAATCGACCTCTGCTCCGAGTTGAGTAGCCCCGGGAAAGCTAACGAGCCCCAGTGTCGGCACACGATCCGAAGGCGCCTTACTACGACCCCAAATCCAAACCCGACGATCCCAAGTGGAGCGTTGTGCACGTCAAGTTCCGGAGCAAGTTCGCCGCCTCGATTGGGCTCAAGGAGCTGCGGGAGATGGGAGGACCGGGGAAGCCGCTCGAGAACATGCAGATGCTCAAGCAGTCGAGGCTGAGCGTCAGCAGGGTCAGTCCGGCGGAGTGGGAGTACCTGATGGGTGTGGCAGAGGAGAGAGCTTCGGCGAAATAGCCATGGTGAGTAGATGAGGGGATTGGGGACACTGTTACGATCTGTTGTTGTATTGTAGTATAACTCGCTGGAAATATGGGTATCAAGATGTGGACTGCTCCAGCGACCGCTTTGTATGCTCCAGCACCGTCTTGACGGCCGCATCCAGGCCTTCGATTGCCAGGATAACGTCGATCCAAGCAACGACTTTGTTTGCCAACTCCTTCTGGTCCTGGGTCTTCTCCATGCCAACCTTCAGCCTGGCCAACGACTCGCGCAACGCCTTGGGGAACGCGGCGGTAAGGACGTCCACCCCAACAAGCGGCTGGCGAATCTGGCAGCTGCATGTGCATGGGTGGTTGGGGAACAACTCGACCATAGTGTCGAGGACATGCTGAATGATCTTCCCCTGCGATGAGACGTGGCCGAACCCAGCAAACGCGTCGAAAAACGTCTCAGCCGCGGCAGGCCCAAAGAAGGGCTGCTTCTTCGCAATGCCAAAAATGGCCATCGGTATGGCGCCGCTCAGCGCGGGGCTCTGCTCCATCTTCTTGGTCGCCTCCTCATCAAAAACCTCAGCCTTCGCCATCTTCCCTCCCTGCGCATCCGGGTCCGGGAGCATCAGTCCCCCCTCATCCCCACTATCATCCTCATCCTCATCATCAAACAGCACAATATCCCCCTCCTGCACCGCCTCGGTCGCCTTAACCGCCTCCATAACATTGACCCCCTTCCTGACGCCCTTGCCAGCCTTCTTCGCCTCCACCCTCGCCAACCATTCCATCTCACACCGCGCATACTCCACCCACAGCGCCGCATCCCCCGTACAGAACCGACACCCCCTCAAAAAGTGCGCCCTCGCCCTCTCCATATCCCCCGCCTTCGCCGCCCGCCGCCCCGCCAGCGCCCATAGACCCGCATCCGTCGGGTGCAGCCGCAGCGCGCGCGTGCAGATCCGGCGCCAGCGCTTCGCGGCGCCGGCCTCGTGCGCCGCAAAATCCAGGTACGCGCGCCACAGGGGTATGCTGCCCGGGTGCTTGAGCACGGCGCGCTCGAAGATGCCAAAGGTGCGGGCGTGGCTGGCGCGCGACGAGGAGGAGCGCGAGAGGTTGAGGCGGCGGCACCGTTTGGCGCGCAGCCGGTCGAGAGAGCGCTCCCAGGCGACGTAGGACAGGAAGTCGGTCGGCTTGGTGCCGGGCGAGAGGATCAGGTGCTCGAAGTCGGAGCGCTTGGTTACGAGGGAGCGGATCTCGTCCTGGAGGTTGGGGGAGGGGGGATGTTAGTTGCTGTTGCTGTTGTTGTTGTTGTTGTTGCTGTTGTTGCGAGAGAGGGGTGGAGGGCGGAGGGTAGAGAGGATGGGAGGCCATTCATACCTTGGTGAAGATTTCCTTTTCTTCGAATTCGCGTAGCTCGGGAGCTGCGCGCTCCAGGTGGAAGCGCGCTTTGTCTGAAACTCCAGCCATTGCTGTGCACAATTAAACGAAGGGGTGGTTGAGTTTATTGGAGCTTTATTAATCTTGCCTTGAAGCCATGGAATTGACTTTGGCGAACGAACGACATTGGGACTTTTTAGTGGACCTTGAATTTACTGCCCCTTCCCACCGCCTGTCCCTCCCTTGCTTGGTTGTCATGGCTGTCAGCCAGTCAGCCCGCCCCCAAATGCAGGGAGCTCCCAGAATTGGATGTGACGGACTGGCGAGTGGGGTCCAATGCCCGGACTGATTTCGAGGTCCGACATTCCAAGATCATCCCTCTGCGCCGAGGCTTCCGCCAGCTTCGCGCTGTTTCAGTGGTCGAACCTGTCGAGCGAAGAACGCCTTTTTCCCGACGCGGTCTCGGCGACGGTCTCGGCGAAGGTCTTACTTTTCCATTGTTTTGAAGGCCTAACAAGAGTCGGTGCTCTTGTGGTCGTTTGGCATGTGCACTCGCGTGTCATTCGTTGCAACTATCAACAATTAATAATTCTCTTATTTTTTGGCTCCAACCTGGTGGAATTCCATCTTCTCCCTCCAGCTCCGCAACCATGGCGGCTCCTCGCTACAAAGACAAGGACGCCGGCGTCGTGCTCTCCTTCAGCGGCCAGTGGGTGAGCTGGTCGCACACTGCCGTTGCCTATCGTGGGTAGCACGCATGGTCATGCCCGGGGCCTTCTTCAACACGGAGCGCCGACATGTTGATCGAGATGTTGACGCCGTTGCAGTTGCTTTCTTCAGCGCCCTCATCGTGGGCTCCGCGCTGCACTACCACAAGATTGTCCAAAATGAGTGGTATGGCTACCCAGACGAGTGGTTTCCCTCCGTCTCGGCCACCATTGGCGACCGCTATCCCGAACGCTCCATCTTCATGATCTTCATCGCCATTACCTCCGGTACGCCCGTCGCGAACCCTTGCTTGTCCTCCGCCGCGATCGCATTGCTGACGACCAACCCACGACAGGGCCAAGATTTGCGCTCGTCGGACTATGGTATTTGCTCACCGCGAAACCCGGCCGCACCCTCCCGAAAGCGATTGCTATCTCCGGCCTTATCCGCACCTTGACATGCGGCGGGTGGACATACATCACTTCGACCGATGACCATGACTGGCACGACATCTTGATGATTGCGTATATCGTCTTCACGATCCCCTGGACGACCGGGTGCATTGCCTTGAGTCCAGCAAACGCCAAGGCTATCAAGTACAGGAAATACTTGGCTGGTGGTTTCTTCGGTACCCTCGTGCCCTTGGTCTACTTCTTTATCCAGCACAAGGTCCACCGTGTCGCAGGGGGTAAGTTGGTTATCGGCCACATGAAGCGGGGTTGCAATGTTGACGTCGGGTTTAGCCTACACGATTTACGCCTTTTTCGAATGGAGCTTGATCCTCCTCGATGTCGCCTTCGATGCTGTGACGGCGCTAGACTTTGACACGTTCGAGGTGGTTATCAGGGACGTCAAAGGCGCGAGCAAGGGGTACGTGCAATGGCTTCCGCGGTAGCCCCAGCTCCGCATACTTTGCGGGCTGGGGCTTGTACATACAACGACGTGATGAATGAGATCATGAGACCATGTTCTAAAACCGTCGAGTAGTGCCAACAAGTCCTCCGTGCCTGCTGCCGTGCTTGAGAAGGAGTAAGTGGCCCTGGATTTTGCACGATCGGGCATGGGCGGGTGGCTAACAACTTGGGTAGGAAGGAAAAGGCTACGGCGGGCGTCTTCTCAGCGGGCTTTCGTTTGAGCGAGGCTCTTGACATCACCGCCGATGTTTACCATGGGGTATGTGCTCCTCTAGGAGAATGGGGGGAAACACAGCCTAACGGTTTGTAGTTCGTTTTCTGGTCTATTCTTACCAGCCTGGGCGTCACCGTTTGGTGTGAGTGACCTTTCTTGTCTCTCCTTGACTACCAATGCTAACCCTAGCCAGATTTCCCCCTTTGGCACATGGGCATCTCGGGCTTCGAGGCGCTCATCATGACTACCGTGGCCCCGGCGCTGCTCGCCATCAAGTCATTCCGCTCCCTGGTCGTCAAAAACCAACGTGTCGTCCACCTTCTCTCACTCTCCGGCCTAGTAGCCTACTTGATCGAGGATCCAACCTGCCGGCTTTTTGCCGTCGGCTTCGGCGTCTCTCTGACTTGCCTTGGATGGGCGGCCACCCTGTTCTCAGACTCGGTACAGCCCGCGAGACTGGAAATGCGCGTACTCGCTTGGGTTATCGGTCTACTGATGTCGTCTGTCGCCAAGTTTGCCTGGTACACCAACAACCCCATTTGGCCCATCATGCACGCTGCCAACGGCGGCTGGAACGGCACCGGTTTAGTCCTTGCCGTGCTTGCGACTTTGCGGTTTACCCGCCGCGCACCCCTGCAGGGCGGAAACCCGGTTGAGGCCAAGGGCGGGTCGTCATTGCTCGGCGCATTTGGCATTGGTGGTTTGTTTTTCGGTCTGCACTCCTTGCTCTCCGACACTAGCACCATGATTCTTTGGGTCTGGGACGGCTACCCGATCAGGGGTCCTGTTTCCAACGTCCACGCATGGTACACCATTGCCGCCATGACTGCCGGCGTTGTTGCGGGTTTCTCGAGACCCGCGCTCGTCACGACATGGACTGCCTACGGCGTGGGCTGCGTGGGTGCCGCGCTTCTCACCCTCTACCACCAGTGGCTTGGCTACTACGGCGCTCTAACACTGGCTGCTTACCTGATGGCGATCTCGGTCCCCCTGATCAGCAGCGCCTCAAAGAAGAGCCCCGCCGTCGTCTTCGGTCTTGGCTTCCTAGTTTACAACTTCGTTGTTCTCTTCCATGTTTGGGTTGTCGCCTACGCCTTTGTGCCTGGCGGTCCCCTCGTCCGCGAACGTACGGACTGGGTCATGTTGACCATGATGCTTCTGATTGGCGCTGGTGTCTTCGACCTCATCTCGCAACAAGCCAAGTCCAAGCAAGCTGCCCCTCGTCGCGCCACCAACACCTACCACCGCAAGTATCACCTCGGGGCGCTGGGCGTTCTCAATATCCTCTTCCTCTGCGCCAACTTCCTCCGCTTTCCCACCAACGACTACAAGCCGTACCACGCAGAGGACCGGGTCTTGACCGCCGGAATCTGGACCATCCACTTCTCGCTCGACAATGACATGTGGTCGTCCGAGTACCGCATGCGCGACCTCATCAAGGAGCTGGAAGTTGACGTAATCGGCCTGCTCGAGTCTGATCTGCAGCGCATCATCATGGGCAACCGTGATACGACGCAATTCCTAGCTGAAGACCTCGGTATGTACGTTGACTACGGGCCGGGCCCCAACAAGCACACATGGGGCGCCGCTCTCCTTTCCAAGTTCCCCATCCTCAACTCGACCCATCATCTTCTTCCCAGCCCCGTCGGCGAGCTGGCCCCGGCCATCCACGCCACGTTGGACGTCTATGGCTCTCTCGTCGACGTCTTTGTCTTCCACTCGGGCCAAGAAGAGGACCCGGAAGACCGCCGTTTGCAGTCGGAGTACCTCGCCAAGCTGATGGGCTCATCACCCCGCCCAAGCATCCTGCTCTCCTACCTGGTGACGAACCCGTGGAGGGCAACTACAATACGTACGTGTCCGACGTCAGCGGCATGCACATGTCGACCCCACCGACGACGACCGCTGGTGCGAGTACATTCTGTTCAAGGGCCTGCGGCGCACGGGTATGCCCGCGTCAGCAGAGCACCATCACCGATACCGAGCTGCAGTTGCCAAGTTCGTCGTGCCCGCGACCGACTCCGACCGCGCTTCGACGTGGGCCGCGCCCAAGACGCTGCGCAACCGCCGCATACCTGAGGAAGAGGTATCCGAGGGCTTGCGCTTCCCTGCTATGTTTAAGGGTGAGGGGTTCGGGGCACCATACCATGTCTTTGATGAGCCGAGGTACTACAATTTTTAAGGGGCCGTGATGTGGTAATGAAGTGTGATGAAGGGCGATGGAGGGAGGGGGGTCGTTGCCCCTGGCATGGGGTACGGCCGCGGGGAGGAACGGGGGGGGCGGAGTTTGCTTTGGTTAATGTAATACCGGGGGTTGGTTTAACGGTGCAAAGATACGAATGTAGGGGCTAAGGCAGTATAATGATCTATTATGTCCAATACCCTTCATGAGCTGCATCGCTGGCCATCGTGGGGAGCAAACATGAAACGACCAAAAAAACGCCATCATCCGCGTTGAAGCCTAACACCCCTAGCTCAGTCAATAACGACCAACGAATCTCTCCCTCCTCATTCGGTCTAGACCCTGTTCACGCTCCCCAGCCCCCGCTGGACATCAATGATATTCGGCGGCGTCACCAAGCCCTCCTGCAGTAGCCTCTCCAACCACTCAACCAGCGCCTGGCCGACAGCAGGCACCTCATGGAACAGCTTAATCGGGACAGTATGATATACTACGCCTTCAGGCGCGGATTGCTTGGGGAGGCCCGTCAAACCGATCAGGTGTGCGGCGAGCCGAGCCGGTGGTTCAGCGGTAGAGTCCTCCCCAGGTCCGTGGGCTGTAGCCGGCCGTGAGCCCCCCGGCGGCAACCGGTGCCTTCCCTTTCCCCTCTCCATCCCCATCCCCCTTATCAGCATCCCCCACCAACGCCTCTAACAACCACCCCGCCGACTCCCTTCCCCTCGTATCCGCCGCAAACCGCAACTGCCCCTTCGTCCCCTTGACATTAGCCCGGATAATAGCCACCGCCCGCGCCGGATCGTGGCTGTCGACCAGCAGGTCGGGGCGCACCGTCTTGTGGCTGGACAGCCACAGGCCGTGCTTGGCCTTGTCGGCGACGGCGATGGTGCGCAGGCCGGCGAGGCGCGCGAGCTGGAGAGTGAGGTTGGCGGATGTGGACGAACCTTTGAGGTCTTGGGTTAGCGGGCTGCTCAAGGTGGTTGCAGTTAACGTGTGAGGGGGCGGGCATAAGAGGTTTAGATGGGAGCTGAAAAAAAAAAAAGGGGGGGGGGGGTTTGCTTACCGCCCCATATGGCGAGCCAGTCCCCCAGTTGGGCGCGCTCGTGGGCGGGGAGGCTGTGGAGGCTTCTTTTTGGATGTCCGGCGCGATGAGGCCCGGTGGGAGCTGCCGGATGAGGGGTATAGGTGTTGGAAACCAACAGCCACGATTCCACGGTTATCACACAGATGATGGAGCTTACAACAGTGGGTTGGGATCCTCGGAGCATCCCTGAAGTCATCAATTGAAGGTTGTTCCTCTCTCTGTCTGTCCTTTCCCTCATCTTGTGTAAAATAGCTCGTCGTCAGCTTTTGGCCCCCCCCCCCCCGTAGGCTGCATTGGCGCCCACGTTGGGCAGCCATGCAGTTCTGCAACCGAATGTCCGAGTGCCAAGTGCCACAACTTCCAACACACCCCCCCAGATGAACCCGCGAGGGTGAGACTGCCTGTTCCATCCTTCTGAAGTGCTTCACGTGGCACTGTCCTCCCTTCTGCGTTCGCAAGCCTCTCTCGGATGTCGACGAGTCCATCTGCTCCCTGAAACTCTCAAATGTTCCCTGTACCAGTGCCTTTGTGAGTCCGTCGGCCATCATCTTGGCGCTCTCCGTGTACACCACGTCAATCTTCCCACGCGAATGTTCCTGGCGCAGCCAGTGGTTGTGGATATCCACGTGCCGAAGGCTCGTCTTCAGCTTCGCAAGCTCCTCGGTCACAAGTCGGATCGTTTGTTTATTGTCACATTCAATGGTGATGCATGGTGTATCGAACTCGATGCCTAGTTCCTTGAGCATGCGGCTCACGTACAGACCTTCTTTGGCTGCTTGCGAGAGGGAGAGGAGCTCAGCTTCTGTGGTGGATGTCGTAACGGTGTCTTGTTTGTTGGCGCGCCACGCGATGAGGCCGCCGAAGAACTTGATTGCATATCCTTGACTGCTCTTGCGGTCTAGCGTGTTGTCGGCGTGTGACGCGTCACTGGCAATGCGCAAGTCGTCTGCGCCTCCCAACTGGAGAGCAAGAGTGCTGGTTTGACTCAAGTAGCAAAGCACTCGATCTGCGGCTTTCTGATGTTCCAGCCCTGGGTTCGTGGTGAAGCGTGCGAGTCGTGAGGTGGCAAATGCAATGTCTGGGCGCGTGATGACGGCGGCGTAGAGTAGCGAGCCGATTTTTCGAAGATAAACTGTGATCTCGCGTGTGGTAGCCATGCCGTCGAATGGCAGGAGTTCTTCTTTCGCCATCGGAGAGTGTGCGGATGGTCTTGACTGTGCCAATGATGCAATTTTGTCGATATAGGAAGACTGTGAGAGCCAGATCAAGCGGCTCGGGCGGTCTCTGGTGATCTCGATCCCCAAGAACCATTGCAGGTCGTTTCCCCCAGTGAGCTCGTAGCGTTCCTTCAGCTGCTCAACGGTCTCGAGGGCTTGTTTTCGCTTGGTGTTTTTGAACATGATGACAATGTCGTCGACGTAAAAGAATATGATGACGCCGTTCCTCTTGTAAGCGCAGGGCTCGTGAGGCACAGGGGCGTACCCCAGCGCTTTGAGCGCCTGTGTGAGTTCTCGTTGCCAGAGAAGTGGCGAGCGGCGGAGTCCGTAGAGCGCCTTGTTCAGTTTTAGTATCCACCCTGCACGTCTGTGCCCTGGTGGCATGCGCATGAAGACATCCTCGTCGAGTTCGGCGTTGACAAATGCGTTGACCGCGTCGAATTGCAGAAGCTCGAGGTCGAAACGCGCGGCGATTGCCATGATGGCCCTGAACGATCTTCCTGCTAGTGTCGCGGCGTACGTGTTCTGATCTGCACCTCGGAGTTGTTGATCCCCTCTGACGACCAGACGCGCCTTCGCCTTGAGGAATCTGCCATGCTTGTCAAACTTGTAAACGTATACCCATCGGCATCCGAGGATCTTGTGCCCTTTCGCTCTCGGGTCACGCGTCAGAATCTCGATCCACGAGTGCATCTTCGCGTGCTCTTGTAAGTGGTCAAGTTCGGCTTGTTTGAATAGCTCACCGAGTGCGTGCTCTTCTAGCTCTTGATGCCTCTTGGGCGGCTCTGGCAATTCTTTGCGGTGGAGCTTTTCTCCAGTTTTTAAACGGCGCTCAACAGCTGCCTTCGTGATGCCTTTTCCTTTTCGGTCTTAACCACCGTCGCTCTCATGCCGGCATAGAAAGCGCCTTTCCAACAGTCCGCGGGAGACATGCTCCTCGCTTGCGCGGCGGGAGACCCATGAGCTGCGTCTGCGTGGAACGCGCCGTGTTGAACAGCAACAGAACCCTGCGAGAGCGCCTCTCTGGCATTCCCAAGCGTTCCTCCTGGACAGAGCCCCATGTCCATTTGGTGCGCGGACCCAATCAACACTGCAGCCAACAGAGCAGCTGGTGGAGAAGGAGGTGGCGTAGGAAGAGGCTCAACCTGCGTCACGGTATGAAGCTTTCCCACTGACTCGCTGGTGTTTTGGCTGGCTGTGGGAGCCATCGTGGATTTTGAAGCTACGACAGCTTCTGCAGGAATGGGAAGATAGCGATCGTCATCGCAAGAGCTTCCCGGAGCTTGGCCGGTTTGCAGGCGAGAGGCTCCTTGTGTCACAGCTTGGCCGGTTTGCGGGCTATTATAGGCTGTGCCTGCATGAGGAATCGGTTCCACAGCTTGGCCGGTTTGCGGGTCAGAGGCTGTGCGAACGATGATTGTGTCTTGGATCTCTTCTGTCGAGTCCAGGAGGGCTTCCTCCACCCCCCGAGGTGCGAGCGCTGGGTTAACCTGCTCTTCAGCTTCCTCTGGGAGGGCGTATTCATGTAACAGGGTGGACAACTCATCTAGATCAAGCTCTCGGATGTCATCACGAAGCTCTTCGAGCGCACCGCTGAACGTTTCTTCTTCGTTGAAGATCACATCTCGCATGATCACAACCTTGTTGAGGACCGGATTCCAGATGCGGAACGTGTTGGACGAGGTGTACCCGACGAGGTATCCGATCCACGCTTTTGGGTTGAAGCGCTTAAGGCGCTCCTCCTTCCGCATCGCCGTGGTGGTCATCGCATATGCTTTGCAGCCGTACGTCCGCAAATTTGTTATGTCGGGCTTTCGCGCGCATCTCCGTTCGAATGGAAGATCTCGAACGGCGTTTTCCAGCGAAGGCGCTTCCGCGGCGTGCGGTTAAGCAAGTATACTGCGGCCTTGCTAATCTCCCTCCACAGGGCGTTTGGGAGCTTCGAACTGTCACGCATAGCGGTGAGTTGTTCCTTGATGGTCCTCCACGAGCGCTCAGCAGCACCATTAAGGGCTTGTGTGTCTCCCGGTGATGGTTCGGTGCGGATGTGCCTGCTTTCCAAGTAGCGTTTTACCCCGGGCAACTTTGAGAATTTCGTTGTCACTTTCCACAACCTTTACCTTGATCTCGTATTGGCGTTCAAGTATGCCAAGCAGTTCGTGGAGTGCCGTAATGACAGTGTCGGTTTTCCGGTCCTTCATGTAGAAATCCCACAAGTAACCCGAGATCCTGTCGACGACCAACAGGAGCGAGTTGTAGCCGGCTTCATCCGGCTCGAAATCGTGGAAATCGAGGGCGAGTTTCTCTCCTGGGCGGAATTCTGTGAGGTCGCGCGGCGCACGGTGATCTTGGCGGTGCATCTTGCCCTTTGCACACGAGTCGCACTCGGTGGTCGTGATACCCTTGATCCTGGCGCCTTGCGTGCTGTTCACTAGATGTTCGAGGGCTCCCGGTCCGGGATGGCCAAGTCGTAGGTGCCAGCGATACGCTTCCGCCTTCTGTGGGCGTCTCTGGGTCCAGGAATTGAATCGATTGCGGCGTGTAAAGAACGCGGCACGGCTGAGTGGTTCCGGGATGTACTCGAGTACGAACTGGTCAAAGTGGTCCTCTACAATGCCGAAGATCCTGCCGTCCGAGTTCCTGAGAAGTGTCGTACGGGGGCGTGTGTCCCACTGAATGCCCTGCTCTCGAAGCCTTCTGAGAGAGGCGACGTTTGTTGTGAATTCTGGAACGTATGCTACGTTCGTCAAACGCAGTAGTTGCTTGCCGTTGAGTGGGGTCTTCAAACAAATGTCGACATTGCCGTACCCTTGGATGCGGAGTTTTCCTTCTCCTGCCCAAAGGTAGTGCTCCTCGGAAACAGTGCGGAAGTGGTTGAAGCGGCTGATCTGGTTGCAAACGTGAATAGTGGCGCCCGAGTCGAGAATCGTTGAGTTCTTGAGAGCGTATTCGCTGCCTGCAAACGCCGTCGCAATGGCCAGGAGGCAGGCGCTGACCTTAGCTGGCGCATCGGCTAGTCAATGTTCCTCTTCAACGCGCGATTGAGAATTACTTTCCTTGAGTGCGCTCCTGAGAGGCCGTGCAGTATCCTTTTCCTCCACCTTGACGCGTTTCCTGAGACGCTCAACTTGTCTTCGAAGTTCTGAGTCGTGCTTTATACGCTCCTGGGCGCGTGCTTCGGCAGTCCGCGACGGAAATCGATGTTCGGGTCGAATCTCTGGGCGAGCTGCCCAGCATTCCTCGAGGTTGTGTTTGTTGTCACAAGCAGGGCAGCCAGATTTTGAGTCATCGTTGTTTCGACGCTTCTTAGATCGAGGAGGCGGGCTGCGGCTCTTACTTCTGCGTGGTGTTGGGTTGCGCCGCGAGCGGTGAGGCTCCAAGTCGTGTTCTCCCTCATCGGAGGTCTGATCTGCAAAAGTGACGAACGCGCCCTTGGTGATAGTGCGCGGCTTGGAATCCCCGTCTTTTCGGAGGCGCTCGCGAAAGTCCTTCACCAGCTTGTGGACGGTAAGCTTGTTGTTGTCGATGAGCGCCTGGTTGCTAATGGCGTATGCTTCGCACCAGGATTCGTATCCTGCACCTCTGATGGCTGCTTCGAACTGCAACCACCACATCTGGGAGTTGTCGGTGCCCGGCACTTTAGCCTCTTGGGCTTCGCCGATGGCTGTTTCCCAGCTAGAGAGCCAGCCCCGTGTGTCCTTTGGCTTGCGGGTGACGACCTTGATGGCGGTGTTATAGCGCTCGAGCGCTCGGCGAAGGTCTTCGAGATCGTCGGTTCCCGCACGCTCCTTGAGGGCGTCGTACCACTCATGAAGCTTCTTGTCGGGTTTGCAGGTCGCGTTGTAGATGTGGGTGGCGACCGTTTTCTGAACCCAGCTGCTCACGTTGCTGATTCTTTGTCCTTGGGTCTCGTATCGTCGCCAGTTAAACTGGAAGTTGGTCACATCTTGGCGGTATTGTTCCTTCCCCACCGTAGTCATTTCTGAAAGGTTGCGAGGCGCTCCTTGCGTATCGGTGAGCTCTGTGCCGCCTGCGGGTGTTGCGCTTGAGTTGCGCGTGCTAGAAGCTGGCGTGTCCAGGAGCTTCGGGTAGTCGGTGAATCTCGGTTCGGTCGGTCGCTCCATGAAGTCGCCTCTGGAGGTGCTTGCAGGATTGATGAGCTCCCAGAGCTGGTTACCCTTCGCCATGTTGATAAAGCGCAGGTTCCACTCCTTCCAGCTCTCCGGGCCGGTAAGCTTGACGATGTTTTCGGTCGAGGTCATGGTCGCGGTTGCGGTGGTCGTCAAGTTCTTGAACTGTTGTTCGTGGCTGTTGCTTCGAATTGATTGTAGGAAGCTTGGTTGCGAGCCGGGCTCATAACTGTTGGAAACCAACAGCCACGATTCCACGGTTATCACACAGATGATGGAGCTTACAACAGTGGGTTGGGATCCTCGGAGCATCCCTGAAGTCATCAATTGAAGGTTGTTCCTCTCTCTGTCTGTCCTTTCCCTCATCTTGTGTAAAATAGCTCGTCGTCAGCTTTTGGCCCCCCCCCCCCACGTAGGCTGCATTGCGCCCACGTTGGGCAGCCATGCATGTTCTGCAACCGAATGTCCGAGTGCCAAGTGCCACAACTTCCAACAATAGGTCGGGACCGTTGAGCACGGAGGTGAAGTCTAGCCCGATGCATACGCCGAGGGAGATGGCGGCGACGACGAAGGCTACTCCGAGAGAGGCGCCCTCTTCGGGGGAGAGGGCGGGTGGGAGACGGACGGTGTTGTAGTCGGGGGCGACAACGTATTGTTGGTAGGCCGCTTTGCGGAGGTCGCGGTAGTCGGTTGATATGACGATGACCTAGGTAGGGTGTTTGGTAAGCAGGAATGAGCAGGGGTTTATCATACATGAAGCATGTCATCACCTACCCCGTCTCCTACGTTGTGTCGACTAGACCGGCTCAGTTTTGCTACGTTGCCAGCTAACTCTCGGCCAGAGATGTACGGCACTTCTGGGATGCCAAAGTTAAAGTCACTTTTTCTCGTGTTAGAAATATGGGGTTAAGTCATGAGCTTAAAGAAAATTGGAAAAAAGTTAGATAATTAAGTACTCACGGCGCCTTCCAATCCATGGGATTCAGGCCGATTGCCTGCGTCCGGACGAGTATCTCTTGATCATTCTTAAAGGTAGGAACCGGATGGTTCTCTGTCAACTGATATGGCTGACGTGCTCCGTGTAACAAGAGGACGGTTTGGGTCTCTGGGGTTACAGGGGCGGTATCTGATATTTGGTCGTCGAGGACAGGCTTTGACTTGTCGGGCTTCTGGTTCGAAATTGACCCTCGAAACCCATGTGAGGAAATACGGCGGAGGAAGGATGTGCTACCCATGGTTTGGCTTGTGAATGGATATTTTTGAGCCCAGCTGGCCTCAAATTCGTTGCCAACCCTCTCAAGATAAAGCACAGAAGCACAACGTGGCAACCATCTCCAGCCCTCTTCGAATTAGCTTAGTTCCCCTTGACAACCCACTCCTTCTGAAACACAAAACGCCGCTCATATTGCGCCATCATAATTCGTCCAACCCATTGGCCTCATGCTCGACCTGCAGCCGCAGCTCTCGTTGCCGCCCCAGCCTTTGGGAACCCCCACGCAGGTTTCGAGATGTCATAGACGCCGATGGCCGGGATGCACGTCCTTGGCTTCCTCTCTATGTATAGAGAAAGGTGAAATGCTCTGGAGGCGGCGAATCATTGTGGGAGATCATGGCCCAGGTTAATTTTGATTAGCCGAGCGGGTTTCGCTCGGAGAGTGCCAGAGGGTCGACATCATCTGCTTCGTTGATCACGCCATTTACAGATACTGGGCGGTTGCTCGATATGGGCACCATCAACGTTACAAGTCACTTTTTGAGACTGGTAGCAAAAAATGGTAGATTTATCTTTCCTACCTTCTGTCGAGACTGTTGGGTATCTACCTAATACCTAGTGTGCTAACCATTTAATTCAACGGGCGACGGGTGATGTTGGTGATTAAGTGACGCTAGTTTGATTTTGTGGCTAAAGAGTAATGTTTTGCCGCGGCGCAAGCAAAGGCACCAACTGTTTAGGAAAGGTTGCCCGGATGTTGATCTATTGCTTCCTACATTTAAGGCTGAATAGACGGGGTGCCGTGGCCTCGAAACCACCCCTCCCCTTATCCCACTTCAAAGAGCATTTATAGTTACTAATGTTAGGCGATAGATGTCTAGCACAATGAAGTGTCAAAGGTTGAAAGCAATTGATTTAAAACAAATTGTACTTTTAAGAACCGACACTAGTGCGGGATACTGTTGAATTCGCTCAGTCGCTACTTCATCCCATATACTTGGTGCCCGGGCTGAGCGGTGAGACTCTCCATGTCCCAGTCTGCGTGCCATCCCCCATATAAGCCATACTATGATCCTCCAGTTCATACTGCGGTTCCTGACTCCATTTCGTGTCATTTGCCTCCATCACCGTTGGCGAATCGACCCTGCCGTCCTGCATTGGCATCTTCCACACGGGGGCCGATGACCCGGCCGAGCGTAGAGAGCCGTCCATTTCGATAGCTGCCATATTCTGGGCTGGCAGCTCAACCTTACCCGTAGGATACCAGTAGCTTCGCGGCCGTTTGAAGTTCTCAACGACCTGCATACCCTCCGCTTCGTTGTTTGGTGCTGCTTTCCTCCGGGCGGAGACAAATCAAGATACCGGTCACCAGAACCAGCACACCCGATGACAGACCCAACCGCGATGCCTGCAATCGCCCCCGTCGACAACTGTCCCCCTCCTCCCCATCATCACCCACCATCAACCTGTCCCTGCCCTTGTCCTCCCCCCTCCCCTTGCCCTTCCCCTCCACCCTGTCCCTCCCCAGCCCCACTGGTAGCCTCACTACCCCCAGCCCCATCGCCAGACGTAACCGTCGTCTGAACCGTCACTGTCCCGATCTGCAACCCCTCAATCGTCGGCAGCCGCCGCCTTCCATCCACCAGCCACCCCGCATCCACATCCCGCGTCGGACAGGCCAACACCCCCGCACTCGGCGTATACTTCGCGGCCTTCGTCCCCGTCACCTTGGCCTTGACCTCATTATACAAGCTCGACAGCGCCGTATACGCCGGCAACAAGGTCTCTGGCGCGCCATGATCCCCTTGCACACCCTCACCCCCGTCCTCGCCATACTTGACCAGCCCAAAGCCGTTGTCCTGCTGCTCGGCCCACTGAAAGGCGTTGCCGCCGGAAAAGACCTGCTCGAAGGAGGACCCGCCGAGAAGGACTTGTGTGAGGTCGCTGAAGGTGCGCTTGCCGCCGCCCGAGGCGGGCAGGCAGCCGGACTCGGAGACGACGACGGGATGGGGAGGGGCAGGGAGGCGAGCTGGCTGCGGAGGGCGGACCAGCCGGTGGAGGTGCAGGAGGTCGGGCTGAAGATGTTGAGGCCGAGGAGGTCGATGGAGGCGAGGTTGTCCTCGTGCGTGGAGTCGGGGGAAGGATTGATGGCGCAGGTGAGGTACTGGGCGGCGAGCAGGCGCATTTCGGGCCGTCGGCGGCGGAGTAGGACAGCGGGATGGCTCGGTAGCCGCGGGCGGTGCGGAAGGCGCGCAGGTCCCGCGCGGCGGCTTTGAGGGCGGGCGCTACGCGCGTGGAGGTTGCTGGGTGGTTGTTAGGGGGGTTATGCTTTGCATGGGAGGGGGGAGGTGGGGCGGACCGTTTTCATTGATGTTCTCCTGGCCGATGCCAAAGACCAGTGTGTTGTTGTAGCCGGCGAATGTGTCAAGCACCTCGGTCCACGCGGCGAAGAGTGACAGCGTCCATTCGGGAGTCTTTTCTGACTGTTGAACTGATTAGAATGAGGGGATATACTAAAAGACCGTTCGGCGTACCTCGCTAGTGACACGGGGGAAGTCGCCCAGTTGCAGCCAGATGTAGATTCCCTGGTCGGCAAAGGCTTTCATGCAGGCATCGTGGTCTTGCGTGGCATCGGCCGTGTAGACGTAGATGGTGTTGATACCGGCCTTGCTCATCAACGCTGCGTCTGTCCGGCATTGTTCGACATGCAACAGGGGATCATAATCGCCATCGGGAGGAATGTAGGAAACACCTAGACGAAGGAATGGTGAGTGATGTTCAGTTTGAGCTACGCCGTAAAGGGGTCGGCACCTTTGACAAAAAATTGGTTTCCGTCGTCATCATACAGCTTCGTCCCCTTCACTGAGATGGGCGACAAGGCCTCGACGAAGCTGTATGACACTAACAGAACACATGATAGAAGGAATGTCAACATGATGGGAGCGGTACCCATGCAACCATGCTGGCTAGAAGAAAGAATTGAGACGACCGAAAGAGGACCTCGTCAAGAGACACCGCGGGAGGGGTGCTCACGGCACTTGTGGTCGAGGCCCTTCGGTTGTTGTTCCTGGGAAGTCTAACCACGGCGGGGACGAGACCAAGACTCCGGAATGCCCCTGGACACCTCGTGGGGGAGAAGCGGCAAACAGGGATTCAAGCGCGCCGGTGTGGGTCAGATGAGATTACCTGGGAGCCTGGTTGCCAGTCTAGGCATGTGAAACGCACGTTGAGGGCGGTGGTGGCACTAGTTGGTTGGAAACGCCGCCATGGCGGATTCGGTTTTGCCGCACTCGAACATTATCTCTTCATCCGTTCTCTCGACTCATGAGTTAAATTATGGTACCTGATGCCTTGTCCAGACGACTCTGACTTTTCCGAGCTTTTGAGGCCCGAGATCGCCCGGAACGGTCTCGTTCGCGGCGCTGTCGGATCACCAGGAAATAAGCATCGCATCGATCAGGGCGCAAACATTTGGGATCGAGACCGAGCTAGTCTAGGATCGGGGGAGCGGAGCGGAGCAGCCACAAATCCACCGACTACGCCGCAAAACCCGCCAAGAGAGACCATCTCGATGGTTCTCGGCGCGCTAAGACTGAAAAGTTCCAGTAAAGGTCCAAGTCTGCGAGCAGGGGAACTTGGGGGCGGAGGGAATGCATCCATGATTCCCAGGTTTTCGCCAACACGGAATAACTATTGTGTTACTGACATAGGGGTATGTGACTCGCATCTACAGTATGTGGGTACATAACGTAGGGGCAGCAGTTACAAGCATCATGGAAATCTACCCGGGAATGACCAGTCTCGAAGTCTTGTCTCAACCGAAAAGGGGAACAAAACTCCGATCCACAAGGGAGTGAGATGGTGTAAAAAATGTCCATCGTTACCCCTCCCCGAATGCCCCGTTGGACATTTCATTATGTGCACTGTCCTATCTGTATTCCGCTATTCACGCGGATGTTTGCTTTGACTTGTTTTTCACCTTTCCCTCTTTTGCATTTTTTCCAGATTTCTTCCGCTTTGGGTTCTGCCACGGCATGCCTGGGGTTGCACAATATACTTCGCCGTTGGTCACAGGTGTAAAACAGTAAAATCAATAGGAATATTGACTTCCAACTGTTCCTCCCCTCTCAACTCAAAGTATTCCTCACCATCGCCTTCAACGCCCCATCCACATACCCCTGGCTCCGCCACGCACTCCAGTCATGATTCAACAACCCCCAACTCTCATCATAATCCTGCGTCCCCGAACGCACATAATAACTCCCCGCCAGCACCCAGATCGTCCAACCCGCCTTGCGCGCGGGCAGGTACTGCGCTAGACAGCTCGCATACACACCGCGCCAGGTGCTGGCGTCCATCTGGAAGCCGAACTCGGTCATCATGACGGGGAACACGTTGGCGCTCGAGGGCTGCAGCGCGTTGAACCCGTTGCGGTCCAGGTTGCCCTGCAGCGTGCTGCAGCTGCCGATGCCCGTCTCGTAGTTGTGCAGCTCCAGCACCAGCTTGTTGTCGCCGTACCCGGCGAAGTCGTTGCGGTTGAAACGGCCGTTGCCGGGTGTCAGTGCCGTGCCCTGCACGACGGGTGTTAGGAAGGTATCGAAGTTTAGGCCGGAGAGGAAGATGAGCAGGTCTGGGTTGGCGGCATGGACCGCGTCGGCGCCCTGCCGCATGAAGCCGTACCAGGCTTGCCAGTTGTAGGAGGACCGGCTGAGCGAGGGGTTGTTGGTTGGGTCGCGGGGCTCGTTGCGCAGGCCGATGGACATTAGCGCAGGCCAGGCTTTGCCCTGATATAGTAAGTCAGTATCATATTGACTGATGGTAGGGAAGAGAAAGGGGCAAAAATGCACATACATGCTCCGCCATGTAGGACAGCCCGCGCACACCAGTTGGAAGTGGAAAAGTAGGTGTCGCCCCACCAGCTGTTGCCGTCAGTGCTGGAGCAGCACCACATACCCTTGGAGATGTGGTTGTCGAGGTGGACGTAGATCTGCTGCTTGTTGAGTTCCTCGGCGACGGCGTCAAAACACTTGCAGCCGCGTCGTCGAGGCGGTGAACCGCGGGTTCTTGGCCAGCACCTGGTTGAGCACTCGCGTGCCGTTGGCCTGTCCCAGGGCCTGGACAAACGCTTTCTGGATTGTGATGTCTTGGCCGTTGTTGGCGTAGATTTCGTCGACCATCTGGATAGCAAAGGTCAGGCGCACGGTGTTCATGCCGAGACTTTTGACCCTTTGAACAATAGTTTCAATAGACTGGTACTGAAGACCTTCCGGGATCATGACATCGGCGTGTCCGGGCCAATTGGTGCCTGCATAGGTCAGGTTATTGCCCGATGCATCGCGAATCCAGCGGCCCGAGGTGACAAAAGGGCCATTGGGCCATGTCGCGCGCTTGGACAGGCCATCTTGCGTGCTCTGTATGCTTGGAGCAGCACTGCCAATGCTAAACAATGTGAGAAGTGCTAGAATAGGCTTCATATTGACCGGAATAGCGTTGTGATGCCGGCCCTCGAGCTGAATTAAACATGCCTTGAGCCATCCATCCTAAAAGATAGATTGCATAACAGGCTTTATAGAGTTGCGGTAGTTTGAGGGGAAGAGCGGAGAGTAACGCTTAATCTGGGAGGTCTCATCGGCATCTTAGATGGGAAGATTAGGTTCGGTTGGGGGCTAGGCTACCAAAGGTGGCTAATTATTGTACCGGCCGGTATTTCGGTAAATGAGATGCCGAAAGTGACATAACCATGATACCCGAGGGTATACAAAGTACAGTAGTATGTGAAAGAGCCGTGAGGAGTAGATGGGGGGTTTCTTAGCCAGTAGCCAACCCCAGCTTTAGGGCTAATTACTCCGTCCCAACAACGACAATTCACTCGTCCACTTCGGAATTTACCGCATCATCCTCTTCTTCGTCATCCTCACCTCTTCATCACTCCCAACTTCCCTTTCCAGCCTTCGGTGGGTCCGTCCACGCCTCGCTTATCCATGATGAGACTACACTAGCCTCCACCCTCTTTTCCGGTTCATACTGCAAAAGGCCCAGAATGACCCGCTTAAGGCACTCGAGGCCCTCGTAGTCGTGGGGGGTATGCTCATCCTCCTCGTACTCATTTTGCTCATCGTTCTCGCACGCCGACATGATAGCGCGACGGCGGGGTTCGAACGTGTCAGTGACTTGGTCTGGTGGAACGACGGATGCTAGACGGGTTTATGTCAGTCACGATGTCAGGTAACAAATGGAAACGGTAATAACACACCATCTTCCCCCGCGTCAGGGTCGTCTTTCAACATCTTGTCCCACTTTGCTTGCCAACTCGCAGGCAGCGGGCCAAGCCTCATGACCAGCTCATGAACAAGCAAGTTTTCCCTGCCGCCATATCGGCAAAGCTCCTTTTGGTAGAACAGCCCATAAATCTACCGGAATCGACGTCAGCAAACCAGCATCACAAAGAGTATCACGAAGGAAACACTCACCACACACCCACCCGCCACAAATCATGCCTCCAATCAAACGCCCCCACAAAGAAAGTCTCTGGCGCCCTCAGCGTCTTGGGCTGCGGCAGCTCCTCTAGCTTTTTATCCTTGGGGAACACGAGCCCCCAATCTAGCACACAAATATCCTCGTCGACGTCCTCAAACCACGAGGGCCAGGCAGTGGCCTGCACCATCTGGCGTGGGAGGTTGGGCGGCAGGGGTTCGTCGGTGCCGGCGTCGACGGTGGTGGGCTCGCGCCCATGGCGTCAATCAGGTCTTCTTCGCTGGAGGAGGCGGACTTGCAGGTGAAAGCGACGTTGGAGTAGGAGAGGTCTGGGGGAGGGGCGTGTTAGCTTTTTGAGTGCGGTAATGGCTCAGGGGAAGGAAGTACATACCGCCGTGCGCAATCCCTGCCTTGTGAATAAAGTCGACTGCGTCGAGTAGCTGCCGGGATGCCCGCAGGACGGTGTCGGGCCGGAGCGTGAGGTTGTGCTCCTTGAAAGTCTCGAGGATTTCGTCAATAGTGGGCCCGAGCAGCTCGGTGACGAGGCAGTTGTGGGTGCCGTTAGGGCCAGTGACGCGGAAACAGTCGAGGAGACGTGCAAAGCATCTCGGCTTTTCTTCGCCGGCCTCGGCTGATGAGGTGTAGTGGCGTTCCAAGTCCAGGCTGATTTTAGCTTCTGAATCCGCTTCTGGTGCCTCTGTCGACGCCTCGGCCGTCTTGATTTTGATGGAGACCCATTGACTGCGAAGGTCGTCAGCGTCAGGTTCAGATTGTTTTATCAGACGGGGGACATACTCCTCCTGTGTGTCTCGGGCAAGCCAGACGGTTGAAAACCCACCATGCCCGAGCTTGTGACGGACCACGTAACGGCCATCGTGCAGCGTATCGCCGAGGTTGATGGGATGAAAGCCTCCAGGTCGGTAGCTGTAGAGGCTTTCATGGTCCATGTACGCTGCATAAGGATCGGGATAGAAGTAATAGGGATTTCTTCTCGGTTGTGTGAGCTCTTGGCCACGTTGGCAGCCTGGGGCTCTGGCCCTGTGCTGTTGCTCATTTTGCAAGTTGGGCGTGTGAGGCTAGAATACGTGATGCCTTGCAATGGAATGTGCTACAGTAGCTTAAAGTGGGGATTATTTCACTGTGAAAGATGAAGCAGGGTGACCACAAAGTTGGCCACTCAGGTTGGAAACGAACATGTGCTTATGTTAAACTGTTTAGCCCTAAAAGGAATGGATGTTAGAGTTGGTCAAAGATGTAGATTGCCTCTATTTTAGTCGAACATTCTTGCTGGCGCCTGTTCGGGATAGGTATCCGAGCTGTTTGGGCGATGGGGAACTTCGGGTCTGGGAAGCGGCACGGCGCCCATTGCTCCATCCCCGACCCCTGAGGCAGGGGGGCGGGATTTAGGGCGATTTCGAATTCGCGCCGCTACCGACCCCTCGGGACGGCACCAGGCTATTAGGGTCTTGTGCCACATCGGAAAAGAAAATGTGCCTATACCTAGGTCAACTTGGTTGTTGGTCCTCACGGCCCGTGATTCGTGACAAAAGTCCGAAAACTAAAAACACCAATGCGGCGCAGAATAGACCGACGGCCCCACAACTCCGTACGGGATATCCGGCCGTCGGACAAAGGATTCGTTGGCTGCGCGCTAGCCCGGCCTTTTAGCGGCATCCTTGAGGTTCCCACCACATCTGTCCGCCGCTTTCATCATTTATGTAACCTATCCGTGGACGTTATGGAGCAGGGATTGGGCTTGGCCACTTCCATCTACGTCAGGAGTTTCACTATCTTATGGAGTCGTGTCGGCCTAGGTAGTCTTATGCGTCACGTAGACTTGACATTTCGGGAAGCCTAGCGGTAAGACGTACCTAAGCTTTTCCGTTCATGGGTTCCTGCAGTGACAACTTTGCATAGACTACCTTACGTGGCATCAATTCTTACTGCGCCAATAAGCGGGTTCTGGCTTCCTGACCGGCCCAAGCCAACAGGAAACTGGTCGAGGTGCCGCCCGTCGTTGGCGCGAGGCGTAAATCTCCAGTCCTGTATAGGGCAATTCCGCTAAACTCCACTATACGCCCGTCGTCGGCTTCCCAGCCTGACGCTTATGTGGCCCAGCTTCCGGCAAATTGAAACGAGCTAGTCCTGCGGCTGACCTCCGTCTCGCTAGGAACTAGGGACCAGATGGTATCATGGATTGACCCAGCCTAGGTCAGGACGTGGTCAACCAAGCCAAGGCATGAATGGATCCCAACCGCTGTTAGCCAAGTCGACTCATGTTCTCCGCACCACTCCTGAATCCTGAGACGGACTTTCTCGCTACCTTATGAATAGCGGCTCTGGTGGGGCTTGGTCGGGTACGGAGCCGGCCTACGGCGCTCCTATTTGTGTCTTGCTGGACAGTAGAGAGGCACGACTGCCTACCTAGGTCGTGGCGTGAGGCAATGGACCATATCCACCACAGCCCTACTTCCTGTCTGTACTACGACTTCCGACGGGCTTTATGGCACGGCAACCTGGAGACCGCGGGCGGGCAGTTTCATGTTCCTCGAAGCCAACATCAGATAGGGCTGTGAAAGATGGTCTTGGAGCGGAGATGCACCTTGGGTGATTCGAGTATATAACTAGGACGGTCTTTGAGTCTAAGGTCTCGATTTCCTCATTCACAAAACACCACACTCATCTCAACAGCTCTTTCTTACTCCTCGTCCTCCATTTCCTGCCCTTTTATTAGATTCTTCGGCCGGTCCGTCTATCAACAAACATGTCTTCAGCAGCTGGTAAGAAGAAGGCTGCCGCTCCGGCGCCGGTGTACGTGTCCAACGGCCAAGGGTATTATACCCTCCAGGGCGGAGACCGAGACCAGCTGTACTACCTCGGCAGCGATAACCAGTACCACCCGGTCCTCCGCATCCGTGTTGCTGCCGGCGCCGTGATGCCCCAGGCCCACCAGAATGCGCTCCTCCAGTACCTCATGGCAAACAACAACGCCATCGTGAACCAGGCCAACCAGGGCGTTCGCATCACCTCGGTGACGGTCACGTAAGAAAATACCGTCTTCCCCCCTTTTACCCCAGGGACCTCTCAGCCAGATCCTTCCTAACCGCTGACCTCCACCCCCCCCCACACAGTGAGTCTCTGCACAAGTCCAAGAGCACCGACGCCAACACATCGGACCACTACTCGGTGCAGCTGTCCAACACGGCGCTGCAGAACGCCGACGGCAGCTCCCACCTGCTGCACTTCCGCCCCAACGACGGCAACAACCAATACTACTACCGCACCGCCATGACCCGCAGCCAGATCACGGCGCTCCAGTCAAAGCGCAACGCCAACCGCCACCGCAAGAAGAACGACAACAACAGCAAGAAGGGCGGCGGGTCCGGCGGCGGCTCCAGCAGCGGAACCGCCACGAAGGTTGGCTCTGGCAAGAAGTAAAGTGATGGCGCGGGAATAGCGCGGGCGGGTTTGGATTCGGCTGGACTAAATAGCATGCTTTGTTGTCCTCGTGTCTGCAGCTGGGTGGTAGTAGTTGAGAGCTGGGTCGGGGATGGCTATAGACGGCCGGGGGTGTTGTTGGTGGGATGTAGTGTGACTGCTTGAAGTGGTAGCTAGATCTTGCTAGAGCAATACCGAAGAGGGCGGGCCTTCTTTTGCCAAATTGTTCGTTGTCATGGATCGTGATGTTGTGACTTGACTGAAACACTTGACATTCACACAAGCTTACCAGGGGCATAATAGAGGAGCTGAGAACCTCTGGCATGTTGTGGCACTGTTTCAGGTTGCGGACCAAAGTTGAACTGTGTCAAAACACCAGCGCCGTAAAGTTTAACAATCTCTTTTAAAACTTTCCGCTATAAACCCGCGATATGTACACCCAAACCAGAAACTCAGTACCCCCCAAGCATCAATCTCTCTCTCCAAACTTACACCCGCACCACCCCTCGAACCCTCCGCTACACGTACACCTCCCACTCACAACTCACAACTCAAAACTCAAAACTCAATCCAACCCCCTCTTCCTCGAAAACTCCAACATCGGCCCATCCTTCAAACTGGTAAACGTATCCCGCAACTGGAACTCCCCGACCTTCTCCCTACCCCACTCCGCGCCCGGCTGGCCGCCCTCCCCATTCGTCGCGCCCCTCGCCGCCCGCAAGTCATACATAAACAACAGCCTTGCCAACGCGATGCTCATCTCGACATACGCCAGCCCCTTCCCGATGCACCCGCGCGGGCCGATGGAAAACGGACAGAACGCGCTCTGCGCCAGCGCCACCCGTGCTGTCGCCGCCTTCTCCTCATCCGCCTCGCCGCCCTGGACGAGCCAGCGCTCGGGGGCAAACCGGAACGGCTCCGCAAAGTAGGCCGGGTTGTGGTGGATCGCGTAGTGCGGCGTGCCGATGATGGTGCCCTGCGGGAGGTGCTCGCCGTCGACGGTGATGCCGCCCTGGAGGACTTCTCGGGGCAGGAGGCCGCCGACGGAGGGGGACAGGCGCATGGCCTCGTCGATGCAGGCGCGCAGGTAGGTGCAGCTGTTGAGGGCGGGCCCCTGGTGGATGTCTTCGACGGTGGCGAAGGCGGCGCGGACCTGGTCGGTGGCGGCGCGGAGGGCGTGTTGGTGGCGGACGAGGTAGAAGAGCGTGGCGGCCATGGCGGTGGAGGTGGTGTCGGAGCCGGCGATGATGAGCAGGTTGGACTCGCCCCAGAGTTCGGGGGTGCTGAACCCTTGGCCGGTTTCCGGGTCGCGGGCTTTGAGGAGGTGGTAGAAGAAATCGCGGCGGTCGGTCTCGTCGCCGAGGGCGGTGCGTTCGGTGAGTTGCTGTCGGCTGTAGGCCATGTACTTGGCGCGGCCGGCTGCGATTTTGTGGAAAAGAACCTTGTCCAGGCTGAGCTTGTTGATTATGGGCATCGTACCGCACTGGGAAGGTGTTGGTTAGTCCGTGGCCCACCAACTTGCCTACTAGGTATGCTTTATGATGGGTGCTTACCAGAAGATGACGCTGGGCTGCGATGCCGACCAAGTCGACGGCGTATCGGTTGTCCGGTCGGTCGAGCATGTGGAATGCCTTGCCGAAGCAGAGATCGCCCAGGATATCCATGGCGAGCCAGTTGCACCAGTCTGACATGTTCTTAGGCGAGCTCCACCCCTTGCCCTCGGGGAGGGTGCGCCCATAGTCGCCGACGCCTTCACAGAAGGTCCGGATGTTGCCTAAGATGTATCGTTCGACCTCCTTGATGGCACCGTCAGAGAAGGCGTGTGACAGGACACGACGCTTCCGAGCGTGTAGGTCCTTATCTCGGGCGTTGTGTGTGTTGGGTGCCGGGTGAACGAATGCGTCGTAGAACTCGGCCTTGCGAACGTTGGCCCGGAAGCCGTAGATCTCTTTCAAGGCTGTGTTGGAGTTGATGGATAGTGAGTTGGGCCCGAAACGGACAAACTTTCCGTATCGCTCGTGCATACGCCAGAACTCCAAGTGGCGGTCACCCCTCCAAGCATAGTAGAGCATGTATGCATCGGTGAGTTTGGCCAGGAGAGGACCTGGGTATTTGGCCAACGGGTGAAAGAAAAGGCGGTAGATGACGAGACATGTTGTGTAAAGGATGCCGGAGGCTGCTAGCAACCCAAGCCAGACCTGGAGATGGGCTGTGTTGAACGACATTGTGAAATTAATCGACTAGTCAAAGTCGAAAATGACGACGCAACTTAATTCGTTTGGGAAGTTGAGGAAGGAGGAGAGCTCGTTTTAAAGAGGTACATGTAACAATGTAGCCGGGACCCCGGCACCGTTCAGGTAAACGGCCTGGTCTCAACTCGTGATGCACGATGGGATGCCAAAGCCAACTTCGTAAACCTCATTGGGCAATTGTCTTGATCTCAAGACCTCCTGCCCTTTCTTACCATGCACTTGTTGCAGAAGAGCTCGGCTTTCCGCGGCACAAACAGTGAGATGGCATTCCTTATCGGCTTATCGCTGGCCGAGTTGCCCGCCACATGATGTCGAGGTATGCCGTTTCGGGTCTGACAGCTATGCTTCGGGATTACTCAGACTTTCCTTGTTCTCCAATCGATGACAATACGAAATGCTCCATTGGAAATGGAATTGTGCGGAAAGAGCGGAAACGGGTGCGGCTCGGTGACAAGCGGCTCTGGGCGGGCCACAAGGTTCATGACTTCCCCAAACCCCATAAAAGGGAGGGGCAGATGGAACCCCGGATGCAAAAAGCTGGAGTCGGTCACTGGGAGGCCGGCCGGGGTGAGAATGCCTTGGCTCGCTTCTTGGTTTGGGATGCGAGTGGAAGATGCCGAGCTCGAGGGACGAAAGAGCATCTCACGAGGAGGACGAAGAGGAGAAGAAGAAGGTAGGAAGCTCGGACCGAAATCCTTTTAGCGTCGAATACCTTAGCCAGCGACTTCTTTTGCATGCTAATCTGCCTCAATTCGACACAGTTCATACATGTACAGACCTCGAACCTGAAGCCAGCAAAACAGATCTTCGGAAAAAACAAACACAAACGTCAGACCGAAGCCAAAGCATGCTCGGGCAGGTTCGGCATGCCGCGGCGTTCTTTTGATCGGTCTGTGCTTGGGAATTCGGGTGCGGCAAGTGGGCCTCACAAGCCACATTGTCCCTGGCGTCGATCGCGAGGTTGGGGCCCATCTGTGGCTCACCTGTGGCTATCCTGCAAGGCTGAAAGGCCGGAAACCAAAAGCAACCTCCGTCACCATTGTTGGTCGCAACCAGAACACGGCATGGTGCCTCGCAGCATCGTACAACAACAATAAAACATCGACAATTGAAACGAGCCAAGATGGCGGTCTGCAAGTTTTACCAGCAGGGCTACTGCCGTTACGGAAGTACGAAGGTTGCCCTTTTCTTTTCTTTTCCTTTTTCCCGACAAGGACATTAAAGATAGGACCGTCGCCAATGTCGCCAATGGGAACGACGATGAGAACCGATGCGTCGCTGTCTACCTATCAAATACCGCCATGGTCACGGCCGACTCTGCATTGTCCCGATCAAATCATGCCCAACGGAATACCGAGCTGACTGTTGCTGCCTTCGAATTCCAGATACTTGCAAATTCGAGCACCCTCCAAAGGGAGGGCAACAGCAGAACTACAACAATAACAACAACCGCTTCGGGCCACTTTCCGGCCAATCGAACCAAGGGATGAGTGGCCGAGCCGCGGGTACGTGTGACGTGACATCTATGGGCGTCGGGGCGCGCTGTTAACGGGTCGCTTTGTTCAGACACACCGCCGTACCCCGGTTTAACAGTCGACGCGATCGAGCGAGACCTGAGGGCCGAGTTGCCGCAATGGATCTTGTCCTGTTACGGCCCGGGGAGGGATGCGCCTGAACAGCTCTGGGGTGGCTACCCCCGGGAACAAAGTGTGGAGGAGATACGGCTACACTTCATGATGGGGGCCATGGCTGGGAACCCTCAGGGGGCCGTGGGTTGCCTACCGTTCGGAGTACTCCCCAACAGCTGCTAACGCTCCACAGCTCAATGACATCCAAATGCTGCATCAAAATGCCCAACAGCAGATTCAGCACACCCTCAGTAACGTCCCGATGGCGATACAGTACATAGTCGAGGCGGGGAAAAACCACCCTAACCGGATAGACATATGCAAAGGGACAGACGGAGGTACTGCTACCGGCAACGCATTTGGGGGCTCGACAAACGCGTTTCAGCAACCAACCCCGGCGGCAAATCCATTCGGAGCACCAACCGCCCCGGCAACCGGCGGCGCTTTTGGGCAACCTGCCGCGCTGGGCCAGAAGCCCAATCCGTTTGGAGCTCCAGCGCCTGCCCCTGCCTTTGGCCAACCGACACAACCAGCAGCCTCCGGCTTTGGGCAACCGGCGGCGTCAGCATTTGGGCAGCCGGCCACCTTGGGAGGATCAACTCCTTTTGGCGGGTCTACCCAGCCAACAAGCGCCTTTGGCCAGACCGCCACCTTAGGAGCGAAGCCGAATCCGTTTGGAGCGCCGGCACAAACCTCCGCCCCTGCTTTTGGCCAGTCGGGATTTGGACAGCCGGCAGCACTCGGGGCGAAGCCCAATCCCTTCGGAGCTCCAACCGGGGGAGGAGGCGTTTTCGCTTCCGCCACACAACCTGCTTCGGCGAACAATCCGTTCGGCCAGCCAGCACAACAACCACAGCAAACCCAAAGCTCCCCTTTCCCATCAGGCCAACCCATGGACAGCCAACCTGCGGCCAACCCGTTCGGGCAGACCACCGGACAGCCGGCCGCGGCAAACCCGTTCGGGCAACCAGCGACTATCGGTCAACCGGCAAGTGCCCGGTGAACCCTTTCGGTCAGCCGCCGCAGCAACAACAACAGCAGCAACAGCAACAGCAACCGGCCACCAACCCCTTCGGAGCGCCCGCAGTGACTGCCGCACCCGCCAACCCCTTCGCACAACCCAGTACCTCTTCACCATTCAGCGCGCCCGCCGCCGCCACCGCCCCGGCCGCCCCTGCAGCCGCCAATCCCTTCAGCCAACCCAGCACGTCAGCACCCGCTCCCGCACCAGCCGGGGCCAGCGGCACTGGACCATACGGCCCAAATGCCACGCGGCAACACCCCGACATATCCACCTACGCTGCGCAGAACCCGGACAAGACGCTGCGCATGTTCAAGGGCAAGCCCGTGCTCTACGAGGAGCTGAAGCCCGGGACGAAGCCGGTGCCCGTGCTGCGCAATTTCGACGGTAGCATGGTCCGCATCTGGATGCCCAACGGCGCGCCCGCCTACACGACGCAGACCGAGGCCGAGCCCGAGAAATATCAGGACCCAAACGTTATGCAGCAGTGGAAGGCCTTTGTGGAGACGGGGAGGTTTGCGGGCGGAGTTATGCCAGAGGTGCCGCCGAAGAGGGAGTTTTGTGCGTGGGACTTTTAAGGGGTTGTTGGGCTGTTTAATGTGACGTGTTGGAAGTTGACCGGGTGAGGTTGGGTTGAGTGGATGCTTGTAGACTATCGAGCATGGTTATGGCGTTGGAAATGTCTGGGCTTCTCATAAAGTTTTGGCTCTCGTGGGATGGTATCCCAAATCTAAATGCAAGACAGCTGCATGGCTATGCTGATCACCAACGCTTCCACGTTCCTTCTCAATAACCACCTATTGCGTGTGTGATCTTTCCACACTCGTTACCCAGCAAACCCGCCTCTCGCCATCTTCCTCGCCCGCTGATCCCGCCGGTTATGGTTTGCCCGACTCCCCTTATTCGCCTCCTTCCGCCGCCTCGCAGCCTCCGAATCCGGAGCCGCCGGCGGCCCACCTCCACCTCTCCCTCCCCTCTCCCTCCCCATCCCCCGTCCCCTACCACCAAAACCAGGACCACCACCACCCCTCCCTCTCGCACCGCCATCACTCGCCCCTTCCTCCCCATCTCTCCACTATCCCCATCCCCAGCAGCTCCAGCCCGCCACGCCGTACTCCCCAGCGCCGTCTGCTCGCCACTCCACTCCCCATACCTAGCCATCAACCGCCTCTTCATCCCGGATCCCGCCCCAACATCACCGCCCACCCCTCCACCGCCTCGTCCGTCAGGCCCGTCTCCAGCCTCAACCTTGCCCTCTCCGCGCCCCGCCGCGCAGCCGCGTCCCGCGCGAACACACCCGCACCCCCCGGACCAGAAAGCCACGCCCGGAAGAGCACCCCCTCCGCGGCATCCGTCATCACCCCGCTTTCCTCGCCGGTGGTGGTGGTGCCGCCCCCCAGAGTGGGCGTGGTATCCACCGTCCCGCCGACGTCGGCCGCGTCGTACGTGTCGTCGCGCTCGTCGTCGTCCGAGTCGAAGGCGGCGAGGGCCGAGAGGATGGCGGATTTGCGGGTGGCCGTGGGCCGCTGCGAGAGGAGCGTGTCGGCGTTGCCGGGCCGCTTGCCGATGTGCAGGCTGCCGCGCCCGGTGCCGGTGGTGGTGGTGCTGGTGGGGAGGAGGGGGAAGTCGTCTTCGGAGTCGGTGCCGGAGTCGGGTGCGTAGTTGGGTTGTTGTTGGGGGCGGAGGGGTGGCGTGGGCCGGGGGAGGAGGGAGGAGCGTCGTGGTGGTTTGGAGGTGGAAGTGGAAGGGGGTGCCGGTTGGGCGAGTTCTTCGGCGCGGTTGGCGGTTTGGAGGTGTGCTGGGAGTGAGTCGTCGAGGAGGTGCGTGATTACTTCTTCGGGGTTGGAGTCGTACTCGTCGAGGAGCTTGGCGACAAAGCCTGTGCCGAGCTCTGGGAATAGGTCTTGGACTTGAGAGATCTGGCTCATGCGGTGGATGCGCATTTCTTGTTGGGCTTGGGCCTCGTCGAACTCGGCTAGTCCCTTGCCTTTGTCGACCTTGCGCCTGATGAGGCGCTTGGGCTTTGACATACCGCCGCCGGGCTTCTTGAATGTGGCTAGTTCGGTCAGCACCGACTTGGTCCGCGTCGAAGCGGTGGCGGTTTCCTCTAGCTTGCGCTCTAGTCGTTGGAGTAAGGGGGTGGATGTGACAAGCTCGGCAACAAGGGAGTCGTTGACGTTGAGGGTGCTAGCCTTGTGCGAATCTGCAGCTGCTTTGAGAGAGTAAAGATGGTCTGTCAAAGCTGACATCTTTTGCCCTTCTGCAAGACCAGTGAGACAGAGATACGTCGTTGCAATCAAGGCTCTCCTCAGCGGAGGGTTGGTGATCCTGTAGCAGCTGATAAGGGCGTCTACAAAGTCACTCCCCGCAAGAAAGAACTCGGCGACGGGAGGAGACACAAGAATCAAGTCGTTTACCCGTTCCAGTCGCTCCTCGATGCCCTTGAGATCACCTCCATCGAGACCAGCATCAAGGTTCTTGATGAGAAACTTCTTGAGAGCCGCAAGAGAGGAGTCCAGGTGTCCCTTCGAAGCTGTCGACAGGCTCTCAGTCAATGGCTGGACCTTCTTCTTTCCATAAGCATGGCTCAAGTCCGCGATAAACTCCCATTTGCTAGCCCACTTGGCGGCAACGGTGACTGAAGGAGTCTGGTAGCGAGTCTGAAGGAATCCTTTAGGAGCCTTTTTGCTGAAGGCGATGAGCTAAGAATAGCTACGCCACCTAGTGCAATTTCTCGCGTGAACGAAGTGAGAAAGGCTTGGAGGCTCTCATCCTTGGCGGAGGTCGCGCTGAAATCCGAGTCTGAAAGTGAAAGATGGCTGTCGATAAGAGCCAGCCAAGCGTTGAGACAAGCGACCCATTCATCGGGTGGGAGTTCTTCTCGCCATGCTGAGATGGGGAAAAGCGCAAAGGCAGGAAGCCGGGAAGCAGCCATGGTGTTGACAATCGTCAGGGGTTATAAACTGGAGAACCAAATAACCAGGAATGGAAATCGGGAAACAGGGGGAGTTGGAGTCTTTGTGCTGGCTTGTGCCGATTTGTCTTCGTCGGCCTGCGATGATTGGAAAAATTGCCAGAAAAAGAAAAGACTCAGATGCCAATCTGAGAAAACAAGGACCGCTAACGAGAAAACAATCCTGAAAGAAAATCTTGATTTATGGCAGTTGATGCTGGTGAAGGCGCCTAAACTTATGGATGTTGCCCCTCCAAAAGCTGACAAGCTGACAAGCTGGGGAGCTCACCGAATGTGTCATTGACCGTGGGGTAACTGCAGGGACCAGAATCGCACAAGCCACAATATTGGAGTTCGGCGCCACAGGCCTGTGGGGCTCAGCCATGCCCTCGCCAAGGCGGCACCCCACCACAACGAGAATCGCAAAAAATGTGGAAAATGGAAAAAAGTTCGCGATCGTGAAGTCTCCGCCGAACAACTCAACAACCGCTTCTTAGCCTTCATCACTTTGCCGAACCGGTATGTCGCTCTGTTTACGTCCAATGGAACCCGCCGCTTGATCGCAGTCCATCCGCGGACCGGAGGAGCTGTGCTAGGGATGCAACACGAAGCCGAAGCTGACCCTTTCGCAGTGACCATTCGCGTTCGAGTCGTGAAGGAACTCTCTCAGCAGTCAACCGACAACCCGAAACCAATCCGCCAAGATGTCTTACAACAAGCCCGAGAAGGACTTCGGCGAGGCGCCCAAGGTCCACAAGATCCGTGAGCCGGCTCCCACGCCCTACTTCGCAAGCGAGAACAACGCCGACTAACTGGAAACCACAGGCATCACCCTGACCTCCCGCAAGGTGCAGGCCCTCGAGAAGGTCTGCCAGGAGCTCCTTGAGCGCGCCAAGACCAAGGACCTCCGCGCCAAGGGCCCCGTCCGCCTGCCTACCAAGACCCTCAAGATCATGGTGAGTGACGATTCGATTTACACTCTGACGGAGGAGCGAAGCTGACAGACTGGCGAAACAGACCCGCAAGACCCCCTGCGGTGAGGGTTCCAAGACCTGGGACCTGTACGAGATGCGCATCCACAAGCGCCTGATTGACCTGACTGCCCCCACTGAGGTTGTCAAGCAGATCATCATCAACATCGAGGCCGGTGTCGAGGTTGAGGTTACCATTGCTGCTTAAGCAGAGAGAAGGAGCCAAGAAAAAAAAGGGAGAAGGAATACCGGGCATGGTAGTTTGACCGCTAGCATGAGGTGACAATATATTGCGCTGTCCCGGATCAACTGTTGCGTGCACCTTGCTTCGTGAATGACGGTTAAGAGAAATGTGGTATAATCACGCTTGGGGCTACAGTTGGAACCTTAGCAAAGCTTGGAACTTGTGTCGATTCATCGTCCATATCAAGACGCCGAGCTAGCAGCATCCACCTCGCGCCCCTGCGCCAGCAAGCTCCCCTCCATTGCGGCCTCCTCCTCCCACATGCTGTAAGGGGCACTACGAGCGGGGCCTGCCTGCTTGGACTGCCGCTCCGCCGCGGCAGCATAGTCCTGGCGCGAGACATAAGTTCCCTTGAGCCAGCGGCTGCCCTGGCCCGCGGCAAACTGGCGCCGCCCGTGGAGAATCTGGCGGTTATCAAAGATGACGCACTCGCCCTCCTTGAGCTTCACCTCGAGCATGTTCTCCTCAGCCTCGACGATGGCCTGGAATGCGCTCGCGGCCTTCTTCCACTCGACCATGCTGTTGCTCGACACATCGCCCGAGGCCAGCGGAAAGGTCGCCTGGAACGGCGGCGCCCAACGCGTCTCGCGCGGCAGGCCGTTCGGCGCCGTCACGATGGTCTTTTGCATCTTGAAGCAGTGATTCCCGCCCTTCTCATACCCAAAATACACCCCCAGCGAAGCCAAATCATCGTACTTCTTCCTTTGCGTCAGCCGCAACTCGTACGCAGCGCGCACGCCGTGACTGAACAGCGACTCGCCGCCCTCGCAGGTATTAGCGAGGCAATGCAGCAGCTGCAGGCCGGGCACGGGGTCGTGGTACATGAGGTCCTGGTGCAGGCACAGGAACTTGTCCGTGTAGGCGACGTTCTCGGCGCGCGCCTTGTTGCGCACGTCCCATGTGCGTCCGTAGAAGGTGTCTTGTAGGGGGCCGATGCGGTTGGCGACGAGCTCCACTGAGCGCTCGTCTGCGGGGACATCGGTTACGAAGATGAGGCCCGTTCGTCGGAGGTCGGCGAGGGCGGACTGGAAGGCGGTGGTGGACGCGTCATGGTCTGAGCCTATCCAGTCCTGGTAGCTGATGCGGCAGCGGCCCGCGGCGAGGGGATTCGTAGCTTGCGCGGTTCCAGAGGATGCGCTTGGGGTCGCTGTGGCCTATGCTTCCCCGCTGCCATGCCGAGTTCGCTTGCCAGTCGCGGAGCTCAGCGGCAGGGTACAGGCTCTTGTGCCGCGCGCCGTTGCTGGGGCCGTCGTTGGCCCAGATGATTTCGAGCGAACCGTCATGGTGGAGTTTGGCGTTTTCGATTTCCGGGTTGTCGTGTAAATCGGTGGTCGAGAAGTTCTTTTGGCCCGAGTCCGGGTCGACGCAGCTGTGGCAGGGGCACGAGTCGCGCAGCCAGAGATGGGACACGGCAAGTTCATCCCATTCCTGGTCCTGGAAACGGAACCTGAGCTTGTCCTCGGACCATTCGACAACGCCACCGTCGGATTGTGCCCGCTTCCAGTTTATTTTGTGGTGGTTTAGTGTGTTGTTGGCGTTGGCATCCTTATGGTTGGTGGGAGAGGATGCAGCTGGTCGGCCATGCGGATTGTGGTTGGCAGGGGATGTCTGGACCCCGCGGTGCTGCTGCCACAATCGAGCCGAAGCCACTGCCGGCGGCACCACTGGCAAACAACGTGCAGCTGAGATCTGCGCAGACCGTGCAATACGTAGTAGTGCTCTCCCCATAGTGGCCGACTGCGAACAAATTCGTATCTTCTAGAATGAAGGAACGGCTGGGCAGCAGGTCGTTAGGGGAGAGCGATTTGTTGGAGGAGTGGCTAGTAGTTATCGGTAAAGCTCATCCACATGCTCATGGACCGCGGCTGTGCGCGGCAAAGGCATCGTGGAATTAATTATTGCAGGGGTCTTTTAATTCTCCGCATTCGGCCACTCATATGACCGGGGCACCTTTAAATATCGCTGCGGTTCCAGGTTCCGTTTAAGGTACATATTAAGGCTGTATAGCTACATAATAGCATAGGTATGTAACGTACTTGCATAACGAGTGGCCCACCATAACGAGTGGGCCACTTTTCCCGGACCTCAACCACCTCGTGTAAGTCAATTCAGCCACAACAACTCAAATCAATTGAAACTACTCGGTATCACCATCTTCAGATGTCTCGCAAACTACTTGACATGTTCGTGCATTGTGGCCGGGCTTCTTGCAGTTGCTGCAGAGCCGAATGCGTGGCCCACCCACTGTTATACAACCACTACTCCCGACGTTTCCTCGCAGTCCTTATCACCAAGTCCCCGGTCAGCCATCAAACCCTTTGCCTCTTTAAACTAAGTGATCCTCCTTCCTGCAGACGCGTTTTCTTTGTCCTACGGCGCTTGCTTAGTCGCTCATTTGCTGTACGAAGTTCCTGGGCCTCAGCTCGGAGTAACACCATTTCATGTGCCAATTTGAGATGCTCTTGGCCTGCAAGTCGATGATGTCGAAAATGTGAGTCGGAGAGCTACCTTGATGGTTCTCGATCTTCCGCTTGAGAGTGATGGAGCTCTTGGTCGCGTCGTACGCATTGGATGGGGTCTTCAGGGCCCAAGTCGAGGCTGTTCCGGGACGCGAGTTTGGAGGAGATGGGGTAAGTGGCTTAGGGTCGAGGCAAGAAACTACCAATTCAGGGTCAAAAGGAACAAGGCCAGTTGCTCTAAAGCCCGCTCGTATGTTGTTCGCTGTGATTGAAGCGTGAAATGCCTCGACAAACGCGTCGAAGAAGTCCTCCTTCGTAATGTGGGTGATCTGCATCCGCATCATCTGCTCAATCCGCTTGCCGTACGAGGCCTTAGCGGACTAAAACACCCAACATCAGAGGCTGGAGAAAGTGGGAAGAATGGGGAGGCATGCAAAGTGTAACAATGTTGTTGGCCTTGCAGAAATCTTCGAAGTCGACCGAGTGGTGGCTTTCGTGGCCGTCAAGGATGAAGTCGATGTACCCCTCTCGTACGGCGTTTGGTAGCCTCGTCGAAATGTTTTAGCCAATCGAGGCCAATCTCATTTGTTGTCCAGCCATTTCGCTTGTGTGGACTCTCCATTCGGGCTGGAACCGGCTGTCCTGGTACCAAGGGAGGAGGTGGTTTTTCCCCTTGACGACAAAGTACGGCGGCACGACCCAGCCATCCGCACACACAGCTTGGATCACCGTAACCCACTCTCGATTGCCAGGCTGCTTTGTGCGAGGCCGTCCACGTCGCTCGGAGCTCGTCACGACCTTTGCACTCGAAAGTATGCCCATCTGGAACCCAGTCTCGTCGAAGTTGTAGATGTCCCCCTCTTGGATCGCGTATTTGTCGATTACGTTGCGTACGAGCCGAAACCACGCGTTTACTACGTCGGGATCTTCGCATTGGGCCTCTGTAATCGATTCGGCGTCGGAAACGCGTTGTAACCTTGGAATGTCGCTTTACGAAACCGTTTGCCCATCGGGGTCCGACGCGACGCGCCGCGTGCGGCCCGAAGGCGATCGGCCATTTCTCGAAGGTCCGAGAGCTGGGGCTGAAATCCTCGCGCATCAAGGTCGAGTACCCTCTCAAGAAGGACTTGTTCCTCCAAGTCGGTCAATTTTCGAAGGTTAGCTGGTATTTCTGGTCGTGGTTGCTTTCCAGCGCGTCGGTGTCGCAGTGAGCTTCGTGGAATCTCGTAGATCGTAGCAGCCTTCCGTACGGAAAGTTTAGAGTCTTTTTTAAGAGCTTCAAGCGCAAGGATTATACGACTCTCTTTTGGAAGAGGTTCCATTTTGCATTGTGAAGGAAATTCGTGATGAAGTTGGGAGGTTGCAAAAGGAAGAAAAGTGGCCCACTCGTTATGGTGGGCCACTCGTTATGCAAGTACGTTAGTGATATTGAACAGGAGTGTGCTGTGCTGTCTGCAAAACTGCCAGACCAGCCACCAAAACACAAACCTACAGATCCGTAGACCTGCTTGATATGGGGACAGAACACAGGCTCGGCTGCATCAATGGGTAAACCGAGAAGTGTCCCCCTCTGATCAGAGAGAGGCGCATGCGCACATGCGCTGCAGGTTCTCACAGATGCGCGGGCACATTGCGTTCCAAAAGTCGTGATTAAAGTGTCTGATTCCTTGCTCCCTGACCAAAAGATTGAGCCGCCTCAGGGCCCCTTATATACAATAAGAACGCGACGCGGAAACGGGAAAACAAACGCTCCCTACCCCTGAACAGGCCAGGAGGACCCAGTTCCACCTACACTGGGGCATGCCCCAGTTCAATATCTCGCAACTCAACAGTCAACACCCAGGCTTCAAAACGCGGCAGCCGCTTTCGACGGCCTTGTAAAGCCCCCTTCAGCAGACGCAAAATTACCTATCTTGTCAAGTGCCCCTAGTGGCAATGCCGCACAGGTCTCGATTGGCGGGAAATACCGCGTTGCAGTGTATGTCGGAACGATTGGCTGCGAGTCCAATATGGCGAGGCTCAGCTCCAGGCTCTTTGGCCCCTCACTTTTGACAACGAACACCAGGTGGTCCCAATACCATCTTCCCCTAGACCAGACGCAATCTTCCAGCTGCCCGTGACCCCGACTACGGGCGTAGCCGATACCGGGCAGGTGCTCCTTTTAGAGGCCATCACTAGGTATCTTTACGCTTGTGACCGCTTGATAGCTCGTCTCTAGACGTGCGCACTTGACAGCAAAACATCCGTGCCAGGATGAGCAGCCAAGCCCTGAAAGATGCATGCGGCAGCGGCAGGTCCCCAACACAAGCCCGGGGCTTGATGGTTGAAATGGCGCTCGAACAGGCATGCCCGCCAGAATACTGGCGGACCCTTGACAAGACGTTTCGCATTCGAGGAGTGCCTCCCCACTGGGACGCCGAGGGTTTGAGATCGTTCTTAGCAGAGCATCATCAGTCAGCCAACCCAATCGTAAAGTCGCTCGCCCTCGAGCTTGACGGCCAGTCCCGCACTGGTACAGTCATTTTTCAGGCTGCCGCCCCACTGCCCAAGATGCGTATCCTGCTGCCGAAACCGAGCGGGAGCCAGCTTACCCCTGACGAATATCTCATGTTTGACGATGATTTCCACGGCATTACGACCTTTTATTCACCGCCACCGAGAGACCACAAGGTGGAGTGAGTGACCCAGCGAGCCACACTATAAACGAGGCAAGAACGGCGGCCCGATGCTGATTGTTCTATCATCATTGCAATATCAGGTCTCGGCGGACACGCCTTTGGGTCCTTCAAAGAGAGAGGCGGACCTTACATGTGGCTTCGAGATGCCCTTCCATACCATCTCACCCACGAAGACACCGACCGTTCGATGGCACGAGTTATGACGTACGGCTACGAATCGACGGTTGTGCAGAGCAAGAATATGCAGAATTTGGAGGACCTCGCCACATCTTTCCATCATAGCTTACTACCATTGATCGCTGGGCGCAGCGTCAAACCGGTCGTCCTGGTCGCTCACAGCTTGGGAGGGTTGATCATTAAACAGGTGAGTACATGGTCGGATTCCTAGAGAACTAAAAACATCCTTAACACAAGGCAGACCATGATCACTTTGTCGAAATCGAAAAAGGAGGACGACTTGAAGCTTCTTCGAGCTGTGTATGGGATTGCATTCTTTGGTGTTCCACACGAGGGCATGGACATCAGTTCGCTTATACCCATGGTTGAGGCGGGCCCGAACGTCTCCCTGCTTCACTCCATCGATCGTATCAACTCGCAAATCCTCAGCATCCAACAACGGGAATTCCACCTGGCGCTCGGCGAGAAAGGCTATTGCGAGATCGTATGCTTTTATGAAACGCTTGAATCGCCTACAGCACAGGTACCTCTGTCCGTCTTTTGTTGGCGGAGCACACACTGACTCCAGCTATACAGTTTCGAGATGGCAAGTGGGAGATGAAAGGACCCTCCGCTATCCTAGTGACCAAGTTCTCTGCAACAAACTGCCGTCCTTGGGAGGATGGTGCCGAGCACATATGTGCCGTTGCGCGGACACATTCAAACATGGTCAAATTCGGCCCGCATGATCACGAGTATGACAAAGTTCGCGAGAAATTGAAAGGTCTCGCGCGACGGGCGCTCACGATACGCCGTCGAATTCAAGCCTCAGAGACAAAGTGTACGTACGATGCATGTTACTTGAATGACCAATGCTAATGGGCTTTTCAGTTCTTGTCCCGTACAACCAAAATCCCAACTTCGTAGAACGAGCGGAAATCCTTAAGGATCTCAAACAGCAACTGGGCTTCGGTCAGAGGCGAGAAACACCAGGGCCAAGAGTGGCATTGTATGGTCTAGGCGGTGTTGGGTAGGTCTCTTATTATCACTGGAGCGTTGCATACGCTAACACAATTGCAGAAAAACACAAATTGCGCTGGACTACGTGCACTGGCTTCAACAAGAGTGCCCGGAGGTGTCTGTATTTTGGGTCCACGCAAGTAGCGCCGAGCGGTTCCGTCGGGATTACACTTCCATCGCACAAGAGTGCCGGATTCCTGGCCACGACGACCCAAAAGCTGAGCCGCTAAGATTGGTTATGACATGGCTGCGAAGCAAGGACCGCGGCCGGTGGATGATGGTTATCGACAATGCCGACGATGCCGAGCTCTTCGGCCGGCCCGGAAATCTCGGCCAGTGGGTTCCTGAATGCGCACACGGGTCAGTCCTGGTGACGACAAGGAACAAAGTGGCTGGTTCGAGGCTCACCCGAGTCGGATGTCTGATCGAAGTCGGGGGGATGAACGAAAGCGAGTCTGAACAGCTACTAGGAGACAAACTCAAATCAGACGATCCGGATCCGAACGACTTGACGAGGCTTGCGTCGAGACTGGAACACCTACCCCTCGCCCTCGCCCAGGCTACTGCTTTCATTCAAGAACAAAGCATATCCGTCATCGAGTACTTGCGGCTGCTAGAAATGAGCGACCAGAACCTCGTGTCTCTACTGAGTGAAACGTTTGAGACCGTTGGCAGAGACCCGGAGACCCTCATACAGTGGTTGAAACTTGGATCCTTTCGTTCGAGCAGATTCAGCGACAGGACACCTTCGCAGGCGAACTTCTCTCGCTGATGAGCCTCTTCGACAGGCAAGCCATTCCAAAGGAATTTCTATCCTCTTATGGCGAACAGCAGCAACCAGGGCAAACGCCAAAAGAAGAGATGCAGCTGGTCAAGGCGCTAGGGGTCTTGAAAGCCTTCTCTCTCATTATCGAAGACAAGGACCACGGCTTCGACATGCACCGGCTTGTACAGCTGGTAACTCGGAAGTGGCTTGACGAGAAAGACCGGATGCACCAGTTTGCTGAACAGGCATTGTTGGTGGTATCGGATAATTATCCATTCGGTACCTATGAAAACCGGCCAACATGCATTGCGTATCTTCCACATGCGTATGCTGTACTGAAGTATGAGGGCATAATAAAATCGAGGGACGAGAGGTTGGCAAGGGCGGCGCTTCTAGCTCGTGTTGCAAGCCTTTTCTTCTATCAAGGCCAGTGGAAAGAGGCAGAGAGCTTTCTCATACAGGTGGCAGGAATATACAAGGATATACTGGGAGATGAGAATCCCTCCACGTTGGCTAGCATGCAAAATTTGGCGTTAACATACCGAAACCAAGGGCAGTGGAACGAAGCCGAGGGGCTACAAGTAAAGGGGCTTGGCATTTTTTTGAGGGCCTTTGGGAAGGACCATATCGATACACTGACTGTTATGTCCAGGCTAGCGGCAACATACTTTCATCAAGGCCGGTGGAATGAAGCCGAGGAGCTTCACATACGAGTGACGGAAACAATGAAGAGGGTACTCGGAGAGGAGCATCCCAGTACGCTAATTGCAATGGGCAACTTGGCATTAATATTCAGGGCTCAAGGCTGGTGGAATGAAGCCGAGGAGCTTCAGGCATATGTGATGGAAACAATGAAGAGGGTACTCGGAGAGGAGCATCCCAGTACACTGGTTGCAATAGGAAACTTGGCAGTAACATTCAGGGCTCAAGGCCGGTGGAATGAAGCCGAGGAGCTTCACATACGAGTGATGGAAACAAGGAAGAGGGTAATAGGAGAGGAGCATCCCGACACACTAACTAGTATGGGTAACCTCGCCGTCATTTGGAGGAGCCAGGGTCGTCATGACGCGGCCCTGGACTTGATGCGCCAGTGTGTCAAATTTCAGCAGCAAATACTCGGCCCGGACCATTACAAGGCCGTGTCTAATTCTTCCTTATTACGTGAATGGGAAGTGGAGGATGGTAGTTCGCATCAGCCCACGGTTGGTATTTTGGTATGAAGGGCAATGGTTCAGTCTTTTCTCTACCTAATTAGATTGACACTTCTCAACCCAACTTCAAAGTATGCTAGCTAGCGAAACCAAGAAATCAGCGCTGCTCATGAGCCGCGCCAACGTCGGGATGGCTACTGATATGTGTAATCATTTATCTGATCGCTATGTGTGAGCATAGTATGTGGATGCAGGAATAATCCTCAGAGTCCTTGTGTACTTGGGGAGTATGCAGTGGACAGAGATTCTACTTACTCGGCGCTGGCCTCGGCCGCGGCTGCCGCCACCTTTAACTTCTCGACCTTGAAGGTTGTCACCTTTTAAAAGTTGAGCTAGCTTTAGGATACGTACCTCCTTCTCCACCATACTCTGGGGAGATGTGTCTGTTAGTATGGCCATCACTAAAGGGCGCGAGGCAAAGACCTACGGAGATCTTCTCGAGGACACTTCCCTCGCTCGCTTCGTACTCCTAAGCTAAGTCAGCAAGTCTACAATGATGGGTGCAACCACGTACGATACCGCCCTCTGGCCAAAAAAGGTGAAGTCCAAATGAAAACAGGTTTATGCAAAGGAAAAAGGAGAAGAAACAAGAAAAGAAAAGAAGGAAAGCAAAAGACAGAAAGAAATGAGATAAAAGCGAAAGAAAGAAGAAAGGAGACACAAAGAAAGAAGGAAGGTAAAAGCGATAAGAAAAAGGAAAAGATGAAGAAAAGAAACTCAAAAGATAGTTAGAAGCCAAGTAAATGAAATGTAAATCGAGTAAAAAGAGCTTCTTTAGTTTGAACAATCTCTATACTTCGAGCATCTGCACTTGGTGTCCGGCCTTTTTTGGCCAATGTGGTGAATACATACCTTCTGTTTAACTTGCCACGCCTAAACCAAACATTGCACGTTGATTAGAATCATATCCTTGTTCCTCCAGGGGCAGGATGATTGAGTAGATGGTCGGAACTTACGGCGGCCTCTTTAGCGCATTTCTATTTGCGTATAATAGGTTAGAGATCGGATAAAACTCTGGGTTCCGGACCTATAACCTTACCAAGGACTGTTCTTTGTGATACTGCAATCAATCTTTAGTCGTTACATAGAAGGCTTAAAGGGTTTCGGCGCGCTTACTTGCACCTGACGCTCGTGCCACTGTGCCAAACATGTTAGTTCTATATTTTAAAGGTGTCCATGGGGGATGTAATATTTACTATGGCCTTCTCGGTTAGGTCCTGGAACTCAAGGTCAGCCGCGACATAAAGAAACAAGGCGGAGGGGCTCTTACTTCCGCCTTTTTAGCTGCAAACTAAGGGGATTATGTGTGAACGGAGGCTCCTCATTTGACCTATTAGAGACAATTATAGGGGGTTACTTACACCCGCTGTGAACGGCTGAGGCAGGATGTCAGCTTTAACACAAAGCTGTAACCATAGGAAGATTGTTGGTGCACAAGGGAGCTAACCTTGAGTTGTGCCTTCTACCAGTAAGAAGGGCTAGCCTATCTCGTCATGCTAATTGACTGCTTCTACGCCTACGCGCGCGTGGGGGGGAGGGGGGGGACGAGGTTGGGATATGCTAGGTGCACCTACGGGTTTCTTGGGCTTAGACCTGGCGGTGTGTTCAACCTTAGCAGGGCGTTTTGGATAATAGTTGTCTTTCTAGAGTCATCTGTCATTAATTTGATGTCCCTCCAATCGGTGTTTGTTGTCGGCGCCGTGGGAAGACACGAGTTTGCGAAGGGAGGAAGCGGGGCCACTTTGTTGAGCCTTGAGTGGTTGGCAATGGCTGGAGTCGAAATTATGAGCGGGTAGTAGATGCAGGTAGGTGACCTTACAGGTGCCATATCTGTGAACCAAACTCAAGATCAGCACCGCGAAGCGCGGTATGAAGGTTTCCGGGATAGGTAAGCTCACTGATCCGAGAGAGTTGCTGCCAAAAGAATGAATATCAGCTTAGAACTCCGATAGGTCTAGATGGAGAGATGGATTTGACGGATAACAAAAAGCCAACTCACAGTCATTTGAAGATGGACTACCCGAAAGACTAAAGATATTGTCCCAGGGGCATACCGAGAGGCGGTTGTGGCGGTGTTGCTGTTGATGGTGGTGCTGCCACTGTTGCTGCGGTGATGTGATGGGGGATGGCGGACGGGAGCCTGGAGCTCATGGAAAAAGACTGCACACCTGACCTGGTCCCACTCAAAGTTGCTCGTAAATTTTCAGCACACTTGGGACGACAAGGAAGGTGCATCTAGGGGTGACCGAAAGCTTACCGGTTGGTGACGGTGTGACCTCAGTTAGATACTTTTAGTTGCGTCATGCGTACATTAGACCGTTCTTGCTTTTTACGCACAATGGCGGTTGGCCGGGACAACAGAACCTCTCTCCTAATCAACGAGAACAACACTCCATCTAATGAGGATCGGTCACCTAGGTTTTAGGGTCTAATATTTGCTTCCGTCGGTGGACCCTCCGCCTTATGCCTATCCAACGACTTGATTGCCAACAAGATGCCCGACACATTTTATTACTTTCCCCTCCTGCCATTCGAGCCCAGGGACCAGATATGGAAGTTCGCTCTTCGTCCAGCTGCTCCAGGGGCACATATATTCCGCACCTACTCTCAGCTGTTCAACTACACGGAGCCGGAGGGGTTCTCGTCTGCATTCCAGGCTTTCCACCCGTTTATCCCGCTGTGGTGCTTGGGGGCTCCCCGCTGCCTACCAAGGACGAGCACATTCACACAGGAATCACTGGCACTGGCGCCCACCTCGTGGCTACGTAACAATCCCTCGGCATATCTTATCGACAGCGGGCTCTGGTCAGCGTGCAAGGAGTCACGTCGGGTTATAGAGCACGCATTCCGGCGTCCCGAGTATCATGGGCATCCTAACTGGGGTATCTCAAAGTCTGTCATAGACGAGGACAACCGTGGCGATTCGCAGAAGCAGAGTTACGGCCTCTTTGCTTTACCGGGGGTTACGTCATATGCAACAAGGGAAGGCGACGAGCGACGCTTTTTGTCGGTTATGCCGTATCGGGATTTGTTTATCCTCCAGCCATTCAAACTTTCCGAGTTTTATGGAACAGGGATAGGCACTATCATCCATTTTTACTACCCAGGCGGCCTTGCACGACCCAGCCTTGAATGGTGGGCTAACTACCAAATCGCCCTGGAATATGACCCCTTGTGGGACAAGGCGTCTGCAGCCCCATACAACTCTACGGACCGCCAAGTTATCGAGCATCTGATTCCTCACATTGCGAATGACTGTATTTTAATTTTCTGGCTCATCGACTACCGCATCAAGCCAAAGTCTACAGTCAGGGCAGGGGTAGAAAGCGGCGGGTCGCCCTGTACGGGGCGGAAGGTATTCTTGGGAAGTGACCGTCGCTATGTCCAAGTGCTGCCCGAGGAGTGCCCGGATAGCAAAGATAGCTATCAAGATGGTGGCCCATGGGCTTTTATACTAGCACTCGAGAATGCGCTGGCCCTTTATGAAGACGCAGGCGAAGAATGGTCAACGCTGAATCACTCCATTGAGTTTGGGCTTCTCGCTTGCGAGTACATGTAAGAGTCAGGGACGATCTTTAGTGATTTCTGCGCTAGTTGGATGGGGAGAACAGAGACAGGGAGTACTTGCTGGACCAGAGAAAATTGGTATGGGGATCGAGATAAAGAAGTTGTATATACAAAGTTAAACCTTTAAGTATTTAGAAAGAAGCCAAAAAGGGTCACCGGATGTCCGCCCTTCTCACAGCTCACTGCACTTAACCCCCTCCACGCACACCTGCCTCAGCGCAGTCCACCTCAAATCTTGCCAAACCCAGCCGTGTTCACCACATTCTTCGCCGTATTATAATCCGTCGCCGCCGCAATCGTCTTGCCCGCAAAGTACGACAAGAACGACGTATCCGCCCCAGCGAGCGCGCCCGAGCTGCCGAACCCGTTCGCCTGGCACGAGCGGCCGAGGTACTGGGAGCAGGCGGTGCTGCTGCTGCCGCTGGCAAACAGCCTGCCCGAGCCGCCGGCCTCGAGCGGCGTCTCGACGTTCTGGAACACGCTGCCCTCCACGAGCACCTTGGCGTCGCCGCTGAGCTCGAACGAGTGGCCCTTGCTGTCATGCCAGTAGTTGTTGACGGCGTGGAGGAGCGTGTTGCCGGCGACCTTGGGGGAGCGGCCCGACATGTGGTAGACGTAGTTCTTTTGGAAGGTGATCATCTAGGGGTGGTTGTGTTAGCGTCCTCGGTTGAGATTGCGTGTTGTCCAAAAGGAGGAACTTACGTCGTTGGAGCCGGTAAAGTACATGCCCCAGTAGTGGTAGCCGTTGCAGGTGGCGGACCAGGAGGTCTGGCCGTCAAACTTGCAGTTGGAGACAGTGACGCGGCCGCTGGGGTTGCTGCCCAGGACCAGGTGCTGACGGCCGATGAGAGAGGTGGTGACGTGATCGATCCAGATCAGGTCGGTGTTGTCCAGAGTGATAGCATCGCCGCCCCAGACGTACTGAGGGTTGAGGTTGGTGATGTGCACGTTCTGGATGATGACGTTCTTGGTGCCGCTGACCATGCGGATGCCCTTGCCCTTGATGATGCCCTTGTTGCCGACACCGATCAGGGACTTGTTGGACTTGACGGTGATGCCCAGGATGCCGGCCTTGTCGTACTTGATGTTCACCTTGGGCGCGTTGGGCTGTTCGGTGTTGCACCAGTTGTTCTTGTTGATGGCAGTCTGGCAGCCGGACCCGGTGCCCCAGGGAGCGCACCCGCCCTCGGTAGCAGTGCCCTCAGTCCCGGTGAAGTCGAAAGTCCGGTCAAGCATGATGACACGGGCTTGGGAGTCGCCGAGGTATGAGACCAGCTCAGAAGTGGTCTTGGGGTAAACGGGGCTGGCACTGCCACCACCCGTAACGCCCTTGGCAAAGCCTTCGGCGGCACCGGTGACGGCGGCCACGGTGTGTGCCAACGCCGCAACGGCGGAGAAAAGAGTGAAAGACCGCATGGCGTTTAGACTGACAAGTTAGCAAAGAACGAGCGTGGGCCACCGAGAGATGGGATGGGACGGCAGACATACAAGAAACGAGTGTCAACAAGGTAGCTGGTTAAACGTGAACTCCTCGACGACCCAACGGCCATTCCTCCAAGCTCGAGATCTTCGAGTCTTATACCTCCCCACGTGTCTCCGTAGCACCGATAGGCGGATAGTTCCGTCTACCGGCTCCGCCCGTCAGCCCTTCATCGACGTCAGCTCCGCCGCCATGGTTCGCCCAAACGGTATCCTGGGGTGCATCCTGCACTATCCGGCACATCTTCTTGGCTGTCGGACGGCGTAGCCGGAGCATTACGAGAGCAAACTCTCCGCCGGGTCGTGGCTAGCGGGAAACAGGCCCGACTGTGATTCGTGGACCCTCCTGAGCTCGCTTTCCGAGTTGGGTTTCATCACTCCACGTGCGGGTCCACCGATGGGCTTCAGGGGTTGATTAAGGAGTGTTTGTGTGGAAACCTACACGTTCGGCTAACGCCATATGTCGTCGTTTTCGGCGCAACTACCGCAATGGTTACGGAGGAAACGAGTCTAAGAGATCTCAAACTCGTCGGCGCTCGATGCTCCGACCATTCTCCATGGCCGGGATAAACGATGCTGCTCAACTCCTGGCTCAAGCCTTCGTAGCAGCTGGTTATTAAAACATTATTCAGTACAAAACGAAAAGGGGCAACGCAAAACAAATTTCTTTGTACGAACACCAAATTTGGCTCCGCTATTAAAGATGGTGAGAATTCGAAGTCGGGAGAAACTCCAAAGAAAGAATAAAGAAACGGGATGGTCGCGTGTTTCACACCTCGGACCCCTGCACGCGCGTCGGCGCATTCCTGTTTTGGTCGTGATTGGGGCGCTTCTCGCCTCGGCCCTCCCACTCCCGCTCTTCAAAGCGTTGGGGAAACTCTTGCGAGTCAAAGTCATATGTCGAACAAAAGAACGTATCGGTTCTATAAAAGTAACAGTTGTATGAAACACCATTCACGACTTGCCTAGTATTTTCCCTCCTTTTTCCTTCTTTTCTTCTTCGTTCTCCTTTCCTTTTTTCTTTGCTACTTTTCTAGCTCCTCTTTTTCTTGTCCTTTTTCTCTCTTCTTTATTCTCACTTTTTGTCTTTATTTCTCTCTCTATTTCCCTATTTCCCCATCTTCATCTTATTCTTTCTTCTCTGCGATTTCTGTTTCTCTTTCTCTTCTTGTTCTTTGATACACGCAAAGTATCAAAGTAAATAGTCTCTTTCCAATAGCTAGCAGTTATCCGCGTACCTCTGTAGAGCTAACCTTGAACACTCCCCCTTGACATTACCCATTGTTCCAACTCTTCTTGTTGATAGTGACACAGATGTGATGGTGCGTGTGTTAAACCATTGTTGCCCAACTGGCAGCCCAAGAGGTGGTGGTCTTGATTCTCTGAACCGGAGGGTGTCAAAGCTGGTGGGGATGACATTTGATACCGATAGTCTAGAACAAACACCATTGCGCCTGGCTGCGACGTACCCCGCACGATTCTGAGTGTCTGACAGCCAATGGCCCGAGCAGGATTCAACGTCTCTCGTTTCGTTGGCGGACGTAATCCCGAGCTGCTGCCGCTTCGACCCGACCCGGAGAGATGCAGGATGCATAACCCTATTTGGAGCCAACTACTGGGTAAGCTCTATTGATCGGCTGAGGGGATTCTGAGACACCCATGCCGGATTCCGTCCGTGATTTTGCTGTGCACCCTCTTTGCACGTTATTGTCTTCCTAAGGAGAGACGATTCAGGGCTTTTTGGGGAACAGGGTGCTTAACATTTAAGTCCTCCAAGTTAAGCCTTGCAGGAAAGCCTGGAAGAGATAATTACTCGTTTGGTTGAGCGCTCAGTAAAAATCTGAAAGTCTGAAATTTGAGACTGACGTAGGTATTACACCCCAGACACAGTCCAGACGGTCCCCTGAGCGGGGTATGTCTAAGAAAAATCATGATTCGTGTTAAGAACGTTAGCCACTGCGGAACTTGAACAAGTGTCAGTATATCACGCCGGAAGTCAGCTAGCCACCGGCATGTATTCTTACGGATCGGGAAAGTGGTGTTGCAAATGAGCAGCTGAAGCGCAGTTTCCGATCGGCATATGCATGATTTTATGCAGGGCACACGCATGTTGCTTCAGCTCGTCGCCAGGCGCGGCCTACTTGAGTGCCCCTTGGTGCAGAATGGAGAGAACTAGGGGAGCTTGGAGAGGTTACACATCTCCGTTCCCCGCTTCCACAACGTCATGGTCGGCTATGGCGGGTTGAAAAAAAAGAACCTAAGACAGGGTGGATGAGACGACTGAGGGCGACGTGTAGCCTGGGGCGATGGAAAAGAGAAGTCATAAATAAGGGGAAGACCACCCCTTCCACCTCTCAACCCAGATCTCACATCACCCCGGGCTGATAGTTCGCTCCAGCCGGTCAGGTACCTTGGCTCATCACACTTTACCATTCCTCATCGCTGAATCAGCTATGACGGCAAACGTCAAAAAGCTCGATGAAGCCCTGCTGGGCGCCCAACGCGGCTTGCTCATGCGGGCTGTGTTTGGGCAGGCCCTGACCCTCTACCTCAAGGACAAGGGGCTGGAAACATGCAAAACCATCGTCGGCATTATCGGCGAGATCAGCAAGAACATCGCCGACAGCCACGACGGGAGCGGTCTCGTTGCCGCTTTCTCCCCCGAGCTATGGGGCAAGTGGCACCACCGGACCATCCCCATTAGCACCACGAACATTGACCGTTTCAAGAAATTCACCCTTGACCAAGGCGACGTTCTCATTTTTGTCAAGGCCCCTGACCACAAGACGGCAGAGGCCATTGTCGGTTCTGTGCGTGAAAGGCTTAGTGACCTATCAACAAGGATGGAAGAGGTCAAGATGGGCAAGCGGAAAGACACCAGGATTATGGGAGGCCGTTACGTGGACGGCATCACCAACCCGAACGACCCCATCAGCCTGGCTGAGGACATCCTGGTCGACCAAACAGACAAGCGTGGCGGACTCATCGGGTCGTGCTTCGGATTCACCCAAAAGTTCGAGTTCGACTGGCCGGGCATTGCCACCCAAGCCGCCGACACGCAGGATGAGATGATCGGCCGCAACCCAGATGGTGCTGCCCTGCCCCAGCACGCTGTCCACTCACACGTGCACCGCGCGGCAATCCGCAACAAGAACGGCGACCAGCTCAAGCTCCTCCGGCAAGCGCTGCCGTACGGTTCAGATCATGAGCACGCCGGCCGGGAAAAGGGCATCATGTTCGTCGCGTTCTGCAACGAGCAAAAGCGTTTCGAAGACATCCTGCAGAACCTGATAGGCGATGTCCCCGAAAGGCCGGTCGACAGGCTCATGACGGCGGTGCATGGAGTCTCTGGGGGCTATTGGTACGTACCCTCGGCCGACGAGCTGAAGGTGACCCCCGTGACCGGACCCGCGGATGTCTACGAGGACCCCCATTGGGACGTCACCAGTCCCAACAACGACTATCTGTTCTACAACTCGCAAGACTACCTCCATAGGATGGCCGAGGGCCGGTACAAGGAGGGCGACCCCCCTAGCCGGCGCCTTCTTAGCTTGATGGCCAGGACCTTCTCGCATTGGCGCGACTCCTGGATGAAGAAGCAGGTCTTTCCAAGGCTGCCACACTTGGAAACGAAGGTCTCCCCCGCAGAAAAAGCCAAACTGGCCACCATTCCTGTCCCCGTGCGCAAGGGCATGGCGAACCAAAAGACCTTGGCCGAGTTGCTTTCGGACCCAAAGAGCCCCATCGCGCAAGACAACGGCCTGCTCCGGATCGAGGCCAAAGAACTTATCGTCGGCGTCATCCCGGATTTTACCCTCGGCCGGGGTAAAGAGGTGATGCCCTATCTTTCCGAAGACGAGACCATGGCCGCCTGGCTCAAGGGCTCGCTCAACGAGTGGTCCGCCATGGGTCACATCGTGCCAGGTTACGAGCTTCTGGTGAAGGATGGGCTGAAGAAGATGATTGCAGACATACAGAGCAAGTATGATAAGCTCTCGGACAAGGAAAACGCCACAGGAAGCTTCTATAAGTCTTGCATCATTTCCCTTGAGGGCGTCCAAGGGTACTTGAGAAACTGGGCCACGATCGCGGACCAGGCAGCCACCGCCGCGACAACGGCATCCCCGGATGACTCGGACAACATGAAAGACGTGTCAAGTAGACTGGCTCGACTGGTCAATGATGCGCCGGAGAGCTTTCAGGACGCTGTCCAGCTCATCTACTCGTTCCATTGCTGCTTGCACCTAGTGGGCGAGCTGACGCCGTTCGGACGTCTCGATCAAATCCTGTATCCCTTCTTCCTAAAAGACAAGGGTAAGTCGGTTGCAGACCCGCAGGAGATCATCGACTGCCTCTGGGTCAAGATCGGAGAGAATGCCTTCGTCAACCGCGCCTTCATCTACGATTACGTGACGTACGGCACTACGGCGGTGTGCGGCCTCGGCGGCAACTTTCCCCAGGGCGGCGGTATCAACCAGTGGGTGCAGCAGATCACGGTTGGTGGGTACAAGGCCACAGACAGCGAGACGCCTGAGTGCGGGGCGAATGAGGTGACAATGCTCTGCCTCAAAGCAGCACGGCGTATCCCCGTCAACGCTCCCACCCTGTCACTGCGAGTGTACAAGGACATCCCGCATGAGTACCTCGACGAGGCAGCCAAGGGGATTTTGTCTGGAGGTGCTCAGCCTATCCTGTACAACGACGACAAGCTGTGCCCTGCACTCAAGGACTCGGCCACGGAAAATGTGGTGGACTTGAAGTGGTCGCGTGATTACGCCGCCGACGGCTGTTACGAGCCCATGCTGGCGGGTGCTTCCGAGTTCACCTTCAATAATGTGGCGCCACTGCTGGCACTGGAGCAAACTCTCAACGAGGGCGCCACCTACGGCGAGGCCGGACCCGAGCAGCTGCGCGGGCTGAAGCAGACATTCCGGTCTAAGCCGGCTAAGGAGTTCAAGACCTTCGATGACCTGAAGGCGACGTTTGTGAAGCAACTCGAGTGGCTCGTCGTGCAGTGCTACAACACTATGCTTGATGGTTACGGTAACCTCGCCAACATTTGCCCCTCGCCGCTGCTCTCAGTCCTGATCCAGGGCTGTGTTGAGAAAGGCCGAGATCTGACCAACGGCGGCTCCAAGTTTCACATCATGGCGCCGCTGTGCGTGGGCATGTCCAACACCATCGATTCGCTGTACGCCATTAAGAAGCTGGTATTTGACGATGAAACGGCGCGCGTCACGCTCCAGGAGCTGGTCAAGTGCCTCATCTGCGACTGGGGTTACAACATGATCGAGCCGTTTGAGAACCAGCTCTCGGGCACGGCTGACGCCTCGGAGCGCGGGCTACGCTACTCTGAGCTTCGCAACGCGGCCCTAGCACTGCCCAAATGGGGGAGCGGTGACAAGGAGGTTAACGACCTCGGCGACTGGCTGGTCGAAACCTGCGTCGACCTCTGCGTCAAAGCCATCCGCCAGCCCAACGCCACTATCAAGACGCACCTCGAGGACATCAAGAAAAAGTACGGCGACGACTTCGAGTTCGTCATCTGCCCGGTATCGGCACATTCGAGGGCTATGTCGGCGACGGCATCCCCTGCGGCGCTTCCGCCGACGGCCGACGCAGCGGCATGCCCATCGCCTCGGACCTGTCCCCCGTCCCAGCAGCACAGGACCTCCCGCCAGCCCGGCATTCCGCAACATCTACCAAGCCATGGAATCCACCAAATACAAGAGTATCGAACACGGCCTCTCCAATGCCTCCCCCGTCGACATGAACATCCCGGAGTCCTTCCCCCTGCCCGACCTGCAGGAGTTTGTCAAGAAATACGCCGCCGGCGAAGTTGGCAGCAACCTTATTACGCTGACCTGTGCGGACCTGGAGACATACAAAAACTCGGTGCGCGACCCGGAGAAGTACAACCTGATACGGGTGCGCATGGGCGGCTGGACTGAGTTCTACGCGACCATGTTCCCGGCCCATCAAGATCAGCAGGCGCGCAGGCAGTATTTCACGCCGTGGGAGTCGGGCAAGAAGCACGCTGATGGGAAGAAGATGGAGGTGGTGTGGAAGGATGAGTATGCGAGGGAGGATGCGGCGCCCAAGCCGAGGGTCATGTTGAATGAGTTGGAAGTGAGGAGCTGTGGAAGAGTAGTTGTTGGTGTCTTGCCTGTCAAAGCAATTTCTACTGTTCTCTGCTAAATATTGCCTGAAACTTCAAACTTGTATGTATGTCGATCGCGAGAAGCCCAGGAGCTAGTGAGAGGGGCAAGCAACCACATCTCGCTTCCATCCCGCTTCAAGTGCGACCCTTCACACATGAAACACTCTGATTGGAGCTGCATGGCGGCTTTCTTTCCTGTGTACCCCGCAAGGTCATGCGGTCATACACGAAGCAACACGAATCATGTGGGTACTAGCCTAGAGTCGGGCAGGAACTCGTTGCCACCTGGTTGCTTTCAACAGATTGCGTTACATCGGGCTCTCCGTACCTCATCTCATGAACCAGAGCTCAAGTTTTGTCGGCGTTATTGTCTCCCTAACTCAAGCACAACTTCCACGTTCAAACGCACGCAATCCATCACTTACAGCAACCCCAAAACATCAACCCCTGAAACCACTACCCCCCTCCACCATGGACCCCTCCAAGCCCATAACATTCTACGACGTCGGCTCGGGCCCCGCCAGCAAGCCCTTCGCCCCGAACCCCTGGAAAACGCGGTACGCGCTCAACTTCTCCGCCGTGCCGCACACCACCACCTTCGTCCCCCTCCCGGACATCGCCCGCGTGCGCGCCTCCCTCAACCTGCCCCCCAACCGCAAGCACCCCGACGGCAGCGACTTCCCCACCCTGCCCATCATCCACGACCACACCAGCAACACCCTAGTCGGCGACTCCTTCGACATCGCCCTGCACCTGCACGCCCACTACCCGGCCACCCCGCCCCTGTTCCCGCCCCACACGGTCGCGCTGCACCGCGCGTTCAACGCCCACGTCGACGCGCTGTTTAGCGCGCACGGTGCGCCCCTGGCTGGGTATTATCTGCCCTTTGACCCGGCGACGGCGGAGCAGTCCAAGAAGGAGATGCTGGGGCGGTATGGGCTGAGTTCGTGGGAGGAGCTGAAGATTGAGGGGGAGGCGAGGGTGGAGAAGATGCGGGGGTTTGAGGAGGCGTTGGGGGGGTTGGCGAAGTGGTTTGTGAAGCAGGAGGAAGGGCCGTTTTTGGAGGGGGCGGTGCCGATGTATGCGGATTTAGTGATGGGCGGGTGGTTGATGTGGTTGGGGTTGTTGTTGCCGAAGGAGGATTGGGAGGCGTTGAGGGGGTGGAATGGAGGGCTGTGGGGACGGTTGGTGGATGCGTTGGAGAAGTGGACGAGTGTTTCGTGAGTTGGTGTCCTTAGCAAGGGACGGCTGTTTGTGGTTCTGTGAGGGGGGAGAGCGTGGTGAGAAGGCTTATGGTTGAGAGATAGCTAGGGGTGTGTTAGCGACTAGCAAAGGTCAATTCGGAAAAAGGGGTCATATCAAAACTGTGTTCAATTGTGAAGTCAACGGTTCAAATCGCTATCAAGAAGTGAAACGGTCTACTCTACGCAGATAAAACGCCTAGCCTCACAACGCGCCACCAGCCCAAGCATCGAACCACCTGACGGCCTGGTAAAAAGCGGCCTCCTTGCCGAACTTCTCCTGGGGGTCGGAAACGTTTCCGCGCACGCCAAACCCGTGAGATGTGCCGCCATACAAGGTGAATTGGTACGGCTGAGCGGCGCTAGCCAGCAAGGCCTCCATCTCAGGGCGTCTCTCGGGCGGCATCATGACGTCGGTTTCTTGATAACGATCGTGTCAGCTTGGGGAAAAAAAACCAAACGCATTAAGGAGGTGAAAAGTCTTACCAGCGGCAGCAACACTGAGGACCGTGAGATTGCCAAAATCTCAGGATCCTCTCTAGCAGACTCGGGTGCGCGGCAAAGCCCACATCCACACCACCGGCAGCCAGCACGCGGAAGGTGTAACGGCCGCCGTAACAATAACCGGTCGCCGCGATCTTCTCCACGCCCGTTGTCTTGAGGTAAGACACTGCCGTAGCCAGGATGGGATCCGTTGCGTTGGGCCCGTGCTTGAGAGTAAACTCGGTCGCGTTAAAGCCGGGGGTGTTGAAGTCCAACGGGGCCGGGGTACCATTGAACATGTCCGGCGCGACGACCAGGAAGCCCGCTCGGGCAAACGAGTCCGCTAGGCTGTGATGTTGATATTTAGTCACTCTTCTTTGCGTTGATACTGCTACGAGGAGGCTTGACGGCGCACACACAACACCTGCCCTCCGGTTCAAGCAACTTACAGCTTGTTCTGCGCGAGCTGGATGCCAAAGACATCCGTCATATACAAGACGCCCACTTTGGGGTTCTTACACTGTGGCTTGGAGATGTAGAGATTCACTGCAAGACGGCAGGTCCTGTTAGTGCACTGCCTTGGCTCTTCCTAACTCGGCAAGGAAGCACGGTATATCTGACCTCCGTTGTATTTCTGCTCGGTCCCCACCGGCTCGCCCGTATGGGCGATGATTTGAGGGTTATCCCCGTAGGAGCAGCTCTTGGCACACACAACCGAGGCAACCGAACCTGCGCCCCAGAGGAACAGGGTTGTCAGGGACGTTCGCATTCTGATTGCTGATTGGGGGGATTGTCGAAGGTGGGTGCAAGAAAAGAAGGGGATGGTGTTGTTTGTGTGCCCGCAACCTCGGGATGGAATCACGATTTCTGGAAACAAAAAACAACAGTTCAAGTTCCCATCATCCCACCCGTTCATTGCCGTGGGGGGCACCCGAGGATTATATCCCGACCCCCTGTTGGTTGTTGGTTGTCGGTTGGTTCATGCCTCCCATGTTCAGAGGGAAACGAGGGCAGGCCTCTTCGATAGCGGCGTTGCAATACCAGCAATATTGTATCTCGCCACGCCCGCGAAGCCCAGAACGTGCTGACGGATGCAGCAGCCTTGATTCCGCGGAGCGGGGTCTGGAGGAGGACGAACCCGTGTGTTGGTGTGAAAAGTTAGAAGCGGGCCAATCATGACCATGGTTCACCCTCCACTTCCCGCCCGCTTGCGCTCGTTCCCCCTGTCCCCATGTAAGACTTTGAGGGTTCGGCCTCGGCAAGCGAGAGAACTTTCAGAAGAGCAGCTGGGGAGATGAAAATGGCACTGTTGCCTTCGAGGGTCCGGGGAAAGCCTGACCTGAAGCGTTGACATGCAGCTGAGAAGGCAAGGTCGCAGGGTTGTGGTGAGAGGCAGCTGGGGAAAATATATGCAACGACAGCTCTGTTGCTCACTGCTTCGTTACCGGGTAAGCACCTGGTGTGGAGTGAAGGTTGTTCGGCTCTGCGGCTCGCCACATCAGCCGCATGAGCGAGATTGCACACCCTTTTCAGCGCACGCACAGGCGAGACATTCTTGACCGGTCGCCTGCGATGCATGTTGGTTGAGTCCGAGTTCTTGTCTATGAATACACGTCCCGCCATGTGCATCTCCACTCAGGTCGGGTTTCTCCATATGATCAGATTCTCACGACGGTCCACCTGGGTCGATCCCACGCTGCGGTTAGGCGACTTGTTGAAAACAACACGGTCGGCATTCAGCAAGCTGGCCGCTGAGGCAACGAGGTGATCATGGGCTCTCAAGGACCTCTGAACCAAGGCGACCCCGCCGGCGCTGTATTCGAAGCGTACCCTTTGGCCCCCGTGGGCACCTTTTTGGGCATCGCTTGCATCACGACGGGGCTCCGCATCTACTGGCGGATTCGGCCAACTTGGCGTATTGGCGCTGATGACTTCACGCTTGTCTTCGCCCTGGTAAGACCCACCCCGTCCCGAGCTAAGCCTTGTAGCGTTGGCGGGTTCCCGTCTTGGGCTCAAGGACAAGCTTGATCAAGGACGTCTCGTTGTGGAATCGATACATGTGGCTAACACGACTTGGCAGGTTCTGACTATTGTTTGGTATGGCATTGACGTGGCAATGTACCACTACGGCCGGGGCATCGCGGGTTTTATTCCAGACCCTTGGCTCATGGGCCCATTGATCGTGGCAGACGGAGTGCTTTGGGTATGGGGGCTCAACGTCATCCGTATCTCAGCCGCTTTGCTGCTTCTCCGGCTCAAGGACTCGTTGCCGTGGAAGATGGCGCTTTGGACTGTTATCACCGTCCAAGCGTGTATGCTCGTCGTGGGCACCACCATGCATCTCGTCATGTGCCAACCCATCTCGGGTCGGTGGGCGCCTACGCCAACAGCAAAATGCATCCCTGTGCCAAACTTTATGATTTATGGCTACGTCTATAGCGGTAAGCCTAGTTGCCATCCTATCCACGGCAAGCCTTCTCACTGACCTTGGCTCGTTCCCCCGGCACCAGGCTTTACAATCGCGTCCGACTTCACCATCTCGATCCTGCCCATCACCTTCATCCGCACCCTCCGCCGACCCTTCTACGAAAAGTTTCTCATTGGCTGCCTCATGACTGCCGGACTGGGCGCCACTGGTATTGCCGTCGCCCGCTTGTTCCTCATCATGGGTTACCTCGGCAAGGGGGTGGCCAGGATCAACGCCTTACAGGACTTCCTTTGGGGCATGGAATTGACGATTGGTGTGTTGGCGACCTCTCTCCCAACGCTTAAAGCGCCAGTACACAACCTACTGCAATCATGGGGCGTGCTGCGGTCCACCTCCAGCAGTGACATGTCGCCCGACAGTTTCTTAGACGACCTCACCAACGGACCGCACGTCGAGAACCAGATGAGACAATGGAACTCGCTCGTGCATGGTCTCCCTCCCCGAGTACCGGATGAAGGGGAATCTGGCAGTTCATTGGAAAAGAATGCATCTGTTCAGAGAGGGGATCTCGGCTCAGCAGGGCGCTGAAGTTGGAGGGATCGTGTTACGAGTTATGACGGCATTGGTTAATTTGCATATTATAATATAATACTGGGTTTCTGTTCCTTTTGCATACACTGCCCACAGTTAACTAGGTACATGTATTTTCCCCTATGGCATCCAAACCGGTTGACTGGGATCCGACCACTCCGCGTTCCGCCCCGGGGTTTTGGTGATAAGAAGGGGTTTCTGCTTGCGACCCCTCCGAGGCTTGCTAGTCACGCCGTCCAAGACGACGTAACAAATCCGAGTGCTTTTAAACCAGGCTCTGGGGATGATCCGTTCCACATCTTCGTCACCGGGCTTTTTGTGATCTTTTCCGTCAGTTTTCGTTCATTCAAATATATATGAGTATGTTCAGGTGTAGTTAATGTATATACATTCATCAGGTCTTATTCCCACCGATCAAACCCGGCAAACAACAAATTTGCCGGCTTACTCCAATTTCTACCCTAGACTGTTGGCCCCCTAACCCCGTGGCTGCGAAGAAGAACAACCGGAGAAAAGGGCCATCACAGACCCTTCTCCGAAGTACCAATCAGAGAGCCCTTCGCCCACAGCGCACTCATTCTTTAGGGGAGGAAGTTGCTAGCCGGCAACGATTAGCCGGACCATACGGCCGGGCCGGGCATGGGGAAGTCCTTGTAGCCGTTGTAGATGCTGTATTTCGCGTAGCCGTCGCTGGCCTTGTAGGCGCCAGGGAACTTGACTGTCGGCCCTGGATTGCCGCTGCCCCCGTTGACTACCTTGATCTGTAGGCAAGCCACGTAGTGTTCGGGCTGGTTTACGTGCGAGCGGTGCACGCCTGTGAAATGACAGAGTTAGTTGGGGGTCCTGTCTGTGGGTGGTTGAGGAGAAGCGGGGTGGGAGGGGGTATCCTGACCGATGTGCTCGAACCGGGCGAGGTACTCGCCGTTAGGGGTGTTCTTGGGTATCTTGGCTGCCAGCTGGCTTTTGCCGTTGCTGCACCAGGCATTGCTGTTGATGGTGCTGATATCGGCGTTCTTGTTGCAAATACCCTCGTGGAAGATCTTGAACCAGTCACCTGATCCGTCATAAGCCTTGACATTGTCGTTCGGGGCCCGGGAGAGGTAGACGAGACTCGGACCTATATACAGTATTAGTTGACTAAGTACACTTGATCATCATGGCCAGTGTAACAAGGAACTGGATGAGGTTTATAGCGTAGTAGCCGCGACTCACCAGGATGCTGAAACTGGGAGCTGGCCGCGAGACGGACACGGATCTCATCGCCAGCGTTTACGGTCAGAACTTCGGTGCGGCCGGCGTTGGAGAAGGCGCCCTGGTTGCATCGAGAGTCGGGCCCGTCGATGGTTGAGCCATCGCGAAGGTCGGCGGCAGGGTTGGACGAGAATTTGATGGGGTTGTATTTTGTTTTCCGGGTTGACTCCCGGACATATTTATACGTGGGCTGAACCGCTCCGTTGACGATGTTGGTGTCGAACCAGTAGTGCGCCGAAACCCCCTGGGCCACAAGGGCGGCAATCGAGAAAGAAGAAAGCTTCATATCGATGGTGCAAAGAAGAGGATTTGGGTAAAAAGGTAGCGGACGGAAACCTCTGCAGCTACAAATTCTCGATCACGGTCTTCTCGGTGGCCGATGGAGAACCAGGTCCTTGAAGTTCTTGAAGACGGTTATGCTAGTGATACTTTATATTTGAAGTTGACACGTTCATTCTGTCAATAACTGATGACTCCAACTAGCAGCCCAACTTCCTGTGCTTGATATCTCACCGTAAACAGCGTTATCGGAGCGAAGAAACGAAAGAATTTCCCACGAACCATGAGTCCACAGCAAGGGATTGCGACAGCCCCTGAGATCCTTGGCGGGTTCCGTATCACGCCTTGGACCAAACCTGGGCTCAAAGTAGAAGAACGGAGGGGTAAGCCGAAAGGTGCTGGTTGGGGGAGTTTCTAAGTCGAAGCCTGTTTTCTGGGGTCAATATTGTTTACCCATTCACGAGTTGGGTCACCGTAGTCCGACAGGCGCTGCAACGTCACCCTCATGCAACGAGGAATCATGGTAGGCGCGGTTAGAAGACCCTCCGGCAACACTGGTGGGATTGGGGAACTGGGGTTGTAATCATGACCATTAGGGGACTGTGGGTTACGTGCGGAGAATACTTGGGTTACTCGTCCTGGGAGAGGGAGGCGCGGTACCCTATACAATCAACGGCGGCAATTTGGACCATTCTGCCGGAGAAGGGGGGCGCAATATAAATGTCCGAGCCTGTTGCACGACGAAGTGGGCTAAAATGTAACAATGTACTATACATGCTCTGGATTCTCATCTCTTCAACTCTCTCTGCTCGCGGAATAATTGGTACTCGAAGGAAAATAATCGAGATACTCCAGTGAGCCACCAATGAAAGTGTAGCAACAAGTTGCCAATGAACGAGGCCTTGACACTGTTTTTCTAATTGAAGCAATAATTATTTACACGGAAGATTGTTGTGTCCGTTGCGAAAGAATGACAATGTCCGCGTTGGTCATAGTCAACGGGACCTACCTCGGTATCCAGCAATTCATGCGCCACGGTCTCAGAACGGCGTACCTATCATGACAAGCTACTAGCAGCTATCTCCATGATGCTGGGCGCTGAACTGGAGAAAGGTGTAAAAAGAGGAAGCGCTTGAGCCACGGAGGTGACGAAAATCATTGCACTATTCCCTGTAGCTTTTCCTTTCAAGCTTGCCTCGCTTCTTACGGCAACGGCGGCTTCAGGGCGTATCAGGCAGTATTTTAGGTTTATTGGCGGAATTTTAGAGGCCGTAGGCTAGATCTCAGACCATTGTTCTGGGGCACTAGGACTTGGAGTTGTCCACCGTCTCCGTTTTCCTACCTACTCGGTATTTTAAGTGAGGATGAAGAGTCCGAATGGTGTCAACCTACTGCGCCCGGTATGAAAACCGGGATCCTGTTGTTGGTTTGCCTCAGCCACAGCTTTGGCTCTGCTCTATAGTGCTACTGCATTCTTGCCGTCCCCCTTTCAAGCCCAAGATACATACAGCGATAGCCAAGATCGGCAGTGTTGGGCACCTCCATCCACATTCATCTACGGAAAGGTTGGTTTCAAATCCACTAATGGCCATTCCCGACGGTTGAGGAAGTCTAGAGAACGCCATCTACCGAGCCTACTAAGCACCAACCTTGAGGGTCAACTATGGTGGAATGTCGACGAGTATACAGACGACGATGTTTGGTATGCTCCTGGCTTTGGGCCAGAAGACGTCGTTAGTTGGGTACTGGGCTTGGTTTTCCTCGACGAGTCCTCAAACACTGTTATCAAAGTCACCCGGACCATGTGGGCGAACATTGTCTGCTACGTATACAAAGAGAACGCAAAGTGTACGAGAGATTTCAACAACGCGGCGGCCATCACGGGCTCGGCTCCTCTTCTACCACGGAACATTTGAACCCAAATTCGAATGGACTAGCCCAGATTGACAACAGGGGCCAAGGTACGCGGAGCACTGGTAACAATGACTAGTAGTGGCGAGCATTCTATTGACGGCCCGGCAACATCGACCACTCTTGACTCTTTGAGCCGAGGTTCCTGGTAAAGAAAACACTTCCGCAGATCAGGTGTCTGTATATGGCACCAGCTTCGTGAATAGATTCGATTGCCTCGGCAGCATGAATAGCCCAGCGTACCTAGCCGTTGTTCAGAGCTGACTTCGTTTTCTCCAAGGTGTGACCGCAAGCTGCTATTTGGGGCGTACTCCAAATGAACCCGGACATGAGTTATGAGGACACAACCGGCTAGCCCGCTTACAATGGGTTGAAGGACACAGAAATCCGTAGTCTGTACCTAAAACGCCAGTCTCCCGAGACAGTACTTTTGGAGGAGCTGGGGCCGCTATCAACAACTGCTAGCACGACAGATATTGTAAGGCTCGAGCAGTTCTGGGGGGTCTGAGAGTTATCTACTCATTGAATTCAATATTGTATGACATGGGACCGTGTCAGTTACCGCACTGTCCCTCTTCTGCTGAGTAGATCTGGTAGTCTGAGAGTAAAGAGAGCCCCGGGTTTAGTCAATTATAGGTAAGGTACCTAGGTAATCAAAGATAGCCGCTCGCTCCTTTCCACTGAACACTGTGCAACCCCTGACGTCATCCAGCCGTTCCATGCTTCTTTTGCCATTTGCCAACCCCTAAACTGCGCAACCTACAAAATACCACAGTGATTCAACATCACCTCAACAACACCACTGTGGGATTATTAAGTTCTTGATCCTTTTACTTCTCACATATCAGATCAGATATCAGATCACATCTCAAATCAATATGAATCCAAATCCCCTCTCGGATCGCGAAAAGGCGCTGGAAGACCAGTGGATCAGGGACAAAGAGTGAGCCATTTACGATTTCATGTTATTTTGGTCCACATTCGATGTAAGAGGCTGACAGGCCGCAGGAAACAAATGGCCAAGGATAGGGCTGCAAAGAAACAGCAGGAAGCCAAAGACGCTAGTACCAACACCGGAAGCAAGGGACAGCAACAGTCAGAACAGGGGCAGAGCTAGGACTCCATTAGACAGATGTCCATCGACCAAGAGACCAAGGCGTTCAGAGAATGAGACAGCCTTATGGTAGTCGAACGGAGCCAAGTCCGTTCTTCCATTTATAGTTCCATCATTACTAATAGTTGTTCATCCACAAAGCGTGAGCGCACAAGTTTTCTACCTTGGTATGTCATCCAAACTCATAACACACATTTCAATATCCACCAGTCGTCCAGGGGCATAACATAACGTCCGAAGATGTGCCCAAGGCCATCTGATAACATCAGTTTGACCCCCCAATCTCAATCCTGTCCATCTCATAACCCCCTGAACTGCCACTCCGGGGCCTTCTTCCTTCGTACTTGATCTCAATCTCCTGCGTTTGCACAATTACTCCCTCTGTTGCGGCTCCGTCAGGTGGTGTGCTCCGACCAGAGACACAAACCAACACCCTCTGACTGCTGTTATCGACCTGAACATCCGGCGGTAGTCGATGTGCGTCCCCTGTCGGTGACCCTCTTGTCAGCGACTTGCTTCCTAGCCTGGCACTTTTCCCGAGGTCCCATATGTCCTTCCAAGCTCTAGGGGACGTCTGACTACGTCTTAGACCGGACTGGGTTGGTGCCTGTGTTTTATCGCCATTCTCGGTCACGGCAGGGGCCGCTATCTCCACTGCAACCGGGCTATGGACGACCTTTTTTGCTGTCTCGCCGGTGCCGTTAGACTTGGGATAACGATAGTGCTCTAGCCCAAAGGTTCCGCTGATCTCGGTGGGCGTGACGTCGCGCAGGTCGCGGAAGAGGACGCGCAGCACCGGGATACAGGACGCCATTATGGTCGTGGCGATCTCAGCCGTGGCCAAGGTCAACAAGTAACACCCGTCATCTGCGCGAAAAAGCCATTAAAAAATACCATACAAATGGAATAAAAAGAATGGTGAGACTTACGAGTAAATTTCTTGGATCCCATGTCACGGATATGCCCAGACTTGACAAATGAAGTTATCCCGGCACTGCAATACACCTTTCGTCAGCCACCTAAAACCACGCACCCCTCACATCTCGAGTCAACAGTTGAGGTAGGCACTCACAAAACACCCATGCTCATCGCCACCACCACCCCAATCTTCTCCTTCTTCCGCATCCTCAACCCCCACACCAAATACCACGGCAACAACGCAAACACCACATCACACACTCCCGACAACACGGCCGAGAACATTGCATACCCATTACTGACCTCCAACTCCCAACACCTCCCCTCCACCCCCGGCCGCCAATTCTTCTCCACCGGCTGGCACTTCACCCACACAAACACCGCCTGCAGCCCCATGGCCACGTTCATCGCGATCACCGCCGCCGCCAGCCCCCAGCGCAGCCAGCCGCGCGTCAGCCGCAGCAGAGTGATGCCAAACGCCGTCTTGCTCCACACGATGGCTAGCACGGTGAAGGTGGCGCCGAGCCCGCCGCCCTCGAACGCGATGCGGCCCATGTGGGGCGGTGGGATGTCGCACGGGTAGTGGCCGAAGCCGAGGTTGATCACGAGTTGACACATGGTGCAGGAGGCGAGGAACATGGTCTGGTGGGGTGGGGAGGGGGTGTTAGCTTTGGGAACGTTTGATGGAGAGGGGGGCTATTCTTATTCGAAAGGGGGTTAGAGTTGGAGGAAAGATAAAGGGGAATCAACGTACCCAGCTAACGACCAGGACCAAGTCATCCCACCATATCCCGCGCGACCGCCATATTTTGCAGTAGATGCGAAGGGTAATGAAGGATGTGGCGGGCGGCGAAGAGGGCCCAGATGGCGGCTGCGGAGCTGGGTCCAATGTTGGGTATCGGGCCAATTTCGAGGCCGGCGAGGCGGCGGGCACAGTAGTCAGTTCGGGTCATATTTGCCATGTCGAGGAAAATTGGGTGATGGCGGTGTAGGACTGGGTTCCTGGCGGAGGAGGAGGAGGGGTCCCATCACGCTTGTGTTGTTCGAAATAGGTCTTGGATAAGGTATTCTACGGCGTTACATTAGGACAGGCCGTGAACGAGCAGAATCAACCCTGTACATGCTCGAATGTATTAGACCTCACCAGATCTTAATGACATAACATAGGCCCGCACAGTCTGATAGACACCACTAACAGGTACTCATAAATATCGGTGTAAAAGTTGGATTCCACCGGATTGTCTCACTTATGAAGTACACTAGCCAACCTGTAGGGAGTTCCAAGTGTATGGATCTCGATGATCTGCAAAAGGGGGAGTGTCGTTCTAACGTATTGGCCAAGCTCGTGAGGGCGGTTTTGGGCGGCTGAAGGTTTAAAGTTGGAATCTTCCGATGCAAGTCGCGGAACAAAAAGAGTTTGAGCAAGAACACCACCTTAGAAGCTGGAAGGCGGTAGGAGCAGTTGTCTCATATCAAAGCTGCCCGAGTTTTGGTATTCGGCATGGTGGAATCACAGACGCGGCCCGACATGATCATGCAAGCCGAAAAACCGATATTTCGACCAACAACGCCCGAGTCGAGACCGTTTCGTGGGGTTGGTGTTGTTTGTGGCCCTCCGTTGACCGTCATGGCAACCCTGTCCTTGCATTCCATCAAATGGCAGGCCAATATGCCGAAGCTATAGCTGTCTCGGGCAATGTGGCGTCAAACATCAAGTGCATCTTTCCCACAATTGGCTCATGGCAGTTGAGTTTGCTCATTTAGGCTTCTTTCAACTCTTTCCCCCTCGATCTAGGGTTGACGATCATGCTGAATGTGCGCCAAAAAGGAACGAGATGCAGAAGATTTGCAACGTCATGCCCGAGTTGGTGTGAAAAAAGGCTTGATGTTTCCAGCCATGCAACACTTTTCCTGTCCTTGGGAGTGCTGCCTACCAACGTGGCACGGCAGACTACCCGGTCTCAAGCTGCAGACAAGTTAGTGTCGGATGCACGACTTCCCGCTTCATACCGTCCGAATGCCGAAGCGGCATGTTACCCTTGATGAGCCCAACGGGCGACGTGCAGAGCTGTTTGACTTCAACTTCTCAATTCGCCGGGGAAAGCAACGTGACACAGCGAATGTCTACCTCTTGTCCTTGCAAACTCTGTAAATTCCCCAAGAGCGTTGACTCCGCCCACTGAACTGACACTGTCAAGCTCCTCCACGCCCTTGACATCCAGAGGCTGTCCGCTGAGAGGTGATCTACGGGTCCATATTGCTACAGCGGACCGGGCCGAGCTCGGATACTCGGCATGACCCCTAACTACACAGTCAGCTTCAACTTCCATTAGAGTTGACATTGTGCCCACATCGAGTCCTCACCAAGACCACATGCTGCTACATGGGGGAATCCGGCCGGGCCGCTTTCCACTTCGTCGCGTGCACACATGGGGCACAGACGTCTTCGTTTCCCCGGACCCCAAAATCCCCAATATTGGTGGCACTGCTTATGATCCACTCTGCACCGTCCCCAGACTGATTTGCTCAGTGTTTTCTGTTTGGGGGTGCCAAGTCCTTCCGAGTACCAGGTCCCTCGAGGGATGGCGCAGATCTTCCGCGATTTCGCTTGGAGGATTCCTTATTGGCCCACTTGGTGTCAAAATGATTGGTCCGGGATTTCTTGTGTCTGTATCTCAAACCACGTTTCCAGGAACATCGGCAGTCCGGTCGACAGCACCGTCGGCTGAGTGTTGTCTTGGGTTACAATCGATCCAAAGCTGACGACGTCTAGCCGCGTGGCATTGCCGCATGGATAATTGCGTAGAATGTTCCGTGTGGGGGCCCAAAGCCGAGGAAACCTAATAAAAGCGTCCAAGTTAATAGGTTCCCGAGTCCCTCTCCTCCTCAGGGCTCACCCAAGCAGCGTACCAGCTTCCATAGTAGGGTTACCTTACTCGGCCGGCACATCACCACAATGCGGCTCACATTCGCCCTCTCTACCACGGCAGCCGTCTTGGCCGCTGCCGCCCCGCATGCCAAGTGCAAGAGAGCCGCTCTTGACGACTGCCTCGCGGCCGCCGGGGTCCCGGTTGACACGCCGGATTCCGAAGACTGGGAGCTCGACGTCAACCCTTTCAACCAGAGGCTCCCGTACCTCCCCGCTGCGATTGCCACCCGACCACCGTTGAGCAAATCCAGGCTGCCGTCCTGTGTGCCGCCGAGGTGGGCGTCAAGGTGAACCCTAAGTCGGGCGGGCACAGCTATGCGTCCTTCGGCCTTGGCGGCGAGGACGGTCATCTTGTCGTGCAGCTCGACCGCATGAACAATGTCACGCTCAACAACGAGACCCAGATTGCGACGGTTCAACCTGGTGCACGGCTCGGCCACGTTGCGACGCTGATCTACGAGCAAGGCAAGAGGGCTTTCAGCCACGGAACCTGCCCTGGGTATGTCTTTTAATGTCTGACGGAGTTTTCTAATACTAAACTTATTCCCATAGTGTGGGCGTGGGCGGGCACTCACTGCACGGCGGCTTCGGCTTCAGTTCGCACTCTCACGGTCTGGCAGTGGACTGGATTGACTCCGCGAACGTTGTCCTCGCCAACGGCACTGCAGTTACCGCGTCCGCAACCGAGAACAAGGATATTTTCTGGGCTCTCAAGGGTGCCGGATCTAACTTCGGAATTGTTACATCCTTCCAGTTCAAGACGTTCGCCGCGCCGACAAATGTCACTGTGTACCAGATACGGCTTCCGTGGTCCAACTCGACGGCAATCGTGAAGGGCTGGACCGATATCCAGGAGTGGCTGGGATCTGGCGGCATGCCGGAGGAGATGAACATGCGCGTCCTCGGCGACCGCTCCGGGGCCCAGCTGCAAGGACAGTACTTTGGCAACGCCACTTCGCTGAGGGCCGCGATTAAACCCCTTCTCGACACCATGAATGTGACCCTATCGAGCGTCAAGGAGACCGACTGGATGGGAGCCTTTAAGAACTATGCCTACAGCGCCCAAATTGATATCACCCGCCCGTACGAGCAGGTATGCCGTATCCCTTACACTGATTAACCCTATAAATCGAAAACTAACACCAGCGAACAGGTCGAGACGTTCTACTCCAAGAGTCTGGTCACCCCCGCGCTTCCCAAGGATGTGCTGCAAAACGTCGCGGACTACTGGACCAAGGTCGCCCGGCTGAACAACCGGTCGTGGTTCATCATCATCGACCTGTACGGCGGCCCCAACTCGGCCATCACCAAGGTGCCCACCTCGGCCGGCTCGTACGCATACCGCGATCCCAAGAAGCACCTCTTCCTCTACGAGCTGTACGACCGCACCATGTTCGGCGACTACCCGGAAAACGGCTTCTCTTTCCTCGACGGCTGGGTCGGCAACTTCACCCAGGGCCTGGGCAAGGACTGGGGCATGTACGTCAACTACGCCGATCCCCGCATGAACCGCACCGAGGCCCAGGACGTCTACTACAGGCAGAGCCTGCCGCGTCTAAGGGAGATCAAGAAGCAGATTGACCCGACCGATCTGTTTTACTATCCGCAGGCTGTTGAGCCCGCGGGTCCGTAGATGAGGATGGAGGGGGGGTTGTCTGGAGCGTCCAGAATTCAAAGTATATTTAGGGAAAGATGTACATAGGTTCTCAAGACTGTATCTATGTAGATGCACATACCAGAGACTTTACGCTATTTGAAGTAAAGGGCCGTGAAGCTGTCCTATGACCCACGGTTTGAATTCATGGGATTTACTACACCGAGGCCATCAGGCTAGTAGACTGTAGCCCCGCCGAATTCTACCTAGAACGATGGAGTGCCAGGTCCATACGTTAATATTCCCGGTCTTCCATTATTCTCGTCCCTTTTATTATTACTCAAATCAGTCAATTGCAAAAGGGGCATGGCAGCCATGATACAACTCTGGGGGTTAGGGTTAACACCCTCCCCTGAGTCGTGTCCAGTCGTTGCCCGGGCGATAAGAGACTTGGGGTGTGGCCGATTTTGTTGTTGACTCGGCGATGGGGGCGGGGAAAACGCTGATACCCCGACTACGAGAAAGGGAGGCTGGGAAGCAACAAATCCCAACAGAAGTTGGCGGATTTGTTTGTCCCTGATACACGGCAATGACGGAAAATAATTCATTACGCTTGATTTTGACATTCTATCAACCCATCAGTCCCTGCCAAGTAAAACTACCTACTCGCTGAAGTCAGAGAAGATGAAATAGTTGTATTGCAACAAGCCTCGCTTTAATTCGGCCCCTCCATACCCTCCATACCCTGAGGGATATGGTTCGCATGTGGTGGTCCCCACACAGCACGAGTGATCCTGATTGTCATCATCATGTCACACATCATGCTGACTCTTGTCTTTTCTCCCATTTTTCTCAGCTTCCTTATTTCTGAAGGGTGTAGAAATGGCTGGATTCTAGTGACTGTTGACTCCTATTCTCCCGTCGTTTCCAAGCCAGCTCGATGGGTCAGGTGAGCTGCCAATGGTCCGTTGTAAGGGTAGAACGAAGGGAATTCGTGAGGCCACAAAAACGTCGTGTCCGTGTTGTCATCCGTGCGCCACGTGTAGCGCGCCTCATCCAGGTACACGAGCGGCTCGGCGTACATGTTCACAAGGAAGCAAGAAGCGCACGGCCGTCTTTTGAAATTAGGGTAGCAGCCGTGACAACCTCCGTTGTCCTAGAACAGAGGCATTGGGCCAGAGCGCTCGCAATGTATGCAACAAGACCAGCCGTAGGGGATGAGACGGTCCGTATCGAAGCATAGGCCACCGAGCAGACCCAGAGGAATCTTTGCGTGATCGTAGAGAACACTTGTGTGATCCTGACTGCAGTCGCAAGGTCCTTTGGTGGAAGGTGACCGTGGGAAGATGAGGGATGTCTCCGCAACTGGAAGCGCGTGATCCGCATCACCGCCATGGGGGGCATGTATCTCGTGCCACTGCCGCGAATCGTCCTGATCAAGCTTTATAAAGCTTAATCGTGTGCGGTAGTGGTGTGCAATCTGAGTGAGAGTGTATCCTGGGTGTCGGACCTTGTCAACAGCCTGAAGGCCATTGGTACTCAAGCCTCCGATCTTCTTCAACCACCCCTGGATACCATCTGGGTTGCATTCAACCTTGCTACACCGCCAGTACACCGGTTCAGTATATAGACTTGGTTGAATTAGTATTTGTCCATGTTGGACAATTTCGTTCTGAGGCTGCGCGTGGTGTCGGCTAGCTCCAGCGAGTGCATTGGAGGTTGAAGAAGTAGAGGGCTCTAGGTTCGGTAGGTACATCGTAATGTGAAACAAATTCTGCGAGATAATGCCTAACTGATGCGTTGGTTCTTGGCGTCTGGCGCAGGTGGTGTAAGGACTTTGCTGATTTTACATGTCTCTGGCTGGTGTGAAGTTGGGCTCCAGACAAACTACCCCCAGAACAATTTCATGCTTTACCTTCGGCGTGGGAAGCCGTTTCCGTGGATGCATTGGAGGCAGTCACAGCCCCTACCTAAGCAGTCAACCTCCTGGATGGGTGCTCCTGCTCACACCTTCGACAGTTCTACCAACCCCCAACGGCAGCTTCCCGTTGATGCTGCCCCTGACTAACCTTCCGAGTTGTTACGCACTAAGATGCGCGTCGTGGAGTGCCACCCCAAATGTCGAGTTTCTCGATGGCGGGACAAAGAAAACAGCCTCCTTTGAAGGTCCCCTCTTCGGGTTGCACGGAGGCCGTCCGGAGGCGTACCTACTTTGGGCACCTTCCATTACTCGCGGCCTGACAAGCGCCACGACAGGACAGGGCACGTCATTGTATGCCCCCATGTGATCCAGTTGTAGACCTCCTTACTCCGATTCTGATGGTGGATTTCGGTGAAAACTGACTTATTGCAGAATCTGAGTCAGGGGCCCAATTGGCGATTTCTCAAAACAGGAGGCAGTCGGCAGCCAACACATACCCGATTGGTCGAAACCAGAAACAACGCGCAGAGCCCTGCTTGGGTGTCCGCTATTTCCTGCCGTAGGCCTCACTGCCCCTAGGCCTCAATGCAGATCTGAATCCCGGATGGGGCTGCTCGCCGTATTGCCTCGTTATCGGCCTCCAGGAGTCTTACGAGGGACTTGGAGGCTGTACGCCGGTCTCATGAGAATGCCTTCAAGATGTAGCCTACGGCCTCACTGGCACGGTCATGGGGTCTTTGTATTTGAGTTGCGACTCTCGCAGCCATGTTGGCATCCGAAGCTGTTGCCAAGGGTCACCGGGGCAAGACAGGCCTTTTCGCCCTTGTTGTTTGACAGCGCCAGTCTCACACAATACCGCATAAGGTATGCTATCTCCGTTCCATCTCTGTGCATCGTAAAGTACTGGCCAGCGGTGCGTATTGATACAGATCTAACTAGCGCAGACTTTTGCCACTGCCGCTCAGGGGCGCATCAGCACCGGGAAGCGCCTCGGGCACCCAAGCTTCTGACCACTCGGAGGATAGATATCCACCATCCTTGTTGGTAAAGTGGTGAAGATGCCTCTGCACTCATCCTCTCATGGGAGGTCCAGACATGGGTCTCGTGCTTCTCGAGCATCCAATCCCGTTACCGCGGGTTGGAACCCAGACCAAGGGACCATCGACCCCCGGCTCTTAAATCTGCAACACCCCACCGCGGATTTCTCAGCGGAGGATGCCTTGACAGAGCCTTCTTATTATGTTAGTACGCCGTTTCCAGTATCTTACGGCGATTCATCTTCCTCGCCTTGGTCTTTCCCCACCCAGCAGCCTTACCCAGGGCCGAACCAGCAGAGCCCTTGTCTGTCAACACAGAGACATGGGCGGCTCGGATGCCAACAATACGGGGATCGACCCGGACTTCGATGCGAGCTCTTCTCCCCTCGCCATGTCCACCGTTCCGAACACCGACTCGCCTGCGTTTTGGTCCGACCCAGACGCCTCGCTCCTTTCCCAGGTCTCTCCAAGTGGCTTTGGAACCGCCCAGCCGCCTGACTATACTGACCCTCTTGCGGCTCAGATCAACGCCGACCCACAAGCCGTCGACTACAGCCACTATGCCCATGATCCCGCAAACCAGTCGTACTGGCCGCCAGACAGCGGCTTTGCACAGGCGGGGCCATCTTCTGTTCCTACTGCCACCGATATGCCCTACCCCTGCGACGAGGAAGGCTGCACGAAAGCGTTTCAGCGACAGTGCGATCTCGAGTCAGTTCATCTCCTTCCCCTTCTTCCCCCCCGCCGGCGTTTGTATTCCGACAGAGAGGCTAACCTGTCACCTCCCATGCAAAGCAAACACAAGAACAACCATTCCAAGCGTCGAAAATGCGACATTTGCGGGGCAGGGGGCGCCGAGAACAAGGACCTCTTCCGACATTTTTGGACACGGCATCCCGACGAAGCCAGGAGGCGTGGGTATCCCAAAGAGGAGGACAAGTGCCCTTGCTGCGAGTATTCGGGCAGGAAAGATAATGTGAAGCGGCACAGGGATAAATTCGGCCACCATTAACGTCGAGAACGAATAATACCGCCCCTCAACATCGGGCACATTATGCTTGGTCCGGGTGTCGGTCTTCTTGGTTGACGTTTCTTCTACCACCGTCAGGACGTTGGTTCCCACGTTGGGAAGCGAGATTCGAATATGAGTGGCTAGACTATCAGCATAATTCATGACGATATGACGATATGACTAGGTTGCCGGTCAAACACGCATGTACCGGTTGGAGGTAGCATCACGGGGGAAGCTGGTGTAGATGTCCTTAGCGTTGCATCCTTCATTTAACAACTCCTCTTCCAGAATGTTGTGAAGTGTGGAGAGGGTGGCGGGGTGTAGTCTTATGGGAAACTCGCCTTGCTTTCAACGCATCAGAGCAGTGCCGCGAGAGGTTCAACGGCGCGACAGGCGGCCACCTTATTTCCACATTCTCCCGTCTCCAGGCATTTCTATCTTCATCTTACACACGCACTAATGCACGCACCACTCCCTCATTTCTGTCCATTTGCTACGGAACATCCCATGGTTAGGTACTTAGCTTGGTATGGAAGTGCAACCCACAGGCTCATCCTCACACCCCTGCAATGAGGTATGCGTTGAATATTGTGGACATGTTCTTTAACGTGGTAAAAATACCTCGTCCCTCGATAAATCGAGTGTTTCCGCCGAACTTATGCGCTAACCTGGGCTAAGCGTGCATTGTCTTCATGTTTAATAGAATCCCATGACTGTGCGATAATTGCATTGCTTGCTAATAACCATCAAGATGAAGCTCGTCGATACACTTGCTACGTATCCATCCACCTTGTTATTTCTCTCTGGGGATATCACGGTTTGATCCTCACTGTCACCACAATCCCCCACCCGGTCAGACTCTCCCACACGCCAAAGTCGTTCTCCCATCTGAATGTCACTTCCTCGGCTCTAACCGTCATCTTGGCCTGGTCATCGTCGTCAACCGACCCCGGACTCGACAAGGCAGGCGACATAGGTGGCGACAGCACGGGCGAACTCTGTTCGGCGGCCTTCTTACGGCTACCTCCCAGCCCAAAGCGCCCCCATCCCGTCTTTTCCTTCTCAACCACCTTCCTCTCGACCACGCTGGCTTGAACATGCCGCCTCTGGAGGTTCGGCTCCGGCCTGAGGTACGTCGACAGCCGGTGCGCCATCTCCTCGTCCGTAAACCACCACTCACTCTCCTTGCCCGTCCCCTTGGTATTCTCAAACGTGTCAAACCGCCCCCACTCACCAAACCCCGTGTCAACCTGCTCCCGCAAGCTACTCTCCCCCTCCCTCCCCCCTTTCCTATCCCCGCCAGCAGCAACAGCAACAGCAGCAGCCCCCTTCTCCTTCCCATCCCCTCCACCCCCCGCAGAAAACCCCCCAATCCCATGTAAATCCACCCTCCCCACCTCCACCACCTCCCCCTCCCTCCCCCTCTCCCTCGCCCCACTCATCGACGCCTCGGCCGGCACCACGCCCGCAGGGACCAGGGTCAGCTCGGCGAGCGACGGCACGCGCGACCGCGTCGTCAGGTCGGCCAGGAAGGCCTCGACCAGCGGCACCACGCGCGCCGTCAGCTCGAACTCGTCGGCGGCCTGGGCGGTGCGCTGCGCGAGCTGGGTTGCGCGCAGGCGCGCGGGGAGCGTGCGCAGGTGGTTGGTGAGCGGGGACGGGAGGGGCAGGCCGGTTTGGTGGGGGCTGAGGGGGTTTGTGAGGGTTGTTGTGCTGGTTGTTGCTGTTGTTGTTGTGTTGGTTGGGGAGAAGGGGGAGGCGGCAAAGGGTCGTGAGCTGGAGGCGGTGGTGGCTTCGGAGTAGGAGGGAGGTGCGAAGTCGTCGGCTGGTTCGCCCATCTTGATGCTGAGTGGGTTTGGGCTGCGTTCAGTGATGATGGGTTGTGTTGTTGATCAGGTCGTCGTTGATGGTTGGCTTGTCGCTAGTGAGGCGTCTTAGTGACACTGGGATTGCGGGCTTCTTCTAGTGCTGCAGATACGATCGTGATCTTGACCCGTCAAAATGAGGACTTTGCGAATGGCCAGCCGGTTGTTGGGTTGAGGCTGGAAAAGTGTTATGCCTCTCTTTGTTGCTAAACGTTGAGCTGTCTTCGGAACAAAAGTCAGTTGGTGGATGGCAAGTTGGCGGCGAACGAAAATCAGGCCCACACCTGTTGGTTGTGCCTGGAGTCGGTTGTCCAAAATAGCCTAGCCCTCGTCCTCGCGTTTGAGAAGAGCGCGAGTATTCCCAAGTAAAGCCGGAACGATCTCCGAGGAGGCCGCGGCGATGTGACTCCTGAAGGATGGCGAGGAGGAAGTTGATCTTCGTCGTTCTGGAGTCAGGGTGCCTTGTGATGTTGAAAGCGGTCGTTTGAACCCCGCAGATGCCCACAAGCCATGCAGTGCCTTGCAGACGGGCCGTGATCAGGGGGCTGTGCAGGGGGCACCCCATGGAGTTACACAGTCGGGGTAGCAGTGCGAACCCACAAGTTGCCCCCGTCTCCGATCAGTGGGGGGCCCGCTGAGAAAGCGTGGGCTCCCTGGATCACCGCGCTTCGTGCTTCGCTTCTTTGTACATACCACATCTGGAGACCGGGCCGCAGGCACTGCAGGGCAATGCAAGGCACTCCAAAGGCAAGGCTGATATGCCGGTTGCAGTTCTTCTGCTTGATGCTCAGGCTGTTACAGGTGATTAATCCAGGTTTGAGACCGAGCAGCGGAGCTCCTGATGTTTCCAAGTTTCGTATTGGAAGGATGAATGCTGCAGCAGCAACATGTGGTCTGGCTGTTGTGCCACATAACACTCATCTGCACATTACTTCAAACGCCAAAGACGGAATGCAGAGCTTGCATCCATCAATCCACCAGCTGCTCCAATGTTTTGTGTCCTTCTCAATGGCCCACTCGTTTCTTTTTCTCGGAGAGGTGAGAATGGCATGGCTGGATTGAGTTGGGATGTGGGCGACAAACACCATGAGTCCAGCCCAAGGCACATTCTCCAGGCTGACACCATCCGGACAGTACCCAGTGTTCGGTCACTGAATCGATCGCGCTCGGTCTGGGCTAGGCCGGCGCACGGAACATTTCGGGTGCCGTCTGACCTTCTCCCTGGCCTCGGCCCTTACCCGGAAACGACAGTGCAGTGCAGCACTGGTTGTGCTTGAGTTCTGCCCAGTTGTTTTTTGTTTTCTTCCCACGAAAACAAAACAGCTGGGGCATCGAGATTGGGCGTCAAATCGGTTAGCAAACTGACTGGCCGCACTGTGCTCAGCCACGATGGCCGTCTTCCCCCAGAACCACAAGGCAGATCCATTCGCCAGCACTTCCGTCCTAACCGACTCCCGGTCAGATGATGGGCCTTTTCGGGGCTCAACCGCTTTGATGTGGGGACAGCCAAGCACAGCCAAGTACAACATACCAGCAAAGGAACAAGGGTGTAAAGGCTGTGCTTGCGGCTCTGGGTGGTACAAACATCTGTCATTGAGTTTGATCGGAGACAAAACATACAAATAACCATCGTCTCCCGCTCTGTTGTGTATCTAGCCACAGCATCGTAATATTCACGGCAACCGTTGCATCTTCCTGTCAGGTATCCCTAGATCCTGACCACAGTCCAGCCCTTCGTTGCATCATCTAACATCTTCGCTGCCGACCATCTTTCGGTCGACTTTACTTTCCGCGTCTGAACCCCCGTTTGCCTTTTGCGTTTGGCCACGTCCATCGCCAAAGTTTGACCAAGAAGTCTTTTCTTGGGTTTACCACATCACCCTTTCATCACACCAACAGTCAAGATGGCCTCCTACAGGGTCGCAGCCCCCAATGAGTACCTTGCCATTACTGGCATGGGAGTCAAGACAGGTACGTTGTGATTTGCGCAAAGCTGCTCGTTTTATCTAAAGGTCGCTAACGCAACTCCAGTCAAAATCACCAAGGCAGCATGGGTTTGGCCCTTCCAGCGCTGCATGCGCTTCAGCGTGCAGCCCCACGACTATGCCATGAACCTCCAGGCCATGACCAAGGAGAAGCTACAATTTCTGCTTCCTGTCGTCTTCACCATTGGTCCCGACGTCAACCAACGCGGCGCTAACACGAGGCACCTCGACAACGGGAACGATGCACGCTACGCGGGTGCCGGTAGCGAGGGCGCCCCCGCCGGCGACGACCATGTCCTCGATCACCGTCGTGAGGACCAAGGGGACTCGCTGATGAAGTACGCCATGCTTCTGGCCGATTCCGGCACATCCAAGGGGAACGACCACCAGTTCCTCGAGAACATCGCCAAGGGCATCATCGAGGGCGAGACCCGTGTCCTGGTGTCTAGCATGACCATGGAAGAGATCTTCACCGAGCGCGAGGTGTTCAAGCGCCGCATTTTCCGCAACATCCAGGGCGAACTGGACCAGTTTGGCCTCAAGATCTACAACGCCAACGTATGTGACCACCCACCCCTTTCTCCAAGGCCCCCCTTTCTGGGCCCTAACCCTGCCCCTTTTCTCTACAACACCACCTCCGCGACATTCACTGACTTCGCAACAGGTCAAAGAGCTCAAGGACGCGCCCAGCTCAAACTACTTCGAGTCTCTGAGCCGTAAGGCGCACGAAGGTGCAAGCAACCAAGCCAGGATCGATGTCGCCGAGGCCCAACTGCGCGGTAACGTTGGAGAAGCCCAGCGCAGGGGCGAGCAGGAGCGCGAGATCGCAAAGATCCACGCCGAGACAGCTGTCCGCAAGACCGAGCGGGATATCGAGCGCGCGCAGGCCGAAGCCGTGCTCGCCACCCGCAAGACGGAGCTCAACCGCGATGTCGACATTTCGCGTATCTCCGCCACGCGCCGGACCGAGGCCCAGGACGAAGACCTCAAGCGCGAGGTACAGATCAAGCGCGCCGCGGCCGAGATGGAGCGCCTGCGCGCCAGCGACGTCGTCAAGGCCACCATCGAGCGCGAGGCCAAGCAGCAGGCGGCCGACGCGCACGCGTACGAGGTCGAGGCGGAGGCCAAGGCCAACTTTGAGAAGCAGAAGCAGCACGCCGAGGCGGGGGTGTACAAGGTCAAGATCGACACCGATGCGGCCGCCTACAAGACCAAGCAGGACGCTGAGGCCTGGAGCTACGCCGCCATCAAGAACGCCGACGCCAACCTGCAGAAGAAGCTCAAGGAGGCCGAGGGTATGGCGGCCATGGCCGACGCCTACGCCAAGATGAGCGCTGCCCTCGGCGGTCCCGCTGGTCTGCTGCAGTACATGATGATCGAGAAGGGCACTTACGTCGAGCTGGCCAAGGCCAACGCCGAGGCCATCCGCGGCCTGCAGCCCAAGATCAGCGTGTGGAACACGGGCGCCGAGGCCGGTTCTGGCGGCGCTGGTGAGGGTGGCGGCAGCCAGAGCAGCACTGCCGCCATGCGCAACATCTACCAGATGCTGCCCCCGCTCATGACCACCATCAACGAGCAGACCGGCATCACCCTACCCGAGTGGCAGTTCGGCCGCCTCGCCGGTCAGATGTCCGAGGCTGAGCGCGCTCAGGGTGTCAAGCCCGCCGCCAAGCACTGAGAGAGCATTGAGGAGGAGAGCATGGTCAGGACCTCAGAGAGTGGATTCGACTCCGCCACACCATCATTTTGAGTTTTAATACCCGGTGGTGCTTTTTTTTTGTCAGTGGGGGGCATAGACTAGGAATAGGAGGAGGGGTGGACGGCGTTGGTGGCCTTGTACGCATACCCCTGATTTTTTGTTTGTCTTGATCTCTGAGTTACCTGGAGTTTGCACTCCGTCACATTATTTTATATGTTAAATTTAATTTATCAGAAAATGATAGTTTCTATTGCAGTGACAATCTTCCGATGTCATCGACAAATATGCGCATTTCATGGAAAGACGAATAACGTCCATTGGTCAACCACCGTTTGGAACTATTAGGCCATGTGGAATACCCCTCTCGTTGCCAACTACCAGCGTTAGCTAAGGTACATATACCCTCTCCATCCCCCCCACCAACTTCTAGAGCCAGCTACATCCCTCCCATGACATAAAGTCTCAACTGCCATCTACTTCGTACCGAAGAGCGAAGGCACTTCGTACGAAGTACGGATCTTGAGTACAAAGAGCTGTTCGCAGTTACCAACAAGGGGCTTGCGCAGCTCGACCTTCCACGTAGATTTGCCATTGTTTCCCGCGTCACCTTCGTGGCTAGAGATTAATAGACATGATTAGTATGTACAACACAGAAAGAAGCCCCAATCTTGATAGGGGGGTCTGCGTACCTGAGAGCGGCGGCGACAACCTTGCCAGACATCCCCAGTTTGGCCGCAGCCTCCTCAATGATCTCAATGATTTCTCCCTTCTGGTACTCGAGGAACACAACACGGTTGTTAAGCCACTCCACCTGAACGCTGGGGTTGCCGCGGGCGGGCTTGGGGGGAGCCGCGGCCTTCGCGGGCGCCGTACCCTTCGGAGCCACGGCGGCCCTCAGGGATGCCGCAGCCCTCGAGGTGTTGTTAGCGTCACCGCCGGTTTGCGCCGTCTTCGAGCTGCTAGCATTGGTGGACTTGGAGGCGCCACTGCCGGACTTGGAGGCGCCACTGCCGGTAGCCTTCGAGGCGGTGGTGGTCTGGTTAGGCATGATGACGGTTTTGATGATTGAAGTGTAGATACGTGGTCGATGAACGGATTTGATTGAAGATAAAGCTGGTGATGCAGTTTGGTTTGTGTTCTGTTGGATTGGAGGGAAAGCAAACAAGGAGAAAGCTAACTTTTTATTGAAGCGAAGCTTCAATTGATGAGTCTCTGAGATGTACAATGTACATTGAGGAAGCGAAGAAGGAACGCTTCGTTTCATTTACTGGGCTAATCCTCCAGAGTTTCTCGAGGAGCGATTGGATGCCACAGAACTGGCGTACTTAGCGTACTTGGCGTTGTGGCTCTGTGGCTCGACACATCGGGCGATACTCTCAAGATCAAGAGGCCAGCCCCATACTCAAGACTGCGATACCCCCCTAAGTTCTCAAGAAGCCGACTACCACGACCGAGAAGCCGACAAGTCTCAAGAGATTACAAGTTCGAATCAAGATACTAACCCTCTATAAAAATTGGCCTCTCGATCGACAAGGACGTAGGCGCAGCCGCCATTGTAAGACGACTGTTAACCACCCCCCAAAGACAACAGAGGCGCGATTGAACTACGTAATTGAACTGCGAATGCGGCTTTCCGTCCGGTGTATCGTACTTGCCTTTTGCAAGACTTTTTATGCGTGGGGTGCTAAAATGGCCCACAAATTGACCGACCAAACCTCTTGCACAAATCTTCCTCCACATCGCACTACTATTGCCCATCGCAATTGATACCATCTGCAGTACAACTCTGATCGCATATGCAAGTCGTCCATATTGAACGAGCTACGCAGTATCGCTAACCGTCGCCTAGTCACAACGATGGCAACCGTCGCACCGGGCGGGATGCCCCCGCCCCCACCTCCGGGCGGCAATGCGAGGCAGCCGCCTTCTGATGCACCGGACCCTCCTGATGGCGAGACCCGTCAGTGCCGCAAGTGTAAGAGAACGCTTGATATGGCTCAGTTCGTCGGCAAGCGTGGTGGTTCGACAGTGAACTGTTCGGATTGCCGTGGAGTTGCAGCGGCGCAGGTGTCTTACCACCCAGTTAACAACCCGTGTCCACCGTCTAACAGTGCCGTAGAAAGCTCGATCCAGTACCGCAGTTAGCATGCTCGCGAGGATCTCTGGAAGCATCACTGGTAAGCGTACCGTTGGCGATGCCGACTTGTCGTCGCCAGAAAAGTCTAGAATCGGCCGTTCCATGCCGACGCGCCCGTCAGTGCAAGGCTTCTTCAACACTCCCATCACCCCGCGGCCGGAATCGCCAGCTATCTCGCCGCCCGGCCCTGCAGTTCCTCGGTTGATGGCATCCTTGCAGAATCTACGGCGCTCGGAGGCGCCATCACCATCACCGGTACGGTATCCGACCGTCGGCGTACAGGCAGGTCATCAAGTTGTGGGTTAGTCGCCCCGGCCTGCTGTTCCCCCCCCTTCAGCCCAACCGCAAACACCACGCCCACGGCCTTTACAATACATCTCGCGAGCGGCCTCCCGTGCGGCATCTTCGGTTGTTCGCCATACCCCTCGCTTTCTTCGCCGTGGTCAATTCTCGCAGGATTCGCCAACCACCGCATCCTCCCGACGTGAACTCTCTACTATTGAACGTCGTCATCGCGTACAGCGCCGTCAAGGCATAGCTCCGTCGGCTACCCCCCTCTCGATGAGTTGATCCGACGTGCCCATGGTTACGAAGACGACAACGAGCATCACGACCCGGGTAATAGTCCGGGAGACAGCCCGGGAGACAGCCCGGGAGATAGCCTGGAAAATAGCCCGGGTGATGGTCTGGGTGACGACCCCCAGCCCAGCGACAATGTGGGTATTGCTCCCGGTAGTGCTGGCGATCCCTACTTTGTCTGCAACGCATGTGGTATGGCTCGGCCTCTGAACCTCCTTGACGCAGCTACTGGCTTTTGCTTTTACTGTATCAATGCCAGCATAGATAGAGATCCTTTTGCTCAATTCAAGACTTGTCTACGCTGTTTGGTGGATCGCGAGCGGTCTGAGTTCCGCGATGCTCATGGCGAAGAGCAGGACGTGTGTCGCCTTTGTACGGCTCAATTCGACCCAGCATCGTCAGTCACCAGTCTCAGCTCTCTCGGCTCTCTACCGGATATGCTATCGTCCAGCAACCCGTTCAGTACGCCCACTACACCGTCGCAGATGCTACCTCTCCGCCGGGGGCCGATTGGACGCCGGAGCTCTGTTCAGTCAGCGGCATCCTCTCCATCTCAGTCTCAGAGTCAATTTCAACTTCCAGCGGTAGAGCCTGTCCCCGACCCGGTCTTTGATGGGGACCTATCGGCCGACGCTATCACGATGGAAGATAGGGTCCGGCTGCAGAAGTTCAATGCCGAGATGGCCAAGGAGGCTATGGTCGAATGCACTCTGTGTAAACAGAAGTGGTTTGACGTGAAGCTACAGGGAGAGATCTGCACTGGCTGTATAAGTCGTGATAGGGCGAGGCGCCCAGAAGAGCCGCTGTTTTATTCGGCCGACAACGATCTTGACTTCGGCGATGTCCCCCCTGACTTACCGCCGCTCTCCCAGATTGAGGAGCAGCTCATTGCGCGCGTCCATGTCCATGTGGAGGTCTTCCTCTACCGGGGCCAACAATACAAATACCGCGGGCATGTTGTTAGTTTCCTCCGCGATGTCGGCAAAGTCTACAACCAGTTACCACGGCTACCTCGGGAGCTGGATGTCATCGTCTTGCGGCCTGCCAACTTCGCCCAGCAGGACCATGTTATACGTCAGTTCCGTCGTCGCTTTTTTGTCAAACAGAGCAACATTCGTCAGTGGCTAGCCTTCCTCAAGGCGAACCACCCTGCTTACCGCGACATCATCATCAGCGAGGAGAGGCTGAGCCAACTTCCGGAGGATGGTGGTAGTGTGATGGACGAGTTCCCAATCGAGGATGTTGATCCTGTTGACATCGAGGATGTGGTCGCTGAAGCCAACGACGAGTCTCACTTGGTTGACGAAGCTGCCGTACCCAATATCGTTGCTGAGGAGGCCAATCTTGATCAGCTCCGAGAACAGATCAACGTCTCAGCAACAGTCGCAGCACCCCGAACAACCGCCTATTCAGCCTTACATTGAGATGGGCGAGATTCGCCGGACACCGTTGAATGAGTTCAACCGGTCCCAACCCCTGTTGTCGTGGGCTTTTCCCACACTCTTTCCCTATGGTCGAGCCGAGTTCGTTGCGCCCCGGGTGCGGTCCATCACTTATAGAGAGTATCTCTACCATGCGATGCGGCATCGAGATGGACGTTTCGCCCGGCATCCGCGCTTCCGTTTTGTAGCGTTCAATACTCTGATGCGGTCGACCGTCAATGCGAAGAGTTCCTATTTCGTTCGACACACACACCAAACCCAGGTGGATCTCGACGAGCTACGGGCAGCGTTTGATTCCAATGCCCCTGAGGCGCAACGTCTTCTTAACTCCATTGTCAAGCACGCGGATACCCTCCGTGGTACTCGGGCTTACTGGACTGGCAAGGGCCATCAGCTCACTGCCCACGTCTATGCCCTGGGGATGCCGGCGATGTTCATGACTTTCAGCCCGGCTGATTTGCACTGGGATAGCCTTGCGCGACATATGCCGCGTTACGACGAGTGGAAGCAGGGCACTGAACGGGCACGGCAGCATATCTCCTGGCAGAACCTCCAGGACAACCCACACATTGCGGCTTACCACTTCTTCAAGCGGTACAACGCTTTTAGAGACCACGTATTGATCCCCAAGTTTGGCATCGTCGACTATTGGGGCCGCTTCGAGTGGCAGGCCCGTGGTAGCTCTCACCATCACGGGTTATACTGGTGTGCTGGCAGTGTCCAGCCCGACTTGGAGGATGATGAAGGGCGGGCTGAGTTTGCCCGCCGCTGGGGTTTCTCTATCACGGCGATGAACCCCGAACCGAACAGGGTGATGATGCAAGGGGAGGCGAACGTATTGATCATCGAGTTGTTTGAGCACGAACAGCCAACCTTTGATACCCTGTCCAGGATCGTCAACAGGGTCCAGCGGCACGCTTGCAGCGAGACATACTGTCTACGCCGAAAGAAGCTACCTGGTGGTGTTCTTTCTATCGAACCGGTCTGTCGGTTCTACTTCCCTCGTAGGCACCACGAAGAGGCCTACGTCACCCGTGACATGAACCCGGCCTACTGGATGTTTGACGGCGCCCGGAACGATTCGCGTCTTAACGGTTACAACCGTACTATTACTCTTGGCTGGCTTGCCAACACCGACATCAACCCCTGTACCAGCGTTGAAGCAGTGCTCAACTACGTCGCTAAATACTGCTCCAAGGCGGAGACCAAGAGCAAATCATACCAGGAGCTCGCTCGCGAGCTCCTGCCCCGGATTTCGAACCGTAATCCGCTAGTTTCGTTTGCTTCGAAGCTTATGAACAAGCTGATTTCTGAGCGAGACTGGTCAGCGCAGGAGATTTGTCACCTCCTGATGCATCTTCCTCTCCAAGAAGGTACTCGGGTGGTTCGGACTGTGGATTGTCGTCCGTATAACCCCCATCAGGTCACCATGATTCGACCAGAGAACCAAGCGGTTTCCGTACGGTCCCAGTACCAGAAGTATCTCGAACGACTGGAGCTATGGGACGACATTACCTACTTTGACTTTCTGTCGAACATCGACTGGTCCCGGGGCCCGCAGTCGTGGCGTCGGATTCGACGTGCAAAGCCACGGGTGTTGAACTACTTTCCACGTTACAAGTCTGACCCAGGGGCGGCTGACAATCAGTTCGAGGACTTTTGTCGGGTCAAGTTGATGCTCAACCACGTCCATCGTAACCCCGAGGATTTGAAGACGGTCGATGGCTCTGTCTTTGACACTTATCGCCAGGCGTACGAGTACTGCCTCGAGATCCACCGTCACCCGGACGACTATTACGGCGAGGTGTTTGTACCGGAGGCGGAGGATGTCTTCGAAGATGCCCCTGACGAGGAGCTCCAACCTCGAGACTGGGAGGAACTGGCCGCCGAGCTGCCCAATCGCCCGATTGAGCAGGAGGATATCGACATCCTCGGCAACCGTGACATCGATATACTGCATTCGTGGGAGCCTCACGTTGGTCGTTACCCTGACCTTGAACCCATCGCGGCAGAGTTCTGGGGCTCAAGAAGGCTGAACATGGTGTGGGTGAAGTGGAGGTTGGAGACTTCTCTGCGAGTGCGCCCGATAGTCTCAACACTGAACAGCGTATGATATTCGACATGTTCGAGGCACACTACAAAGCCTACCTGGCCGGCGACAACCCGGATCCTATCCTTCTGCAGGTCGACGGTAGAGGTGGTACCGGCAAGTCGCATGTTATCCGCCTCCTCTCTGCCCGGCTCGACCAGCTTGCGCGGGCTCGTGGCTATTCTTCGCCCGTTGTTCGGGCTGCTCCGACTGGCGTTGCCGCCAACAATATCGCTGGCAGTACTTTGCATTCGCTGCTACGGTTACCGGTGAGCAAGAAGGGCGACATCAACAACCTCAACGCCACTGAGCTTGGTAACTTGCAGGCCAAACTCAAGGACGTCCTCTACTTCATCATCGACGAGAAGTCCATGATTGGGCTCCGGCTTCTGGCATCGATCAGCTACAGGATGGGCGAGATCTGGCCCCGGTACCGTGATCAGCCGTTTGGTGGCCGCAGCGTGGTCCTGATCGGCGACTTCTTTCAGCTACCACCTGTTGCGGAGAGGGCGCTGTATAGCAACAACGCTGTGCTGGGTGCAGTCGAGATCGCTGGTCGCAACATATACCGGGCGTTCGACCGTACCATCGAGCTCAAAGAGGTTGTCAGACAGCAGGGCGAAACACAGGTGGGCTTCAGGAATGCGTTGGACGGTTTGCGCCATAACAACCCTACGGTTCAGCAATGGAGACTGTTGTCGACCCGGGCGCAGGCGGCATTGTCACTTGAGGAGGTCAGGTCGTTTGATGATGCCCTTCGTATCTATCCGCGGAACAGCCAGGTCAACGACTATAATCTTACCCACCTTGAGGGTCTGAACCTGCCCTGTTACCAAGCTGTCGCTGACAATACTGGCCCAAAGGCTAGCGAAGTTGAGGCGGCGGACGCTGGCAATCTCCACAAGAAGATCCCCTTGGTGATTGGTGCTCGGGTCATGCTGACAGAGAACATCTGGATCGACAAGGGTCTCGTCAACGGGTCTATTGGCACGATCTACGACTTCGCGTGGCGGACTGGCGCCGATACCAGCACGCAGCCTCCTTTTGTTGTGCTAATCAAGTTTGATCAGTACGTTGGTCCTCCCTGTTTCGATGACCCCGAGCTCGCTGGCGTGGTCCCCATCTTTCGCAGCAAGAGGGACTTCCTCAGGGGTAATACCAACTGTACACGCACGCAGTTCCCTCTGACGATCGCCTACGCCATCACGGTACACAAGTCGCAGGGTGCAACGCTTGACAGGGCTGTACTGGATATCTCAGACAGGGATTTCACGGCAGGGCTTACGTACGTCGCCGTCAGCCGCGTCAAGACCCTCCAGGGCGTCATGTTTGACAGCACATTCGACTTGCAGGCTCTGCGCATTCAAGCCAACGCCAACCACGCGGCGCGCGCTGAGGATATCGCCCGACGTCTTCCGCAGTTGGTTACGCCTGCGCAGGTGGAAGTTTACGCTCAGCAGTGGGACATTTATGGTGCGTAGATGATTGCTGTTTATGTAGTTCTAGCGTACGGAATACATCTCCTCTCTCTTCGGAATGGCTGACAGTGTATGTGAGGCTGGCTATACCGCAGAGTCATCACAGCCGACGACTGAGCCCGAGCCAGTAAGACGAACCAAGCCATTAAGACCAGGGCCAGAGACGACCGCAAGCTAGTAAATTGACGGCCAAAGGCCGTCGACGGCACTAGCGTAGCAGGGCGTCGGCCCTGCGCGATGGCTGGTCGTCGTATCTGGTGGTATGGCGAGGGCGGTCGTCGGCTCGGTGGTGTGGTGGATGTACTGACTGTGGCTGTGGCGGCCCCGGGCGGGATGGACGGTGGGTATCGCCAAGCTTCGCTTCACACTTACTGGGGCAGGCCGTGGGCGTGGGTGGCACAGTCAGGTATTTTACTTTGTACGGTCTTGTTCTCCAAACCTGTATCCGGGGACATCCAATACTCCGGTAACTACTACCCGAGGCCGGGTCAGGCTCCACCTCCGTCTTTTCTAGGCCAAACTCTACGCAAGTTTCAGTTTTTCTGACGGGCGATCTGAGATACCAGTAGGTTCAGTTCATGACAGACAGGGACACGAACATTCCACTCTGGTCTGCCATTACATAGTCCAGTTAGGCAGCACGTTTGAACTTTGAAACCCAGTAGGCAACCAATGACTTTGGGCCCCCGATGGCTCGGACCGTGGGGTAGTCATTTGTTTGGCCGTGGGGGCTTTGCTGCGCCGTGTTTACGGACATATTGCTGCGCCGTGTTTATCGCCGAACAACCAAGCAGGCAGGCTACGGGTCGTATATCTGCCGACCTTGGCAGCCTGTCATACTTCTAGTTAGTTGATAAGATATGTTCTGGTTCCGTGACGTGAGCTATAGAGCTCTCGATCCTTCAATGTTGTCAGCCTAGTGCGAACGCCGCACCCTCGGACCCATCCTTAACAAGTTCTGAATTGATTAAACTCTGCTTTGCCCTATCCATGAGGCTACCTGCCTGTTTTTGTAATAGAATGCAATATCCCACAGCCATGCAAAACCCGGTCATTCCGAAAACCTTTCCTCCATAAATCTCACCACCACCCCCGCCTCGCCGAACTCACCACCGCAACCCTTACCTCGTCCGCCATGCCCGCCGGCCCACACACCACCACCGTCACGCCTGCCTCAACCCCCTTCTCCATGTCCCCAACCAACTCCTCCTCCAACACCCTTCGAACATCAAACCGGCCCCCGACAGACACCACAACCTCAACCTGCCTCCATCTCCCCGCCCCCACTTCAGACCCAACCAACCCCTCCACCGCCCTCACCAACCCCACCGACCGCACCCCCCAAAACAGCTTCGACTTCCCCAGCGGAGCCAACAGGGGCCGATCAAGCAGAGGCAGCAGCGCGGTGATGCCCACGCCGCCGGCGATGAAGATGATGTTGGGGGTCGCGAGCGAGGGGCGGGGTCGGGGGACCGGATCAGCGACATGGCTTCGCTGCCGTAGGACGCTTCGACAATGACGCGGATGCCTGCGGGGCCGGCGTGGTGGGCTAGTTTGGAGGTCAGGCCGGTGCGGCGGCGGATGAGGATTGTGGTGCCTGCTGAGGTGAGGGCTTGGTGGTGGTGATGAGGCGGGGCTGGGGGTGTTGAGGGGTTTGGGGTGGGCTGCTTGGTGCCATCTCCGGCTTCCAGGTCGTCGGATGGTGGAGAGGTTGAGGTGTCTGGGGGGGGGAAGTGGTGTGTTGGTCGCCGTGACATGGGCACGGCGGAGAAGGGGTGGTTTTCCCAGACACGCCAGGATAGGGTCGGGAAGTACAAGTATGCCTGCCCTGTGGCATCGACTCCTGGGATGTCGACCCGAAGATAGTCATCGTCGATGATTGTGATGTAGGCTCGGTTGCCGAAGCCGGCACGGGCTATCCTGAGCGGTCGAGCGAGAACCCAGTCGAATGCCCAGACGGCAAAAGCGACGGTGACCCAGATCTCGTAGCCCCATTGCCAGTGGTACCGGAAGTAGACGTGCAGAAAGCACCCGATGATGGCGAGTAGTGCCCAGACGACGTGCCAGTCGAGGAAGAACTCGTATGCACGCTGTCGGACGGGGAGTACGGAGCCCGGGAGGATCAGCACCATCGCAAGGGTTCCGATTATGCCCCAGTACCAATAGGAGTAGGCGGACTCTGTTGTGAGCATGCCTGGGCCCATGGTATCGTACATCTGCAAGTACACAGTGAGTTCAGCATTTATTCTTCAAGGAACAGCACTCAACATTCTCTGTCCCTCCAGCCTTTCTCCTAGAACTCAATTCTTTATTGATAGAAGCTGGAACGCTACTAACGCCGCCATGGCTTCTTCCGTCTCTGCCGTCTACCCGATCCGCCCACGGCCAAACAAACGAGACCAGGGACAATCGGTTCGGATCTCATCGTCACCTACCACTCCGACTTGGCCCAATGCGACATTCTCCCATCTGGCTCCCGATACACGAGTGCAGGAAACTTCAAGGCCGGGACCTTCCTATCATTCATCCACCCCGCTTTTATCCAGGAGCTGTACCCGCGCCTCCTGAGTACTAGAGACGAAGAAAGCTCGGGGCTTCCATTGATACTCTCCATGTTCAACACCGAAGCGAGAATAGCAACGCTGGAAGAGGACTGGGAAGGGAAGTGGTTCAGTATCGTCGCCCGACTTTTCCCAAACAAGCTCACCTTCCAAGGCGTAGGATTCAGCGGGTGGGAGACAGACGAATTGCAGTCTGTACAGGTGGCACTGGCACTGCCGCGCGATGACGGCTTGACTCCGTACGCGCTATTATTTTGCACTGAAGCAGAACCTGGCTGCTAACGCTTCCAAGTGTCATCCCCAGCCAGCTCGGTGGTCCTGACGAGACAGCTCTCTGGCTAACCACTTCAGCACATGTATCCTTTGCCGGCCCTGTCGACCTAGATACCTTCCACATCAAGGAGGGAGTCTGGCCTGAGCCGCTGATCAAGACTTCGGTGTTCGTCAAACTCGGGTCTTACTTGCAGCCGGAGAACGACCGCCCTCCTCGCAAAGGCATACACATATGCCATGTCCTCGTTCTCTTCCCCGTCGACCAGCAACCCTGGAAGTCTCTTGCCGGGTGGATGCGGACCGCCGCAAACCCCTTTACTAAGGGGTCGTGGATCGCGTGCAGTGGTCGACTCGTGGGGGTCCTGGACCGCGACCTGATCCGAGGATCTCAGCTGGTCGACTCCAGCGTTCGAATCCTGGTAATCCTCGCCGACAACTGGGAATTCATTCGGCAGAATTCCTTGTCTACCAACAATACACCCACGTCAAAATCATCGAACCTTGTCGACAAGTCACCTACGACACCACGCCCAGCTGGCCCCGGAGGAGTCGCAAGCAGAAACCCATTCTCGTCACCAAACCGTGCCCCAAAGACCGCCGCAGCACGCGAAACGACCGAACTAGCAGCCAGCCCTGGAGCACCGGTGGATTCAATCACGGCCGACCCTGCCCCGGTGTTCACAGTTCCATCTTCAGGTATGTATCGCCGCCTTCCAGACCCACGGCTCACCTAACTGTTGATCTAGATGGCGATGGCTCGAACGATGGTTCGGACACAGAGGAATTGTTGGACGCTCAACTCGCTTCGAGTAGCAGTACCTCAACAAAGAAGAGGAAGGAAGCAAGCTCTCCCGAACCGGTCAGAAGCAAGAGATCCACAGCAGGAAGGAAGAAGGCGCGGCTGTATGACTAAACCCGACCTTGATTTGATCAAATAGACAATTGCCCTTGCCCTAATATCAATCGCACGAAGGAATTCTGATACCGCTATGGGGGCTACCTGCACCAGCATGTTCCTCCAGGCTTCCTTTGGCGTGCCGCGCAGCGGCACGGTCCCTCTTGTTGGTAGTGGTGTTGTCTAGATGTATGTAATGGTCTACAATGATTAAAATCTTGATATAAACTTGTCCGTCTTCTGGTCTAAATTGACCTGAATCACTCGACGCGTCCCGGAGGAGATGATATTATACATCCTGCTAACATGAATTTTGCTGAATTTAATGATACCATCAGCTTCACTGTATCCCGACTTGTTGAAGAGTTCTTGGCAAAAGATTAGTTTATAGATAATGGTTACTTGGAAGGACTGACAGGAGGTTTACCCCGCGATAGGCGGGGTAATCGATGCACAGCAAACTTTCGTTACAAAGCAACTCCGTCACTAACAATTTTGAAGTCGAGGTCCTTGGATCCTAACACGACCATTTCAATTTATTGCTCAGCAACGAATCGTGCCACCGGCGTCGGTTTGCCTTCATTCAGTTTGCAAAATTCAGGCGAGTCGAGCGCGATGATTTTCCATGATAGTAGCTACTGAATCGCAGTTCTGATATGATGAGACTTAATGGTACGCCTCCTGCCGGTTTTCGAGCCGCTAATTGTGGGTTTCAACTTGTACTACCGCGGTCTCCAGTAACAGTAATCTCCCTAGAATCCTACCACTTATGGACATTGACAGGGCTTCGTGAAGACGCGTTTGACCGCGTTCTTGCAAGCCTGTGAGCGTCAGCCAAAATCTACAATATAAAATTCACTTTGCCCCCATCAATATGTCATCTTCCTTCTTCCTCCTCTCAGCAGACAAGCGAGATCGCATCCAGTTCTTTCTCGACTCACTTGAGCCCACTCCACCGAACATGAGCGACATGTCCCAAAACAGCCTGCGGTCATCCAGCCTCTCCGAGTCGCTGCTCTCCGATCCCATTGACCCCCCCTTGAGCGAGACCGATACCAGTCTGCCCTCCGAGCCCTCACAACGTCCTCAAACATGGGATGATGTCCCTCAAACCTACAAAGTCGGTGATGGTGGCGTGCATCTCGTGCCAAGGATGGGCATCACAAGGGGTTGGTTCTGGGAATACGGATTCAGAGTTCGCAGGAAAGAAGACAACCCCAAGGTCATCCGTTGGCTTTGCAAGGCCTGTTCCTGTGCGAAGAGACCACCGAGAAACCCGTATACCCTCCTTGCCTCGAACCCCGAGAACGTCTACAGGCACCTTGCAGTTCAACACAAGATCTTCTCAGAAGACCCTAGCCAAGCCGACAAGTACAGAAAGAGGCCGGCCCCCCACTACCAGTCCTCGATCGATCCATTCACAAAGAAACGGAAAGTCGACGCAGCCTTTGAGCAAGATCAGATTGCTCGGTTTGACAAGATGAAGTTCCGACGGCTCATTGTCAACTGGCTTGTTGAAACGAACTTGCCCTTCACCGCAGCCACCAGCCCAGCCCTTCAAGCTGCCTTTCACTACGCTAATCCTCAAGTGGCGACCCAACAAGCGATGCCGGACCCTCGGGCTGTCAGGAAGCAGATCTTGAGCGACTTTTACAAGTACAAGAGTCGTGTGACGGAGGCATTGGCACGGAGTCCTGGGCAGGTACACATTGCATTTGATGGATGGACCTCTCTTAACCGTCACGGCTTTTTGGCCATCAACGCTCAGTTTCTTGATGAGAACTTTGAGCCAAGGAAGGTCCTTCTCGATCTACCTCATGTGGAAGGGAACCACACCGGTGTCAATATGGCTGCGCACGTCGAGGAGGTTCTCCAGCAGTTTGGTATCACAACTACGTCGACTCAACTCGGCTACTTCACAGTTGACAACGCTTCCAACAACGATACGGCACTGGCAGAACTCGTGGCCCTTCAGGGACTTGAAGCTCGTGACGCCCCGAAGATCCGAATTCGTTGCTTCGGCCACATTCTCAATTTGGTCGCTCGTGCCCTGTTGTACCCCAAAGAAGCACAACTCCCAGAGGATATCGACGAAGACGACTTTGATAGCTGGAGGAGATCTGGGCCAATTGGCCGCCTGCATAACCTCGTGGTCTGGATACACCGGTCTCAGTTGGCAACCGACTTCCTACGCAACCTCCAGAAAGAGGCCGGCCGTACGAAGACTCTTGACGTGGTCGTTGACAACGCGACACGGTGGCTTTCCCAATTCTACATGATGAAGCGGGCACTCGAGCTGCAGCCGTTTATTGAGGAGCTTGTTGGTGAGGCCAGCTCACAGTTTGCAACCGGGCGATCTCAGTCACAGCGGCAGAGAGGCCCGTTCGCGGGGCTCCATGTGTTTGGCAAGAAACCTGCTTGTCTTGTGGACGATAACATCCTGACCAAGGATGACTGGAGCGCGATTCAATGGTTTTGCGCGATCCTGGAACATTTTGAGAAACGTCTCAAGATGTTGGAAGGGGATAACCAGCTCCGAGTTCGCTGGGGGGGCAGGACGACCCGACTCAGTGGCATTTGGGAGGTCTTCTCAGCGTTTGATCAGCTGCTTCACAAGCTTGAGGATGCTAAGGTTGAGGCAAAGTGTCGCCCAGCGCCGAGCTATTATCAAGGATGTGTCAACGCTGCTTGGGACAAACTTGATCAATACTGGTCCAAGATCGCCGAATCGCCTATCTACTACGCCGCCACCGTCCTCCACCCCGGATTTGGTCTGCAGTATCTCACCGGCGCCCTTCAGGATCAGCCAGAAAAAGGCCTTTCACGCATCGAGGCCATGGCCGCCAAGAAGAGAGGGCGTGAGTGGGCAGCTGAGGCCGAGAAGGTGGTACGTGGTCTCTGGGAACAACAATATCGAGATCTTGACCCTGATCCTCGATGGGGTGTGTTATCTCCAGCCTCTCCAGATATGAACCACTCGGATCTCGACGAGGAAGAGCGAGCCATCCACCGCAAACGCAACCTCAGCACAATCAGCAGCGGGCCATCAACTACACAAGCGGTCGATGAACTGGATCGTTGGCTTCTCTCAGTCGAGGGGAGATACCTTTCTCCCAAGGCCGACCCGATTAAGTACTGGGTGGACCGCCGCTTCGAATATCCCCGACTGGCAAAGATGGCCTTTGACGTGCTCAACGTCCCTCCTATGGCAGCTGAGTGTGAGAGAACATTCTCAGCTGCTGGCTGCATGGTCACGCCACGACGGACACGCCTTGGAACTGACGTGATCTCTGCCGCTCAAACGATCAGATCGTGGGTGAAGGCCGGATTGATGGATGACTATGATGGAATCGCCCTCCGAGATGTAGGCATTGAGGCGCTTGAGGATGGAATATCCTGGCAAACTGAAGGTGAAATAGCATGAGGTGGCCGACTCGTGGCTAGGTAGAAGTATGTTAGAAGTCATGGGTCCTGTTATCGGAACATCCTTACCCGCCCAAGCCTTGGCAATCTACCTAAATAGAATCTACATTGATAGAATAGCTTCCTATTCTATCAACTCTACCTCGGGTCGGCTGACTAATGTATCTATTCTATCTACTTTGGGGTCGCCGTGGGTAGAAGTGGATAGATGCAGAACCCTGCGAGAGCCCACGCCCCAAACCGACGTGAAGGATAAACCATGGTCAACACGTGGGCTACAACTTATCTCTGTTCTACAACGCTGCCCCATCATTCTAGTCTCGTCCCGGCCTGCCTCGAGTAGATAGCCTATGAACAATGCGTCCGTTTCTGTCACGGTGATGTTCCCCAAAATGTCAATCTCGTCTTCACTCAAGCGGTTGGCAGTTTCGGTTCAGACAAATAGTGCCAAGTGACATGGTTGGGTGCCACCAGATAAGGGTTAACGAGAACAACAGGAAACAAACAAGGAAGTGCTATACTCGCCCAGCATCTGTCAGAACCTAGAAACAACTTGACCTAGTGTCCTTTGCCAGGACCTCTGCTACACAGCGACGTAGCGGGGTCATCCATCCAGCTACAATACGAAATCCAAACCTGCAATGCTCCTAGTGCGGTAGCGGCTATGCCGAAAAGATGAGCAATGGTTAAAGAGACGGCGGTACACCAGTACGTGAATCGGGGATTTCTTCTTGCTTCGGACCATCGATCAATGGATGTAATGGGAGCGGGATCATCAGCCTCTCTCCAGAGAGCGTATAGACGATCTACCCAGTACGGATATTTCTTGTACAGGCCGCGTGCATCCTCGGGATCAAGAGTGTCCTGGGGATGTTCGTGGACACCATAGTCCGAAGGAAACGGTTGAAGCAGAAGCGGGTCGAGATGGTACTTGGAAACCTCTCGTTCGAGGATTGCGCGTGATGTCTCGTCACCGGGCTCGGGAAAAAGCAGGTTGTATGATGCGAGGGTTTCCCGCAAAAGTTGGCTCGGGAGGCACCCGCTATGGCAGTCGGCTAGTCAGAGTAGGCTCGCAACTAAGTCCTAGTGTAACGGGGGATCTCACAGTGACAGGGCGCCAGACATGGTCTGGCCGAGAGAAGGATCGTTTGCTTCAAGGGTCTCGAGTGATACCCGAAGTAATGCCGGGTGGCGAAAGATGTAAAGAATCTTACAGTTGGCCTTCTTCAGAAGGAGAAGATGGTCGGACATGCGATGTGTCCAGTGGAGCTCGAGGTGTGCGTATCTGGTGAGATAGCTCATGGCCAGTTTGTCCACTCGGAGGGGCCGAACATCCTGAGGCGGGGTGTCGTCGTGGGGATAGACGCGAGCGATGTAGGCTGTTAGCGATTCGTTTGCCTGCCACCGAGGACGAAAGAGATCGCCACCAAACGTCTCCTCTGATGCTGCTGAGCAGGCCGTCATAAAAGCTACCCTGACAGCCAGGTCAAGGGCGGTCATTTGCTTCTGGATGCTGGATTCGGAGGCTCGATCGACCAGTTCATTCTTCCACCTGTCCCTGTTCATCTTGATGGTGCTAACCAGTGCTGAAAGGGGTGTTTCGTCTAACAAGTGAGGGTTCCGACTCAATGCCAGGCCCTTTTCGCCGTTGCAGCACTTGAGGTACGATTGCAGGGTGAAAGCCCTCTCCGCCTCCGACCTCTGATCACCCGCCTTCCCCCATACTGTATCTGCAATGCTTGCGATGTCAGTCATGGCGACAGCATCGGTAATCTGAGAGAGATCCATTTTGTCAGTTTCCCAAGATCTTTCCGCTGGAGATCTTCGGAGCCATGAGGCTTGTGGTCGATCATTTCAACTCTTTGCCATGGGTGAAAATAGAAACCGAACCAGCCCTTCAGCTGAAATCTCGCACCAATCACCACCACCACTGGTCAGGGACGGATGCGCCCAGCGGTCGGAGCCTTGTCTTGGTGTGCCGCCCTCAACCCGTGACTGCCTTCCCCCGCTCCAAAACTCCAGTCGTCGCAAAGCAGAATAATATCCATCAACCTGTGATGATCACTCCCGAATTCATCAGCTAGAGAATGCAGGATGACGACAATGACGACCACTCTACAGCCAGTCCAAATAAACAACGATCGAAACCAACCCTCTAAAGCAGGGCATACCTAAGCTCGCAACTTTGTGGGAGTGGACGGCCGCGTTGCGGGCAGTACAGCAAGAGATCGACCTCGAGAGCTACCCTGTGCCCCAACGCCGGAGCCACGCGGCCAAAGGGAAGGAGATAGACCGGACGCCATATCACGACCTGATCGAACTGCCGTCTAGTAGGGTTTCGGGGGGCGAACTGGTTTGCTCAAGCTGTGTCGTAACAGAAGCAACGACGGCAACGACAGTGACCCAACCACCCGTGAGAGAAGCCCCTGAAACACCTTCGGCTCATGTAACCGGCCCCACAACGACTGGGACAACAGAAGCAACGACAGCAACGACAGTGGTCTAACCACCCGTGAGAGAGGCTCCCGAACCACTTTCGGCCCTGGTAACCGCCCCGCCAATAACTGGCACAGCCTCAATCTTTTCCAGTACAAGTACCAGTCAGTAAACTAGAAAGAGTTCGAACGTTAAAGTTCCGGTCTCGATTGGAGCTAAACGCACGAGAAATCGGGTTGTCGAGGTCAGAGATGAACAAGCTTCGAGGATTCTCCGTCTTTGTTGGCACGGCCAACCAACGTACCCTTTTTGGGCGACAACTGCCTCCCTGCCATCGATATGCCGTTACGGTTGAACTAGATGGTTCGAGTCCCGAGACATACATTTGCATCGAGGGTCTCACCCGTGAAGAGGATATCCGAGACTTCTATTCCGTCATGTCACAACGGAAATATCGCAAGTACTACGAACCGTGGAAGCTGTGTTTCAAACGGGTCGAAGTATCATACACTTCCGGGGAAGAGGCAAATCTAGACCTTGGTCATGACGAGCTCACGTTGTGTGGAACGCTGCTCCACGCAGCGCACTCTGGGGTTACTCGCATGTCGACAATCGGCGGGCTCCTAGAAGTGAACGGCCATTTGATGGCCTTGACAACCTCGTTCGATCCACAGCCTGTGCCCTTCGGCGCGAGGCGAGACGGGAATCTCGATGTAACGGTCTCCTCCTCTGCAACAACCCTCAACGATATCGACTTCCCCGATGATGTCGCAGAGGCTCTCGTGTTCGAAAGCGAGAAGGAAGCCGCCCTTCCAGCCGCCCCTCCAGACATTGACGGCGAGAATATGGGAGTGGTTGATAGAGGACCGGTGGCAATACTTCAGCCCGACATTGCAGCGCCCATCACGCCCGTACGTGGGGCGGCGGGACACAAGGCGGACTGCAGGTTGATTCCCGTCAAAGACCAATATGCACTGCCAATTATCGTTTGGTTTGGTGATCCGTCCGACAAAGACCAACAAGCGTCACGACACTATATCACAGATTTCTGTCGGAATCCTTCCCGAGTCTCCGTCATGTTGAGAGCTGGCGCGAGCGGTACCCATTCTGGCATTATGTCAGTGGGACCATCACTCATCGACGGGAAGTACGAGCCCCTCGAGGTCTGGTCGCTGTATCTGGACGATGGAACAGGTATGGCAAAGTTCGACTTCGCCGGGCAGACTGCGAAAAACTTTTGCTGACTCGTGCTAATCAGAACTAACCCCTGGCGATTCCGGGTCATGGGTTATTGCTACGACCACTGAAATCCGCTGTGAGGTAGTGGGATCCGTTGTTGCTCGCTCTCTGGGAAAGGCCTATCGTTTTGCTGTCACACCAGCTCGAAGTTATCCGGAGCGATTTTACTAGTGCCACCCAGTCTAAAAGCTCGACTTCCGACCTAACTGGGGAAGTTGGGCTACCGTTCCTCTTCGCCTCATCCTGGACCGAGCTCACGATTACTTCATAAGTAGGGACGTAGCCAAGTGCCAAAGGTGCCTGAGGATGGTCGCATACATATCCCAGGGAGACGTTTTGCTTAATGATCCGCTCGCCGTCACATTGAAAAAGGCTTTTGGGGACCAGGGCGGCATTGTTCAGCAAGTCGATCTTGAGGAACTGATCTCCTTTTACGGGTCCGGCCTGGAAAAGCGCCTGCAGGACTGGGCAGAGATCAACACTGATCCCAACGGCACAATAGACTACTTGAGAAAGGTTTATCATACCGCCTTGAATGAGGTGCGGTTCATGGAAGAGAGAAGAGATACCGAGCGCGCTATTAGAATCCACCATCCCGCTACCGTGGACGTTGAAATCATCAAGGTACCTTCCGTCGTAAAAAAAGAACCGGCTTCAACACAGCGAGGTACGCTACCCGCACCATTACATACACGTCAAAGCTTTGCTGACTTGCCTTCCAGTATTCACAATCCCCAGACGGGACAGAATCATACCACGCCAGGTCCCTCGTGAACCCCCTTCTCCTCAGACTCGCCCTGCTCAATTCCGGCGGAGGATTGTATGGATTTTTGACGCTATGCCGGTTTGGTTACCCCACTTGCTCATTGTCGTCATTATGGGGGCGCTTGCAATCGGTATTTGGCAACTCCTAGTGAGCAATCTTTCCGTTGGCGGGAAGATCGGTATATGTATTGGGGTCTTTTTTTCGATCATGATGGGTGTTGCTGTGTTCCTTCTCTCTCGACGCCGCCGCCTCCTGTCCCGGAGCCGGGAGCAAAGCGATAACATGGAGAGGGGCAAAAACCAGGTGGTAGGCTGGATGCGAGCGGGTTCAACAGGCACCGCAATGCCAAAAACCTCCCTACCCGGTACAAGTACAACTGCAACAAACGATGCCAAAAAACCACAACTTCTTACAATCCGTTGAAGTTCACACAGAGCCGCCTGGTAGCCATAGAGGCCTAGAATGCTCAGCGCGACCGCAGGAAATAAAACAACCATCTCTATCCCTAATCCATCAGAACTAGCTCCGCCTGCAGTTGGTTGCAGTTGTACAGCACAAAGTCCCGATCCTCCCCCCCTCGCGTGAGGTACTGCTGTTACATCCGCTCAGCTGGTCGAGTGACTAATGTGTTTTTTCTGGGGCTGAAAAATGGGATCCAGAGGCGCCGCGTCAAACGTCCACGCGCTTTCAGGTTTCTAAACCAAACATTGCATCGCCGCAGATCGCCACTTGATTCACCGACGAAGCTCAACCCTGCTGCAGCCCTACTTCGTACAAACTGCAAATTAGCTTCCACGAGTACCCTCGGCCAAGGTGATGCTCTGATGCTCGCGCTACGGAGACAAAGCCAAAACCTGGCTCTGCCTCTCAGGGTTCTAGGGAAAATACGTTGCCGTTGGTTGGCGAGCCCGCCGGGAGAGATGCGAGCCACCCTCGCTGACGCAATCTTCCGTGAGGATCTCGAGCAGTGCCGCGAGCTTCTCGATATGTATCCTGAGCTTATTAACATCCGGCTACAACACCCAAGTTATAAACAAGTACAGCGATACGAATCGGCCTGGTGGTGCACAGTGTGATATATTCTGCGATCCTTTACTGCCCATCGTCTTTGCATCTCCTGTCCCGCGATACCGGGAGGGGAGGTAGATTCACGTGTACTTCCAGCCTTGTCATTATTGCCCTGCTTGTTGAGCATGAGGCGGCAATGCAGATATCCCCAATACAGAATCACTGGGTATCAGGTCTACTTATGGAGGTCTGCCGGAACTATGATAGCCCGGAAGCGCTTGAACTTCTTGTTTATATCGGCGCCATTATATATACTACAAAGTTGGACGATTCCCATCACAAATTCACAATTTGCTTCAGCTGGCTGCAGCCCGGGGCGCTATCGGTACGGTCGCGTTTCTCTTGGATCGAGGAGTCCCTATGAAACCGCACGCACGATGAGTATCTCGATCGGGACGACGACGGGCGTAGTAACGGCACCCCGCTCCACACCGCGGCAGCCGATGCTTGGTCTCAAGTGGTGCGTCTTCTCCTTGACCGAGGGGCGCTATCAGATATAGAAGTGAAAGAAAATCATGGACGTACGCCGCTGCACTGTGCTGCTGCGGGCTCGCCCATGGAGAGCGAGGATATATCTCCCTTACCAGACCTTGATTGCGAAGAGACGATCCGCATCCTCGTCGACGCCGGAGCCTACCTAGCAGCACTGAACGGATATTTCTCCCCCAACTCGCCACTTGGCTACGTTGCGAGTTGGGGGACCGCCCACATCGTCCGGTATCTAGCCAGTAAGGGATCCAACATCAAGCAACACGGGTCAAAGCACCTACACAACCAGCTTATCCTTTATTCTGCAGGGGTTCATAAGGTAACCCCCCTTCATATGGCGGCATACATTTGGAGCGCGGCCGCCGTACAAGCCATCCTGGACCTCGGCGCAGACCCAAACGCTACAGACGAATATGGTCGGCAGTCCCTACACTGGGCGGCAATCGGACGGTATTTCTTCGGGACCGTCTCGGACGCCTGGAACGACCTCCAAACTGACCCTCAAAAAATCTGGCCCTCTCGGGAAGGGTAATAGCACTGGAATCAACCATCACCCACCTCCTCGCCCACAACAAAGACGCCAACCAAACAGACAGACAGCCATGACCGCACCCCACTCCACTACGCGCATATTACATAAAACACGCCCGTTTCGTTGCCCTCTTCATCCATTCCGGCGGCGCCGACCCATCCATCCGCGACCCCGACGGCCGCACCACCCTCCACTCCCTCGCTGAACCCCTCTACACCCGCAACCGCCACGGCCTGTCAGACACCGCCATCGAGGACACCCACCTAACGCGTGCCCTTACCACCTGGCTCCAGCGGGGCACCAACAATACCATCCTCAACAGCGCGACAACCACCGGCGCCACAGCCCTTCATATCGCAATATGCTGCGCTTCTGCCCCCGCCGTCGCCCTCCTCCTCGCCCTGGGCGCCGATCTCAACCTCACCTTCACTTCCCAGCCTAAACACGGGGTGACCGACCAAGAAGAAGGAGCCGGCACAACAACACCGCTACACCTCGCTTCCAGCCCGCCCAGCTGGGTCCAGCTCTGGGCGTACGGAGAAGAGGAGCATGCAATTTGGAAGCTGCGGGCGACGTGGGTCAGGGAGTTGCTGTTGGCTGCTGGGGCGGATGGCGGGGTGAGGGATGGCAAGGGGTGGACCGCGGGGTAGGTGGAGGAGGTGGTTCGGGAGGGGATTCGGAAGGAAAGGGAGGAATATCTGGAGTGGTTGGCGCGTCCGCCACCGCCGGAGGGGTATGGTAGGGGGCGGGGAGGGAGAAGGGGCGGGAGCGGGACACGGAGGCGAGGCGGCTGATGTTGGGACGTGGGGTGCCTGGCGGTTCTGGGGACGAGGATGAGTCTGTTTCTGGTCCGACGACGGGGAATGGTGGGCCGGATATGGCTGCTGGTGATGGGCACGGGAGTGAATCAAGGAGCCAACTGCCTGAACGAGCGGATCGATACCGACCTACAGTACCTAGGTACCCAGGTAAAGGTAGTGTCTAACGGAAGGGTATAGGCTTATCTGGACACAAAAGTCGCACCTAATGCCAATACAACTGACACCGTCCCCGATGAGGAGCATCTCAAGTCGGTTAGGTCAGAATGGAAAATTCGTTTCGTGTACCCGCTCCTCGTTCAGCTCCAGTCTTCACCGCGTTACGCACAGTAGTTACCCGTAGAAAACAGCAACATGTGGGCCAAGTTGCGCTGAGTCAGCAATTGCCCCTCTCGTCAACAGCTTCTGAGCTGCTGATCGTCGTCGCCCTGGGGCCACAGCTGGTTACCACCCGAGAGTCTCATTCTAACCAGACAGGCAATTTTACGCGCAACAAAAGATTCACGGGACCAACTTGACTCAATCTAACATTTTCCAACACAGCTTCCCCCTTTTCCAAAGCACAAAACCCGAAACCACTCAACAAAACCCTCTTTCGGCTCACCCTATCAACCCCTAACCCAGCCCACCCCCAAAAGAGAAGAACCAACCCAAAAACGAAAAGAAAAAAAATGAGCGACTTCCTCAACCTCCCGCAACCGCCCCTCCCCCCCAACCTCGCCGCCCTCCGCGCCTCTGCCCTCCGGCAAGAGCCCGGCTCCGGCTTCTCCACCAACATCCGGCCGCTCCGCACACGACGCACCCTCGCCGCCACATCGCAGGCTCCCGACCCGCCCACCAACGAGACCATGCTGCAGGGGTTCGAGTGGTATATCCCCGCCGACGGCGCCCACTGGCGGCGGCTGGCGCGCGTGCTGCCCGCGCTGGCAGGGTTGGGGGTGACCAAGATGTGGATCCCGCCGGCGTGTAAGGCAGCGGCGGGGAGGGCAGGGAATGGGTATGATTTGTATGATTTGTGGGATTTGGGGGAGTTTGATCAGAAGGGGAGCGTGGGGACGAAGTGGGGGACGAAGGGGGAGTTGGAGGAGTTGGTGAATGTGGCGGGGGAGGTGGGGGTGAGGGTGTTGTTTGATGCGGTGTTGAATCATAAGGCGGGGGCGGATTATTCGCAGGTTTTGAAGGCGAAGAAGATGGATGAAAAGGATCGGAGGAGGCCGTTCGACGAGGGAGGAAAGGAGATGGATATTGAGGCCTGGACGGGGTTCAACTTTCCGGGCAGGCAGGGGAGGTATAGCGGGCTGCGGTGGGATAGCAATTATTTTACGGGGGTGGATTACGATCATAAAACACAGAACCATGGGGTATGGAAGTTGGCAGGGAAGGAATGGGCTGATGATGTCGATGAAGAGCTGGGGAATTACGACTTTCTGTGGGTTTCACTCTTTCCCCAAATTCTGACATAAAACTGACACCGTGGACAAAGCATGTTTGCTGACGTCGACCACAAGCACCCTCTTGTCAAGGCGGATCTGTTTCGGTGGGTTGAATGGCTCCCCCAACAGATGAACTTTGGTGGATTGCGTCTTGATGCCATCAAGCACTACAGCTTTCGCTTCCTCCGGGACTTTGTCACCCACATCAAGGAAAACGTGGACCCGGACTGGTTCATTGTGGGTGAGTACTGGCGTGAAGACTCGGAATATCTTAGCAGATTCATCGAGTTCATGGGACATCAGATATCGTTGTTTGATGTGCAGCTGGTGTCAAATTTCAGCAAAACTTCGAGCTTGGGGGAGAAAGGGGATCTGACCAAAGTGTTGGACGATTCCCTGGCCTTGTGGAAACCAAGATCACGCTGTTGTAAGCAAGCTATCATTCTGCCTCGGACTGACCTTGAGCGTTAATGATCTGGAATACTCAGACGTTCGTTGTCAACCATGATACTGTAAGTCTCGGAAACAGACCAAGTCAACAATGAGTGTACCCCATTAACTCATATTTCGTTCAGCAAGCAGGGCAGTCCCTAGAGGTACGCGTAGCTTCAACACACTGCTAACACCACTAACCTTTTCCACAGCTCCCGGTTGCTCCCTTCTTCATTCCCCTCGCCTACGCCCTCATCCTCCTACGCGCTAACTCCGGTCTCCCCTGCGTCTTTTACGCCGACCTCTACGGCTCCGTCGGGCAGCACCCCGAACTAGGCTTCACCGGCCTCATCCCCCCAACGTCCGGAGGGCTCGTCGTCCCCAAGATGATGCTGGCTCGCAAGCTCTGGGCGTATGGCTCGCAATATGACTATTTCGACGACCCACGCTGTGTGGGGTTCACACGTCTGGGACACGATTCCAAGTCCGGCGGCCACGGCCTGGCTGTGGTCATGACGAATTCGTGGGAACACGCGACCAAGTCCATGTTTGTGGGCCGGCATCATGCGAGGGAGACTTGGACGGACCTCCTCAAGTGGTGTCCAGGCCAGGTGGTCATCCGCGCTGATGGGTGGGGAGACTTTCCAGTCGGTTATCGCAGTGTTGCCATTTGGGTGAATGTTCAGGCGGATGGCAGGGAGGAAGTGGATAGCCTTGTGTTGTGAGTATGGCCCCTCCCCAGTGATGCAGTTAGGCGCATTCGCTTTTGCAGATCTAACGGTCTGGATATTCAGTGACTTCGACATCTACAGCCACCACCACACCGAAGGGGCTGCTGCACAGCGAGAGCCTACGCCAGAAGAAACGTCGTAGACAGTTTTGGGCACCAACGGAATCTACGTGGTGGCCATGGTTCCTTTCGAACTCAGATCGGTGCTAGACCCCTTTGAGTTACTCCCGATATGGCAAGGCCGGTGCGGTTGTTCTCCTAAACGGTGAAAGACGACTTGGCTTCACTATTTTCGTCCTCTGTTCTGGTCGAACGGCCTGGGAAGGGAGCAAGCCGTGTTCCCAAAGCAATGCCCTCTTTAGTTTCCACCTATGGTTCTCCCTTGGATAGACAAACCAGACCATTATGCATTCCCTGTACATGATCCTCTGATTGCCAACAGCGACTTGCTTGGGAACCTGGTTCTCAACCAACCCCTCACAGCAACCCCTCATGCGGCGGCATGTAACGGCGACTCCCGCGCCCGTGCGTGCATTCATCTGACGGAGCCGCAGGGTCGTTCCAACTTCACCTCGGTCTTGGATCAATTGTGGCCTCTAGAGCCCAGTATGGCTGGTCGTCGCGCCAGATCCCAAAGCCAACGCAAGGATGCACCAAGACGAGCAGAGGACGTTTGCTCGAAGCGGCAAGTCTGCGCATCTGTTAGGGAGGGTCCCTCCCTGCCTACTCTAGGCTTGCATGGAATAATGCAAAACGGGTTTGCACAAAGACAAGATATAGCTACTAATTATCGGATCTGGGGAATCGACAGAACCTGGGAAGTTTTGTTGTTGTCAAGAAGAGGACGCGACGCTGGTCGGTCAGCGGGGTCATCGACATCGGTACGTATGGGATGCCGGGTCAATTCGGGGTTTCGGCATGGATGCAGGAGCTGCGATGCGGGTGAGAGAATGAGAGTTCTTTGTGGGGGGCGTTAAAAGGGCACACAGCACGAAGTGGTAATCGGACCAGGAAAGAAGAGACTGGGGGCATATGTAGACACAATACACGGCAGTCGTTCAGGCATCACGCGACTTCATGGACGTTGTCCGAAATCGTTTACGTGTCCGAAAGCTGACATCTTCGTTTCCAGAAGCTCCGCGCACAAAACCCGCAAACCAGCAAACCCCTCAGGCACCAGAGATGCCGTGCTCCTCATTCCCGTCTACGCCGAGGTTGCAGCAGCTCGATCAAGGAGGAAAGTGCAAGGGGAAGCTCAAGGAAGTTGCCAGGGGATGGAAGGCAGCGATTGACCAATGGCTAGCTCGCCCCGCAAGTCAGCCGAGATTGGCCGCCCATCAAGTCTCGTGCGCTTCCTTTCCCCATTTCCCCATGGAGAAATGGCACTGTGGCTTGGCTTGGCTCGTCGGGGTCAGCACTCGACTGCTCGAGTGTCTCAGGAAAGATGGACTCGTTAAACCTCTGGATCTTGTGAGCGGGAATGGGAAAACAATTACTCTCAAGCAAGCCATTTTTGCTGTTGAAAGTACGGCCTGAAGATAATGAAATCTGCACCGAGTCAACCCGATTTCCGCACGTTGGACCGCTTTACATGGATGGGCAGATGGGCTCGCGACTTCCCCAGGTTTCCTCCTCGCACGGCTCCTGCCGGAACAAAACAAGTCTGGTACGCCCCTTCCTGCTATTGGTTAGCTTGACTGCCTTTTCCTTGCCATTGCATTTTGTTGTGACACCTTGATGCCTCAGGAACCAGTCCCCGCACGAGCCTGCCACCCCCTCTCGTTCCCGCCCTCTTTCTTCCTCCCTTTCTATTTTATCCAACATCCGGCCATCTCTGTCACACACTTTCCTTCCATCAATTCCACCCAACAACCTCCAAAAATGCTCGCCTCAAGCCGGTTGCCCGGCGTCGTCGCCCGTATGGGCATGAAGCAGCCTGCTCGTTTGATGTCAACGGCACAAGGACAGGGTACGTTCTCCACCGAGTGGGCCGACCGTCAGCTCCACCGTCCCCAGATGCGTTATTTACCAGTGCCGTCTCAACTCTAGCTCGCGTCCCAAGCTCCATCATCTCCACAATCTCCACCGCTCGCCAGGCGGCTGGGCGCAATGGACTGCTTCTGAATGGCGCCCGGAACACCTTCGCCTCGACCATGATCCGTGGTGCGATGCAATCCCGAAGCGTCGTCGTTGAATCGACCGCCGCCGCGATTGTCACGGCTGCCAAGGTCCACGGTGCTGGAGCTGCCACTATCGGCCTCGCGGGTGCCGGTGTTGGAATCGGCACAGTTTTCGGTGCCCTCATCAACGGCGTCGCTCGCAACCCGGCCATGAGAGGTAAGATCTGGACCTGAATGACGGCCCATCAGCCGCACCCCACAACCCTATCGCTCAGATGCAGCGGGGACGCACGCTGACAGATCTTGGCAATTGCAGGTCAACTTTTCTCGTACGCCGTTCTGGGTTTCGCCTTCGCCGAAGCCACCGGCCTGTTCGCCCTCATGGTTGCTTTCCTCCTTCTCTACGCCTACTAAACAACGACTCGGGCGCTCGCGAATCATCACTCGCGTTCGTCTGATCAGGAAAAGGGGAATGGCTGGCAGACATGGGGTTTCGACCAGGTGGAGACAAAGCCGTTAAACCACGCGAGCGGCTGCCGTTTTAGCGCTGGTCCACCCACGATCCCGCTGGAGTCAGCCAGGCCCCCTGGTCCCCCGCAATTTTGGTGGATCAGGTCTCCATGGAACGGAGACAGGCGGTGATTTGTAGCATAGAAAGACGATAAAGATGGCTTGTAATTGAGGCTATAAAATGGGTTGACTGCAACAATTTTTTTTTCTTTTGTGCGCACCGACAGGTCAACGCCCGATTGGCGGGGGAGCAGAGCTTTTCCGCCGAGCTAAATGACGCGTTCCCGATTCGGCAATGCAACATGAGCAGTTTCACAAGAAAATCGAACCCACCGAAGCGGCAATACTAACAGCAACCACCAACACTAAACCTGTCTGCAAAGTCATACTCGGCCAACTAGTATCAATTCAACATACTGGATATTGTTGAGCATGGCCCGCCGGAACCAGCTTTGTCCCTTGAACTGACAGGCCACGCAAGCCAGGACCATCCAGGAGGTTCTCACCAACCGATTGCAGTTGAGAGTTCCGTACCGATCAATAAATGCATCACAAGCCGAGCGGAAGAACCGGCTACATACCGCAGGGCCAATGCAATCCGGGAACCCGTTGACAATTGGAGAGGCCATTGAAGCTTGGAAGATGGTTGTGGAGTGGCAGGGAACGACATACACCACGCTCACCTGCCTGATAACTGGCCGGGCTAAGTTTGGTCTCCAAACTGGGCCATCCATTTGCAGAAGTAGATGTCTTAAGTTTTGACGTCGCATTTGATGTGCGGGTAGTTCCAAGAATGGATCACGCCGTGAGTATGAGGTTGCCGCGGCTGTCACCGAGTCACTGAGTTTGGACCAAGAAGGTTGAGATCAAGCACTTAACTAGGTTGGCCCTTTCCTCAATACTTAACAGAGACATCTCTGTGATGACCGGACTCCTATTTAAGGACAAACAAGTCAAATGAACTTTCTATACCACAGGCTGCAAGGGAGGACGAAACAACACGAGCGGCCAAGCACCGTTCAAACCGATCCTCTTTCTAACCTATGATATGGCAAGGCATGTAGCTCTTTGGGCTTAGAAATCCCCTTTCACATGTTCGATACGTAATCATAGTAGAGCTGGTAGTGGTAGACTAGGCGAATGGGAGTTGCAATGGGTAAAACTTCCTGGTAATGGCCCATGTGATGCCTACAATACTGCCAGTGTGACATCCCCGAGTGTATATTTCTGTACGCTCTCCGAACCACTATGACCATCCGGTGAAACCGGTAACCCACGGCTACTCTGCTGTCGTTCGGTTAGGATTCTATACTAGACTCTAACGACTATGTTAGGTAGCTACCACCTACTCTGTTGCTCCACAAGCGCGGGTCATGGCGGCAGTAGAAAGGGATTTAAAGGTCCTATAATCAGTTAATGTTTCCATGAGCTACACCAAACCGCACAACAGGGCTCGAGACTTTTGCATGATGCCTCGGAGCTAGATCGCAGAGGTAGAGTGTGTGGACTGTCTCGTACGTCTCTAGGAGGCTCCCAGGACTTCTAGGGCTTTCCAGGATCAGCATACTAAAGAGAGAAGACTTATTAAAATCATATTCCCGGCCGATTTATTCTGGTCACGTACTGTATGTAAGGGGTACTGCTTCTCAGGCCTACGGTCTTGAAATGTTAAAACCTCACTAAGCGAACCAACTACAAACTGCTGATGCTCTCCTCAATGTTTTGGATTTTGACCATACCGAACCCAACCTCTATGCGTAGATGTGCCTGCGTAATCTGTCATCGGACGACCTTCAGTTTCTAGAGCAAACTCTGAGTCAAGAGAGATAATTCGGAAATACAAACAGCCACTACCTACCGGAGGCGAAGTTTTGCCGCGCATTTGTGGTCAGCCGCGGCGACAAACTGGGCTAAAAGACGCTGCGACGTGTTTGTTTTGGAGGTGCGCCCGCACCCAAGTACTCTGGAGCGGGCTGGGTAAGACCCTGCCATGGCAGTGGAGGTTGATAACTGCTTCCTGTAAAGGTTCCGAGGTCGTCTACCCCTCTGCTCAAATTCCTACGTGGCAGGGCAATGGTGAGCGTCGAGGCTGGGCACCGATGAAGCTACCCTTACCACGTAACTTGTTGCTACTACCGTACACATTGTTCCACGCCGCATATCTTTTGTTTCCACTTCCTTTACAGCCCTTTGATGTTTAGTATAACGTCGCCTTTGGCAACTGTGATTTTCGCCCCCATTACCAACAGTTCGAACGCTTTGCGTCTTACCCCCTGCCAAAACCGTCTCCAGTGAGGTTTTGGATATCGTCTCGAGTTCATAACGTGTTAGGAAAATCAGGCCTTTCAGATCACTGAGACACTAGAGATACAGCAATACTAGAAATATAGTTTGAAGCAATCGCCAATTTGCTACCGAAGCGATTCAGACGGTGTTGTCCAAGAGGCTTAGCCCGGTCCGCAGCTTAACAGCTTGATGGCGAGAAGTGTTTTAAGTCACTCACCGGGCTAGGAACATGGACTACTCTCATCTAAGCGACTTGCCGAAGGAGGCCGTGACCCTGATATAAGAATATAAAGAGTTACACACACGTCTATCTAAACACCTACTTACGGTACCAACATGAAGGCCCCTAGCTGATTATACCTCCCTTGTAGGTCTATCAAACCACGGTACCTAACTACGCCATGATTCACAGTATGCTGTATCTAGAAGGAAGTGGGCGGCTTTAATCATCTATTCTTACTACTTCATTGATCTTACGGCTCAAGCCAACGAATTGCTCAGCTATCTGTACCCTACCAAAACTGAATGTTGGGCCCGTGAGGTGGTCTGAGACTCTGGGCCACAACGATACAACACCACTTATCAATGGCTTGTGAAGCCTTTGGAACATGACGAGTTTACCATGTGGCATGCCGAGTTATTTTATATCATAGTGCATTTATGTTTAGGTACATAGTTCAGCGGCGTGGAGAAATGTCTCGGCCCGCTTTCACGAGGTTTCCACGCGATTTTGTGACATTTGATCCATTCACGAGATCTCTGGAGAAAAGGTTCCCAGTAAGTAGCCTCCCTCTGGCCAAAAAAGAAATTTGATACACCAAAAGTAAAGAGGACAAAAAGTCAGAGATTTTGTTTCACTTTGTTTTCTTGAGTTTGGGTTCGATTTGACCGAGAAATATTGCATCAAGATAGCTCTGTATACTTTGGATGTATCGTTTTTTTGCCCAGCGGGAGGGAGTTCAAATATTTCTTGTCACAATGTTGTAGCAGAGCTAAGTGAACGTCTACAGACCTATGAAGCTGAATGTTCAAGAAAAAGACCGGGAGATCGGCACCGGATCACTGCTGACGTGATGCTGCATTCCTGACTCGCCTCCTGTTCATGACGCAAAAGCTGATCCTTCAATCGTTTAGGGGATTCATTCTGTCGATCATAGATGCCTCTCAGCGTAGACAAGTGTGCCTAGGGAGTGTGTGCCTACACCACATGATCGCGCTTCTCACTTCCACGTTGCTCGACCTCCGATTTTTCACGCTCATCAACTGTGACTATTTGATGCATTTATGGTGACATGCTGTCGAGTTCCACCAGCCATCTTAGCGTATGCATAGTCTAGAATTTTGATCATCGACGTGAGCCCGTAAAGACCCCCTGTCCCGTCCCCACCACAAAACTCCCTGAAGGCGGAGCTTTCCGCAGGCAGCAGTTCCTCGAGGACAGGGACAAGAAAGCGACGGGATTATGGTACTTCCATCGTTGTTATTTGCTGGTCTACGACCTATGCTCCGTGTTGCACCAACCCATTAACCATTTTACACCATGCCCGTTACCTGCGGCGTTCGCCTCCCGCCGATGAGGTGGTCTACAGCCCCTTGTGCCTCCATTCTCAGTTGGGACCTGTTATTAGCCCCTATGGTAAGTACGAGCAGCTGCCTACACCAATTGACCTCCCCCACAGAGCCGGGTTGCTCTCCGTTGTGGTCAGTCGTAGGTGCATCTACCGCCCAATGGGTGACTGCATAACCAATGAATGGTCTGGATCCGGGACCCGGCCTCAGAGGCTTGCCCTCTCCTCGCTGGGCAAACTGCTCCTACAATAACACAATCATGGGGTAACTCCATTCCCGCTACCTTCCTATGTAGGCGTTGTCAATTCACTCACTACCTAGGACGACGACGGAGAGCTTGTGCATCGTAACTGCTAACATCCACCGCATCTGGGCATCAACCAGGTTGCCAACCCAACCCCTTGACTACGTCACTGTTAAGAACGGCGTTGAGGGTTTCAGTGTACCCTCCTGGCAGGCTGAATGGGCGCGTGGAGAGTATGACACGCGCTCCGCAAAATGGGGTTTGATCAAGCCTTTCGTTGGGTGTGGCAGTGCCTTGCCCGCCGCTTTGTTTTCGAATCTTACGCAGTTCGGTATAAGATGTAAGTTGTCAGGCAGTAGTAGTGCGGTTGTGGATCGGAAAGGAACACGGGAAAAAAAAACTCCGTGGCACTCAGGAATGAGACAAACGGTCCAGATGCCATTCCGGTTTTTTTCTTTTTCCTTTTTTTCTTTTTCTCTTTGACACTGGCAAGCAGGTCAAAGGCAGTACGGCACCCCTATCGGAGGCCGCCGGCCGTTTAATTGAGTTATGAGACAAAAGAACCGTGCATATGAGGCTAAAAGTCGGTTGAGTCTCTGAGGTGCCGCAGAGATGCGCCAAGGGACCTCTGACGACCTCACACTTGCCAACGTGTTATAGAAGGAGGTGATATTAAATTCTTTCTTCTTAGCCCCTCTCTTCTCATTCACTCCGGTAAGAAGCCAAGGTGTTTGACACGACTGTGACACGAGCGGGTAAAATGCTTCAGGTGTGCCGAATGCCCCCTTGCTGACATATGGATGGGTTTGTTGCCGTATTGCCGGCCCACCTGTGGGGGGCTGAGTCGTTATGGTCATGGCCAGACTCACCCTCATCCCTGGCCGGCGGCAACTTGTTGCTGCTAATTGCGAGTTAATTGAATTAAACTTTCAAAGACTCAAGCTACAGCAGACCGTTAAACACGCGTTAGGGGGTGTTTGTGACGCGTCGCGCCCAAATACTCAAATTTTAAGCGCGTGAGTAACTCCCGTGGCTACAGGTCAAGGCATGACGACGAGACTCGACGATGTTGCACTGGGTGTGTTGGACAGAGCCAGCAATGGAAGGTTGGCGGCGCAGCAGGTCAGAGACAATGGTTCAGTGGGATTGGCTCTCTCACCCAGTAGGATGCGAAAGAGTGGAATCGTGTCCGTTTTTGGAATCCTCTTGGCAAAATTAGTTCAGGGCGGTGGGTTGGCGGTGGGCTTGCGGTGGGGGCAATTGGGGGCTGACCTGCCTTAGCTGCCGTCTGGAAATGAGTGAGCCCGTCCTCTCTTTTGGTCGTTCGTCGCCTCCTTTCAATTCTCCAAATTCTCTCCACTCTTTTTTTCTTTTCCATCGGGTGAGGTTTTCTCGCGCCTCCCTGACGACGACAACTGCTGTTTAATATCCCAATTACGCCATGTATCGGTAGCGGACCACTCTCATTTTTTTGGCTTCCGGCAATTTTTTTGCTATGTCTTCCAGGGGCTTCAAGTTTCCCTCTCGGTGCACTGGGTCGCTATCTATGCCTTTGCCCTGTCTCTCTATTTGGCGTTTACCTCCTTTCCTTCGGCGAGATCGCTATTTTCACAACGACAACACCCCCGTCGAAGCTCCCATAATGCCCCGGACGCGCAACCTCCGCCAGCGACGACACCGTTAAACCCAACATTAAACTCTCCAAACGTGCCGTCGACAACAAACGATTCCAACAAAGGCGCGGGGGATCGTGTGGAGACCCAGGACCCCCCCAAGCCCGGCCAAGTCAAGATCGTCGGCCTTGTCTTTTTTGGCCGCAGAGACCTGGTCCGCGTGCTGGATTGCTACCTAAAGGTTACTACTACCTCAACTACCTTGGCCCCCATCCCATGGTCCCATGCCGCAGAACCCCGCCGTGATTATGTTGACTAACCCCGTATAGCGCAACCTCAAAATCAACGGCGGGCTCTTGGACGAGGTCATCTTCGCCATCAACACCGACATCAAGGAAGACCTCGACTACCTCGACAACGAGCTCCTCCCCCTTCCCTTACTACCGCAAGTTTACGGCCGAAGAAGAAGTTACCTCGGCCAGTGGTTGGCCGTCAACGAGCGCGACACAATCTATGTCAAGATTGATGACGATGTCGTTTTCATCGAGGATGATACTATAGGCGATGTCGTCCGGCCCCTCATCGAGGAACCCTTCCTACTTCGCCGTTTCGGCCAATGTGGTAAACAACCCCGCCCTGTCATGGGTGCACTACCACCTGGGCGCTTTTGAGCCCTACTGGCCGAAATGAAGAAGCCCTGGACCTCTTCCTCGAAATCCAGCTGGCGCGCCTCCGAGCTCCCTGCGTACAAAGGCCCCCCGATGGCCCCAGCGACTTCAATATCGACGGCTCAACCCCTGCCCCTTTCCCCGGCCACCGATGGCTCCCGTTCGCCACGAGAATAAGGGCGAATACGAAGACCCCACGAAATTTCCCGCTTCGACACTCACATACGACGCTCACGGCCCATCCCTGGACAACTGGGCCACCGCTGCCCAACTCCATTATTCCTTCCTCCAACATCTGGAAAACAACGAGACTTCGCTTTACAAGTTTGGAATCTGGGATTACCACTACGCCCGCATCAGCATCAACTTCATCGCCTTGCGCGGAGGGGACATCATGGACGCGTATCCGTTTCCCTACAAGGACGACGAGAAGTTCCTGACGTGGAACACGCCAAGAAGATTGGGAAGCACGTCGTTGTGGCGGGTGATGGCCTTGCCGTGCATTATGCGTTCCGGCCACAGCGGAGGGCACACGAAGGACACGGCATCACGGATACGGACGTGTTGGGCGATACACACATATGCCAAGGAGATGGTTTGCCCGTTCCCGAAGAGGCAGGTGAAGGCTTCACCGCTGCTGAGGCCAGAGGAAAAGAGAAGGAGGAAAGGACCAGGGAGGAGCAGGTGATGGTAGTGTATTTTTTTTAGGGATATGATAACTAATTGGAGAACCTGCGGGGACTGACTCGAGGTCATGTACAATATGGAGTTGGAATATGATCTTCTAGACCTAAGCACATGCCAAGCCGTTGCTACTGCACTAAGTTCTGTTAGGGAGTTGCCCAACTACCTGAGACTGCTTTCTGTCCTCCTGACGCTGCCATGCTACCCGATGGACCCTCGCTGTGTCCACCGTGGGCCATACCCCAACATGTGACGCAGAGTTGCTGCCCCGCACAATGCCGACCCCCCTCTCCAATCGTTGCTCTCCGCTCGCGTGCCCCCTGCGGCCATCCGCCGTGACCCGGTCACCGGTGCTTCCCCAGGTTTGTTGTTTCACATTCCGAAGCTTTATTTATACAACATTCTTTTCACCTCAACCTTCACCTCGCCTCCCCTCCGGATTCTTGGGCTACCTAGAATCCTGGGGATTGGTGATAGCCTTCCTTCCCGCCTCTTCCCCTTTTCAATTTATTTTACCTCACCAACTGACTGACTCAGCCCATCATGAAACCCCGATTCTCGCGCGCCTTACACTGGCGGCAACCGCCCTCCTTTACCCCCCAATGCCGTGCACAAAACAGCCGGCAACGTACGTTCTTCCCCAACCCAACCTGAACTGAGCCAATCACCACTCTTCCCCATTCCAAATCACCCCCCCCTTCCTCATACCAATCACCGCCCGCCATACCATACCATCCCATCCCATACCGTCCGTTACCCCACGAACCAACTAACCCACCTGCCCAGTCCTCCCCTTCACCATCCCGCCCCTCCCGCTCGGCCCATCACCCCTGGCGGCTGGCTCCGCGGCGAGCTGCAGACCATGGCCGCCGGCCTGGCCGGCCACGAGCACGACTTCTACCCCTACGTGACCGACTCCAATGCTGGCGGGTCGACCGACTACAGCGTGCTCAACGAGCGCCTGCCCTACTGGTTCAACGGGCTCGTCCCGCTGGCGTATGTGCTAGACGAGCGGCTGAAGCGCCAGCACGGGTGGCGAGGTGCTGCGGCGGCAAGGGGCGGACGGCTGATTGGCCCCGAGGCGAAGGGGCGGATCGGAATTTCTGGGGAGGACGCCGTTCTTGCTGGGCTGACGCAGTTGGCCGAGGGAATGCGACGGCTGGCATGGGTGGTGGTGGATGCGGCGTGAGGTATTTTAGGCTGGCGCATGAGATCTGCGGAATGAGGGGAGGGGTATACGCAGTGTGAATGGAATCCGGTGGATTGTTCGTGGGACAGGTCAGGTGCATGATACGATAATGGTGGTGCAATGGTTGTTGGAGAATGCGAGATGAAGGCAAGGATGAGGTGTTGTTGTGGAGACGATGGATATGCTTATGATATGTCCAAGTTTAAGTGGGAGGATTGGTATACGGAGGGAAGTATGAGAAGGTTATTGAGAATCCGTCGACGAATAACGCCCTGTTTCCTTATATCACGGGGTTAACGTCGGCAGGGTAAGTCTTGTCCTCGATAACTTTCCATTCACCCGACGCAGCGTAATTAACCAGAACGCAGGTCTCAAATCGAGCGCGGTCATTCGACGATTCACTCACCGCAGTCACCTCCTCAACTCAACCTTCAATGCTGTGGACTGGACCTTCAAGTACAAGGGCGCCGCCTCGGGCACTATCCTCGCGGATGAGATTCACGGACCTCGCGCCTTTCATGGGCTCCGAGCTTTGCACTGCCGTTGAAACAGGCTACTCGCTCGCCTACCTTTACCATGCCCTCGGTACCAACTCCTTCGCCGACCGCGCCGAGCTCGTCATCTTCAACGCTCTTCCTACCATGGTTAGCCACGATATGTGGTCACACCAGTACATGACACGACCCAACGGACCATGGGCCCTGAATCAAAACCGACTGCCATCGCTGTTCACCACGGCTAACGGTGTTGCCACCATCTTTGGCCTGGAACCCCAGTACCCTTGCTGCACCGTCAACTTCCCTCAGGGATACCCCAAATTCCTGGCCAACAGCTGGGGGAGAGCCGACAAAGGTCTTGTTCACGCCCTGTTGAGCCCGTCAACCGTTGACACGACCATCCCGAAAATCGGAAGGGTGGTGGTCAAGTGCGAGACAGAGTACCCCTTTTCGAACCGCCTGCGGTACATCGTCAGTGCCGAGTCGGACTTTGATCTCTACCTGCGCTTCCCCTCGTGGGGCGTGCTCTCCAAGTCGTTCCTGTCGCTTTCGGCCGACGGTGCTGCGGTGGAAAGCCTTCCCATGTCGCCGAACTCAGACACCGGGTTGCTCCGCGTGTCAGTGCCGAAGGGGGAGTCGATGTTGGAATATTACATTGACTCCGCCGTTCGTGTGGAACAGAGAGAAAGGGCGGACGGTGCGGTGTCTGTCTATGTTGGGAATGTTTTGTACGCCCTGGATGTCGGGGCAGTATCACTACTACACTTCCTCATAGATATTGGGACCTTCGCGGGGAAGGCACAGAAGAATTCTCTCAATATGAGAATGTCAAGGACAACTACTACAACTTTACGAAGCCGGTAAGTGGCGACTGGAGTGTCTTAGAGATTGACTCGCTTACTGACCCAACAGTGGAACGTCGCCATCGACCCTTCAACCATCGAATATCACCGCGGCAATGCCGACACCGGCATACAACGAGGATTCAGCGCTCTTGAAGCCGACAGGGGACCCACCAACTATCTCACAGTCCAAGGATGCGAGATCGACTGGCCAGTTCGAGAGGGTGTTGCGCCGGATGTGCCCCCGAAAAACCCCGCGTGTGTGACCGAGAGGCAGACGTACAGGATGATCCCGTATGGGCTTGCAAAGATTCATATGTCGGAGTTGCCGGTGATCAAGCCTTCGAGGCGGCGGGGTACTAAATCAGTACCAGAGAAGATGAGTGCTACCGAGGGTGCGGTTGACCCTGACGGTCTGGGTGATCTTTAGAATGGGCTCTTTAATCTAGATCTAATATCTTTGCATCATAACCGTTATCTCACTTGGTGGTACAAGACAGGAACGGTTACTACGGTGCCAAAGTTATGACTGTGGCAAATGAGACATCTGCTCGGTGGGGTCAAACAAGGTACAGAAAGGTCGGACGAAGAGCTCATCGCGTCTCTGGAAGCGACCGAGTCGGAAACAGTCTTCCATTCCACAACCTTCGCTGTCCCACCCTCCGACTTTTTACATTACAGCTGCAGTGATGCAACGACACGATAGGTGGCGATCCAGCGATACGACCCTGAACCGCTCCAAGACCCCAACTTCACCTCCAAGCACGCCTGGCCAGACCCAATTGCCGGCTTCCAGCGACCCCGACCCACTGTTGATGCCGATCCCGCTACTTCCGCTGATCGATGCGACATCTGAGCACCGGACATCTGCGGGGAAGCCCTAAAAGGAAGGTAAACTCAACGCCAAAGCTCACCTTTCCCAGTTTACCCTGGTTCCCCGGATCGACTGATTGGTGGAAACGCCTCAGAATCCACATTACGAACCGACGCAGTCACCTTCGCACGAGCGAAGGATAACCACTGGCAAGGAGGCAAGGTCGCAGCGTTACCGTCATCGTGCGACTCAAGCCACCCCGCCCCTCGATAGGCACGACAGCCGATCGTCGGTGTGTCCAATGCCCCGAGGAAGCACCGTTATGCGCGGGGAACAAGGGCCCTTCGGCGAGCAAGTCCCGAGGCAACGGTTTTCCCCAAATATGCATGTCTATCCCTTTTCCCCGAGGGGGTTGCAGACTAGGTCGTACATTATTGTTCGAAAGTGAAACCGCGCCACGATGGTGACGAAAGGATTTTGGAAGAGGCGCTCCCTCCGGGTGCCTGACGACCAGCGGACTAAGGCGGCGGAGCTCACCCTGCGAGAATCGATATACCCAATCAGCCTGGTCACCATCCTCTTTTTCCTCTGGGGGTTCAGTTACGGCCTGCTCGACACGCTCAACAAGCATTTCCAGGAGACGCTGGACATTGATAAGACACGATCATCCGGGTTGCAAGCAGCATACTTTGGGTGGGTGTTCCATGCTCTAGCATCTTTGACGGTAACGCCGAATGGCTGCTGACATTGACCAGCGCATACCCCCTCGCTTCCCTCGGACACGCAGCATGGATTCTCCGGCACTTTGGCTACCGCGCCGTCTTCATCTGGGGCCTGTTCCTGTACGGCCTCGGCGCGCTGCTCGCGATCCCCGCCATCATCAATAAGTCGTTTGCTGGTTTCTGCGTCTGCATCTTCATCATCGGTAACGGGCTCGGCTCGCTCGAGACAGCGGCCAACCCGTACATCACTGGTAATTCCCTCTTCACATCCCCGCTCCCATCCACCCTCTCCAGGATCCATCACTGACAAACAATTCCCACGCCTCTGCGGGCCCCCCAAATTCTCCGAAATCCGCATCAACATCGCCCAAGCCTTCAACGGCATCGGCACCGTCGTCGCGCCCGTGCTCGGCTCCTACGTCTTCTTCAACTTCGACGACGAGTCCGCCCTGCGCAACGTCCAGTGGGTCTACCTCGCCATCGCCTGCTTCGTCTACCTGCTCGCCATCGTCTTCTTCCTCTCCACCATCCCCGAGATCACCGATGCCGACATGGCCTTCCAGGCTGCCGAGACCCACGCGGGCGCGCAGGACAAGCCGTTCCGGAAACAGTATCGCTTATTCCACGCGGCGTTTGCGCAGTTTTGCTATACCGGTGCGCAGGTCGCGATCGCGGGGTATTTTATTAATTACGTGACGGAGACGAGGCCGGATACGGATTCAGCGTTGGCGTCGAAGTTTTTGGCTGGGTCGCAGGCGGGTTTGCAATTGGCAGGTTTGGGGGCGCTGCGCTGATGCATTTTGTGAAGCCGCGCAAGGTGTTTCTGGTGTTTATGGCCATGTGTATTGTGTTCGCTGCGCCGGCGATCACGCAGCGCGGGAATACGGGCATGAGCATGTTGTTTGTGGTCATGCTGTTCGAGAGTATCTGCTTCCCGACCATTGTGGCGTTGGGCATGCGTGGTTTGGGAAGGCATACCAAGCGGGGGTCGGGCTGGATCGTCGGTGGTGTGCTGGGCGGTGCTTGTGTGCCGCCGCTGATGGGTGTGGCGGCTGACAGGCATGGGACCGGGTTCTCGATGATTGTGCCCACAATGTTCTTCGTGGCGGCCGGGACATATGCGGTGGCGGTCAACTTTGTGCCGGCGTATCGCGATACTGTGGATGCGTTCTCGACTACGGAGGTTGGGTTGCGGGAACGGGATGAGGATGCGGTGGTGGGTGGAGGGAGCGCAGGGGATATCAAGGGGGCAAGCGGGGAGAACCCAGATGTGGCCAACGTGGAGAAAGTTTGATATGTAGTGGGAGATACCTTGAGGAGGGGGCACGTATGAGGTAGTCAATGACAATTGTCCCTTGGGATGGCTATAAGGGATATTCCGGAAGACTTTTGATAGATGGGACGTGTAACTATTGCTCCCGCGACAGCCCAAGACCAAAGCCCAAATGCAATATTCTGCCATCATCCACAGCCAACCCTGCTACTCGAGCTACAACTCAGAACTCAATGATCGGTTTGATAACCTCGGTACCCATGTTAGTCACAACTCGACGCAAAGCAGCGGAAGCAAGCCTTACTGTTCCATTCTTCATATCGGAGACGGCCTTCTCAAAGTCGGCAACGGGATATACCTTGCTGATCTTCTCAACTGGGAACCTCCCCTGTCTGTGGAGGTCGATAAGCTTGGGTATGAACTGTTGGCTGTTAGTAAATGCGTATTCAAGGGGAAGGCAGGGCTTCAACCTCCGGCGGGTGGGAGTCCCCTTCGGCAACGCTGATCCACGTTTTCTTGTACCCGAAGAAAAGACCAACGTCTACACTGATTTTCTCCTCTCTTGGTGGCGCCCCAACCGACGCCGCTGTTCCACAGTAGGCCAGGCAGTCAAGCATCTGCTCGACAACCGAAGAGACCCCAGTGGTGTCTACGGCAAAGCCCACCCCCAACCCCCCGGTCAGCCTCTTCAGCTCGTCCACAACACTACCTTGGATTGTTGACGAGTTTATGACATGTGTGGCACCGAGCTCTTTCGCCAATGCGAGCTTTTTCTCCACGATGTCTATGGCGATGATCTGCTTGGCTGGAATTGTTGCCGCAGCCATGATCGCCGCAAACCCCACGCTGCCCGCGCCAAACACTGCCACAGTTTGGTCCGGCTTGGGCTTGAAGATGTTGAAAATGGTTCCTGCCCCGGTCTGGTAACCGCAGCCCATTGGGGCGTAAATCGCCATGTCCTGCGGGTACGGGCATTTGACCAGACAATTCTCGTGCACCGCTGAAAACCGGGCAAACGACCGACTGCCCAAAGAACTGGCTCCGAACGGGTCGACCGTCCGAGAGCCTGGCAGGACTGCTACCGTCTGATCGTCGAATACCAGTCAGGTTGAGCGGTATAAACTGGGTGCATCGGCTGAACTGGTCCTCTCGGCAGTGAGAACACTCTCCACAAGCGGCAAAGGAGAGCAATACAGAGTCACCGACTTGGAGTGACTTGTCCTTGACGCCGGAGCCAATGGTCCGTATAATGCCAGCTCCTTCATGCCCGGCAATGGCCGGGAACTCTGTAAGGGGACCGAGACCACCCTGCTGGAGGTAGAAGTCCTGAGATTGGCAGCAGTTAGTGACGACGGTCAGGTGAACGGAACTGTTTGACACATACTGTGTGACAAACGCCCGAGTATTTCATCTCGACTAGTACCTCATCTGGCCTCAAGTCTTGAATGGTGACCGGGGTCATCACAAAATCGCCTCCCGGTGTGTCGACCACGAGGGCATCGGTTTGGAGAGGCAGTTGCATATTGCGGTCGAGTATTCGGCTTTCAATGTTGACTGGGGAGTTCTAAGTTGGAAGATTGTGAGGGGAGGTCCGTGACGGAGAGGTCTTACACTTGCTCTGGAATGGGACACGTGCGAGAAAACTCCAGGAAGAAGTTCTCCGTTGTTATGGTTGTTCGGAAAACTGTACCCCCTGTTGGTGCGAGACTTGGCCGTTCCACAAATGCCGCTGAGCCCTTTTGGTTGTATTGCATGGGCCCACACAATATGCCTGCATGGACTGCTCAAGTCCCCCTTCTGGTGTCACACTGTCACGAACTCACAAGAGTAGAAAATGGAGATGTGTGATATCAAGGTTCACCGTACGTGGTACGACGAACTACTGGATGGATGATCATCTCCCCCTTGACCACTCACACATTGAGAATGTCTCGGTCTCAGGTGACCGCGCTCCCGTTTTTCGCCGCCACTAGACCATGAGTGATCGAGCATTGGAAAGTTACAAGGCGTATGAGCACTCAGCTACGTGGGCTCGGCAATGTGACCACGACGCGAAGATGGTTCGGTGTCACGTTGCAGCTAATTATTGTCTGCAAGAGGCAATCCCTCAACTCAAAGACCGCATGGAACTTACATGCAACTGGACGAGAGTTTGCAAGGCAGCTGTGACTAGGAAGAGAAGCCGACATACCCGGAACTGTTACGGCCCTGTTGAGGTACGTGGACACCGCCTTTGCCTATCACACCTTGTGGCGATGCATTCTGTACAGTGTATCGAAGTTTCGTTTTCGACCGATCCATGAAACACTTCAGACTCCTTTTAGTTTCACAATGAGCCGGGGCGGAGTCATCCCCCTCCTCTTCACTTTGTGACAACGCCGCTATCCCCATTTCGCGATCTCTCAGCAATGCAGTTCGACTTCCCCAAAGGCCAAACTATCGTTAATAAGCAAGCCGCAGTTGCTCCAAATCCCTTCCCTCGTCTTTCCAAATAAATATTTCATACCCGTCCGTTGCCGGGTGGTAGGTGGCGGTCAGTGGCTAATTCCGGAGTATCAATGAGAGTTGTTGTCCCCATTCTTCACGCCCGATAAAGTTTTATGGTTGGCGCCAGTCAGTGCTACAATTATTGACCAAAATCAAGTGACCCTATTTCCGTATAACGGTCCACACGACAACAATCAGAGTATATAAACAGTATACCCCAACAACCGTTGCCGTAATTTCCGCAATTCTCACCATTTGGATCTTGTACTCACTCCAGTACCACGGTGAAAACGTGCCAAAAAGCACTAGAAAGATGTAACCAGAATGGATGATCGTTCCAAACAAAACCATCAAGACATGCTTCCCCGGCCGGCTGCCCGGCTCCCGCAACCACTTGTCCAGCCCTAAACCGACGAGGAAGGTGTTGAAGCACGCTAGCGGCACCGTGGCCAGACTATACATCCCCCCATACCTAATCCAGAATTGTACGAGGTTGAACTGCGGCATAGTAGGACCATCCAAGGTTTCCCCAAAGCCGAAGACAAACAAGAATACAAGAATGCACCATGCAGATATAGACGCGCATTCAAAAAGAATGCAATGAACTATCCAGAAGGTGTCGTAGTAATTCCGGACGAGCCAGTCTGGGGGGCCCTCGACGGCTGAGTCATGATGATCCGTCATGTTCAGGCCTTCTCTGAACAGCAGGTTTCTCAGAGGATCCACAGGCTGGGTGGACCCAGTATCGGTGTCACTCTCGGCGGCGGTCGCCGGTAATGATGGCAGCATCGCCGTGGAGGGGACCTTTCGCTTGGTCTCGACCGAGAAAGTCCCCATAACCCCTAGCACGGGCATTACGAGAAGAAGAACTGGCAGTATTTGGCCGTAGGTCCACTGCGTCTCTTCCTCCAGAACCTCAGGATCGAGGGTGTTGCGCGAGAGGAGAAGTTTGACGGTGCCCCAGGCGAGGATGCACATGAGCCAGAAGAGCTGTGGGTCCGGTTGAATTAGCGAGAGGTCGATCGTAGGGTTCGTGGGTTGAATGGTGGATGCTGCTTACCTCGGAAAGCATCGATGAGAAGAGGTCGACTTGGAGACGCAGCATAAGAAGGAGGGCAAGAACTGGGAGTGTGATAAGGCGGAAAATCAACTTTTGTCGGACCGAGGGCTGGCATTTCGCCCGAGCTAAGTCCTGGCCCCAGTCCTGGAAACGGAACAGCCATAGGAGACTCCGGTGGAGCAGTCGGCTGATTGGGCGCGTCAAAAGTCGGCTTGCAAGTCCGGAAAGAGGTTCAAAGAGCTTCACGGTTCGTGTGAGGAAGGTGAAGACAAGCAGAACGATGGAGAAGACTGCCCCATGAAAGGGGCCATTGTCTCCAAGGAAACTTGACCGAAATGTGCATGGCCACGGGTACGAGGGACAATATTGAGACTCCCAAATCCAGCTAGCAGATGTGGGCTAAAGAAAACAGGCACCTGGAAGAGCTTGCAGGTCGGCCCTAGTTAGAGTTCCCTTGCCGTAGTAGTCGTAATAAGACGAAGACCATCGGAAGTATGCCGTTGGGACAATTGCGGTGATCAGCATGGCGAGAAGAACCAGCGTTATAAGAAACCGGATGTTTCTGTGCCATGGACGAGTCGCGAGGTAATCTCGGATAGACATAAGGCTGGACATATGAGCCACCGTCGAAAACCAGGCGAGGTATACCATGATCTGCCAGTGGTATGATGATAGACCGCAGTCCATGACCATAAATCCGCTGACCAAGATTGCTAGGCCGGTGACCATTTGGACGTCACAAAGAGTGAGAATGCTCTATATCCCGGTTAGTCCGGCGAGCCACGATGTTGCTTTCTCGTTGAAGCACCCACCTTCCGCAAGGCGACAGAAAGGTCGAGGCTCGCGGCATACGCCGACCAAGAATTCGGGGCCAATGTTAAGGCTCGGCGGATTATCCCGCGAGACCAGCCCAGAAATTTGACATCGATTGGATTTGGCTTGCAAGCTGGCTCAAATACAGAGCCTCGGCATGGAACTTGGGCATGTCGAGGTGTCGGGTCATAGACAGTCATGTAGTTGATGAGCAGGACCAAAAGAACGACATATCCCGTGCCGACAAACCCCACCAGAACCTATTATAAAACATTAGCTCCATGTAGTGCAACCGCCTTGACCCGCAGAACCCGCCGGACGTACTCCAGTTCCGGATATGTCATTGTTGGCCTCGAGCTGTCTTGGCTGTAGACTCGTGCAGTTCAAAGGTGGGCATCGGTTGGACATTGTAGTGTAGGTTGTGCTATGGCCATAGAAAAGTCTAAATAGCGCAACTAGGACTGACGGGGAGTGCTTCGAGATAAAACCATCAGTACCTTGGCAAGCAGATGACAATTTGGCATGGAAATGGGTTCGCAAGGCTCCCGGGCCTAAACGTGTGCCTAGCTGCGCCTCGTCTGCGTTGAACAAAACCACTGGACGCCTGCATTAGCTGAAAATGTGTCGCAGTATAGGCATGGCTCGTTCAGCTCTTATGAGCTTGGCATTCGTAAGAGAGCTTGGCATGCAGAAAAAGGGCGGTCTCTTCCGTATATAAACCACCTTCACATAGCCGCTCTGTTTTACACAGAACATGGCACTTTTTACCAACGATTTTCAACTATCAGAAGCTCCCTGCAGTGTGACAAAATGTAGTGACACACCACTTGCTTTTTTTGGAGGTTTGATAAAGGGAACGGGAAGGGAGAAAGCCAATTGGAGCCCAAAGTTGATCGTCCTATCACAGAGCACAGGGTAGAACGTGTCCACGAACCACAACACACACAACCGAAACAGGAGCCTTGCACCCTCTAGCTGATTAAACCGGGCACTATGACCGTTACGGGCTGGCGGGTAACATCGAACTGCCATCTCGGGGCGCTGTGTTAAGAGGGCCGTACAAAATCATAGATGAAGATACATATACAGAAGCGGATTGCGAACAACTTCCTCGTGGACTGGAGCCGCACACCCTTAAAAGGCTCAATACAAATCCCGGAATCGTCAGGTTGGCCCTCTCTCAAACACGTGCACGTTCCATCAGTGACCGAGTCATCCGTCGTTTACTTAGATGCATCATGTCGGCCAGCATGAAGACCGCATCCTCCTCCCAGAAGCTATCCATAACAACACCCAGGCCTGCCTCGCCTGAAACCACGCATACGTTTCTCTAAAGCAGCACACCTTTTGGTGCTACCAGATTGCCAGGGCCCTCAGCTACCCCCACAGCCGCAGCATGCCGCATTCGGACCTTTTTCCGCCCGGCCAACTTCCCTCGTCCACGAGACCGTCGCAGGCGGCAGGCGCGCGGAACCTGTTGCTCGCCAACTTTAGCAGCTCGGTGGGCGAGGAACTCGAGATGGATGGGTTGTTGCTTCCCGATGGCCCGTTTCACAAGCTAGGCTATGTTTAATTCGCGCGAGCGTCGCGCTGGACCTGTTCGGTATGGACTCGACATTCTGCACGATTATACTGACTTGTGGTCGTGCAAGGCGACCCGTGACCAGGTTGGGCTGTCTGACGAGCAGCTGGGCAGGGAGGGGGAATATTGCGTGTCCCAATTTCAAGTAGGACAAGCTCCCTTGCGATCTCGATCGTCTGCCGGCAAGCGATGTGGCCTTGAAGGACCGGAAACAGCATTTGCCACCGCGAAGGAGGCGCTGACGTGTTTGGGCGCGTCTCTCGGGTTACACAGGTACAGGGCTCTTCGCTGAACGATTGTACGAACGAAAGAGGTGGGTTGTATCCACTAAAGCAGAATTCGGAATAGATCGGAAGATAATTATGAATGGAATCCGTGGCAACTGGTGCCTGGCGATCGGAGCCCTTCTCAGTTTCAACATTACCTAAAAATACGAGTACGATTCAGGAAGTGAAAGTCGCGCCTCAACCAAGACGGCCGTTTATGATCATGACAAGCGGGGTTATATCACAAACCGGAAGATGTCAAGGGGGTTCCAATCCAACTAAACTAGGTGTGTACAAGTTCAATCCTGGGCGTCGCTACTAGGTACCCTCCTCGAATACGACATGACGATGCTCATTGATCGTCGAGCCGCAAGTCCTAGGCTTCCTTAGGGATAATCAACCGCCTTCAAGTTGTTTGTCAAGGCTGTCTTGCTCCCAGCTCGAACACTCCAGGGCGCCATTTACACAACGCAAGACCTCGGCCTCCCACAGAACTCAGCCAATCCGGGAGCCTGTACAGTTCTGACGCATCGCAAGTATGGTCGGGCCAAACACCCGTCGGACATACTGATGGAGGTAGTTGGTGGGGTAGCAAGGCCGGCAGATGCGACTGAAATGGTGCCCTTAAGTCTTACGTTTGGTGATGCGGTTCGACCCATGCTTAGGCGCTTTCCCCTTGTTGCGTGCTCGGGGGCCTGACAAACGCTGCAATAAAGAAGCAACATATCCGGGGGGTCGCTTGGCCTCCTGAAGATTGATCCTGTGTTCGTCGAGCATTGTGTAGGCCCGGAACTCTTGGAAGCTGTCCCATATTTTCACAGGTTTTCCGGTCCGCCGCGTATCGATGAGGTCGACAATGTTGACGAGGGTATTATTGAGCTGTTTCTTGCACTCTGCGACCGAGTCGCTGGGATCAATGCCGACTTCGTGACAGAGGGCTTGGTAGCCTCGGAGTTTTATCTCTTCGGGGTGAGCTTTCTCTCTTCTTCCTCGTTTATGGCGTCAAGTGGTTGCGGTGGGGGAAGAAATGCAGTTCGAGTTCCTCTCTCATGGCGATTGTGCGTTGTTTGGTGTATTTTTGTGAACCAGGAATCCATTCTTGCGATGAGGCGAGTCGACCAAACTCATCGTCGAATGATGACGCGTCGTTAGGTTTAAAATTTTCGTACTTTGAAAAGTGAGACTGCGACGGCGGTGGCGCACCCGTCTCCTTCGTCTGCTGTGACGACCGACATTTGCGGAATCGTGAAAGGTTAAATGGGGTTTGTCAATCACGTTTAGAAACGCGTCGTTGGCGCGCAAGTTGCGTTCAGTGACAGCCCCGCCCAAAAAGGCTAGGCTCAGCAAAACGTGATCGGTCGAAAGAGAAAAGAGAAGGACAGAGAAAAAAAGGGGAAAAGAGAGAAGAAAGGAAAGAAGAGAAGGATAAGGAAGGAACCCGGATGGAAGAAAACGTAAATCCGAGTCAATGAAACCAGGGTAGTAAACCCTAACCCTCTAGTCACAACGATGCGCGTGGGACAGCGAAGTTCTGCTCCTCGCGTTCTTGCTTTTTTCATAAGAATTCTGAAACCAGTGCAAACCAGACACACGCAAGATGCGACTACGCCCTGCCGCAAACGAGCCAGGAACCCTAAACCACAATCATAGTGCACTGCAGCATCGTAAGATTAACTTCCTCCATCCTGGATATCCGGGAAACGCGGTGCTTCTATCGCTACCGGCACTTGATGACGGCGGCATTGACTTCGACACGGCTCTGACGGCCTGCGGGCTCATCGCCGGCAATCGGTGGAATGATGGGTCCTTCTCGTCAGACCGTACCGGGGCCATGATCGTGGAGCGCCCGGAGGATGGCATCCTGCGCGAGCCGCGGTACTTTTTCCAACTTCCTGGCCCGCTCGACCCTCATACCCCATCGTACCGCGCTTTTCAGATTGGCGCTTCCCGCATGGCGATTTGCCGCTTTTGTGGCAAGAGTGGGCGACGGATACGTCTGTGGCGCGTGCGGGAGGGGAGATAGGTCGGCGATGCGTGGTCTCTAATTGCGGCGACGGTTTGGAGACGGCGCACCTGCTACCGGCCGCCGAGGACGACTGGTGGCTTTCGAACGAAATGCAGCAATACTCGCTTACGCAGTTGTTCTCAAGCAACCCTATTGACCGGCCGGCGAACCTGCTGACGCTGCGGGCGGATCTTCATCGTGTTTTTGATGAGAGACATTTCTGTTTTGTACCAAAGGTCGGGGAAGTGAACGTGGAGCGTGACGGAGCCACAACGGCGCGAGGGACGCCGCAGCTTGTTTTCCACGTCTTCAACTTGACACTTAGCGGACAGCTCCCGAATCTCTGGCACAACCGCGCCGTACACCCCATCCCAGCAGCTGTGATGGCCGAGTGTCTTTTTGCACGTTTTGCCTGGACGATATTCAGCCCTCTGATCTTTGACGTGTTCCTCCCCTCGGCGCCCGTGCCGAGGCGCTTACTCCTGTGGAATCGAGAAACTGGGGAATGGGAAACTGAGAACACCAGTCCCGAGATGTGTAGGAAGATATGGAAGAATGCCCGGTCGCGCTCTCCTAAGAAGAGAAGCGTGCCGACGCCAGCTGATGCCGCCGAGGAACTGCTAGCAGCGGAGGGCCTCGGTGTGTTTGACAGCGCCTCCTTCGAAACCGATGAATCTGAGAACGATGGCTCCTACGAGGACGAGCATATTACACCGGAGCAGGAACAAGAAGAACCTCGGGGCCGTTCACTGAAGCGAAGGCGCAGTCTGGAACAAGACAACGGTGGCAGATCTTGGCCGCGGAGAAAGATGGGTCTTTAGCTATCGGACAATAGTTCTCCGTTAGCTGCCCACTGCAGCAATCACAGAAGCCGCGATCTTCTTCCATGTTTAAGAATATGCAACCCCCCCCCTCAACCTGCAATTTCCATGTTCATAGCCATGACTAAGGTATTGCCCCAAGATTGCGGTCAGTCAACAAGGCATAATTTTCCGGTCACCTTGCGTAACAGTCAACAACCGTACAACACGTCTGGGTATAAAAATCAGGTGACATCATCTATTATAAGGAGACGATAATTTCACATAACGGCGCTTATTTTCGGGTTTTCTTTTTTCTTTTTCGTTTGGAACAGCTGCCACAGATACAAGAGGGGGTTGGGGGGCCTGGAACCTGCCTTGTGATTCGACTTAGTGTGCGACCAGTGTGAACCGAACAATCTTCTTGTGTTCATGAATCGCCTCTGTGATGGACAGGACTTGAGATGTACATGACCTGTTCGCTGGCAAGTAACATCATACATGGTAATGATCCATGATGTTGACCCGAAGCATGAGTCACTCTGGATTGAGGAACAGCCGGTTGTTACTGACAGCATGCCGGACTCACTATCTACGGATTCTGTTATCTCTTTCTGTCCTATGTGGAAATGGCAAAAATAGCCATCATGTTTGTGCGTGGGGTTCCCCACAGCTGGCAAGCTCTGTGTACCTATTTAAACCTGCAATCTTCTCACCCTTTTTCTCTTCAACATCCGGCAGTTCGAGTCCCTTCTTTTTCAAGCAAACAGAATTTTATTCACTTCACCACTCCAGTCGCGATGTCGCTCTGGGAATCCATTTCGACGGCGACCGCGCGTCATCTTTGCTGTAGGGTGCTAGCTTTTCTCTTTGAGTCCGCTGTCCAGATCGTCCTCTTCTCTATCGACGCGACCGAGGGCGGTATCAGCGAAATCAAGTATCTTGGCGTAAGTCCTCTTCCATCCCTCCCCCCCCTCTGGGCCTCCTTCTCAGACCAGCGACGCTAAATATAATCCCCTTTTAGCTCTGGTTTGGCCTCATGCTCAATGGCAACCAAGTGGTCACCCTAGCTGATCCCAACCATCGATTCCGGCATTTACCTCCTCTGTGTATCATCTTCTCGGACCTTATGATCATGATCCTTCTGGGCGCCAGCCTCCTACACGACTACGTCGTTTCTTGGTCCGGCTTCGAACGGGGCCGTCAGTTTCAATACACTGAGTCCTTTGCCGCCCAATTCTATCTAGTATACATGGTTCTGTAAGCTTCCCCTCCAACACACTTCCCCTTATCTTACTCAAGCAACTAACCACCCCACAGTGCGATGCATGGCGTCCTTATATTCATGTCGGCATACGACTTTTTCCTTTCTGAACGCCTTGATAGTAGGCCACGCGCTGGGAATGAGGAGGAGGGGATGCTGGATACTTTGCCCCCGCATGACCAGTCCAGGAGTTCTGAACATCATTGATGTCTTAAATTCCCGGAGGCTCAAGTCCAAAAGGATAATGCTAAGCTCCAGAGAATATGTCAGAGTAACCATGGCAAGCAATAAATGAACCCACTCTTCTGGTGCTCTACGTATAAGGTAGTTAACGAAAAAGATTGGTGCACATGACAGTTCGATATGAATGGGGCGACGTAAAAACGGTTGTCGAGTGCGTTGTTTGCAGAGCAGCCAAGGTCAACTTTGGGTTGGTGCGCGCGTTGTTGAGGAATAAGGTGCGTCCCTTAACCTTGGATGTTTCCAAAGATGGGACCAGTACGTACATATTATCTGGGTACACACCTATATGGGCTGTTCCCTGTCAGCTGTTACCCGACTTAGGTAGTCTGTGGCTCGCTTGGACAAGAAGCTTGTTTTCATAAATCGCCTTTAGCACGCAGAACCCAGCGCTACTTGCGTTGTTCCCGCTCGCCTACTTCTCCGCCTGGGACACTCCTAGGTCTCTTTATTTTGCATTCCGGACAAGACCTTATCAAGCGATTCTAACATCCCATTTTTTAGCATCCTAGATCTCAATTCACAACCTCGACCGCCTCGTTCTCGCGTCCCCGCCACAGCGTCAACCCGACCAAGACCCGACTTTGTAGTACCCACGTTCATCTTTTCTGCCGAGCGCTGGCCCTTCTTGTGCAGTTCGGTCTCTTGATCGTTCTCCTTTATATCGCCGTGGCCGATGGCGAGCCACGTTTCCCTTGTGTCTACGTTTTGGTAAGCTTTCCATGGACTTCACAGCCAGTCACTTGACCTCGCTGAAGCAACTAACTTTTTTGAAGTGCCATACATCTCACCGTTCTGGCGGTCTCGGTCTACGACTTTCGCGTCCGGAGACGCTCCAAGGGTCGGTGAGGCGGTGGTCATAGGGAAGGAGTGACACTGCCCCATTTTGAATACCTACCTAGTCCGAGTATCATTGATTCCCTCAATTTCTTGTGGATTAAGATGCTGAGGGAAAGCCTGAAGGTATTGTCAATTGCAGTCGGTAATTGCACCTGCTGTCAATCCTTCACACAAGCTGTCACCATCAAGCCCCAGAGAAGATGCCAATAGCCAGTCATTTATGAACATGCACTGGACCTCTTTTCCTGTAGTGTGCCTACTCATAATTCAAAAGGTATTCATTCCTAAAGTGCCAGACCCTGTAACAGGCCACACGTTGGCGTTGAAGTGATGCACAAGGCGAGGCGGGAATGGACTAGATTGCTTCGAATGAAGAGAGAAAGAGAGAAAGAGCTAAGCTACAGGAAGAAAGAGACAGCTTTATCGTGTTGCTGAAACGGGGCATGGAAGGTTCTAGCATAGTCCATCCAAGTGGGACTCGAACCCACCAGGTTCTGGCATCGCCGAACCTACCCACGGGCCCAGCCCGTCACAGACCCCTTGATGACTAGATAGTCATGGGCTGGTTCTGAAGCCTGGAGCAAAATATTCCTCTTTACACCGCTCCTAGCAACTCCTAGTTACCACTTGATACGGTAATTTGCGCCTGTCTCTGTGTGCCAGAGCCGCGCCGCAAGGCCTCCAAGTAGATGTCTCAAACCCTTTGATCAAGGTTAGACATGGCGCACCAGGTCCCGTTACACAGTCACTGTCAGTGACACCTCGGACTCTAGGTTAGACACTTCGTACGACGATTTGTGTATTTCACATCTCACACAAAATTCCATGAAGTGGTCCAAGTTCCCGCCGTTTGTAAACTCGAGTCTCAAACACGAGATACCGCAAGCAGATACATTTGATCAATAGACTGACATCCTGCTCTTTTATGCAGAACCCATGGTTCAAGCTGCAAAACATACCCACCGCGAGATCAACGAACAAACTGAGCCAAAAAAGAAAGGAAAGAAAAATAAGAACGGAGAAGACGCTCAATACAACCGAAAGAATGCTCCTAGCGCCACCCGTCGTAATATCACGCTGTCAACCTCGCTGCTTGTCCTGTAGTTAGTAGCATCGAATCCCCAGCCCAGCCGAGCAGATTACCCACGACCTTCTGCGTAGGTAAGATCCCCTCCGTCCCGCCCTCGGTCAGATAATCCCCCTCGCCTGCCCACACCCTTATAGCCTCAACTCCCCCATCACCTCATGATACCCATCCAACACCTGCTTCCCCCTCTCCGCCCCCCTCACTTTAATACTAATCTGATAAGGACTCGGCTCCAGAATCACATGGCTATTCGTCGCCTGCGTATCAATGGGCACCTGCTCCCCCGTGCGCGGACACACCTTGGGAGCTAGGTTAAACGCCCACAGCACGGCCGACGCAAAGACAAAGGTCTCGTCGTCGACGATATTTTGGCCGAGGCAGGTGCGCCGGCCCCACCCGAAGCTGTGCATCGAGTGGCCCTCGCGGAAGTTGGGGTACCGTGTGAGGGGCGCTTGGAAGGTTGGCCAGGAGGGCTCGAGCCAGCGCTCGGGGCGGAAGTTGTCGCCGTCGGGGTATTTGGTCGGGACGCGGTTTAGGGACCTGTGGGAAGGGTTAAGCATGAACTCCATTGGTATGTGTAACGGAGGGTGAAGGAGATTGGGGTGAGTGGGGATATGTATGTACCATTCGCAGGCGAGGACAATGGTTCCCTTCCTGATTTTGACACCCCGGTATTCGTCGTCCTGTTCGGCTTCATGAGGTACACCTACGGGCGCGGATAGCGGTCAGCATATATCTCCAACAACCCGATCAACAGAAGGTCTGCGTTACTCACCGAGGGGCACCCCCGACCTCCACCGCACCGTCTCCTTCATGCAGGCCCTAACCGTAGGCAGATCGGCAAAGTCCTGCATCGTCGGCATGCGGTCGCCACACACCCGGTCGATCTCGGCCTGCGCCTTCTTCTGCCACTCCGGGTGCAGCGCCATGGCCATGAGGAAGAACTTGAGCGGTCCGCTGATGGTGACCACCCCAACCAGATTCAAGAACCCAATCATGCAGCTCGCAAACACCTCCTGCTCCTCCTCCTGATCCAACTCCTCATTCCCCTCCTTCCTCAGCTGCTCAAAATACCGATACGCCCACGTATCGCCCGGCAAATCCCCCCTCCATCCGATCCTTCGCCAACCGGAAATTATTCAACCACCACGCCCGCTGGACCCTCTCCCTGTTAATCTCGTAGTTATACCACGGATTGACCACCGCCGGCAGGTACCACAGCGGCGTCAGGGTATTGGTCAGCGGGCCGGACACGCTCATGCAGTGGAGGGTCTGGTCGGCGCTGTCGCCGTTGACGCGCCCCTGCGTGGCGTCGTCCCACGCCAGCCGCGACATGACGCGCCCGCAGTACTCGCGCGTGTAGTCGAGGAAGCGGGCCGGGTCGAGCAGCAGCAGCCCCAGGTACCGCTTCATCTCCCGCTCCACGTGCCCGTAGAAGTGGTGCTTGTAGGCTTCCGCCATGGCGGCGTGCGCCCATTTGCGTTGGGCTTTCCAGATGTCTGGGTTGGGGGAGCGTCACGGGTGTGAGTGAGTGAGTGGGTGGAGGGAGGGGGGGGGGGTTTGGGAGGTTGAATTAGAGTTGGGTTGCGGAACTTACCATGACGGTCCATCAAGGCTGAGTATGCAGGGCCTTCCTTGTGCCTGATGAGAGAGCGGATCTGCGGCCGACCCGAGTAGATGTGACCCCTCTTTACCAGCAGTTCCTCGGCGATCTTCTCGTCTGAGATGATGATGAATGGTTGGTTCAGCGCTTTGGTGTAGTAGATGGACCCGTGTTCGTCGGCCCACTCCTTGAATTTCAACCAGAGTGAGAACCGGGGTAGGTCATGTACGCGGCCCACGATGGGGAATTGTTGCGGCCCCGGGAACCTAGCCTTGGATCCACCACTCTTCCTCCATGATACGATCTGCCTGATGGCCGAGAACAGAAGGCTCGGGATGGCCAGGTAGAGCAGAACCAGCGTGAGTCCCTCCATCTTGGCGATTCAAGAATTCACCGGTGGCAAAATGGCCTGAGGATGACGAGCGCGTGGGTAGGTGGATAGGGGGGAGGGGGTTCTGACAGAGGTCGTGAGGGTACTAATAGGAGCTAGGATCCGCCGTGGTCCCATAAATGAGTAACAGCGAGGCATCCCATCTAAGTGGGATGTGCCGTGGCCTGGGTCATAAGTGTCTCACTAGCCTGCTCTTTCCGAGATGCGCAGCTGGACCCTGGCTCGTGGCGGGGAGCCAATTGCCCGAATAAGCAAGTTTGTCACCCGGGAACACGTTGTACATGCTCTAGCTCTCTCGGCACCAGGTCAACCCTCTTCGGACCAGTAGCCACCTAGCGGGGTGGCCTCGCCTACTGGGAAGTCGACGTGGAGAGAGTCCGAAAAGGGGACTCCATCAAGTGATCGGATGAGACGGAATCAAGGGGAGATGTATCCTGGTAGGCGGAATCCGGCTGCTGAAAGAGGGATGCAGGTCTGCGAGTCAGTTCTGAACTTCTCACGGTTGATACGAGAAGCCAGTTGCCAAAGAGTCCGGGATGTTGACAGTGATTCAGCCTATAGTGTGTCAATCCGGAGATGTTGTGTTGCGCGCCCCTCGAGTCTGCGACCGGGCATCGAGGGGAAGGTTTTTTTTTTTGGCACTAGTTAACCATGTGTCCACAATATCGGCCTTCCACACCTCGGCGCTGCAAGGTACCCAGGTCAGGTCTGCCCCGGGTTGACTTCCCGTTCCCCACGGCGCGAGACCGCTTCAGTCCGGGTTTTCTGCCGTCCAAAGTGGTGTATAAAGTACGGACCCCATGATGTCAACCTGACAATCTTCTCTCCCCTATATCCTGTTTCGGCTAGCGGTGGCTTATTTAGTAAATTACCGGTAAGGAGTTTTGGGCACTCAGGTCTCAGATTGGACGCCACAATCGCCCCATCAAGCATCAAGGAGAGGAGTTGGGTGCTGAACTTCTGTGCGCAGGTTCCCAAAGTTGTGGTCGCGAGAAGCGCGGAAGGGTAAAATGTGCTAAAATGTGCTGAATTATCCGTTCCCACACAAGCCAAGTCTCACAGCATAGACGACACACGACAAGGATATTTTGTGGACATTGGCATGGGGATGTCCGGGCGGTGGCCGCCTGACAAGCGAATAAAGTTCCACGGCGTAAGATATCCAGGCAGTTCTTAGGAAGGTGAGCAAGTTGCGTGGTTAACCTTTAGTTAATTATTGTGGATGGTTGCATTGCCGAAGCCGTGGGAGTTGCAACCGCGGTGTTGGGACCTGAAAGGTCCGAAATCCAATTCACTATCGTGGATGTTCCCCGGTTAATGCGCTGCGCTAAAGGGTGTGAGGAAAACGTCTCTTCGCCCAGATCAGAAACATCTAGCCCGGGTCCGGGGGCATATGAAACGCGTGATAGACCTGGCACGCGCAGTCGGCCAAGTGAATCGCCAGCGGACGTTGTCCCAAGTCGCGGTGAAAAACCTGAAGAGAAGCTGTTTTGTGGCTCCGCCGGGGGTGTTGTGTAACGAAGCACAGGACCTGCGGTGATGGTGTCTCATCGAGCTGACAAGGTAAACCTGACACAGTGAAGCTTGATACCCTGGTCACTCAGGCCTTGGAAAGACAGACCCGGGATCGGGGTTTGAAGTTCTTGCTTACTGATAGACCCGCAGACGATGAGTGTTGCCATAGTGTCGAGTACACCTAATTCTTACGGCGGCTCGTCTGAGACCGGAACGGAATTAGTATGCGCGTGATTTCAGCGACCGGGCGGATGGATCACCATGGTCTCGGGTCTTCCAGATGAAATTGGAGGGCTGGTCCGGCCGAGTGCCTAGCAAACCCATTGGGCGGGCCGCAAGACGGCATGCCGGCTGCGGTTAACTTTGTCGCCTGGTTTGTGCTAGTAAATGGAGCTTAGACGGGATGGATTTAACGACAGAACAGGAGCCACGTTGCTGCACCACGCACAAAGTCGAGAGAGTGTGTACAAAACTCAGCCTTGTGGTGTGCTGGATACCTATGTACGCAGCACAAATAGAAGAGACGGGATGGGCGAAAAACAATAGAAATGAAATAAAATCTAAGGTCTCGCCAGTATGCTTGCGATGGTCTTGAAATAGGGACTTTTGAATCCAAGGTCAATGATGGGTTGTGATCGGGCATCTTCGACTGCAGGTTTCCACTGCCAGCGGTTGAAAGTTTGCAACAGTTGAGACAAGTGGTAACACCAAAGTACTTCGGAAGTCGGGACCGAAAGAAGCATCGAAACCGAGAGCATTGCCGACCCTCATCCTTGGATATCTGGTGATATCGAAGGCGAATGGTGGACAGTTCTCGTTGAACTGCCGCAAAGTCTCAACTAAGGACTCCGTCTTTGCGCGCATTCCATGGAATGTGTCTTGGGGAAGATCCGACATACATCCAAGTGGATGAAGAAGGGGATACTGGGTGTGTGGGTATGGGTGTGTTGTCCGGGCATGGTGTCGGGTTAATCTCAGGGCAGCCCACAAGTGGCCGGCCGAGACAGGGAAGTCAGGATCACTGCATCAACGGAGCTGGAGCGAGTGACAGAACGCCCCAAGGCCGCTGCATGACAGCTGGAGGTTGCACGGCAGGTAGGCTGGTTGAAGCAACAAGCAGGGAAGCCACTTAATGAGGGGAGAGAAGGCGGCGTCGTCCAGGTTGCAAAACGAGGTGCTTGATGATCCCCGGCGTTGATTGGAGGATAAGCGTGCCGATGCAACCGACGCACCCGATGCAAATGATGCAGATGTCGTGATGCAGTTGTCGTGATGCGGTGGTGTTGCTGAGTTCCACGTCTTTTTCTATTCTTTTTTCCCTTCAGTTTGGCCAACTCCGAAACTTTTTCGCAGGGGCGTCCCTTGGTTTCCGAGTCTGAAAAGAAAAGTCTCGAGAAAATCAACGTGGCATCCTGTGATCAAGTGTTGCTAATATAGGTCGGGTTGAGAGAACTTGACGACAAACCCCAGTTGCGCGGGGGCTGAGTGAATTGGTTCTGCTTCGGTCAAAATGCGAGTTGGTTGATGGGCGTGATGGGATAACTATTCTGACCCTGACAGGGGGATGAGACGAAACAATGCTTTTGTTAACGATGCCTTGAATGCAAGGCAGGAATAGACACACGCATGGATGTGATGTGGGGTTTGGCTGGTGTTGCCTGGTCGCTTGTCAAAAAAGACCCCGCCAAACAATCGTCCCATCAGAACACAAGCACCCTGAAGGGCCAGGCGGTGCCTGATGACATCAGCCTGTGTTACCTTTGAATTCTGACACCAGGGCGGCTCTGGAGGTTTCCCGTGCCTGAGGACATTCCCAAACAAGCGCTGCGGTGCGAAACTAGAGTTAAGATGACGACGTTAGTATACCCCGACACGCCGACACCCCGCCGCGTCAATTTGCTACCTCCATTCCACCCTCTCCTCCAACCGAGCTGACTGCCATGGCCACAGCTCCAACATATTGTCGCTTCCTTTCAGGAAGTCGACTCAGCTCTCGCTCGCGTCGTCGATCCGCCAGTACATCTCGAAGAAGTACGACCAGCACCCGGACATGTTCCGCCATGATCTCGAGGTGATCGACCACTTGCGCCGCGATGCCGTCAACTCGCGCGACGCCCATCCGAGTGGGATCAAGAAGCTGCAGACGTACGCTGGTCAGTTAGTGGGCATGAATGGCAAATTCCCCGTCGATGTAAGGGCTCCTGCTACATATTATGCTTCTTCGGCATCAGTAGACTGACAGAGGGGCCGGGGATGGCATGGCAGATCGGCGTCGACTTCACATGGTATCCCGCGCTTGGCTACCACACCGAACACCCCCTTGTCCAAAACAACCTTACGTACGAACTCATGAACGTCCTCTACAACCTGGCCGCGTTGTACTCGCAGCTTGCCATGTCATCCAACCGGGGCAACACCGAGGGTCTGAAGACGGCAGCGAGCTACTTCTCTCAGGCTGCGGGGGTGCTGAAACACATCAGGATCGAAGTGCTGCCCGAGCTACGCATGTCGAACCCGCCCGACGACATGGACGATGCGACACTGGAGTCCCTGACGGAGCTATTTCTTGCCCAGAGTCAGGAGTGTTTCTGGCAGAAAGCCGTGATGGATGGGTACAAGGACGCCTCGATCGCCAAGCTAGCCGCGCGGGTGTCGGATCTTTATAACTTGGCCGGAGAGGCGGCGATGCGCAGCGAGGCCATCAGCTCCGCTTGGATCCACCACATGAGCGCAAAGCATCACCACTTTGCCGCCGCCGCCCAATATCGCGCCGCATGCGACTGTCTGGAGAAGAAGAGGTACGGCGAGGAGGTTGCCAGGTTGACGGATGCTGTCGCGTGCGTCAACGAGGGGTTGAAGGAGTGTAGGGGAGGGTACATCAACAAGGCTGTGGTGGACGATCTTCAGGGACTGAAGAAACGGGTAGAGGACGACCTTAAGCGGGCCGACAAAGACAACGACATTCTCTACCTTCGTGAGTCGCTCGCACAGGCCCTCTTCTCCACCATGCTGACTGTTGGCAGAAATCGTTCCACCTAAGGCCGAGTTGAAGATCCTTGAGCGCGCCAACATGGCCGTGGCTCGTGTCCCACCGCAAGTTGCCAACCCCCACGAGTACATGGGCGACCACGCCGAATTCGGGCCTGCGCTGTTCACCAAGCTGGTTCCATTTTCCGTTCATCTGGCCGTTTCTATTTACGAAGAGCGGAGGGATCGTCTCGTCAACAACAACATTGTCGTGGAGCTTGAGAACATGACCGACAAGCTGCACGAGATTCTCTCTAGCTTAAACCTCCCCGGCTCTCTGCAGGCACTTGAGAAACCGCTGGGGCTCCCCAGTACCCTTGCGCAACACGCCGACGAAATCAGGCAGGCGGATGCCATCAATCGACTTCAACGCGGGCTCACAGATATTGAGAAGCTTTGCGCGAGTGACAAGGCGGTGTTTGATGAGGGCCGATCGCTGCTGGCAGCCGAGGAAGAGGAGGACAACAGTATGCGGCTGAAACATGGCACGCAGCGCTGGACGCGGCCAGAGTCTCGGGTCGAACCGAGCCGCGACGGCGGTGCCAGGCTGTGGAACCAAGCGACCGAGATCGACGGTTACTTTGCGTCAAGTACCTCTAGCGATGCGGTGGTCCGTGAGAAATTCGCAGCTGTGAAAGATACCCTAGCCATCCTCGCCGGCCCTGATCGGGGCTTGATGGACTACATCCCGAACAGCAGGAAGACCGAGATCCCTGAACTCCTCAAACCAGCCATAGGAAGGCTGAGAGGTGTTTACAACGATGTTCTGCGTCTTGAGTCGAGGAGGCGAAAACGCATAGAGTCTCTCCGGGCCAGGAGTCGTGCCGATGAGATCAAAACCGATATTCTTGCAGAAGCAGCGCGTCTGGAACGGCTGTATCCCACCACTCCAATTGTGCCAGCCCATTTCGAGGAGTTTTTTGACAGACGTCTTGACAACTTGTACGAGCCCGAACTCGAGGTCGTGGAGAAGGAATTGGCGGATCAGGAGAAGACCATCGAGGACCTCCAGCGAGCCAACCGGGAATTCGAGGCGCAGAAGAGGAGCATTGGAGAGAAGGGAAGCCATGACAGGGAGAAAGCGCTGCAGCGGCTTGACAACGCGTATTACAAGTACAAGGAAATTGTCAGCAACGTGGAAGTCGGTCGGAAGTTCTACAACGACCTCAGCAGAATAGTCGAGGGGTTCCGGAATCAGGCGCGCCAATGGGTCAACGAGAGGAGAAAGGAGGCGCGCACCCTCGAAGAGTAAGCCAACCACCCGCCTCAACAGCAACCCAATACTGACCTCGAACAGTGAAATATCCATGCCTCCATTATCGTCACTCTCGCTCAACCCAACACAGTCGCCGCCAGCACAGTCCTACCAAGCCCCCAATCCAGCAGCATACTACGCACAACCCCAGCCCCAATCTAGCCGGCAGACCACCCATGCCCCACCCCCGGTTGAGGCACAAATCCAGAGTTGGGCCGACAATGTCCAGCCGCAGCAACCCCCCAATGCCGCCGGTCGCCCCCGTCGCCAGCATGCAGGGCGCATGGACCCCTGAGATGGGGATACGATTCAGCGGGTCGCCTGCTTCCAGCGGAAGTAATAATGCCCAGTCAGGGAGACAAGGAGCCCCGAAACCTCCTGGGAGAGGGGCGTGGGACCCGAACAGCGGGATTCGGTTTGGTTAGGTTGTGAGCTTGGAGTTTAGGAGTGTGTTAGGGATAGAAAAGAAGAGAGTCGCCAGTCAAACCATGAGTTGCACTTGTGGCAGCAGAAAAGAACTATAAAAAGCGGCTAATGTTGCGAGAGCACCTGCGGTCCGAGCCACATCAGCCGCCCGTACCCGACGCCCAAACCTACGAGCTGGCATGGAGCGCGGAACTACAGTTTCTAGGCCCCACCAACCCCAAGATCAGAGTTGTTCTACACGGATGACGGGCTACGAATCCGTATCGCAGATCCCTAAAGGGGTTTGCCTCCTAAAAGATTCCACTTCGGTGGTGCCGTGGTGGTGATTACGATTCCCGGAACGCTGCCCGTCACATGCAAACCCCCATCACCGGGTGTTCGGTCGATGTAAACGTGGCACGCTAGCGGTCAAATGAGATCTTTTGCCAGCCTCTGCCGCCAGAAATTACAATATTTGGCAATGACAGGGCTTGTGTTGCTGAAAACCATGTCCGTTGTCTTGGCTCGGGCCCAAGTTGACGACCCTATCGCATTCGTCGGATTCGGAGTCGTCTGCAAAGCGGGAGGGTAAGGGGCTGGCTAGCAAGGTCAACGCCAAGAAACATGTCGTATCGACACCAGCTCGGTCTTGATCCGACAGATGCCGCGCGGTCGTGGTGCTCAAATCTTGGTGAACGACTTGACGATGACACAAGCTGAAGGCCATGGGCATCGTGTATATGAGCCGCTTTGTTGCGGCGACTTGAGCTGTCCTTGATCATGTCTTAACCTTGATTCAACAGTCCGCCATACCAAGATTTGTGGTTCCCATACTGAAGTGCGACCTCTTCTCTCGTCAACCAGGCCCAACGCAAGGAATCATCTTCCACGACATGGCAGACGAAGCGACCTCCATCTGGCCGTACGAGCCGTCCTTCCCGGTCACCATCCTGGCCACCGTTCTTTATGGCATCGTCTTCTTCACCATCTTCTTCTACCTCACCGTCGTCAAGTACCAAGCCTGGTTCTTCACCGCTGTCGTCATCGGCGCCGCCGTCGAAGTAATCGGCTATGCCCTACGTTGCTACTCCCATCAAACAACCAACCCAAATCGTACGTTCACCTCCTAACCCCCTAGCCTTCCTAAACCCCCCCCCCTTCCACCTTTCACCCGTCATTCCCACCCCTTTCCCATCCCCTTTCACATTCCCATTCCCCACCAACTCAACCACCGACCAAAAAACAAACTAACCCGCCCCCCCCGCCTTGTTTATCCCAACAACAGGGCCCCTTCGCCGCCTCCCACACCCTCATCGTCCTCGCCCCGGTGCTCATCGCCGCCGGCAACTACCTGCTCATCGGCCGGCTGATCCGCGCCGTGCTCGACCGCGAGCGCACCGGTCACCGCGTCTGGGGCGTGCCCGCCCACCTGCTCACCCGCGTCTTCGTGTGCTGCGACGTCGTCTCCTGCCTGGTGCAGGCGTCCGGGTCTGGTCTGGCGTCCTCGCAGGACTGGGTCGGCAGCACGGCCCAGGTGGGCATCTATGTGCTGATTAGCGGGCTGGTGTTGCAGGCGGCGGCGTTTGCCGTGTTTTTGGGGATTCTGGGCCGCTTTTGCGTGGTGGCTCGCCGGGAGGGGTTCAGGGCGAGGTATGTCCCTGAGGGGTGGACGCGGGTGGTGCTGGCGGTTGGGGTGTCGAGTGTTTTGATCATGGTAGGTGTTTTGTTTTGGTTTTGGTTGTTGGGATTGTGTTTGTTTGGGGGGGACGGGTGTGGATAGGGATTGGTGTTGCTGACACGAACACTACAGATACGCTGCATCTACCGCGTGGCAGAGTTTGCGGAAGGCATGGAGGGATACTCGTTCAACCACGAGTGGTTGTTCTGGGTCTTTGAGTCGGCGCCGATGCTTATCGCTATTGGCGTGTTCTGTTTCTTCCACCCTAGTACCTACCTCGGCCGTGATGGGGCTTCCCAGAAGGTTGGTGAGATCGGCGATTCGGAGGAGGTGGCTACCGAGCTGCGCACAAGTTATGACAGCGGTCGTGGTCTTCATTGAGGAAGCTGGTTTGCTCTGGTCCGCCTTCACGCTTAGCCCCGGTTTCTAAGTAGCTTCCACGCTACCAACGCAACTGCCCTGTAGTCGGACCGGATCGCTCTTACGACGTCTGCATCATCAGGGGTTTTGATATGATCGAGGCGTAGAAGAGATTAGATTGGTAATAGAAAAGGTCCCCAACAGTCTACCCATGCTTCCACTTAACACACATCTCCGCTGTCTCTGGTGGCAGCATAAAATTTAACAACGATTGGCGTTTACCTGGCCGCTTGGTAACCTCAACATCATAGTTGAGAAGCACATAAGCAGTGGCCTGTTTTACCATTTGTGCCACAAACCACCGCCCTGGACAGGCATGCCTGCCATATCCAAGCGGCAAAAAGGTGGCAGTTATGTTGGTCACCAGTTCTCTCTTTCCAGCCGGCAGCGGACTGCCAGCACTCTCCGCTTCATCAAATTCCCGAGAGAAGCGGAAGGCATCGAACCTCTCGGGTTCCTTGTAATTACTTGGATCCATGTGGACCATCTGAGCAGGAAACACGGTACGAACCCCTGAGTTTTGGGTGATCCGCACACCGTCCCCGAGATCGATTCCCTCTCCATTCCAGACATCCAGGGGCATCAGATGGACCATCACATCGTTCAGGCGCATTGACTCGCGCCACGGCCGAGTCGAGTCGGTAGAGCGCGTCGACGGCCTCCTTGGTCGTTAACCCCTTATGCTCACCAGAGACGCGGGTGGCCTCTTCCTCCAGGCCGCTGACGAACTCTTTGCGCGACGGGCTGCAGTAGATATCGAGCACGACATGTGCAAAGACCCAGCCGATAGCAAATACGAACATCGATGTTAGCGCGAGGATGCGCGTGGCAATCTTGGGAGCTGTCATTTGCTCCGGGCCGTGGTTCTCGGCCACTTCGATCAGCCACTGGATCACATAGCCCTGAAAAAGGTTAGATTAAACGGAAGCATAAAATGAGTCAAATTGGGTCAGAAACATACCGGATGATCACTGTTATCTTGACTTTTCTTCTCTCGATGCCTTTGCAACCGCTCCTCCACCATCGGCACCAGGATCTTCATCAACCGGCGTTGGTGATATCGGGCGCGCATTGCCATCACCGGCGCCAGAACCGGCCTAATCGCAGGAGGAACACAGTTGATAAAGCAAGCATCCACCAACACGGCATTCGCGTATAACCTCGACCGCTCCAGGTACTCCTCGTCTCGGCACCCCGGTAACCCGACCATGATGCGCAGGGCCGCACGTGCGATGATCTTGACCATCGAGTCCCACGCGTTGACCACAGTTCCCTCCCTGGAGTTTCCCCAATGCACTCGGAACGCAGCGTCCCATTCCTCGGCCATGATCCCGGCAAGGGCGCCCATGTTCTTAGGAGCCAGGTGCTTCCGGACAATGTCGAAATGGATCGTGTTTCCATACACATCCTTGTCCGTCATCAGATACTGGAACTGTGCGTTCTCGAGCAGGGCGTCAAAGCTAGACAGCTCATCCCGCGGGCGGTTGAGTAGGTGCAGCATCGACGGCGGCAGGACGACCACGGCACCGCCGATCCACATGGTGGGGAGGGCGAACGGCTTGCCGAGTTTCGAGAATTTCTCGTAGCCCTCGCGGACAACAATCTGCATTGAGGTTATCGACTTGAGGATACCCAGGCCCCATGCAAGCATACCGCCCCCTGGGGCGACGCCTACGGTGTCGAGCTTGGACCATATCTCTTTGTTGCGTTGGCTTCTCCGGAAGTATACAGCTGCCAGCTGGAACAATAGTAGCGCAGCTACGGCAATCAGTAACACGGGTGTTTGAATTACCCATGCCATGGTGACGACAATGACGAGCAGTGAGACACCTGGCCGGTCTCCGATATTACACCCCAATTGCAATGCAGAAAGATCAACGGGTCTTGGGCGAGTCCCTTTCCTTCTGCAGCTGTCTCTAAGTGTGCATATCAAGATTTGCGTGCCTGGCACAGTCAGCATGGTATCGTGCTGAGGGGGGGTCAGCGTGTGAGTCTCGGCCAACCCCCCAAGGGGTGCGCCGAGTACACTGGCACGATCAGACCCTTCGGCTCATGGCCGGCGCTTCTTCCTTCTGCAGCCCTACGGCGAAGTTCTCCCCTCGACCGGCTGCTTCCCTCTCATCACTGGCTCCAGAACAAATGGGACGCCAAGGCGAAAGTCCCACGATCGACAAGCGCTGGATGCAACCAAAGTCGGAAGGGCGAAGGTAAGTCTCCCCGTTAGTTACATACTCCAACTAACCAAAAAGAGTGCCACGGCCCGTGCATACCGAACGATGTGGCAAGTTTCCTTCAATGTAACGTCAATATCAGACGAACCAACCGCCAAAGGCTAATCTTCACCCGACCAAGGTCCAGAACGCGGCGTGGGCTCAAGTGTCCGAGCCTCCGAGGCACCCGCAATCCGCATCAGACAATGGTTAACTACGTTATTTCCGCTGAATGGTTCGAGGGCACGTCACAGGTCTTCAGCCTCGACCGTCGTTTCATGGAGAGGGGTATGGTGTGGCACAGAACAAGGAACTGGACAGCCGTGGGGATCGCCCTTTTTCTTGCTCGATTCCCCAGCCGTTGAGGGTGTGTGTGGCTTACGGCGCGGCCCGGGTGTGACAGACTAAACCAGGTCAAATGTGCCGAGATCAAAAACGCCAATGATATATGCATGAATCGGAGCCTAAGTACCGGTACCTTGATCGAATTCCTGCTGAGAGCCGATATTCCCCGAACCATGTCCTTCACATGCCGTTCTCAAGCGGAACCCAATCTAACCCTGCAGTGAGTGCCCTGCCATACAACATCACTATCTCAGGGGTGTGACATCGCCAACGGCCAAGCGGCGTGGTTGTCCGGCGGCGAAGGAAGTGGAATTCCGGCCGTTGCTTGAGATCCGGTTGGGAGGATTGCTTGTTGAACTGTGAGCAATCATAATTGCCCTCCCAAATCCGTCCACACGGGCGGTATGGACGCTGGGGCTGAGCCGTTCGAAACACAGCTGGCGGAGCATGCATGCTGACCGGCACTGTTTCTGGGCGAAGCTGCAGAAGGAAAACCGGCCCATCCAAGCAAGGTACATGCACTACGACCTCGGCCCTACAGTTGATACCTTGTCGGGTTGTCATCTGCCCGATGAGGGAGGTGGTGACTGCATCGCATCAACTGTTTGTCGCACAGCATTTGCTCCAAAATGAGGCCGTGCATGGCAGGGAACCTGTGCATGGTTGGACCTACACAGTAGACCCGTCGCGGGAACAACCTGTTGATGATCATCCCAAACTGTACAGGCTGCCGTTGGGCAGGAGATCATGGATGGCACCCCAGCCGGCAAATGGCGCCATTCTTCCTCCGCTGGGGAAAAAAAGACGGGCGAGACCTGATGAACACGGTTCTGCCTGTTTGAAACTTTTGTTGTAGAAACTCGGCGTCGAAGACAACACCCAGTAACCAACCGCACGACTGTCAGGCCATGGAGTGAGTGCCGCTAACCGCTTTGCGTCAAGTTCACCGTCCTCTGACTTTGGAATAATAGGCGTGAAAAACAACCAAGTACGGTGACCGAAATGGCTTCCCGGGACGGCCCTGAACCCGGGACACCGCCGTCCGAAGACCCCTCCGTGCCGGACAAAGAAGTGGTCATGCCAGATGAACCGGAATATGTAACAGGCTTCAAGCTGGCCATCATCGTCGCCAGCGTCGCGCTTGCCTGTTTCCTGATGCTCCTAGACACCATGATTATCAGCACGGTTTGTCACGCCAAGCCACACCGTCAACTGTCTCGTTGCTTACACGGCATGCTTGTATGTTTTTCTTGCAGGCAATTCCACGCATCACAGATACCTTCAACTCTCTCCCAGATGTTGGATGGTATGCCAGCGCGTACCAGTTTGGCAGGTAAAGTTCCCAACCTATCGTCGTTCAAGAAGGCAGTAGACTAACCGCCGCCAGTGCCGCGCCGCAGCCACTTACGGGGAAGATATACACACACTTCAACACCAAGGTCTGTTCATCCGGCGGGGCCGTCTTGGGCTGGATCTTGTCTTGCTGATCAGGATACGTCAAAACAGTGGTCATTCTTCGTCTTTTTCGGCATCTTTGAGATCGGTTCTGTCCTCTGTGGTGCCGCCGTCTCGTCTGCCATGCTCATCGTCGGCCGTGCCGTGGCCGGATTTGGCGCCGCCGGGATCATTAACGGTGCCATCACCATTATTTCCAGTTGTGCTCCGCTGGAAAAGCGTCCTGGTGAGAGATTGGATTTTACCCGGTTAATTTTTGGTTGAGATATGACACTAACAGAAGTGAATCTGTAGCCCTGATCGGTGTAACCATGGGATGTAAGCCGTTTAATGCTGTGTTACCAGTTCCCAAAGCTTTTCAACAGCAATTAATAACTTTTGACAGTAAATCAACTTGGTCTCGTCGCCGGGCCGCTGATCGGGGGCGCGTTCACTTCATACACAACATGGCGGTGGTGTAAGTGCCCCTTTTGTCTCCCGCCAAGTCCGAACCCTTTTATGGCGCTAATTCAGGGGCCGCCCCTTACTTTTAGGCTTCTATGTCAATCTACCCGTAGGAGCCATTGCCGTGTTAGCCCTCCTCATCCTGCGAATCCCGGAGCAGACCCAAAAGCAAAACCCGCTCGTGGTACTCCGGAGGCTGCACCATCACCTAGATCTCCTAGGATTCGCTCTCTTCGCTCCCGCTGTCCTGCAACTCCTCCTTGCCCTCCAATACGGTGGCAGCCAGTACCCGTGGAACTCTTCCCGCGTTATCGGCTTGTTCTGTGGCTCGGCTGCCAACTTCGTTGTGTGGATCTTCTGGAATCGGTACAAGGGCGAGGATGCACTCCTTCCACCCTCCATGATCAAGCAAACGGCGGTCTGGGCATCGGGATTGTACCAGGCGTTCATGATCTCGGCTGTGTACGGTGCCACCTTCTTTCTTCCGATTTACTTCCAGGCAATCAACGATGCTACGCCAATGTTGAGTGGCGTGTACCTGTTGCCAACTATCCTACCCCAGCTGTTCGCGGCCGGTGCGTCAGGGGTATTGTGTGAGTTTCAAGTCAGCCCCCACCGCAGAGTATTCGTTATGCTGACCATTCCACAGTACAAAAGATAGGATATGTGATCTACCTCGCCATCCCCGGCACCATCCTCCTCTCCATCGGTTCTGGTCTCTACTCCATTCTGAGACCCGGTAGCCCGACTGGTTGGTGGGTAGGGTTCCAAATCATCGCTGGAATAGGCTCAGGCCTCAGCATGCAACTGGTTCGTTCAACCCCCTCGTCTCCAACTACCACAACCCACCACAAAGAAAGCCACTAACCAACCCCTCTTCCTTCCAACAAACAGGCCATCCTCGCCGTCCAAGCCGCCGTGGGCGCAGACAATCTCGCCACGGGCATGGCCTTTGTGATTTTCGCGCAGTCCCTCGGCCCCGCCATCATGCTCGCGCTCTGCGACGTCATCTTTGACGCCAGCCTGCGGTCGGAGCTGCAGTCGCGGGTGGGCCACCTCGACACCGAAGCCATCATCCGGGCGGGTGCAACGGGATTCCGTGCGATCGTGCCGTCTGTGGATTTGCCGGAGATTGTCACCGCTATTGCGGATAGTGTGGACCGTGTATTTTATTTGGTTGCGGCGGTGGCGGCGGCGTGCGCGTTGGTGTTGTGGGGGATGGGATGGCAGGATTTGAGGAGGCAGGATGGGGGTGCGGATGTGGAGGGTGGAAAGGGGCGGAGAAGTTGGGTGAGAAGGAGTAGAGTGGGCTTTTGGGAGGGGGGGGCGTTAAGGATACTGGTAATCTGTATTGATTAGTAGGTTTTTGGGCAGAGTTCAATTTGTTATGACAAGAAAGGAAAGATACGAAGTGGGATAACGTGGAATTCATGGAATTCATGAATGTCGATAGTTAGGTAGGTATAGATAGAGTAAACGCGGTGTGGTCCACTGATGGTCCAAGCTAAACACCCTGTCAAGCCCCCTCTGTGGGAATAATAACTCATTATGCATTTCATAACGGCATAAATAGAAAGATGCTGTCGTGGTATCTGCGCCCTGCCCGCGAGCTGCCAAATACCCATATGTACGTATCCTTTACACATCCCCTCCCTAACCTGAACCTGGCCCCGAACCTCCATGGCCCTATCCCATACTTAAGAAAATAGGAAGTACACAGGTAAATAACTACAACAAATACAGTGTTCCTGTTCCGTCCCTTCATCCAACTTCATACACCACCATCATGCCTGTGACTGTACGACACAGTAAACTCATTGGCCTGCATAATCATGCCATTATTCTTGACCAGATCCCGCTGGCTGTCCCAAGCCCCCTGCTCATGCATAGCCACGGCGGAAGATCCGTTGGACCGGCCGAGTTGATCAGGACGCATCTCCAAGTCGGCATACCCCGAGCCGCTGTGCTTGTACGGCTTGCTCGAGGACGTCTGGGACGGCTTGGCCCGCCGCAGAAGGCTGTTCAGCGACGCCGACAGGGCGCGCGTCGATTCCAGCTTCATGAGCGCCCGCAGTGGCGGGACGCAGCCCATGATGATGACGCAGGCTTGTTCGAGGCAGGACCAAAGAATTTGAAGTGAGGCATTGTACAGGACGTCCTTTGCCGAGGGGTCATTCTGTTGGTCTGCAATTGTCTGGAGGCCGATGGTTTTGAGGATGGACATGACCATTGTGAACAGGGATACACCGAGGAGGAAGATGAGCGCAACTCGTTGGGTGAGAGCCATTCTCAAACGCCAAATGATAATGATAGGGAACAGGACGAAGGTCAAGTCAGAGAAGGTGATGAATGCTGTGCGTTGCAGTTAGGAGATACTGCTCCTGATATGAGTGAGATGCGGGGGACGAGACTTACACTGGCCAACGAAAGCCATTGTGATGTAGATCTTCGGGTTCCAGCGCGTGACACTTGGGTCAAACGGATCCCAATTCCCGCTAACCGGTGTCGTTTGCAAGTACGTGCAAGGGATGATGACGATGGTCATGATAGTGCATGCCGCGGTCACCACGATGACAAACCACTTGAACCACTCGTGGACACCGAACAATCGCACCAGCAGGATGGCAATGGAGAGACGGGCCGTGATAGAGACGAGGAGGCCCGGAGTGTTGGCTAGCCATGACCACTTCAGGACATTGCCCATCTGGTCCATGGTCAAGCTGGCATCGTGCTTGCCTAGGCCGTAGTGGTAACCTGTCGAGACGAAGCCCATGGATATTAAGTGGAACACCTTAAGGGGTATTGAGTCAGCGTCTTATTGTTACCTCATACATTTCGCACCGACTTACCAAAGCAAGACACATGAGCCAGTCATCGCTAGACAGGCGCTTGGCCAGTGACTGGCGGACGTAGGCGCGGAGGCCGACGGCGACTATGGCGAACACCGTAAAAGTCCAGGCCAGCCCCATCTCCATGGGTCCATACCCCGGATCGTCTGGGTTGACCGGTGGTGGAAAGGTGTTCATGGTTTCGATAGCTTTCCAGTAATAGGACCAGGTGCAAAGTCAATTGCTGGGGAAACGCAGGAACAACCGTGAATTCCAGGTTCAATCCAGGGGCCGGTCGAGTCGGCACATTTAAACGCTCAAGCCATTGAAAAGCTTGACCATGATCCCATCTTTTCTCAGCACCGAGGCGAGTAAGCGGCGCGGATATCACTCCTCGTGGCACAGGGGGTGCCGAATCGACGACACATGGTCGTATCGTGGTTTGCCTGCGCCGCATTTTACAGGCACTCGCCACTGCCTCCGAGTCTCGCGCCTACCCTTCACGAGGATCGGGGGCCATCTTCCAAGCCCGGTGTTGCTTCAACCGTGTGTGGGTGGGTGGGGGATAGAGGCACAGGCAGGACCAGAATGGGGCCGGGATGCAACATGACCCAGCCCAAGAATCGAGATCAGCCCGTCTGCCCCTCCACGGTCTGGACAGACTACGCCACGAATGCAACCCCCCATCGATGCACGGGGGTGGGGGAAACCAAGATTTGACCAATCATCACCTCGCTCTTCAGGGGCGTTGTATCAGTCGCACTTAAGATAGGCTGCGTGAGCAAAGCATTGCCGTTACATGGCAGGAGAGCGAAAAAAAACGAGCCCGGGGGTGGAGGTTTGATGAATGGGGGCTGCCTGGGACTTTGGTGCTGGGAATGTTCCATTGTCTCAGTTCGCTCGGGGGCGGGCATCGGACATGCCGGAAGAGCGGACGGAGAGATTCCCGTAGCTCCAGAAGCCCCGCAGTAAGGTACCATACAGACCTCCCTAATCCGTATACCCCAGTATCGGCGCCCGACACCCCCCCCGACTCGGCTTCTGCCGTCACCGAGCTCCGTGTGGTGGTGCGGACCCTGCTGCAGATGCATGCATCGCGAATCGTTCCCTTGATAGCTCCCTGGTCGCACGACAAACATTTTGGTGAGGATCTCGCAATTGTTCTACTCATAGCCTTCCTGTAATCTTTGTGTCGTCTTCGGTCTTCGGTATTTTGCGAGGAGTTGTTGTAATGGTTGTTGGTTCGCTCTCCTGCAACACAATTTCGGAACCCCTGGGTTTATTAAGCCAGCCGAGGCCACGGTTCAGCCTTAAAAGTGACTGTTGGTGCCAACGGTCAACCGTCGACATCCGTTTGCACTTCTTTCTTCTGCTCTCACGCGAGCCATGGAGTACATCGAAAGCCTGAAAAGCCTCCTCGGCTGGCGCAACGTGGCTGGGGCCGCTATCACGTACTACGCAACACTCGCTTTCTACCGCCTATTCCTGCACCCTCTCGCTCGGTTTCCCGGCCCCAAGCTGGCCGCAGTCTCGCGCTGGTACGAGGCCTACTACGATGTCATTCAGAACGGACAGTACACCAAAAAGATTGCTGAACTGCACCAGCAATACGGTTAGGCAACCCGAGCTTATCACGAACTGCAGCTTTCAAATTTGCGTATCTGACCCCACGTTCGAGCAGGGCCCATCGTCCGCATTAGCCCTTTCGAACTGCATGTGATCGACCCAACGTTTTATGACAAGATCTACCGCAATGATGGCCGCTGGGACAAGTACCGATTCATGTACGACGCCTTTGGGGCCCAGCGCTCCACAATCTTTGGTGCAGGTATGACTGCGATCTACCGTTATTCAGCATGCCTCATGTCCCTAGTTCGCATACTAAGCACCGGGTTTGTAGACCACGATGCACACAAAGCCCACCGCGCCGCGATTGCACCATTATTCTCCAAAGCCAAGGTTACTTCTCGGCAAGACCTAATCCGGAAGAACGTGGACAAACTCACCAAACGGATCGAAAGTCTCGCTGCCAGGGGAACCACATTCAACCTAGGCGCAGCGGTCAGCGCCTTCACCAGGGACATCGCAAACGAGTACATTACCGGGAAGGAGTATAAGGAGCTGGACCGGGAGGATTGGGGCATCGGCCTGTCCATCGCCTCTCAGGGTGCGGGCGTGTTCTGGCGCACGACAAAGCACATTCGGTGGTTTGGTCCAACTCTGAGGTCCATCCCCATCGACTGGGTCATGAAGACGGCGGACGAAGGCACCCAGCAGTTCCTCCGTTACCTCCAGGTAAGATGCTGTTCTTATGAGAAAATAAATAATGTGATTGACGCCCCCTATCAGCAATCTGAAGCGGACACCAAAGAGACCCTGGCTGCGGCCAATTCGACCGATGTCAACGACAGCTCCCAAAACACAGTGGTCCACGAGATCGTCCGCTCCAAACTGCCACCCTCCGAAAAGACGTTTGAGCGAGTCTTTGAAGAAATCGCCACTCTCACGGGGGCGGCATTCGAGACGACTGCCGGCGTTCTACGCCTCGTCCTGTTCAACGTCTACAGCAACCCCGACATCCTCCGACGCGTACGGGCAGAGATCGTTGCGGCCGCAGCTAGCTCTCCCGAGCCAATCCCTCTGACGACGCTCGAGAAGCTGCCGTACCTCACGTCAGTGCTTATGGAGGGCATGCGCTTGAGCCCTGCGATCGCCAGTCGGTCGCCTCGCCAGACGGATAAGGATCTTGTGTATGGGGAGTGGCGCATCCCTGCCGGCACGCCGGTCGGCATGACTACGCTCTTAATGCATACTGATGAGAAGTTCTATCCTGATCCGCTGCGCTTTAACCCAGACCGGTGGATGGATCCTGCGGACCGGAAGGCGCTCGATAAGGTGTATGCTCCGTTTTCGAAGGGGACGAGAATCTGTATTGGGATGCAGTAAGTCGCGCCCGTTGCTGTGGTAGATAGGTGCCTTGCTAACACATTTAGTCTCGCCTGGGCCGAGTTGTACCAGTTGCTCTCCACCCTTGTCCGGCGTTTTGACTTTGAGGTCGAGGGCGCAACGGCCGAGGACTTTCTATTTGAAACGGACAACTTTGGAATTGGCACGAGGGCGGGATGCAACCTGCTTGTCCGTCCCACGGTGTACGAGGGTTAATGCAGGATGTATTTGTATTGTTAGAACTGTTGGTCATGTACTATTTTTTCTTTGGAACGGCACGCCATACAACTCGAAAATGGAAGCAACGAGTTTGAATTCCTTAGTACCGGACAAGCCACCGCTGGAAAGCACACCTAGGGTCAGGCAGCAGTAATCCAGTGTACTGCCCCAGCCTGACACACAAAGCCTTCCTACAACACCGCCTTGCCAGATTCTGCCAGCCCAAGTCACTCCTGCACCGTCATCCCATCCATAAACGGCCCGATATAATCCAACTTCCCAACCTCCACCCCAACACTCCTCAAAATCGAATACGCCATACACAAATGAAACATAAAGTTTGGCAGGCCATACCCCAGGATATACCCCTTCCCGCCCCAAACAAACTTCCTCTCCCCAAACCTCAACACCACCTTCTTCCCCTCCACCCCGTTCAAATCCCCTTCCACCACCCCCTCCTCCAACAGCTTCACCACCCCTTCCACCAACGCCCCCAGCTTCTCTAGCGTCACATTCTCCTCATCCAACCCCACACCAGCAGCCTCCGTCTCAGCGGGCTGGGTGGCGGGGACCAGACGGTCGGGCACGCCGCGCGCGATGGCCGCGCAGGACTGCACGTGGAAGGCGAAGGGCATCATGTCCTCGCAGCCCTGGAGCTTGGCGAGGCCGAGGGTGGAGGCGGAAGGGTGGGCGGCGGCTTTGGCAAGGAGGTTTTGTAGGGAGCGCAGGCCGCGCAGGGGGGTGGAGATGCTGACGTCGTAGGCGGTTATGAGGGTCGTCATTGTGGGTGGTGGTTGAGGGGTGTGATTTTGGTGGGGGTTGGTTGTGGTGTTGTGAAAGTTGCGGGGCTGGGATGGTGTTGTGGATGTTGTTTTTGCTGGGGTTTGTGGTGTTGTTTTTGTTGGTGAGAATGGTTTGTTTGCTGCTTGAGCTGAGACTGAGAATGGAATAGCCTGGCTAGAGGTTGGAGAACCACGGCGGACGAGACGCAAACACGCTGGATTTATAATGAGACGAGTTCCCCGCATGTTGCGCTGAATCGATCACACCTGGCGAGCAGCTGCAACTCCGGGCTGTTGGCGATTTCATGTCACCCCTAGTGCTAAAATGTTGCTCGACTCGGGGGAATTATGTAAGTAAGTCTCCGGAGGTATGAACAAATGTACGAAGTAGCACTTCCTAATTGGCGTGGTTTGGGTTTTGGGGATTGAGGGGGATTTGATGCCCCTTTTGCCAAACCCAACCTCCCCAGTGCATCCTGGCCCCCAACGTTTCCAATGTTACCCTCCATTTCCCCGGTCACCTCTGTGTTTGTTGTGGTACTGGAGCCGACGAAGCTTCTCAGTTCTCACTGTTGATGGTGCAAGAAAGAACACAGCCTGGAACTGGAGCATATGCACACGAATGCCAATCACACAGCGATTCAATTTCCGATGGTCTATCGCGTAAATTATTTCCAGCAGACCAACCGACAGCCAAGTCATGATTTACTTTTGCCAACGCTCCCATGGCTTTCATTCGGGTCTTCCGGTCTTGCGCACCCGGAAATCTCGCTTCGTGTTCCACTTCGGGCGCTTCTGGTGGGTACGTCCCACTACTTCTCACCAGTCCAGACGGCTGGTCCAGGGATGGTGTAGTTCTAATCTTTGGCTTCAGTATCTTAACTTGGTTCACAGGCTTTCCAACACTTACGTAGGTGGAATGTCCCTTAGGAGAGTACAGATCACCGCTCAGGGCAAGTCCCGGATCTGGAGACACGGTCAGCTTCATCCTTGGTCCAACCACCACAAGAGCATCAACAACGTACCCTCCAAAGAGTAAGCGCCGGGGAATGAGACTAGATACTCTTCACCGGGAAGCTCGGTTCCATCCCCAGTCACCTCGAGATTGGCGCACTCGGGGTAGAACTGGGGAGGCATCAGCTCAATCATGATGATCTCGTGGCGAATGAGGTAGTTGCCGGGCTTCAGGTTCTTTGGGATCGTGATGCTCCATCCCTGGTTGGCGAAAAAGATCTGGTCCCAGCCCTCGCTGGAAGCGACGTCGATCTTCTGCCCCCACTCGTTCACCTTGCCGCCGTTCTTGAGGCCGGACTCGTAGACCTTGAACCAGACCTTCTTCCCCTCGGGGTTGAACTGGTCACATGGCCCGTTGCAAGCGGCCATGTAAACGAGGAGCGGGCCCGTGGCGTGCACCCACGAGTACTCCGGTCCGGCGCAACGCATCGGCGGTTGGGGGTCCTGGAACTCGGGAAGCGGGTTCTGGGTCGGCTGGTTGAAGCCGGGGGGGCATTTTGGCGGGATGTAATGCGCCGTGATGTTGGTGCCGGCCTCAATAACGGCGTGCATGGTGGGGAGGTTCTTCTCTAGCGGGTTTCCGCGGTTGCAGGACAGTTGAGGATGGTCCACGGACTGAATCGGGTCCGGCCACCAACGGCGTTGGATTCCCTTGGCCTGCTGATCCTCAAGAAGCCATGGGTAGGAACTGGGTTGAGTACTATTAGCTAAAGCCAGATACGTGGTCGTGGACCTAGTTACCCAGCGTATGAAACATCTCCGATGGTGTAGTTGTAGACTCCTCCGTGGCCTAGGACGCCCACAAGCGGGATCGCCCCAACAAAGAGGTGGGAAAACCGCATCTTGAAAGTTAATATCTCCGGTGTCTTGTAACAGCAATGTGGCTGAACACCTTACTACTTCATAAAATGAAGGCTCTGAATGTTGAAGAGACTTAAGGTGGATCTATGGGCTTTTAACTGGGTACCTACCTAATAACAGACAGTGAGCACACACTGAGTCCCTCATTGAATCTCCAGGAACTTTCGAGTCCGAGACTGTCCCGAGCTAGACTTCCTTTTGCGCTCCTTCCGGTGAGTATATTGCTAAATGTAACCACGGGCTGTTTTGACAGTTGGCTTTCGGCATGTCTTCTTAACCGCCCGCCGCCAAATGAGGTTTGTGCAGCCAAGTACATACAGCATGGGCTCGAAGACAAGCACACCTCTTTGCCGATCTACACCGTTTCCGGCATGGTCAGATGTACTCTAATTATTCATGTTACTTCCGTCCAGTTGTTGGGAACGACTGTCAAAGTAACGGGTTTGGGTATGGTACTTTGGGCATCGAGATCGAGTGCAAAACAGGCTGAATTGGGCATAGTCTATTGGCTGAGCCTGAGGTGCAGCGAGGATACGGAACCCGAGAGACCGTGAAAAGTACTGGTTACGGAGGGCGCATGTGCATTTCCCCGCGCCATCCTGCCGTCAAGATCTACTAATTCCTGTCATGGTGTTGGGGGAACACCCACTCCGGCACTTGGACTTCGCCAACCCGGGCCGGGATCGAACCACCACCCTGTGACACTAAAGAACCTTAACTCGTATTATATGGGCCTAGTCAGCTTTGGACAGCGATGGTACGTCAAAATGACAGACCATCTCGTTGGTGGGAGGTTGCCATCCAACCCTCCTCCGAATACTGCCGGAAATGTGCGTTGATGACAACACAAGGAAGCGATGCACGTCAAATAGTAGAGTCAACTATTTACCCAATACAAAAACACACGACATTGCGTGATGATTGGGTTTGTTTGCTCGAGTTGTGGTATATGACACGTATGGTTGACGGTCATGGCGTATGGTTTGGTATGGATGGAAAGCAGAAGCGGGCCTGGTTTCTGGGCTCAACATACCATGCACCGCTACAGGTGGCATTGTAAAAACAATTTCTCCAATTTCAATCCCTAAACATTCTCTGGAACTCATGAGATGCCCCAATGCTCCCGTCCCTCTCCCAGGAATCATAATGCTTACATCATTCCATGCCTTCGTTTCTTGTGTGGCCGCTCTTCGATCGGTACAACCAGGCAGGTATGTCCAAGAGCTCTATCGGCTAGCATTGTTAGGTATTCATGAGCTAAACGCCCCCGGAGTAATGAGCCTGATGCTCTGGTGTCTCGATGCCGTCCATTATTAGCATATTTAACCAATAGACCATACTTCGAAAGGTATGTGTGTATTCGATTTAACTCGCGCCAGACAGCCACCTACTGAATTAGTTCAACAAGCAAGAGTTCAACACTAACTACCTAACTTTAACATCCCTAATTACTCAACAAGCCAGACTTCTACTAATCAACAGAGATGGTCGCGTCTGATCTCGAGACCACGGCGGCCAGCCCCTCAACTGAAACCGAGGACAAGCACACACAGCTCAAAGTCGCCGATATGATCATGGACCACCAGACCGAGCCAACCGATCTCAAGCGGAAGAATAAGATGTACCTGAACGGTAAAACGGTTGCATCCGGCCCCTGAACCGCAATGCTAATACCATATAGTTTCACACATATGTCCTCTTCACAGCCTCCCTCTCCCTTTCCAAGAAGCTCCTAAATGAAGTAGGCCGGATAGCCGCCGCAACCTCGTCCATATTAATGTACTTGGCCGCATATATCTCAGCGACACCTGAGAGTTTGTGAAAACGTTCGACGTCCTCTGCTTCTCCGCAATCTCCTCATCCGTCATAAACACCGCCTTGAACGGCTTTCCCGCCGCTTCCCCTAACGCATCCAGCGTCTCCTGCACGGTCAACATCTCACTTGCTAGCCCAAACGCCCGATCATGGAACTTCTCCGGCTGCTGAAACACGGCCGCCGCAAAAGCCGCAATATCCGCATGATCGATCAACGCCAACGGCGCCTCCGGCGTCATCGCCGTCGTCCAAGTCCCCTTGTCCCTCGGTTCCGGGTACCTGGCCACCTTGGGCTCCAGAAAGTTCGCCATAAAGAATGCCGGCCTCAAAAACGTCCAATTCTCAAACCCCCCATTCATCACCGCCTCCTCAATCCCCTTCTTATTCGCCAAATGCCCCGCCATCAACGACCCCGGCACCACCCCGCCCTCCGCCGCCTCATCTTCCAGCGTAAACACCCCCAGCGACGTCGACGCCACCACCTGCCGCACCCCCGCTTCCCGCGCCAGACGCACCATCACCCCGGCCTGGCGCAGCTCGCGGGTTGGATCACTAAAGTCGGGGAGCAGACACAGAAAGAGCTTGTCGCAGCCGGCCATGGCGGCGGCCAGCGCGGCTTCGTCGTCCCAGTCGCCGGGGGTGAGCTGCACGCCGGCGGCGGCGAGGGCCTGTGCGGCCGGGGAGGAGGGGTTGCGCACGGTGGTGTGGACGGCCCAGTTGAGGCGGCGGAGCTGGTGCGCGAGGGCGGAGCCTTGGCTGCCGGTTGCGCCGCAGACGAAGACGGTTGGGGTTGACATGGTGTTGTTTTGGGGGGTTGCGGGGTGTACCGTCGTGTGTTGTGGTTTTGGGGTGGGAATCTTGGGTGTCAGTGTGTCTCGTGTGATGGTCGCCTGCGGATCAAGATGTTGGAGGACTCGGGTCATGGTTGCAGTGAGAACCTGGGTGGGGGTACTCGGGGGCTGGCTGGGCGTAGCTGTGATTATCCTCCGTGGCCCTGCTGGCTCTGCGTGGTAGCATCCGGGACTCCGGGAGCTGCGGGGGTGGGCACCGTGATGCAGGATCGGGACACCATCGACGGTGAATATTTCGTTCGCTCAAAATGGAATGGTGCAAGATTGCTTGACATGTGAAACGCATGGTTAAGCATCCAATTTCTCCCATCTTGTATTCTACACAGTAGTATTACTCAGCTCGGACGAACCATGCGTTGTGTGTGTATTGTGCTTCTGCGGAGACAACCGCAAGATTGAGGCAACAACAAGGCGAGCCTAGAACAAGAAAAGTCCGAAGACTCAAATGGGAAGAAACTTAATACAGGGTACCTTGGACTCCTCCCCCTGTCTGCGGCAGTTCCCAATGATAACACTCCGTACGGAGCGAACAAAGAGTATTGCAGGGTGTCTTAAACATGAAAATCAGGCTCATCAAAAATACAATAATGCCCCATCCCCTACCACCCCTGCAGGTCCGTACGTGTGATCGCATTCAGACCCCAGCTTCGCAGAGTCCCTGGCCAAAACTGATAGCCATGACCGCCCCGACATCTCAGAAATCTCCGCCCACGTTGACAGAAACCGCGTTTGCAGGCCTCGCAATGATTCTCATCATGTGGCGGCCCAGGCTTGCGCTCGTGGTCCTCCTCTACCATCGTGATGCCAGCCCACCGTTTCAGCCGGAACGTGACCCTCTCAATATACGCCTGCTCGTCGATACTCATTTTACCGACTTTCTTACATGCCCTGCAAGACTGCTTGAACACGATAGCATTGTAGCCGCCGTTTGGGAACCGCTGGATAAGGGTGAAAATCTTCTTGCTGCCCCACCCGCTCTGCTGACACACTGGGTTGTAGCACTTGAACTTTCCCATGATGTAGGTTTCATGGTGCTGGATGTGTGCTTTGTCGGTTTCGGCGCGATTGAACCACGGCTTGGGCTTGATGGTAGTACCCTCGCTCGAAAGGGCATTCTCGATCTTCTTGTGGAGGGATGGAAACATCTCGGTCGTAGTGGGGTTTGCTTGCTCTTCGGAGCCTCGTCTGCCTTCTGTTTCTGGGACTTCTGGGCGGGCGCCATGTTGACAAGCGACGGAGCCCGGAAAGCTGATCTAAGGGTCCGAAACATGACGTTAAGATCAAGCTTGAGATTGCGAAAATGTGTTGCCCGATGTTTTGTCCGATTTCCGATGTTGTTCTTGTTTTTGCTGTTGTTGTTTGAAGCACCGGGGGAAAAAAAGAGAGTACAGATGATGCTCTACCACAACGCCAAAACTGTTGTTTGTTTTGAGAGGGGGTCGGCGGCTTCATGCATATCGACCAACGCTTTTCTCTAATTTTGACCAGTTACAGCCCAACGTTGGCACAGGCATTGCTTGGATGGCTGGGGTGTTATGGCCTGAATAATGCGGCCGCTGTTGGCCTCACTGTCTCGTCCGCCGCAAGCATTGGGTGCATTGCGAGAAAGATCCAACTTGACCTCGTGTCACTTTTAGGAGAACCATGGATTCAGAGTTCTTCCACAGCTTTCTAAGGCTACCTAACTAGCGTAGCAACCCGTTTAACAAGCATTCATCTCCACCCCTTGCCCATTCCAATTCTCGTCCAGATACTGATTGTTGACGAGTAAATGACGAACAAGATCATCGATTAGATTCAACCAAGTTTTCACTTGCCCATCCCGGCAGCCGCACATGCATCACGCCCTCATAATTACTCGGGTTATACACGTAGGTCTTGACCAGCTCCAGCTCAACCTCATCAAACAGCTCGCGCCACTGGGCCTCGGTGCGCTCCAAACCAGCCAACGCCGTGAGCATGGTCATGTCGATAGACGCCGCCGCGAGGTTCACGCCCGTCTCAGGAAAGATCATCTCGTCAACCAGCAGGACTGACTCCGGGCCCATGGCGGTCTTGGTCTGCTCCAGAATAGTGCGCGCCTTGTGGTGTGGGTGGTCATGCAGTACGCCGCGGAGGAAGTAGAATTTGGCGTCTGTTCCTTGGGTTAGCTGGATAGGTGCTCAATAGATGAACTTGGCGGGTATGTTACTCACCCTTGATCGGCTGCGGCTCGAAGAAGTTGTGCGCCAAGTTCTCAACCCCGGCAGTTGGCAACGCCTGGGCGATGGAGTGCGGCAGATCCTGCAGGATTACCCTCCCCGGCAGGTCCGGGTACCGCTCCCTGAACTGCGCACACTGATGCCCTATGCCACCACCGATATTGACATAGATTGCTCGACTGTTGTCCTTTGCATCCCAGCCCTTGGCCTCTTCAACCACAGGGTAGACCGTCAACCAAGACAGCTGGGGCTTACGGCGGAGAGCCATGTAGTCGTTAAAATAGCCGAGATGCTTGGGGTTCTCTCCGAACCACGCGAATGAATGCAACGGTGTCTTCCAAGCCTCCTGGAAAGCTGTTTCGAGCTCTGATTCGGGAGTTTTGTAGCTTGTTTTCTTCAGAAACTCGGGCAGAGCTTCGTACTGCGGCCCAGCCGTAAAAAAGCTGACATCTTGTGTTAGAACATGTTTGAATTGAGGATCCTTCCAAAAGACCTACTAGTGGTGCAAGCCCGCCACAACCACCTTCTCCGTGAGATTCCGAGTGACGTTGTTGGCGGCATACTCTTTAGCTGAAACCTGATTGACTGCGTCAATAGCAGCGAGATACCTCAGGATCCGGCCTGTCTGCACCGTCAGAAACGTCCTACGCATCGCACAGCATCATTCTTACTAATCAACTGAGTCTCGGTGTTCGTCTTTGCGGCCACATCTTCCACTGTCAAGGGACCTTTGGCACTTGCTAAGGTGTTGAAAAGGTCGAGGTCAAAGCCAATCCTGATGGTAGCTGTTTGCAGGCTCTAGAGAGGAGTTAGTTTGGCAAGGATGGCCAGGGTCAGATACACCAACTTACCATGTGCCCATATCTATGGATGGTGTCGCCGGGACTCTCCAGCGAGTGAGCTAGGCTGCTCAACGAAGCTACCACTTTCCGTCGCGTGGCCTCGTCGGCGGCAGCCGCCAGTCCCTTGATTGTTTCCAGAGCCGCGTCCATCATCAATTTGTGGTGATGTTGTGATCCGGATGATGCTTGTGTTGCGTCCGGGGTGACTGTTCTCTCACTTCTCGTCTCGGGTGTGCCAGCAGGAGAAGTACAAGTGTGCAAAACAATCTCGGTGCATGTGTACAAGTACATCCAACCCCGGAGCTAGGAAAGCATCCAGGCTTACCCCATGAGATCCCACTCACCAAGTCCCAGGCTCAAGATGACTTCCTTGTCGCCGAGTCTGTGTGTCTGACAGTGGATCCAGACGACGAGCAGCAGTGGTGTGAGTGCATCTTTGGGGCGGCACCAATGCAAGGCCGCGGATGGAGCAGGTGGGAGGTGTGGGTGTATCAGATCGGAAGGATTCCAGATCCGGAAAACTCGATAAATGAATACGGGCCAAGCCTCAGATAAACCCTCGAACGACAGAAAAGAAGTCTGTACATGTACCTATACACTGAAACCCCCCCATCCTTAGCCCCTACCCCTGATGATCTGACATTACCATGGAAGTCAAATCCCCCTCGCAGCCAACGCGCCCTTCAGCTTCGCCGCAAAGCCGACAACGTGCGCCGGCCCAATCATGGTGTAGTGCGCACCCCCAACGGCGTGAAGCCTCGGCTCCGAGCGGGCAAAGTCGCGCCACTTGCTCAGGTGTTCGCCCACCCACTCCTCGCGCGATGCCGCCGCCACCTTGAGCGGCATGGCGTGGAACACGTCGATACCTGCCACCTGCCCGTCCGGGTCATAATCTGCCGCCATGCTCTGTAATCCAAACGCGACATCCGCCCACCGCGCCAGCGCCCCGCCCTCCAACCCCAGCTCCGCCATGCGACTCCCGTCTGCGGCGCGGAGCACCGTTGTCAGGGCCTCGCCGCGTGCTGCGCCGCGGTAAGTGCCACTGTCCCCCTCGTCATGGATGCCGTCCACAAACGCCTCGGTAGTCAACCCCAAACTGCGTCAGATGCAGCAGGCACATGTTCCAGCTCAGCTGCCGCATGCGCGACTTGATGTGCGGTGGGAGATTGAAACTCCCCAGGAACCCCACCGCGGACCCGACGCCGCCTTCGAGCGCGTCTAGCCGCTTGGCCACCTCGAACGCCAGCATCGTGCCGTAGCTGTACCCGGCTAGCGCGTAGGGCCCATGGGGCTGCCGCCAGCGCACTGCCTGCACGTACGTGTCGACGGCCTCGGAGACGGACCCGAAGCGGGTTTGGCCAGCCTCAAATCCACTTGCCCGGAGCGCGTAGATCGGCCGGTCATCATCAGCGAGATGCTCTGCGAGGCCGACAAACACAAGGACTTCGCCGACCCCAGGGTGGATGAGCCAGAGGGGCGTTTTGGTGCCGTTGGGCTTGAACGTTACTACTGGGTCGTACTCGGCCACTGTGGTTGCTTGGGGTCCGTCTGAGTAGTTGAGGCCCAGAGCATTTGCGAGTGACCTTGCCGTGGGGTTTTTCATGAGTGTGATAACCGGCATTGTGGTCCCCAAACGAGTGTCGATGCGATGTTTCAAGCGGATGAGGTCCATCGATGTGAATCCCAGTTCAAAGACACGGGTCTCTGGTCCGATTTTGCGGCTTTCGATATTGAGAGTCTGAGCAAAGTCGGCTATGAGACCGGCCTCAGCTTCGGTGACGCTGTCCATGCATAGATCTGGCTGCTTCTCCTGGATGTAAGCGTCGAGTGCTTGCCCGTGGAATATGACGTCCTCGCCGAAGACGCCCGCTTCGAATAAGGACTGCATTTTCGCCCGGGATATCTTGCCCAAAGTAGACGTTGGCAGGAGTGGTAAGGATGACTCCCTCAGAGAGAACACCAAGGGCCGGGCAGATGCACTGGTGATGCATACCCGAGCGGCCATGTCGTCAATCTCCGCCATCTCCTCGACAGAATGTGGCCAACTGGGAGGAACGTAGCAAATGGTAATCTGCTCCGTATGTGCAGCCCTTGACGGAAACACCACAAACCGCGCCACCCGATGACCAAGTGTCTGCTCCAACAACGAGTCAAGATCCGCAGCAACAACCTTGACGCCATTGATGTTGACCACCTCGCTCGCCCGGCCGATCAGACAGAGGTTGCCACCCCTGTCAAGACAAGCCTGATCTCCGGTCCGGAACCACCCGCCCGGCGACGGAAACGCATTTGTGGTGGCCTTCTCATTGCGATAATACCCGTCAAAAACGACATCCCCGCGTACCTCCAAGTCTCCTGGTTCATCCGCAGCCGCGAGTCTCGACCCCACCCAACACGCACCTCGATGCCTTTCATGCACTTCCCCACCGACGCCACGGCCCGGCCACCGTGTTGGATATCATAATCCGGACAAGCCATGTTGTAGATAGCGCCGGCGCACGTCTCTGTCATGCCAAAGCCGGGGGTGATGACATTGCGGCGGGGCGCCGTATCTCTCAAACAACGCGGAAGCAGCCACAGCCGTCTTGACGTCGTTAGCTTCGCCGCCGGATGCAACCACGGTGAGGCTCGACAGGTCCCAATGGTTGTTCTCGCTTTGTTCCCCTTCAGCAACCGTCGAAACGAGCCGACCAAGAAAGAAGTTCGGCGCAAACGTGCGCGAGACGCGGTGGCGGCTGAGCAGCTCGAGAAAGGTTTGCGGCGCTGAAACGACGTCGGCAGCATGGACGTGGATTTGGTCGACACCCAGCCACAGCGCTTGGATGTGCATCTCGACGAGGCTGGCGACGTGGTCGAGGCCGATCCAGTTGAGGAACGGCTTATCCGGGGGTAAGGGGCGGACGGAGGCCTTGCCAGCGATGGCGGCGAGTATCTGTCGGTGCGTGATACGGACGGCTTTGGCATTGCCTGTGCTGCCGGAGGTCAACATTAGGATTGCCAGGTTTTGGCCGCCTTTCCATTTTGTTGGAGTTTGGTAGTAGTCGCTGTCGTAAGTGCCAGGGGTTGTTGCCTGGTCGTCTAAAAGCTCGATTGTGCGTAGATCAAAGTCGTGCGGCCCGTCAAACAAATGCTGCAACCTGTTTGTGGTGATGCAAATGGGTGACTCGAGCAGATTGGATAACCCCTGAATGTGCCGGTGTCGATGTTCGTCCACGTTACTGAATGGGGATGACAGCACCGGGACGCTGTTGGCGATCAAAATAGCCCAGAACCATAAGATCGTTTCCCGGTGCTCGTCTAGATGCAGAAGTACGGGATGCCCTTCTTTGAAGGTTGGGAGTCGTCGAACGACCCTGCTGTAGTCACAAGCACGAGCATATAGCTCCTGGTATGACAGTTCTGTGGGGGTGGATGTGTTGCCCCGCGAATAAAAAAAGACGCTTCCTCGTCCCGCTGCGGCTTTCCCTCTCAGAACATCTTGGATACAGGCATCAGAGTGCCCTGGGGATGGCGATGAGCGTTTCACTAAGTAATGTGACCGCGGTGATAAAAAAGACCACGGCTTGGCGGAATGAGTCGTGGTCCACGACGATATGACGTCCAGTATATCAAGGAGAGGCATCGTGAGAGGTCATGAAAACATTAATCCGTGTACGGATGGTGGCAACCAGCCAGACGACGTAATCTGGCTTGGTGTTTTACTCTGCTGTGGCATGGTGCAAGTTTATCTCCCTCTAATATCCGTAAAAGGTTCCTCCCAGTCAGCCGGAGAGCAGACGGCAGCAGGGCCCGAAGGTTCTGTTGTCCACTGAAGCCACCAGCTGCCAGGCCTTTTCACTGTGCAAAAGGCAAGTAAGCTTGCATCGCTGGCAGGCATGGTACCGAGCAGCAATCTTGTGGCCCCAATGTCGAGTGCCCAGAACGGACTTTTAAGTGGAGGGGTACATCCACTCCGTCGGTAGCGTATGCAAGTAACGAGATATGGCTCGGTGACCAAACCGATCGATGCAGGGGTGGATGGGGGTCACCTACAACGACCCGGGGGGTGTCATCGGGTGCATGGGGGCCCACTACCGTTGGTAACCCGGGTCTCCAACTGCTTTGACCTCCTTCGGTGCTTGCCCCGCGTCTACGCCGCAGACGGGAGACGAAGACGGCGGTTAAGCGCCCACTACAGCAAGTTCGGCTAGCCCAGCGCGGATCCTCGGTTGGTGAGGATGGAAAAGCAGAACCGGTCTGTGGCGCGGGTCCTCAAGGTGTGCCAAATTCGGTCCGAAGGGTCACAGTTGACAGTGTCACTGGACGAGATAGTGTCGCGTTTGTTCGTTGCATCACAGCTAGGCAGCCGAGTGACGGAAACCAGGACGAGCAGATTCCACGTTCGTCTCCAACCAAAACCGGAAATGACGGCGGGGTTTGGCCTAGTTGTTGCATTCGTGTGAACCCTACCCACAACGCACGCTGCGGCAGAATGATCAAAAAATAGGCTGTATGTGGTCCTAGCATTGGCCACAAGCCGCAGAAACGACGGGACTGGCGGGCCAAGTCCCCTGGTTGTGGCAAAGGACCGTTGATTACACATCATGGGGGTTATTGCCTCTTCCGGGTCTGACTGGGGTTGTTCGAGCTGCCACTATACTACACGAGCTGCCCCTGGCTCTCCTTGCCGTCTGCCGGCAACCATGATCCTTCGTTGGACACTGAGAGGCGGACCCTACCCGACTGCCGACGCAGGGGCAACAACTCCCCTGACTAGACGATGATGCTGAAATCTTGGCAAAGGAAAGCTTCCTGAAGAGTTGAATGCCGCGCTGGTTGCAACTTAGTAAACCCGAAACTTAGTATTGCCCCTGTCCAACGTGGCCCCCCTGCTTCATCCCCAGCAAACAACCCGACATGGCATCAAGCACGACCCTTCCGAGACTTCGGCAACTCGCGGCCACCATCGAGGCTGCGGTAGCCAAGATCCAGGAAGCCTTAGATGCCCAAGGTGTAGCATCACCTTCGTTTGACGAAGATGCGCCGGCGCTACCTTCAGATATCGGGGAGGTTCGAGATGCGGTTCTAGATGCTACGGCAGAGCTCCAGGACCTCCTCACAGAGCCCCTGACTATGATCCATCGAGCTTCTAGGGTACGCTCCTCGTCCCGCATCATTGTTTGTTTAGGAGGAAAAGGTTAACGGAATTGCTAGAGTGACAAATCAGCATGTATTCAAGTCATTTCCCGCTTTAGCATCGCCAGTCTAGTACCGCCGGGCGGACGGGTTTCTTTCCGGGACATTGCCGCGCAGACACCGTTAACGGAGCAGATGGTGGGCCGCATCATCCGCCACGCTGCGACAATGCGTATTTTCTACGAGCCAGAGCCTGGAATGGTAGCTCATACTAAGGCATCGAGGATGCTGGCCAGCGAGGATATGCGAGACTGGGCGCGAGCCGGGACCGAGGAACTGGGTTCCGCGGCAGGAAAGGTAAGGCTCTTATGGGCTGCATGTGGGCAAAGCTCTAACGTTGTTTCCTAGCTAGCACATGCCCTTGAACGGTGGCCTAGGTCGCAAGAGCCAAATGAGACGGTACGAATGCCTTACCGTTTTGACTCCCTGCTGTGATACCCCTGGCTGACCACCAATTCCAGGGCTTTTCCATTGCAAATGACACAACAGACTCCATCTACCAAGTGATCGCAAAAAGCCCCGAACGAGCTGTCCGATTCGCGAACGCCATGAAGGTTATGACAGGAAGACCAGAATTTGACCTATCCTACGTCCTGGACCATTACGACTGGGCGTCCTTAGGCAAGGCCCAGATCGTTGATGTCGGTGGCGCTAAGGGTCACTTCTCACTTGCGTTGGCCAAACAGTACAGCAATTTGGATATCGTGGTTCAGGATATGAGCTTCGTGGTTCAGGACGCCGACGCTGGGGATTTGGCTGGGAGAGTCCGTTTTATGGCCCACGACCTGTTTGAGCAACAAACCGTGTTAGCTGACGTATTCTTCTTCCGGTGGATCTTCCACAACTGGCCGGACAAGTATTGCATTCGCATACTCCGGGCGCAGATACCGTCGTTGAAACCTGGCGTGAGGCTCATTGTGCAGGAGGCTGTTATGCCTGAACCAGGGACGGTGGCCCAGTGGAAAGAAAAGGACTTCAGGTGGGTTCTTGATGACCGGCAAGTTCCAAAGTGGGTGCAAGCTAACCTAATCTAGATCAATGGACCTCGAAATGGCATTCACCTTCAATGCTCGAGAGCGCACTTTGGCGGACTGGGAAGCGTTGTTCAAGGAAGCCGACCCTGCATTCGTGCTTAAGCGTGTGGTTGAGCCACAAGGATCCGCCATGTCCATCCTAGAGTTCCTATGGGAGGGAAAGAAAGGATCGGAAACATGATACTCGCTTTGAAAGGGAAGGAGACAGGAAGGAAGGCATATAGTTTTGCTTAGGTATTCAGGGACTTGAGACTAGAGTTCAATTAGGTACAAGGTAGTTGCTTCCAAGCACTCTGTGCCATCAATAAGAGGCACCTTTCTTGTAATACATCATGATGAGGCATTAATGTCTATAGCTGTGCAAATCTTTCCTTGTATCGCTGCAGGGTCATCCTTTTCCTTTGTGCCTCCAACTCGAGTTCCTGCTCGGTAGTTGTTTTCAAATCATGCCGAGGCACCGGCAACCTGTTCGTGTCGCGGAACAGGTCTCCCAGCAAGCCTGAGAGCATATCATCCGACACGCCACTAATTTGTGCACCCGCTATTACGTATTTATGTAAATCTCCAATCTCGGGCGTGTCGGTAGGGTTTAGGGCCGTGTTTGCGCGCTCGGAAGCCCACTGGGCGAAGGACGTGGCGAAGAGTATCCACGCAATAGTTCCGCGGGCATCTTTGGAGGCTGGGGGTTGCCGGAATTCAATGGTTTTCGTTCTCTCCGTAAGAGTGGTAAAGTTCCACCGGAAATGCGGATGCACAAAGTCTTCCTCGTGCATTGTGTTTTGAGCATGTATCGAGTTCATGGAGCACAGGCACATGCGGTCTCCTAGGTCGAGGTTGCTGTCGGCTTGGGATATGTCGTCGAAGATAAGGGGTATGGAAAGTTGTTTGTACTCTGGGTTCCAGCGGTTACTCATGCAATAGGGGTTGATGCGTCGGTGACCAGGCATTAGCGCATCGATACACCTTTCAAAGAAGATGGCGGCTTTCGCGACCCCCTTAGCCTCCTTCAAGCTCCAGGGCCCGTTTGATGGGGATAAATGGATGTGGGTGCTGCACTCGTTGGTAGAGTGCACCTCGAACTGGCGTTCAAGTACCCTCCACGTCTTCTGCACTTGGTCGATCCATATGTGTTTTTGGTCGAGTTGGAAAATTGGGGATACCAGCTCAACACCAACTAGGGTAAGGTTTAGTATGTCAAGTACTTGCGGTAAGACGAGCTGTTGTTAACTTACACTTGTTTTCTGCCGTATTTGATGGAAGGGTAGAGTCCTGAATGATAGTCCATTCTTGATAGGTTTCCGCGGCACCCGTCTTCTGATTAAGGTTGCCGAGGTGGCTCAAAACCTTTGCCTCCTTGAGATGCTGGCAGATCTCAGAAGCCAAACTGGTAAACGTGGTATGCTTTTGATGTTTGCTCCTCAGTACTAGCTCAATCTCCACGCCAAACCGTAGCCCGGATTCTTTTGATGCTCTACCCGAGGACATCAGTGGAACCTCTGTCACAAATAGCAAAGAAGGCAAATGTAGAAGGTTTTGACGGATCACAAGAACAACAATAATAAGACGCAGACTTTTCTTGTTCGCAACAGTTCCCCTTTATATTCCACTGCCCCGCGACGGGCCGGTCTCGTGGTTAGGTCCGCGGTGGCCGCGGCTGGGGCCATGCCGAGCCGGACATCAGACAGGCAGCTGGATGAAAAGAGGATGATCACGGTGTCGATTTTGCACCCCCGAGTACGTCGCATGATACGTCTCCGCGTTGCCAGCCATGGAATAAGTTGGAGTTGATCAAAACGAATCTTGTACCATTCACGTAGTTTTGGACACGGTTCACGGTAAGCTTCCATCCCAGCTTGAGTGGTATGTGGGTGGCGAGATGGGATGGCCATGGCTGGCGGCCGAACCGTATGACCATCAGGTATATGTAAGACGGCCGCCATGGTGGGTTTCACTTCAGCAATCCAAGAGATCATACAGAACGGCTCGTCATATTGAGGTGACCTGGGATTCGTCGTCCTGACGGTGGAACTCGCCAATAGACTTAGCGCCATGTTGCATATAAATAGAGATAGTTCTCTGGTGGGGACATTCGTTGTCGCCATAGATTGATAATTTAATAATTAGATATGGGTACCCTACCTGGACTCAACCGCGCGAGAAAGAATCTCCATGAATGGCCCTAGTACCATTTACGCGGGACGGAGAAGCGCCGTAACGGGACAACCAACAGAAACCACCATGGAATAGGCGCAAGAACCCCGCCTCAACCATTTGCGGGTGGCGTATTGGGGTGACTCCCCGTAAGCTTGATATTTCCTTCCCCAGTTTCTTCTAAGATTCAGATGACAGCACCCTAACTTGATCTGCTACCACACAACACCCGTCAACCATCACGGCGGCAGTTCAATAATATCCACGATGGCGTCTCCACATAATATCATAATTACGCCGGCCTCAAAAGACGAAATCCTCAATTACCTCCTCGAATGTGTCCGCGCCGACAATGCGCGCGAGTCACAGCTTTATTTCGGCGCAAGCGAGTGCCAACTCTTCGCGAATATGCCGATGCTCGTCCACCTACCCAGGTCGCCTCTTGCGTTTTCGGAGCCGCCCGATGAGTTTGACGCCATCAACGACCACTTTTCCGCCCAAGTGCACGCCTTTTTGCACGCACTGAACGAACTCGAGGACATGTCAGCCAACCAACCCCCAGACGAGCTGCCTCTTATCCGCAAAGACAAAGGCCTTTGGCCCGTCATCCAGATTAGCGAGCAGTCCTTCGACCTCTATCCGGACTACTGGCATCGCGACTTCCACAGCCGCCGCCTCACCGTCCACAACCCGGACACTCTGCCTCTCCTCCACCGCGCCACCAAATTGCGTGTCCTTCCCGCCCGGAATTCCACTTCCGATCCGAGGAAGGCCATCGTCAACATGCGACCCGTCTCCCCGCGTGTGCCCCTCGAGCTCGCTCTCCGCCTCCCCAACCTCCGCGAGCTCGACTGCCCCTGGCTGTGGGAACGCCTCCCCGTCGCCTTTTCCTCGCGTGGGCTCCGCAGATATGCTCACGTCTGGGAAGGCCCCTGGCGCGATGCCCGCATGGAGTTCTACCGGGCTGTGCGCGACGTACGGCTCTCGCTCCCCGACTCCTTCAAAAAGGCCCGGCTTTGGTTCTGGAAACCCAACGTTTGCGGCGATGACACGGACCAAGCGGCGCCAATGCCTGACCTTGTCTGCGCGTCGTCATGGGCCGAGTTTGGAGGGTGGGATCCTGTGTCTCTTGGCCTCCGGGACTTGGGGACGTGCTTGGAGGAACTCGACGTCCGCGCGCTCATCACCCCTAACATTTTTCCGAGTGAAGGTCGTATTCTATCATGGCCTCACATGCGGCATCTCAAGATAGAATTCCACCCTTGCGCACCCGACGGCAGGTGGTACTTTTCCGGCCCACGCGGCGAAGACCCCCATCCCACGGGATATGCTATCAAGGAACGGAAACACTATCCGCCTGGCCTAGACGAAGACGAAGAGACGCACGAGTTGTGGGTCGTCGAGGAGTACGAGTACGAGGGCGAAGACGACATCACCCTAGGACGGCAACCGGATATGTTCCGGACACGCCCCATTGATGAGCGGATCAACCCCTTGCTGTTCGCGTTTGCTTCGTCTCTCAAGCGGCAGATACAACCAACCCATTCAGGACGCCGAGCTGTTTACCTGGCTTACGTGGCGGCCGTCGGAAAAGAGGGCGCTGGAGTATGCAGGGAGTGATGATGCGCCTCCGTTGGCTCAGGATGAGTATGTGATGTTTCGGTGGGGGGTAAAATACGATAAGCCGAAAGGGGGTGGGATCGGAAAGGTGGTGTGGCAGGTCGGTGAGGCTTGGAGACCGGCAGACGAGGTTATGAGAGCGTTTAAAGATATCGTGGGGGGGAACGAGGACAACATGGAGTGGGAAGCGCTGGAGTTTGTGAAGCAGAGGGAACAGGACCCGTCTGATTATAAGTGATGGAACTTTGAGACCAACACTACTTAGGCAAGTATGGATAACACATTTTATCAACTTTAGCGCGGCCACAGATGCTGACTATACGAAATGGGACATGCTTCATCAATCAATTCACATACTGCCTAGGTAGTCAACCCCCATTTTTAGAGACCATGGCCCGAACTTGTCACTATCCACCAGCCACAACCCCCTTATCTGCTACTAACACTGGCACAATATGGCTCTCCCAACCAACAAGTTGTCGCACAGTTCTCACTTAGCGCCGGGTTCCAAGCTTGGAACTGCGCCAACGGAATTCCCGCCCGACTCGCCACATTCGTACACATCATCCCTGTCAGTCACCACAGGCTCCTCATCACAGTCCTCTGGCCCGCCCGGCATGTTCGGCACAGGAGTCGTAGGCTTTGCCATCGTCTTTCTCCCCGACGTCCCGTTGCTCTGTGTAGTGGTCTTGAGAATGATTTACTGGACACACCAACAAAGCATGCCTGCCCCAGCTAATAGTTCGTTAGAAAGTCGGGGCTGGCGGCGATAGCAACTACACACCCAAGGAGACGGCGACGGGGCCCCGGACCCCAAGTGCAACAGCGACAACGAAGACGTGGGCCAGCCAAACCTTTACTCTGACGTCCAGGCTATCAGAGGTGTGGAGTCGAATATCTCTTCGGCAGCCGAGTTTGGCGTCCATTTTAGCTAGCACTGGGAGGTTGAGTCTAGCCACTGGAGCCGTTGTTCGTGAGGCTAGCGTTATGATTAGAATGGGTACCGGGATACCCATCCAGGACACTTGTGGCTTGCCCCTTCTCATGGGGGCTCGACGCGGGCGCTCGGTACTTCGCGCGCGCAAAGACGCCAGCATATTCAGGTGGCTATGGGTTAAGATGCCCATCACGCGCAAGAGAGAAGAACGTGTCCGGAGCTGGGGCTGCTCCCGAGTAAGGGGCTTGAAGTCTGTTACTGTCCATGGTAACCACCCCCTTAGCCATCGCCACGCCCACAATACCCATCGCCTGGCCAAGCGCGCGGCCGTCTGCGGTCCGGTACCTTAATTAGCTTGCCCAACCGCTTACCACTCTGCCCGTCCGATTCTAATGACAGTGCCAGCCCCGGCACAGCTTGCTCCAAAATTGGTTACCCTTGGGATGGACGACGGTGACGGTGACACTCTTGCTGAAAGGCGGGCGGGTCTTTCGAAAACGTACTTGCTAGGGAGCTGAACATGGTGTCTCTAGATGGGAGATCATGATGAAAAAAAGGCATGCAAAGTCACGGACGCAACTCCAGATTATTCGGGATAAAAGAACAGTCCGCTCCTCAACACCATCCTGCAAGTTTAGGTACCTACTCCTTATTGCCGAGTTCGTATACTACCACACCCACACGCATCAGCGGCGTTAATGCCATCACGAACTCCCGGCGTTATCCAACGCCCGTACAATGCCGTAACTCGTGCCAGCCGCCAGCACGCCCACTACCAGCGTCTGCATCGCCCCCCAAACGCCCGCCTTACGGGTCCGAATGGCAACCCAGTTCTTCAAGAACCCAAATATCAACAGAATGACCACCGTAATCGCGCATGATACCAGCAGCGCCTTATCCGTCCGCTCCAGAAAGAAATACGGCAGCATGGGGATCAGCCCGCCCACAAAATAGCTCAGCCCCATCGTCGCGCCCGAGATCCACGCGCGGCCGGCATCGGGCTCGGGAAGGCGCAGCTCAAAGTCCATCATGAAGCGCACCCACTGCTCCTTGGAGGCCGTCAGCTCCCGCACGAGCGGCTCTGCGGCGGCCTGGCTGACGCCGTACCCGGCGAGGATCTCGTGGATCTCGGCGCGCTCCATGGCCGGCATCGTGTCGACTTCGGAGCATTCGCGTGCGTATTCAGCTTCCCTGTTCCAAGGTGTGTGTAAGTTATGAGAACCTCGGTGGCGGGGGACAGGGTCACTCAAACGCACCAATGCTGCCGCTCCGTATCCGCCGCGAGATACGCACCCAGCCCCATGCTAATCATTCCACTGCAAAGCTCCGCCAACCCACCCATGATGACAATCTTGGAGTTGCCGAGCGACGACAGCCCCGCGGTCAGGGCAAACGGCACGGTCAGGCCATCGGAGAAACCGATGATGACATCGCGTAGCACGGCATCGTATTGGCCGGTGTGTGCCTCGACATGGGGGCGCTCCGGTTGGGGTGTGCTGGAGGACATGCGGTTGGCGATCTTGGGGCGGAGACGCGTCGGGGAGGGGGGGGGTGGCGGCCGAGGCGAGGCCGCGCGAGAGGAGAGGGGGTTTCGGCGGAGGAGGAGTGAGACATCTTGCAAAGGCAAGGTAATGTTGGGAAAGTGCAAAAGTGAATGTGTAAAATCGCCGTGTTGGCGATTACTGATTGAGATGGTATTATCCATCAATCCCACATCTCAATTGATGAGCGAGTGACGGGACTCTGCCGTTGTTGCAGTTTGGTTGATGCGGTCTGCAAATGATGCATGCAGTCTTCAGCCGGAAACTGATGGCGCGGGTCTTGAAAATGGAAAATTCCGATTTTAATTTCACAAGAAGAAAGTCAATTGTGAATTCTGTACTATAAAAGAAGCAGCGCTTCTTCATCGACGACACTAACGGCGATGCTGTGTTTGATGTGCCTCGGGACGATGCGATGTTCACACAGTGGAGCGAGCTGGGCACCAGGGATAGGGACAACGAGGAAGCTACTCAGGGTTAGGGTGTTTATGTTTTCGGGCCGGTGTGTGGCTCACCCGAGGATTTGCTGCCGACTCAGCTCGAATCGCAAAACACAAGGGCGAAAAAAAAAATCAAAAAGATGATTTTGACAAGGACGAGATTCGAACTCGCGCGGTTTCCCACTGGTGGTAAATAACCTAAAACCAGCGCCTTAACCACTCGGCCACCTTGCCATATCCTAATTTATGCCAGGCATAGGTCTTGAATCCCAGCTTCCGGGAATGCCCTCCTCGAAACTGACTGAATCCGGAGAGGCAGTGTACGACCGGGGCATTGTACAGTATTAGATCGTGAAGGATCTCGAGCAGCGATTTATCTCTAGATCTACCTGGTTCCACTCTCTATCTTTGTTTAACTCGGATGTTGCGCCGGAAAACGATTAGTTGACTGCTCCCACGAGGTGACAAAGAAGGAACCCCTAGCACAAAGCCGATGAATTTACAAGCCAATACTAGGTATCTCCTCAAACAAAGCTAAATAGAGCTCTGGACCTTTGAGCTCTATTTCAGTTTCGCAAACTCCGTAGACCAATCTCACCGAAAGCTTTTACAGTAATGAGCTCAGCCAGATGCCTTGACGAAACGAATTGCTGCGCGGGAGATCCCTTTTCTTGTCATACCTACCCCCGGCTCTTACAAACAGCGCAATTTTCCCCGGGATCTAAGCAATACTTTTGACAAGCGTGCCATATTAAACGATTTAACAGCCCCTGTATTGCACCGCCCACGGCCCCGATGGAGACATCTAGCAAAAGAGTCCAACCAGTAACTACCGAAGGGGAACCACCCTCAAGGATACGGACCAAGGCCCGATACTCTACACCACCTCGTCATTCGGCAACACTAAAACCAGCAAGTCTCAACGCTAAAAAAGCTGTGAAGCAAAAAGAAACGAACAAGCCGGGAGGAGGGCCAAAAAGATGGTTCCTCACGAGTCTGTAAGCAGCGGGCGGATGACTCGGTCCATGACAGCCTCACAGGGAGCGGATGCCCAGCCCGAAGCCGAACGTTCCGCCGATAATGCCAACCAGGACCGCTCACATCCGGCGGAAGCACCCAAACCCGTCAACAGGGTTAGGAAAAAGGCAACGGCCGAACCCAAGGCCAAGGCACCGAAGGGCGAAGCGGCTACCCCCAAGGCCAAGACCACAGCGAAACAGCGGCTTCCGTTAGGAAAACAGGGGTCGCCAATATCCAGTTTGCAAGAAGCAGCAGGGCCCCAATTGCAACCCAAAAGCCCACCCACAGGTAGTCTCACTGAAGCCATCGCACTCTCAGCCAAGAAGCCGGCGCCCCGGTACCAACGCCCTAAAGCTGCCGACTTTTACGAGGAGCCGAAGGCCCTAAAGACGTTAGAAGATCCCGCAAGTTCAACACCGTCAAAGCCCACACCCGATAACACTGTGAAGAAGCAGACGGCTGTTCCGGTACCTCCACCGCCCCCGATCCCGTGGGATATATACGGCATCGTGGACCATCTGGAAATACAAAAACCAAGCCCAAGCCAGTGGAAGAAACGAAGAAATCGAATACCCAAGCATTAAAAGAAGCCGCCGCAGGTTACCCAAAATATTTCTCGTCAAAATGTTCCCGGCCCCTTACTGAAAGAGACAGCTTCTGGCCTTTCGCTACCAGCGACGGGTAGCGCTGCAGCGATAGAGGAAGACCTCAGCGGAGACCACGAAGCCGACCCCCACGACAAGTCCATGGACGCGGATTACATCCCCCTCGGCCCCGGGCCAATGCCCAAAATCCCGAAGCTCCCAAAAGCCCCCAAGAAGCGGCCCAAGAAGCAGCGGCCCGCTCCCCTCTCCCAAGTCTCATCAGAGCCCGACGGTGACGTTCACCCCGCTCTTGCCGACACGCCGTACCCGTCCCCACAACCACCACACAAGCAGTCAGCCGTATCGCCAATGCTGGCCCCCCCACCACAACCACCACCGCCTCTCTCTCCTCCTCCTGCTCCCCTTTCATCGGCCCCACTTCCGACTGCCCGCCTTCCGCCTGTTGCGGTCGACGACGCACCCGAAGCCGACCCGGCCATATGGGATCTCGGAACAGACACCTCACCGCTCCACGCCATTGAGCGAGCCCGCGCGCGCCCGGGAAATGTCTACTGCGAGACGTGCTTCCGCGATGACCTCGCCCGGTGGATCAGGATCCGCGACGGCGTGATGCGTGTCCTGCACTTGCTTGGCGGCGACAAAGCGCTGGAGGAACTGCGAACCTTGTCGTTGGAGGCCGAGGAGGCGGAGATGTCCTCGACGGAAGAGTACCAAGCGAGTCGTGCAAGGCGCAATGGGCCCAGGAGTCCGCCGCCACCGGAGTATGTGTCGTCCAGTTCGGAGTCTGAAAGTGAAGAAGCCGGACCAACTGTGACGGCTAAGAAAATCATAGTCATGTCGGACTATGGGCAGAGTTGGGAAGCGCCACACTTCAACGAGTACCCGTCAGACATCGTCGGTCTGGTGTTGCTACGGATATTGGCCGAGCGGCCTACCTCTGGTCTTAAGCGCGCCGAAAAAGATGAAGTGAGCGAGCTACTCGAAGGCTTGCGCCAGGATATTGGTATTGGGCCGAGGTTCTTCGACGCGATGGCAACTGTGGCTAGAAACCTGGTTGTGCGTTGGCGGATGAAGAGATTACCAAAGAGCATCCTCAAGCAACCAGACAACCGAGGCAAAACCGGTCATTGGTGGTGGGGGTTCGACGACGCGTTACAGACAGCGCACAAGAAGATATCTACGGAGACCTTCTTACCATCTTTGTTCGTGAGCACTCTCGCGACCAAGGCTCGCGATGCGTCGCTTGGGGCTCTCACGGCAAAAGAGGCTGCCACCGCCCAGAACTACGCAGGCAGTCATGGCAAAACCACGTCTCGCCAAACCGTGACCCTCACAGAGCTGGAGAAAGCGCTCGGCATGGCCATCCCCAGCAACGCCTTTCTCAAATCCATCGGAGACCAGCTCGCCCTCGCAAAACATCAGCTCAACCCCACCACTACCAGTGAATCTACAACAAACAAGCAAAAGCAGAACCAGAACCAAAAGCGCGACCTCGACCTCGAACCCTCTCCCTCTCCCTCCTCCCCCACCCCCTCCCCAAACGCCGCAAACCCAACACCACCACCTCCCCGCCCATCCGCATCACACCACCACCGCCAGCCCCAAACCCCGACGCCAAAAAACCCGCCGCAGCCGCCGCCATCCCCCTCCCTGCACCCACTGCTCCGAGTCCACCGCATCCCACCACCGCCGCGCCCGCCGCGCCCGCCCCTGGGCCGTGGGCCAAGACAACGCCGACCCGCTGCACCGCGACCGCGACACCCACGTCGTCGTGAAGCCGTGGACGCGGCCCTTGGCCTGGGCGTTTCCACACCTGCCGCCGGCTGCTGCGGCGCGGGTGCACACGGGGGACGACTGGCTGAGGCTGGTGCGGGCGGAGAGGGCGGTAAGGGGGGTGGAGGTGCTGCCACCGTCGGCGCTTTTGGGGCAGGCCCGGCTGGGGGGGGAGGTTGGAGTTGAAGAGGCGGAGGAGGAGGGTGCGGAGCAGGGAGGGAAGGCGGTGGTCAGGTTTATGGTGGATTTGGCGGGGGGGCGGACACGGGTGGTGTTGGTGCGGATGAAGGGGGTTTTTGAGGTGCTTCTTGGTCTTGGTCTTGGTGGTGGTGGTGGTGGTGCAAGGCAGGGTGGTAGGGGGGTTGGTGGGAGTGGGAGCCGCAGTCAAGTGCGGTTCGCTCCGGCGCCCGTGATGGTGCGGGAGACGACCGGGGCAGTGATGGGGGCGGCCAGGTGGGTGGGGATGTGGGAAAATTGGAGGGGTGGAAGGTTGGAAGGGTCGAGGTTTGTGTGAGTTTGGCGCTCAAAAACATCAAAAACACAGCCGTTTGGCCGAGTGGTCGAAGGCGCCAGTTGTGGGGGCGATAAGCAAGGGTGTTGATAAGATAGCGATAGGCGGCTTGGCACATGGGCGGGCACGTGACAGTACCACAACCAAAACCTCTCCCCTTTCCGTTACGACTTTGCGATTTTTCTGTCTCACTTTCCGTCTCACTGCCGTTTGGCGAGACCTCGTCTCACCAGTGGTTTGTGGCGCCGTAACGGTTTCAGAGGATGCACCCACTTGCTTGTTTTACTGGAGTTTCTCGTAATGGTTTAGCTAGCATGAAAGGCATGGAAACGCGAATCGCAAGTCAAAGCTTGTTTGCATCGTCTCCGTGGGGAAGCAAATAATGAAACCAAATGCCAAGTGTTGGTAGCGGGGAGTTGGGTCGTTGAGTGCTCAAGTGCTCGGCACTTGGCACGCCCTCGATCGATCCAGTCACCCCAAACCCTTCATTCATCTTTGCCCACCCACCACCAAGGGGAAAGTCCATGTGTTGGTGTAACCTCGCGGTATTGGATCGGGTGTTACCTTCTTCGCTTGGAAAATATACACATACGTTGGAGGGTTATAGATTACTACCGAGACGACTTCCTTGACCTTTACCATTCTCCCGTTATCGACTTGCATCTCGCTCCAAGCGACTGGAGGAAAAAACAGCCCGCCGCCTTCATCGCAGATCCCAACGGCAATGTTGATCGGCGGCTTCGAGATCGACATGACTTTCACCGAACCATGGACTGCTGTCGAGCCGCTGCATTGCCATTCTGCAGCTCGCAGGGGAGCCCCCACACATCTGAAACGGCTGTTGAAGGGGCTCAGAAACCCCCGCCGATGACCTCATTGTCAAACCTGAGCGAACGGTGATCCCGGGTGAGAGCTTACGAGGCACGAGGCGAAGCAAAGTCGAAAAAAAAAAAAATAGCACTGTGTTTACGGCTTCAAGAAATCGCCATGTTCCAAAAAAATCACAATCATAAGAATCGATGCTAAAATGGTCGGAAAGAAATGGACAGATTGAAGGAGGTCCCTTCCTGCCAATCCTCACAGCCAATTCCCGCCAGGAATCAAGGACGCAGTTGAAGATCTGCTGATCTCAAACCTGGTTGTGGCATGGGCGTACCGCTCACCCCGAACGGGTGGCCACACCGAACGGCGTCAACTCGGGCGGGTGGTTTGACTGATGCATGCTCAGCGCAGCCAGGCAAGCGCTGAATCTCTATTGGCACATACTCGATGATCACCAAAAACGCTTTCAACCTGTCACATTCCGAAGGACTGATCCCCAGCGGTGTTTCTATTACATTTTATGAGAAAAGTCGTTCTCCTTCCGAGTCACCTAATCTGGTTGAGGGATGGACTGATCTCCATGTTCAAGTTCAGTTTTGTGTTCCCCTCGGCTAAGCCGTGTTGGACAGTATTTGAGGGCCTGATGGAGTTTTTAAATAACAGTCAGGTAATCGTTCACATGAGTTTGTCCGATACTGTGCGGACGCGTCATATTGCCTCCCCAGGGTGGCTGCACATAACTGCCTTCGTTTCCTCAGCCAGCTCACACGTTTCCACGCTTCCCCTGACAAGCATCCATTATCCCTGCTGTCTTATACCTCCCCTCGCGGTCCCTGAATAAGTTTTCACCACCGTCACACCCGTTCTGTCGTACCCTGTCCCACTGCCGTCCTTTCTTCCGTTCGTTTTGTTTCATCTTTCCCATACTTTGACTTGTTATTATCTTACTTTTTGGACCCCTCTGCAAGTCAAGAACAGGTCCTCGCCTTCTCTTCTCAACGATCTCGGCCAAACTTGAGATCGAACTTTCCTCAGCAACATCCCATCGCGGTTGCCGTTCTCGAATGCTCAAGTCGCACCTTCCCCACGACTTGAAACGGCCAGGCTACCGTCCCGATTTTGCAGTGGCAGGAGCAGGCCAACTCCCGTCTACTGCAACTGTGTCTCTCCACTGAATCTCTCGTTCTCTGATCCGAGTAGAGATCACACGCCCATCGGCAATAACCTCACCATGGGCGCCACAATACCCCGACACCGCATCTTCAGCATGCGGAATACCTTGTTACGGGCACTCATCCTCGCCGTCACCATGTTCGCCATCGGCGGGGTATTCCTTCCACCCGACGTCGATGTGAGGGCAGCCATTCTCAAAACAGCTGCTTCTGCGCGTGAGGCAATGACCCTGCAAACACCCATGGGTCGCCCTGAATCTGCCGGCTGGGGACCGGGCGGAGAGTCGGGCGATAAGGATGTGGATGAAGGCCAGCCAACAATATCCAACTCATCCCACGTCATGACCTGCGGCTACGACATGAACCGCCTCAAGAAGTGGCAGGAACTCTACGGCCTCGAGGAAAGCTTCGAGTACACGAAACGCTATGTGCAGACCAGCCGACAGGACATCCCGAGGAAGTCAGTCACGCGCCTTGACCAAGACTTCCTCGCCGACGCCGTAAAGGTGATCGATGTGAACAAGCAATACCAGGCCGAGACATGCCCGGAGCCCCTTGTTGCCCCGGTTACTATATCTCCCTTCCCGAGCACGGCCAACGCATCCGACTTCATGTTTGGCGTATCGACGACCTACAAGCGGTTTGTCGATGTGCGGACCAGCCCGATCAACGAGTGGTCCTACTGGCTCACCGATGGTAAGGGGAAGTCCAACGGTGGGAAGCTCGTGCTGCTCCTACTGGACGCCTCGGATGATCAGCTTGAAGACGCTTACAGCAAGCTCGCCAATGTCGGCATCGACGTGGACGTGTACCGGTCGGATCCCAGCCTCATCATGGCGGTGCGCTACCTTGCCCTCGCCCCTAGGCTATACAACCACCCCGAACGCGTCAACAAGAAGTGGCTTGTGATTTGTGACGACGACACCTTTTTCCCATCATTCAACGCGCTTGCCGATAGATTCAGTCAATACAACCACGAACAGCCCATGTACATCGGTACCTTCTCCGAAGACGTCAACAACATCCAGCGGCACGGGTCGCAGGCATTCGGCGGCGCCGGCGTGTTTCTCAGCGTGCCCATGGCCGAGATTATTGCCAACCGCTTCCAATCCTGCAGCAGCGACCACAAGATCCGCCAGTCCGACACGGGCTGGGGCCCGCAGGGCGACATCATGCTGCGCATGTGCATTTACGACAACTCCGAGGTCAGGCTCACGCTACTCAACCGACCTCTGGCAGCTAGACCTCTTCGGTGACCCGGCGGGCTTCTACGAGTCCGGCATCAAGCCGCTGTCTCTGCACCACTACCGCGGCGGCATCTGGCACGTGGCCCACCCGTGGCACTACACCAAGGTGGCGCACGCCTGCGGCGAGGACTGCACCATGCAGCGGTTTCAGACCGCCGACGACTTCATCATTTCTAATGGGTACAGCATCGCCTACTACCCGCGCGGCATCGATTTTGATCTAGACCAGTTCGAGGCCACCTTCCGCCCAGCGCCGGATGACAAGGGGTGGAACCTGGACTTCATGATGGGCCCGCAGCGGCCCCCACTCCGCAAGACGGGGCGCAAGATCGCGTGGGAGCTGCTCGAGGCCAGTGTCAACGAGGACGGCACTGTCAGCCAAGTGTACGTGTGCAAAAAGACTGATGGGCGGTGGACGAACGGGGATGGGTCGCCCATGAATAACCGCGATGGGATCATCGAGCTTGTGTGGCTGCCAGAATAGTAGGCGGTCCGAGGTCTTTCCTTTGTTTTTATTTCGATCTTGATGTCAAACATCATCATTCACTTTTTTTTTCAATACCATTTCCCCTAGCTTTGGTGGGGATTAGGGAGGCTGTTGGCGTAAGGAAGCAAACGGGCATTAGAGGGCGTTTATATTGGGTTTATGATGGGCAAAGTAGATGAGTGGTGTTGTGGGGTATTGGCGAGGAGGTCTAAGACTCTGCTCTGGAGCCACGTGTATTTCCTTAAAGCGGGGATTATTTTATCTACTACCATCTCACAACACTTGGTGCGTTTTAACGGAAGCGCACCTCGCCTGGTACATGCATACCCGGCCCCAACCTTGCCCATGTCTCGTCGCTGTCTACAATCAACCGGAATGCTGAGAACCACCACATATCAGGAGGCCCCTCCAACACTGATGACGCGAGTATGAAGCCCAGCCGTGCCCTCACTACCTCCCGCTCAATAACCTCCTCCCCCACAAAAACACCAAAACACACTTCCCAATCACACGCCCCATCGCCAGCGGCAACCCAAACCGCAACCACGTCCCCGGCTGCCACAACCTCGCCGCCGGCACCACCACCACCTCCCCATCAACCACCTCCCCATCCACCTCCCCCCCCGACACCACAACCTCCCCTCCAGCAGTAAACGCCCTCACCGCCTCCAGCACAATCCCCACCGTCTCCTCCGCCCGACTCAAAAACACCGAATGCCCCGCCGCCACCTCGCGATGCTCCACCCGCACCCCCATCCCCCTCGCCACACCAACCTGCAGCCGCTGCACCGCCACCGGCAACCCCCGGTCCAGCCTCGTCCCGACATACCACACCCCCGTCCGATACAGATCCCGCCAGCCCGCATACGCGTGCTCTCCGCCCTCGAACAGCGCGCGGAGGGATTGCGGGCGCAGTTGCGCGGTGCGGCGCGCGGCTTCGGCGGGGGGCAGGTCGTGGTAGAAGAACGTTGTCGGGGCCACGGTGAGGTCGGCGAAGCCGGTGAGCCGGTTGACGCGCCATGTGGGGGGCGGGCGGTTGAGGAAGGGCGCCATGAAGCTGAAGCCGGTGAGGGTGAAGCCTGAGGCGAGGAGGATGAGGCCGGTGACGTGCCCGTTTGGGGAGTTGGTTTTGGAGGGGGCATGGGTGGTGGGTTGGGGGGTTTGCGGGACGGTCAGGCCTTTGATGGCGCTGTTGCCCACCATGCCGCCGTAGGAGTGGGCGAGGACGACGACGTCGCGGCCGGAGGTGGTTTCATGGGTTATGGCGTTGCGAGCGGCGTCCAGGTCGTCTTTGAAGGTTGCGTTCGGGTCGCCGGTTGTGGAGGGCAGCGTGATGGCGACGCATTTGAGGTGGTGCTCCTCTTCGAGGAGCTTGATGACCTTGTCGTAGCAGGTAGGTTGGTGCCAAGCACCGGGGATAAAAACGAGTGTTGGTGCATTGGTCATTGTGGAGATGACTGACGCCGTCAGGTGTGCTTCTCAGTGCGGGTGAGGCAATGTTTGCAAGTGGTTGTTGCTTAAGGGGTGAGGTGACGTTGAAGCAGAGGCAGGGATTTCGAGCTTGGCCCGTTCCGGCGCTTCGGTGTTCGGACCAGTGGACGTGCCGAAGGGCGAGAGCAGCCGGGTCTTGCATCCCTACCAAAGCAACATGTTCATGAAAAACGTGAATAAGCTTAGAATATCTGCAATACCACGCTAGAGGGTATTCTACTTCGCAATACAGTATCAGAAACCATTGGCTCCGGATCATATCATAAGTCGTGCCTCATCAGACCCTTCCCATCAGACCCTTCTCATCCACACGCCTTCATTCTCACTCACCAATATCCCATCCATCATTAACGGTAACTAACTCATTTTCGCTTAATGCAACCCCGTCTTGCTATCCCCGCCGGCGTTCCGATACCTCTCATCCTCCACATACGCAGGCGGCAGGTCGTTATTGCCGCCATGCGTGGGGCCGTGTGTCTCCGAGTATGACGGCGGGGGCGGCTCAGCCGAATCTTGAGGAGCGCGAGCTGCCTCGGCAGCGGCCTCGGCCGCCTTGGCCGCCGCACCGGAAGTAGGCGCGGTACCAGGAGGCGGACCCGAAGCAGAGGAAGCCGCAACATCGAGACCGCGGACACCCGCGGTGACACCGGCCACACCGCCCTGCGCACCCGAGCCAGGAGGCGGAACCCAAGTTCCCGGCGGCGCACCACCAGTTCCGACAGCAGCGCCAAACGCGGGACTCGGGCCTCCGTAACCCCCGCTGCCCGGCCTGCCACCGTGACCCTGGCCCTCCCACAACCCCGGCTGGCCTTGTGCTGCAGGCTGGCCCTGCGCAGGCTTCCCCGCCTCCGCGCCCCTCAACACCTCATACAACCCCTTCGCACCACCTGGCCACAGCCCAGCAGACTGCGCGGTCTGCGGGGCAGGGACCTCACCCTTGAGGATCTTGTCCACTGGCACTGCGCGGCCGTAGAACTTGGCATTTGCGGTGTCCCGCGCAGCAATGACCGTCCCGTCGATCTGCACGCCCGCATAAAAGCCGCGCGACTTGACATAGCTGTAGACCGGCTTGAGGAGGGCGTCGCGGAAGGGGCTGGCCTTGCGCTTGCCCTTGCCGTCCTCCTCCGCTTCCTCGGTCATGCCCTGCTTGTTCTCCGGGACGGGGTCCGTCTGGAAGTGCGTGTTGTCCGAAGACAGCGGGGGCGCGGCATTTGGGTTGGGACTGGCCTTTCCGTCGGCATCCACTGCCTGTTTCTTGTCGCTGCCCGCTAGCAAGCCCCAGCCCAGGGCGCCGCCCGCGCCGAAGGGGCCTGCGGTGACGGCTAGGTCGGAGCCGAGGCTAAGGCGCATCTTGGTGAACATGTCGAGAGCCTCGCGCGTGTTGATGACGATGACGCAGTCGTAGATGTCGACGCCCGCGACGAACCCCCCGCCGATGGACGTGATTTGGATGCCTGAAGGTGGCGACCAGCTGCCGTTGGGGAGGCGCGCGATCAGGATGCCGCTGCCGCTGGACCCGGTTGCTTGGAAGCCTACGCGGACGGCGGTGAAAATGGCTAGGCCCTGGGCGCGAGCGATGACCTTCGGGGGAATGGTGAGCAGGACGCGGGACTTTTTGGCTTTGCCGGAAGGCGAGGGCGGCGGTTTTTCGGTGGTTGCTGGGGTGGTTGTCGATGCAGGGTTGGGCGCGGCAGGGGGGACTACATCGCTGTAGACGCCGTCCTCTGGGAGAGAAGGGTCAGTCTGTATCCGAAGAGAAGGGACGGTTTGGCAAGCTTACTACAGAAACCCTTCAGAATCCTGGCAGCCTTCTCGCATTCCTTGTCCAACGCCTCCGGTAGGAAACCTTCGGACCCGAGCTTGTTGGCTAGAGCGTTCACCGGGCCAGCCACCTTGTTTGTGAAAGCTTCGCCAAACGCGGATAACCGGTGCGACTTCTTCTTTGTCGTCTCTCCATTGCTACCTTGAGCTTGGTGGTGACCCCACTTCGGCGGGTGCTCACTCGTCGGAGACGCATTGTAGAGGTCGTCGTCGGCACCCAGGGTGGGAGGCGCAAACTGCGGGTTGGCAGGCTGGTATACGGGAATACTGGGGTCGGGAAGGGGTGTCTCGTTCGTATGCTTCGGGGGTTGGGTCTCTTGTGGGTGTGCTTGCGCCGTCTGTGCCGGCGGCGGGCCGGGCGGAGGAGGAGGGAAGTATTGTTGCTGGCCCGGGTTCTGCTGCCCGGCCGGTTGGACTGGTGGCTGTTTCTCGTTTGCGCTCATCTTTCTCGAAGTGAGATCCGGTTAGTTGGTGGTTGTGAAGTTTTGGCGGAAGCTGTGGCGGCTGTTGGGTGCCCCGCACTGATATGTTGGTGGAATGGAGGGGCGCAGCGCGGGGCGGGGTTGGGTGCTGTTGCGCAAGCTTGACCGCAGAGCATTCCGCTGCGTGTCACACATCGAACACAGCCACCGAAGCAGACGCCAAACAAACCAGATTTTGACGGTGACGCGGTCCATGACGTAGGACCACAGCCGCTGACTATAAACTTGCAATCTACATAACTAAATACATACATAATTAAAATAGATACCCGACGCGTCCCCGAGTGACCGCAGCAATGTCGTGGGCCAAAATGTTGCACCTCGTCCGACAATCTCGATAATTCGGTGCACGGGCTAAGCTTATGATGAGACAAAGAAGTCAACACAAAGGTACCCCAATCCGTTCTACATAAGGTACATACCTAAGGTACCTAAGTAATTCCACTTAGCCCAAGGGCCACATCCATATGCTGTAGTTGGGTTATTGTATTTACATTCCCCTCCTGGTCGCCCCGGGAACTGCCCGCTTCACTGCATGAGTACATGTCACAGAAGCTCTCATACATGGCCCTTCGACATACCAGGTACCTAGGGTACCCTCCTTTTGCCACAATCCACACCTTCACCAGGCACACTCGTGACAACGCCGCGGGTCAGATCCACACAAAAGACAAAACGTACTGTTAAGAATACTATGTGAACCTTTAATGTTTCCAATTACTCCGATTGCGAGCGACCCACTCCGACAAAGTTGATCGTTGCCATGAAGTCGTAGGCCGTACCGAATGCGTTGAATTACAACGCGGACTTGGGGCGTTGTACAGGGCAAACCCAGTGATGGGACATGCGAGATTTACTTTCTTGATTAACCCCTCGGACTTACCTGAATCCTAAGCCCATCGGAAAGTTAAGGTAACGAGAGAAATTTAGGGTGGAGGAGATGATCCGAGAGAAAAGGGGGTTCAGCCACAATGCAAGGTCTTAGGAGCTAAACTGCCGTGCATTTCTTTACCTCCTACTGAAACCGCGTTTGTACAGTACAGGCCTTTCTGGGTATCTCATCAACCCCACGACACGACAGGTAACATCGGAATTCGGAAAATACTGGGAACCATCGGCGAACTTGTCTCCTTGGGCCAGCACTGCGAAACCGGAACGGAGACATTGGTGCTACCGCTGGACCCAGGACGCATATCTGTCATCTAAACAGCAGCCGGCGATGCCTGGTCCTTGATGGACAGGAGAAGGCTGACGATCAGAGACTCGTCCTTGCCAAACTCTAGCAAGTTATTACCGGTGGCTGGGTGGTCCATGAGCACCTCCTCTCCGGGCTCCATCACATAGAAGTGTGAATAGTGACCGATGGTTACGATACCGAATATGGTTCGCGTAGGCTGGTCGGCGGGTACAGCCGACCGCGAGAGCTTCATATGGTTTGTAAGCTCGTTAGCGGCGTGGGTCCAGCTCGATGAATCCGTCTCAAGAGATACCCGATTGTGTTCGACGAGAATTAGGGTCTTCCTTTTGCTGTGATTGACGTAGAGAACGGTGATGTTGTCGCTCCACCCAACTTTGGTCTTATCCGGAATCGGGCTTGGCTGGACCTCAAGCTGGAACCCCTCCCTGTTGGTGAAATACTCTCGCAAGATGTTGTACCAGAGGTGGCTAACGATGTTTTCAACGGAGTCACTGGTCAGTCGGTCGTAGTAGTCCCGGATGGCTTCATATTGCATGTACTTTCATAGGGTTAATATCATTGATCCAATTCCTGGGAAGTATCAAGAAGAACGTACACCGCTGTGGTCGTGGGAGGGCATGTTGCTGAGGGTTGTATCGTACTTGAGGGTGTTTCTAACTGGAGTTGGGCATCCACGATTGCTGCAGTCATCCTAGCGCCAAATGACGCATGGTGACGAGCTCCGCGCGGCAAGCGCGCAAACTCTCCTCGCCCACCAAGTCGGTAATTTATGTACTGTACCACCAATCATTGTTGCAGCCATTAACCGGGGCATGCAACGGGCGAGGCCCGGAGGCCGCTATCACCGTGGTTGTTCCTGTTGAACCTTGAAGCTCAATAACCTTTTTATAACTTCTTATTGGCCATTAGATCTCTGGGTCCTGAGAAGCTTGCTCTGCTCTTTATTACTTTTAAAAGCTCACCATTCCCCTTCTTTTCCTCGCACTCAGGCGGAACATCTTTCGCGGCGCTAAAGCCGCACGCAAGCCCACGATGTGGAATAAAGTATGCTCTTTTGTCCGATACGATTGACTCAAAGTTTCAAGGACACTTAAACTTCTACGTACTATGTACACTATACTATGGAGAACCGCGTTGGAAAGGAGCTCCAAGACGGACAAAGAATCCAGATTTTTGTTCACACCTAGCAGTTATTTTGGAGTTGCCCTGGAGGCGGATTCGCTCCATTCCCAGAGAGACCCTAATATCATGTATTTGCGCCGGGGAGTATGCGGGAGATTTGAGTTCGGCTAGTGCTGGTCCAAAATCTGACTGATGTTGAACAGTGGCTGCCGCTATAAGAGAATGGCCAAGGGATGCTCAGCGTGCTGGGGTGGGTTCTCCAACATTACCTTAGCTGGCCCGCTGGGGTTAACGAAGACGGGGTACATATCAACCTCATGAAAGCGGTTTGGTGCCCTGTCGCCCACTGCTCAAGCGCATTATTAAAACTGAGGAAGACGTGGAAACAACCATTAACGAGTTCACATATTGCTCTGTTGTTAGACATACACTAAGTACTGACGCCACATTGTGCGGTCCATTTAGACTAGGTACGTTCCAAGACCACCTGGGCAGCACCATGATTCCCTCTCCTATCAGGTAGTGGCACGATATTCCTCGTCGCTGCCTTCGATGAAATACTTCTTGTGCCTGCAGTCACAGTACCAGAGTAGTTGTCGAACTATAAATAGAGTCCAATACCAGCAGGTGAAGACGGGGTTGACCGTGTAACCTGTCCGCCACCTCGGCAGTGCAGGCAGAGAAATATCTAGAGATTGAGACCTTACCTAAAACTAAGCTATAAATATAGGATCTTTTCTTTGGTATATGATTCTCGCCAAGCACAGTTTACGTTTTATAATAATTGTTAATCGAGGTTTTAAGTTTAAAAGGAGGTTGTAGAGATCCTTAAATACCTATGATGCGGGAAGTCGCCCGTGGCGATAATACATACTACTCGTATGACATACCCGTCGAGGAAAATGACTTCACAGCCTCACCCCCAACACGGGTTGCCCTTCGACTCCGCCGCGTCGGCTCGGGCCGCGACACGAGTACCTTCTGGCGCAGTTCTCTGAACTCCTCGTCGGACGGCGGCGCGGCCGTAAGCCATCCTGTCTCGTAGACAGGCATCCGCGTCTTAAGCACCTCAACGCGGGTCCGATCCCAGAATACAAACCCCAGCCAGCGCCACTGGTCTAGATACTCCCGTATCCAAATACGCTGGCGGGCCGTGGTGTCATCCTGCCCCTCCTGTAGCACCTCCCGGCGTACTTGGACGCCCCAGCGCTGACAATCCAGCCCGCCGTGGGCGTCAACCCACGCAAACGGCGGCGCCGCATCATCGTCCCCCTTGTCGTCGCCGTACACCAGTGCCGGCATCGCGTCCTCACGCTGGTACAGCTCGTCGCGGAGCCCCCGGCATTCGCTCACTCCGTAGTAAGAACCACCCCACTGGGCCGGTAGCGGGCCGGCGCGGAGGAACTGGAAGCGTACCGGAAGGACCATGGAGCTCGGGCGGGAGCGCGACGCACCGGGCTTTGTTGTTACCACCGCCGCCGCGCGGGCTCGCTCCACGACCAGCCCCCGGTGCAGGTCGCCGAGGTTGTAGATGGCCGCGTTCCTCTTCCGGTCCCACTGCGTTATCGCCTGGTCAGACTCCCTCGGCCAACCTAGTCCCCGGCCGGGCGGGAACGCGCGCCAGGTCATCGCCTCCAAGAACGCGTGCACTTCCGCCAGCTGTTCCGCCTCCCACGGGCGAAAGAGGCCGAGAAACCGGTGCATCATGGCGGTCTCGCGCGGGAGGTGTTCGCCGGGCTCGACACGCAGCAGGCAGTCACCGTACTCAATACGCGCTAGGACCTGGTGGCGGAGTAGAGCTCTTGCGACGCGGCGGCGCTCGGCGGTCGTTAGCGGGCCGCCGGCGTCGGGGTGCTTCTTGTATATCTTCGGGAGCCTGGACTCGGCGAACTCGTCGACGAGATACTGTACGCTGCGGTTCAGCCGGACGAGAGCGAGGACGGCTTCGGTGGGAAGGGCGTTCGCCGATGTGAGTTCTCGATCACCGCGCGGCAGCGCCTGGTAGCGGCGGATAACGTGCTCACACTCCTCGAGATAGAGGTACTTCACGTTTCCGTAGTCACCCGGGTAGTAGAGCTTGGTAGGCGTTATGAACAATGCGGCGACGGCGTCGCGTAGCGCGGGACCTAGGTCTGAGGCTACAATGCTGAGCAGCACCTCACGCTTGGCCGATACGAAGACGTAGTAGAGCCGGGGCGAGGCGCGGATAAGGGCGTCGAGGTCTATTGTTGACCGCGCAGCCGACAGGATGGACACCAGCACCTCGGGAGGCAGCGACTCGATTGTACAGTCTGGCGGCGATAATGCCGACGCTTGCTCCCGCTCCCCATTGATATCTGCGCCCGCTTGATCCATCGGATGGGCGTGTTAAGTGTAGGTCGGAATACTATTATTGTGCTGGGAAATTTTAGTTTCGAATTTCGATTGGAACTATACTTGGGAACTTTAGGGGGGGCGGGAGAACTTAATCTACATGTACCTAGTAAACTTGAAGCGGTTGAAACCATCAGATAATGAAACCCACACAGGGCCATTACAGGGCCACTCGGGAGTTGGCTGCTATGTAATTTGACCAATTATAGTGGTAGAAATTACGGGGCGAGAGAGCAACCGTCCTTGTGGGAGCATTGAACCAAACCATGCCTTAATTTTGAAAACAACCATACTTTGTTACGTACAACTACCGTATTTGGGGCCAACTACCTAGCCTCCTGCATTTTTCCACTATAGTACCATCGACCAATCTTGCCGTGGGCCCAAACAAATACACATCTTCTTCGTCAAATCTCAACAATTCGTTGGACGGGCTTAGGCGGGGGGTCAAGATATAAGTATGTACCCACGCTACGTTATACCCAACGTCACTTGGCCTAAAAGTTACACTCATCTTCTGTGGGTTGTTTTATTTAAGGTATCTTCCGAGTCTCCTACTGGTCGCCCCGGGAACTGCCTGTTCCACTGCACACACCATAAGTGCTGAGGTATATGCACATATCAGTAGGATATCACAATACGGTCTTCAAGGCGACCGCTTCTTTCAGAAGCTCATCCCTCGTGGCTTACACTTTAGCGAGATCGGTTTTGCAAGCCGGTTGGACAGAGGAAAAATCACACGGTTCAACACACACCGGAGCGTTACTGTTGGTTCATAGACAAGGGGATACCAAGCCTGCTCAATATTCCTTCGCTCCCGTTCTCTACCAGAGAGGATGGGAGGTCTATAGCTGTATCTAACTGAGCCAACATTCTAAAAGCGCCACCACCAAACAAAACAACTCGTGCAGCGAGTTCTCATGGCTAAATCTCAAATACACCCTGTCCCTGCCGGTAAACACCGCCCCGCTATCCCGGGATCTATTCAAAATCCAGCAGCGGGCGCAGACCTGTCTTAGTAGCCAGTACCGCGGGGGCCAGCACGGGAGCCAGCAGGGCTGCCACGAGCCGGGGCTCGAGAACCAGTGCCACTGCCGCTGGAGCCGGGGCGGGCCGTTGGGGTGCTGCCACGAGTCGGGGTGTTGCCACGAGCCGGGGATCGAGAAGCAGTGGCACTGCCGCTGGAGCCGGGGCGCGCGCCTCCTGCCTGAGAAGAAGCAGCCGAACTCGGGCGTGACGCCACGGCTTTGATATCGAGAAGGAGCTTGACAATGGCCGACTCGTCCTTCTTGAACTCCAGCAGGGCCCCTTTGGTGTCTGGGTGGTCGCTGAGCGTGTTTTGGGAGGGATCCATGATATAGAAGCGCGAGTAGTGGCCGACGGTCACGATGCCGAACATGGTCTCGGACGGCTGCCCCGCAGGCAAGCTCGTGCGGGAGAGCTTCATATAGCCGGTGAGCTGGTCAACGGCAGCCGCCCATGTGGATGAATGGGTTTCCAGTGATACCCGCTTGTTCTCAATGAGCACCAGGGGCTTCTTTTTACCGTTCTTGAGGTATCGGATGGTAACGTCGTTGCTCTGCTTGCTCACGCCTGGAGCAGGCCGCGGCTGGACCTCAAGTTGGAAACCCTCTCTGTTGAAGAAATACTCTCGAAGAATGTTGTTCCAAAGGTTGTCCACCACGTTTTCCAGCGAGTCCTTTGTCAATTGACTATAATAGTCCCGGATGGTCTCAAATTGCATGTACTGCCATCAAGTTAGTTCAGGTTCAGAATATCACCGAACAGGGACTTACGCCGTTGGGGTCGTAGGAAGGCATTTTGTGGAAGTTGTCTCGACGGATGTGAATATGGAATGGATCAGATTGATGGAGTTAAATGTGTGCGGTAAATGATGGTGTTGATTGTTGTGATAATGCAAGACTAAAAGTCGTTTCGTAGATGGACTCTCTTGACTTATATAGAAACTTTAGAGACAACCTTACAAGACCCCGAACCTTCCCACAGCAGTTGTTACTTGATAACGCCGCCAACGCCGGATGGGAATGCCGTGGCTCAAACCAAGACCGTCAATCTTGGTTGGGGCCAGGGAAACATGGTCACCCAAGTGGTACTGAGGGAGGCGAAGCGAAACGTATAGGCAGTTGCAAATGTTGAATGGTCTGGGAACTGGTGTTCCTGAGGCCAATGCCAGCCTTCACGGGCTGTCATTCAGGGGTAGGGCACAACGCGGCACGCTCGAAACAACGACAGCTTGGTGTTGGAATTTGGGTAGGCCATCAAAGCTTCACACAGACAAGCCGTGTAACATGTGCGCGCGGTTCTTGAAGGATGGGCCCAAATCTGTACCGGCTTTCGCCGATCAGCACGTTTCACGCTCGAACAGGGCAAATGGCGGCGGTTTGACGGCCCTCACCCAAAAAAGACGTCCAGTCCGACTCGGAGCCGCGGAGTTACATGTTACCTTAAGGAGAGAGAGAGCCGGCGTATTTGGGGAATTGCAAGTCCGAGGGTAACACAAAGCATTAACACCGAAGAGACCCAAATTTGTGACACCGTGGTACAAGTAGGCACCTTGTCACATGCGGCTCAGCTTGATTACACCCTTACTTCTTTCACTGAGGTTAACACCGGTCGGCCGTCAACGGGGTTCCCTGTTCACTTGATACCTTACCTAATTTCGGACCCCAATCAGCATGAGCACAGGCCCCTCTGCAAGTGGCCGCGACCTCCCTGTTGTCGTCTTGCGAATGCCTAACCCGGAACCGACCAGCAACATTTTCTTCTCGAGTCCTTCAATTGGGGGTCTCGTTGCACATCCTCGTGCGTAGTCATCCGGACCACTTGTGATCACTTCTTTGCAAAAAGATTTCCCATTCCCTTATTTCCGTTTCGAAAAGGAACAAAACCAAATGGTAAAATGAGTCCCTGCATCCGCTCATGCGCCATCTGTGGATGGATGGTTTACGATCAAGAAGGGTCTATCTCCTGGATGAATCAGTTCCGTGGTTGTAAGTGCCTATGCGCATTCTTATACGATGGATCAAGACAAGCGTTAATCGGCCCCAGTGTACTCATGCCCGGAAGGTATCGTTTTAACTGGAGTCGGTCTTTACACCGACCCCGGCCGCGGAGCTTTCATCGCCCCTCCAGATCCCAGCGCACGGTTTGATGATGCTGGTTATGATTATCCTGATGAAGACGAGTTCGCCGTAATGAGGCGATGGGATATCAATGGAAAACGAGGTTTCGTTTTTCACGATGCGTGCTGGTCTCTTTTGAAGCAAGCGTTCGATCCTGCGGCAGTGCCTCACGCGAGAGTGTTTGAAGTCTGCGACTCGCTGCCCCTGGTTATGGCGGGAGATAGCATCAACTGGGGTCACGACTATGGAGGACTCGCTATCATTAGGGAGGAGCATTTCTTTCCCTGGGAAGACCGGTTTGCGGACCGGGAGTTCCCGGACGGGTGGTTCACACACCGTACACCGCCGATCCCCTTGCTGTCTCTGAAGTGGCCAAGATTTTGGCTGAAACTTCACGAACGCCTTCTGACAATACGTTCTCGTTTACAAGCGCGGCCGCAGGATCCGGAAAAGACCCATTCAGCTCGCTTCCAATGGAGTTATGCTCAGCTGTTGCCGAATATTTACCGACTCTTGATGTTCTGAACGCTCGGTATGCGTCAAGGTCGTTCTGGCACGTGTTCCATAACCAACAGTTCTGGGCATCGCGGTTCCGAGGAAGCGCAGATCGCTCCTGGTTGTTCGAGGTTCGAGATGGCAAGACCGGTAGCAGAGACTGGCGCGGGCTTTACCATTCTACGGCCGATAGCCAAATCGGACAAGGGCTCCGTAACAGAAAGCGAATCTGGGCCCTCATCCAGAACATTGTAGTTATCTTGCGGCTGGAATGGAACGACCTCCCTTCCGAACCCCCCCCCGAAAAGACCCGAGATTGGGTACTTGTGGCAGGGAGTATGCCGGAACAACAGCCCGAGGACTTTTGCCAGCTGGAGGAAGGTTGCCGACGCCTCCAAAGTAAACAGGTAGCCATTCCAGATGGAATATCAAACCTATCGGTATCGACAATCCGCGTTGGCAACTCAGAGTATATTGCCGGAATGTTACTTAGTACGGCTGCGGGTGGTTCAACACGGCTGGGTTACAGCAGTGGTCGATGGCGCTCTGTGAAACTGTGCGGATTAGCGGGCTTTAACCTGGCGGTCGGGCCCGGCGGTATCCGCGCTCTTCAGTGCATTGATGGCAAGACCGGGAAGCCGTCAGCGTGGCTCGGGTCTCCCATTGACATACCCAAAACTGAGCGGCTAGCAATGGCGGGAAACAAGATCACCGCGCTGGAGGTTGGGTTTGATGTAAGGACACGCTCATACACCCCATGACCTCAACACGCCCGATTGCTAACCCTGACCCCATTTAAATAGGCGTTTAGGATGGTTAGTATTGCCGTTCCTAAAGAGGTTGATACGACAACAGAGCACCGACAGGACATGCTAAGGTGCTTGGCGACGTGGTACCCCGAGGTCCCACCGCCGTCCATCGACCTGAACGAAGACTTCTTCGTACCACTAAAGTCCTACATGTGGGGATACAAGCCGATATTTTGGACTCATTTTGGGGGGGCCGGTGGAATTTACCTCCCTAACCTCACCGAGGTCACGGCCAGTTGCTGGGACGGCAGCTTACTCCGTATAGATTTCTCCTTCGATAAGGAGGTGCCGGGAGAGTGCCGGAGATTTGGCCGGGTTGCAGATTCCGAGTACGGGAAGCTCGTAGAGTTTCCGATTGACGGACCCGGCGGAGAGGTCATTGATAAAATTGAGGTCTGCCAGCAATTTCCCGCCGAGGGTCAATACATGCCTAGATGGTCACGGGAGGAAGGGTCTTTGATCTGGCTCGCAATATCCACAAACCGCGGAAGGATGTTTGAGGTTGGCAAAAAGTCCAAATCGCGGCGTAGGCCTGTTGTGACGAAGGTTGTTTCGGCAGCGCCGGGGGTGGCAATCACCGGTCTTTTTGGTGCCCAGGTACGTCCTATAATCCCGTTCCAAACCGTTCATCAAGGACAGCAACACTAATTCTTTTTGATTTGTGGGATAGTACCGCAATCTCGGCCTCGGTATTAGAATGGTCGGCGTGATTACTGAGCCACTTCGAAAAGGCTGAACCGGGGAGGTTGGAAGATCATGGTGTTCTAAGCAAGATTGCACTTGGAGGTAGACACTGATATAATGTTCAAGGAGTGGAGCCCTTGTCTCGGAATGACAGAGGGCTAACTGATTGGTATGCACTCGATTGGACCGTCGGCCGTAGTATCTAGTCTGTTATTCTCCTGACGACGTTGATGATCCTTGTTTCGGGCTTCTTGATGCGGCGGCATACGAAGTACGTCGAAACCAAATCGGATTTGGCAAGACTGCGGGTACCATCGGCGATGCGTGAAAAGTCCAACAGCACCCAACAAAATCTATAACCTCATGTGTGTCCATCGCCGCTCTCATATGAGTCCCCCGAGTCCGCCACAGGTACCGGGCTAAACTCGACGATCGCGTCTACCATAAGCGCCTTGCGGTCACTGCCGATGACAGGCATCCAACGATACTTTTCCGTCCCGTAATGACAACGGATGTGCATCATTCGAATGATCTTTCCTGTTTCCATGTCCTCTAAGTCAAACGACAACACCTCAACCTTTTTGTCGCCCCTTTCTTGCGGCGTTACAAAAGGGCCAGCCACGATCTTCGTCTGATCGTCAAGCCGGTGCTTGTCAAGACAGTAGGCACGAAACTGTGGCGACACAACCGAACAGGTCTTCCAAGTATCGTAGTCAACGAAGTCAAGAACCCGCCGATATAGCTCCGCAGGCAGGAAGCCCGGCGACTTGCATGCTGAGCGACGGCGCGCGGCAGCGTCGAAGAAATTGACGAGCGCGGCGATACCAGGGAAGTATTTCAGCAGTTTTTCCGTCGTGCCAGTGCAGTTTGTGTGCACGATGACCTCGCCCCGATGTACCTTCCCCCCCTTTTGCTCTGGTCGCTCACGTGGATGTGTGCTCAGGCAGTACGCTGCGCGCAGAGGCGAAATGCTAATAGGTTTGGTGACGGTAATGAATGGCTCTCCTTTTCCATCGTGGCCACAGGACACTTCGGCAAACGCCACTTTGAAGAGGGACAGGATGACGATCTGAAAGCTGGCACGTCCCTGTTCGATACCCCAAGTAACGGCGTCCGTGACGGCGGCGAAATCAACCACGAGCGCCAGACTGACAAGCACGTCCTCGAACCAGTACATCGTCTCCGTAGGCGACGCTCCTGGGGGGTCACCCGGCCGATGATATGGGGAGCCAAACGCCAGCAATGGAGCGCTATCGCCAGCCCAGTCTTCGTCAAGCCATCCTGGGGAGTCTCCAAGATGGTCCGAGTTGCAGATCAAGGCACCGCAATTTCGGGGATTACACGGCTGCTCGGGGAAGGTGTGGAATTTGATATGGCCAGAGGCGATGGAGACGAAGGCAAATATCAACTCGCGAAAAGGGAACGCGCGTGGATCCCACTCGCCCCCGAACCGAAGAATCTCGGTGTGGTATTCGACAAGTGTCTCCGCTAAGACGAATGTGAGAAACCCTTTTCGCATGGTCTCGATGTCTGTCTTTGGAGTCTTGACATTGTAGGCGTAGCGCATCGTGTTGTTCCGTTCGGGGACCTCCACGGCCGGGGGCCATGTGCTTCTCTGGGCAAATGTCCAGGGAAATGGTAGACTTATCCCAATAGATGCTGTCTTTAATAGCGCGAAGCCACAAATCGTCCTGCCGTGGGATGTTGCTCAGATTCCAGTGGATGCTGTGGTTCATCGTGAGAACCTCCTTGTCGAGGTTGATAATGTAGAAGTACTCAGCATCGTGTTATCTAGGCGAGGAAACTCCGATGGGGGTTCCATAAACTCGGCCAATTGCGAATATTCAGGTTCTGACTCGGACTCGTCGCAGATCTCGTAGACATGATGCTTTTCAAGGGCACGCTCCTTGGCCCTATGCTCGGCTCGCATCGACCTCAACCATTCTGTAACCCGTTAGTTCCCAATACACACCACGCCATTATTATTCACAACGCACTCTTGTAACCTTTACGGTCGGGGGGAATTCTGGCGATAATTTCGGCTCCCAGACCCTCAAAGTAGCTGTCGTACTGGTGGTAATGAATGTAATAGCGGCCATGGAAGCGCACTATTTCTAGGCCTCGAGTTCCCATGACTGCGATGTGGCTGAAGCATGCGATGCTCCCAGCTGTTGGTGGTTGGGCTTGACAAAGGAGAATTTGGTAGGAGGGAGATTGGCGTTGAATGAGGTGGCGAGTGAACTTATGTATGGGGTAGACGGGCTCTGTGTGGGGAAGTCATAGGTCTCGGGCAATAATCGGTGCGCGGAGCTCATGTTGTTCCTGTGAATGTTGAGAAAGAAGAGATAAAACTCACCCACCCCACCCCATGACGAGATGACTCCCTTTACGTAATTTAGTAGAAAGTCAGTGTTTGAAAAAGAAAAACAAAACAATGGCTACTACGTAAGATGTATCTTCCATTAAGTACGTACGACCCTTTGAAGTACAGTTCCTCACAGTGTGTTTAGGACGCCAAAAGCAGTCGAATAAAACAACATCTTTTCCGTTATCCTTCTCCCTTTGCAGCAGCCCGGGATTGCTTTAAGGTGCCCTACTTCCGGAAGTGAGCAGCAATATGCGGCCATTTATCATGCATCATGCACCCTCGCGTCTTACGCTGCTGAGTTAACCGCGGGATATTGTGATCAGTTACAGTGTGGCTACTCATATACTGCCGTGGAAGGGATGCCAACCACCGATTCCGGATCTTGGAACGCTGCCAGTGCTTGGGGTCTAAGTTTTTGGCTCTTTTGGGTTTGGGTAACTGACTGAAACCGGGTCTACATCCGGAGATCCTCATCCCTGTGTACCAAAATCATCCGGTATGGGGTTATTGGACAACCGGTTGTATCTAAATGGCGGCCAATACAGTGATATTCAAGGGTACAAGAGCAAGCGTATCATATGCTCGTCATTGGAACGCCAAACCGGGGAACCCCAAAATGCGGATTGTCGGGTACCATGACGAAGGGTCCCTCGTGATCGAAGTTTTAGCCTTGGAGAAATAAGTACTATCCATTAAGATTGAAGAATGCCCGATATCAAGTGGCGATGTGATTCGAAGGGTACGAAGGTATCTAGGTACCTTAAGTGATTATGGAAATAAGGGATTAGTTGCCACATAACAGTCAACTTATTATTAGCAAGAAAAGATCCGAAGCGGGCCATTGTGTCTGAGGGCGAGGAGGATGACGCCGGCCGCCTCCCGTGTCAGGCTCATGGATTCTATGACCAATTCTTAACTCAGCGGATTCACCGCGTAGTTACCCGTCGACGACCAATATCACATCAACGGGTTTGCAGCCTGGCGCCGAGTAAGGCAGACTGTGTAGAGAGGAGCCGTCAGGTGCGAGTAAACTGAGCTGTTCAGTTTGGCCCTGATAACTGCCGAGATTGAGGAGCTCAATACCAGCGAACCGAAACCTTGATGTTGAGTCCATGCCGAGTACTCGGGGACTTTCATACTTCCGAAAAGGTCCGCCTGAGCAATAATTGTTGCGCATATGCAGGTCCCATGCCACTCAGTTGTGTGACACAGCGGGTAACGGCGCTGGGATAAGGCTGGATAACGGGTTTGTCAGGTCCATTATTGGTTTCATGGTTTCGCGGTGTGGCACTCCCCACACCCACGTTTCGGGGACTGAAATGCCTTGCGCCGAATTTGGGCGGGAATTAGCAATGTGTCCCACGACAAAAACAAACGGTATGAGTTTGTCACTTTCGCATCGATAAGGTAGTGCGCAAAATACAACATCGGCACTTGATCCTGGCACGGTCTGTCGGGGCATGTCTGAGACAATGTCCCTTGAATCTTTCAACTTGCTCCCTGGGGACTTTTGCCTCCGTGCCTTCTCTCCCTCCGCCATTCCTGTCTGAGTCATGCCAACATGACCCGCCCTGCCTACAAGAGGTCGGCGGCATAGGGGGCGGAAAGCCACGAAGCATGGAACACATGGAAGAGGCCGGGTGGTACAGACCTTACATAACGTGGCGTCCTCATGTCCGGTTCCTACATGAGACTTTCCCTCGTGTTCTCCCGACCTCCTCTTTGATAGGGGGGATCCCCCTCATCCCGAAGCGCCGGGACATCTTAGCCCCCATGGAATGCCCGATGTGAGATATCGTATGTCCCTGAGTCTCTTCATCCGCGCCAGTCAGCATTCAATCTGGCGCATCGGTGCAGTGGCTGATGCAGTGATGGCCGACCGCCTTCCGCCGCTAGTATTTCCGGGGAACTCGGAACAAGGGAAAGGGACGAAATCTCGAGCAAGGTTGGGTTTTTGGGGGTGCCACATGCCTGCTTCCTCCAGTCAATGGTTTCACACTCGCGTGGCTATTGCCGCCGATCGTTCCCAGTTTCGGGCGTCACCCGGCAGCCCTGCATTACCTGCAGCGCTGAATCTTCGCGCTGCCAGGAGGAGCACGTGGTCGTGGTGGAATTGGACAAGACCGCGGATGCCGCCCGTATCTGCTCCTGCCGTACTACACTAGTAAAATTAGTGGGACCAGCGGGAAGGTGCGATGCGCCCGACATGTTAGCGTGGAAGGGCTGCGGAGAGGAAGGAAGGAACAAGCGACAACCAAACTGGCATCCTGCCCCGTCAATGTCCGTCTCTGCTGGTGGTCGACATCACGAACTGTGGCGTTTGCCAAGTGGCCACATCCCTGAAGCAGATCCCAGCCCCTGTCACTCAGCTTTCACATCGCCCCACCAGTCCAGCCAATGATTCGGCCGGAACAGCCGGGCCCTGCCCGAAACCCCACCTTCCCGAATTCTCGTCCTTTGCTTCGTAGCTTCCAACAAACAGACTGCAATGCTTCCTTCATCAAACCCTCGAGAGGAAGGTGGTGCGAAAGCTTTTGCTCTTTTGAGCCCCCAAGGTTACCTACTTTACCTACCGACAACTCCCGGGCCTATTCTGACGGCATGGAAGTCTGCACGGTACTTATCTACATCCCTAACCAATCTCACTGTTCCATTCGGCACTGTGATTCTGTTCGTTCCATTTCTTCTCTGTGTTATTTGATTTCCTGTTTTCTTCTCTCGCATCGGGCATGATGTTCCCGTGGCTTGGACACCCAACGCCAAGGTCATCCACAAGCCGCAGCTGCATGTGGGATGGCAAAGACGGGAACTTGGGTTTGCCGAGTGAAGTGCATGCTGCATTCTCGAAGCAGGCCGTGTGCGCCTCGACCAGCCGCCAGCGCCACCCTGGCCGGGCCTTGGGTGCTCGGATATTGTATCAGCAGATGCCCACAGGCGCTCAGTCCGCGGAATAACACAACTTGCCGCCTTTGCTCATTTCCATTAACCCAAGTCCTTGTCTCACTCACTCTTGCGGCCTTGTGGGTGTCGTTACAATGGCACTTGTGACGGTTGATTTACCGGCAGGAATCCACTCCGGCGGAAATCTTCCGACGTATAAGCCCCCGCTTTGAACGACAGCTCTCCACCGAACTACCGGCGCCATGACACAAGCGAGCAGATAGTCGGCTTGGCCAGATACTCGGTCTGTCACAATCGAAGGCTTGTCACTCCTGGGGTGATGTTTAAGGGTCTTGGCCGTCACGGAACCTCTTTCGAGTCATGACTCAAGGGATTCTGATTTACGGCTGCCGCCATTGGGCAAACAAGGGGCTATGCGCGGCATGTGGCCAATAGTTTGGGGGGCTGGCTTTATTTAGCAACCAAGCACGGCTCGGGCCCGACTTGGGTTGGAGCATGGCATCCCGGGTGAACATGCAGCCTCCGTCAGTCGCCCTGGCTCCTCGTCCCCCGACTGGTCCGATTGTTCCAAGCCTCCACCCGAGGCGATCTGAGTCCCCGACACACTGGGATCCAACCCGATAGAACCGCAAATCCCGCTCCCTGGTCGAACGGTCGGGTTTCAGCCCCCAGGGGTGGTGACATCGCTGCGCCTGGAGGGTCACTAATCTCCTCGTGGACATCGAGCAGAAGCACACCGCAATATTCAATCTGCAGCAGACACAATCCTATAGCTACCGTCGTCTCGTAGGCGAAAGCCGAAACACATCGCAGCCGTCCAAGCGCGAATACAGCACTGGGCGTGCAGGGCTGGGCTGCCCAAGTTTTACTTATTCCTCCTTGCTAACCGAAATTCATGAGCATTGTTTACTCAACAAGCTAGGTTAATGGTAGCGGATAGCCGGGAGCCTTGCTGACTTACTTGGTACGAAGCGGGTCAAATCGCGCCAACTTGGAGTTGGCTAGCCAATGACGGTGTGGCGATTTCTCTCACGCAACTATAAGCCGCAAGCTTATACATATTTGGACGTAAGAAACAGACCCTGTTCCCGTCCTTTGACCCATCACCGAGCTCCACCTGGCCCCCATTTGTTCCGCCAGGTTTCGGTAATTGGGGAACTCGCGTCCAATCGACCGAAAAGGTACGTTATCCTAGGCTTACCTTCGATGCCTCCCTTGGTCGTCGGTCCTTCATTGTTGATGTGGCTGTCAGCACTCTGGGGCCAGAAGTATGATTTATCACTCGGGCTTAACGACGATGCCGTTATAACCGAGCCGAGGAGCCACGGTCTTGGCGTCAACTTGTCTCGTTGACGTCGAGGCACACCCTGAAATGTTGGAACTCCTACCTCGCAAAGGATTTGTCTTTCCGTCACGAATTGTGCCCTCCAAGGTGCTCCCGTCCTCCTCTTCCGCCAAGATGTATCTCCAGCCAATGACTGCCTGTTCCAGGCAAGAGGAGACGAGCGGGATGCCAATCTAAATACGATACCGGTAGGGCAGAACTCTCCGCTAGCAGGGGCGCCGGTGCGGCAGGAATGGTACCCTAAGCGTGACATCCCCTCCAAGAGCGATATAATGGCGCAATCCACACGCCATGCTACCCTACACGGCAAGCTGCGTCCCTCTTCAGTGCTTCACAAGCGTTGTCACAACGGGCCCCTGACGATCCTGAAATCGATCTTCGTCGGCAGGAGTTTCCGTGTCTGTCCCTCTCGCTCAAGGTCTGGGGTTACTTGGACCACCCGTTATTGTTCACTGCGACTCTCACTCGATAGAGTCCATTAATACTACTACACTTATATGCAGATCACATTAGTCCGGCAGGTCAGGTCATGTTCAAGTCTCCGTCGTCTGCCTGAAGCTCTAGAAGTCTTCTCGGTTCATGGCACGTGTTTGGCCGCCACGAAACGATGTCCACTTGACGTCCCAAGCCACCACATCCAGCGCTGTAATCAGTCCGGCACACCCAAGGGGCCGCCTTGGACGCTCCAGCCTTACATTTTCCTGACCCCCGTGGCTTGCCCCCTGCCAAGAGCTCCCAGACTCATCACGAGATGCTTGGACTCCCGCCCCGTATGCAGGTGCACATCGGATGAACGAACCCCCCAGAACGCCAGATGCGCAGGCGTTTCCCCCATCCCGTCCCGCTGTTGGCAGTCTATCTCTACGGGCGGTACGTCCGCGGCCGGGACCATGGTGGCCACAAAGATCACAGCTCAACGGGCGGCCAAGCCAATACATCCTGCAGGACCAAAGCGTTTGGCCTCTTTGCTGTTTTACGGTCATTTTCTCACTTGACCATCATCTGGGGGCCAGGGGAGTGGACTTCAAGGCTTCACCTCCACAACCCGGTCCCATACTCTACTCCTTCCTCGACCTCACCCCCGCCTTCGTGCAGAAGTTGGCAAGACTATTGATCTCGGTTACACCTTTCACACCCTCAGCGCCCGAGGCGAGCTCCTTCAAGGCAGCCACGGCTGTGAGCGGGCACGCTCTTTCTGAGTGAAGCCCCGTCACATGCGAGTCTTGCCCGTTCAGATGACCAAGCACCGTCGGTAAGGCTTACTGGCTCTCCGATGACAATTTTCACGGAGATTACATGTGAGGGCATGGTTGGATGTGGAATCCAACATGGCTCAAAGAGGCTTTCTCCCTAGTATCAACCTCTTAGTCAACGTCGTTTCCCTACACCACTACCATCCTATTGACTGCCTCGTAGCCGCCAAACCCGCGTTCCCCTGAGTCACGAGAGACGCAAGAGACCACCCACTATCACCAGTTCCGAGCCGCCGTTCCTGTCTGAGGTACCCTCCAACCCATCATTGCCTAGCGTCAATCCCTCCACCTCGGGCGATTCATGGCTCCAGGAACTTTGATACAAGCCCCCGCGTCGACGGGCGGGGTTTGGTTACCACGCTATTTCGTGAATGGGATGGTATGTCCAATGAGAGAGGGGGGGGCAAGATGCCACCGTAAAATCAGAGCGAGTGAGTTGCAGACAGACCTCCCAACGAAGGATTGCTGGATGAGTCTATAAAGGGGGCGGGTTGTCCTGTCGACCAATTTGAATTCTCATCTTCATTAGGACATCCAGACAGTACCTACCGTCTAGCTTCCCGACTCTGTTCTTGTTCTCATCAAGTGGATTCCCAGTGTCCCAAGGATGAAGTTTTTTTTTGGCATCATGGCGCTCACGGTGGGCATCATTGTCCCCTGTTGCTGCCGCTCCCCCTTCCACTCCCGCCCCAAGGGACCTCCTCGTTCCCATCGCGGAGAGAGAAGAGGCCGCCGTGCTCCCTCGCCAGACAAGCTGCCACACTCCCAGCAATAGGGCGTGCTGGACCACCGGCTATAATATCAACACGGACTACGAAGTCAACAGTCCTAACACGGGAGTTGTTCGGCCAGTGAGTGCCCCTTTACACACCAAAGCAGAGATAGAAGCTAAGATGAGACAGTACACTTTCACCCTCACTGAGGAGGAGAATTGGACGGGTCCCGACGGCGTTGTCAAGAACAAGGTCATGTTGATCAACAGTATGCTCTGCCGTTTTCTCAACCTGTTGCTTCTGAAACTAATAGATACGTTTCACAGACAAGATCATGGGTATGTTTCCTTCTTGCCAGACCGACGGTTCTAGCGTTCCCCTGAAGATAAACACTGACCCAATCACAGGACCCACCATCTTCGCTAATTGGGGCGATACCATTCAGGTCACGGTCATTAACAACCTCGACACCAACGGGTATGTTTTTTACTTAGAAACCATGGCATAATATAAGAGCTAACATTTGTAGTACCTCCATCCACTGGCACGGCCTGCACCAAAAGGATACCAACCTGCATGACGGCGCCAACGGCGTCACTGAATGCCCCATTCCACCCGGAGGCCGGAGGGTTTACCGGTTCAAGGCCCAGCAATACGGCACGAGCTGGTATCACTCCCACTTTTCGGCTCAATACGGCAACGGTGTAGTCGGTACCATCCAAATTAATGGTCCGGCTTCGCTCCCCTATGACATTGACCTGGGCGTGTTTCCCCTGATGGACTACTATTATGCCAGTGCCGACGAGCTCGTCCATTTCACCATGAACAACGGCGCGCCCTTCAGCGACAACGTGCTCTTCAACGGCACGGCCAAGCACCCGACCACGGGCGCTGGGCAGTGGGCCAACGTCACCCTCACCCCGGGCAAGCGGCACCGGCTGCGAATCATCAACACCTCCACTGAGAACCACTTCCAAATCTCGCTCGCCAACCACAGCATGACCATCATTGCCGCGGATATGGTCCCCGTCAACGCCATGACTGTTGACAGCCTGTTCCTGGCGGTCGGCCAGCGGTACGACGTGACCATCGACGCCAACCGCACGCCGGGCAACTACTGGTTCAACGTCACTTTTGGCGGTCAGGCCTTCTGCGGCGGCTCGCTCAACCCCAACCCCGCCGCTATCTTCCACTACGCCGGCGCCCCCGGTGGTTTACCCACAAACCGGGGTGTGGCACCTATCGACCACCAGTGCCTGGATCTCCCCAACCTGACCCCCGTTGTGACGCGGAATGTGCCGGTCAGCGGGTTCGTCAAGCGGCCCGGCAACACCCTGCCCGTGAACATTGACTTGTCTGGCACGCCGCTGTTTGTGTGGAAGGTTAACGGCAGTGCCATCAACGTCGACTGGGGCAAGCCAGTGGCCGAGTATGTCATGACGCAGAATACGAGCTACCCGGTGAGCGACAATATCGTGCAGGTGGACGGTGTGAATCAGGTAGGCTTCCCTTCATTCAACTCGGAATCTTTAACAGGACGGCGCTGACACGGCCGAACTGCAGTGGACGTACTGGCTCGTCGAGAATGACCCCAACGGCCCCTTCAGTCTCCCGCACCCGATGCACTTGCACGTAAGTCGGCCCCGTGTCCCACACGCTCCCGCTCAAACCCCTACATAGACTAACATCCCCCCCCCCCCTCCCCAACAGGGCCACGATTTCCTCGTGCTGGGCCGCTCGCCCGACGTATCCCCCGCTTCGCAACAACGCTTCGTGTTCGACCCGGCCGTAGACCTGCCCCGGCTGCGCGGTACCAACCCGGTGCGGCGCGACGTGACCATGCTGCCCCCGCGCGGCTGGCTGCTGCTGGCCTTCCGCACCGACAACCCAGGCGCCTGGCTCTTCCACTGCCACATCGCGTGGCACGTGTCGGGCGGGCTGAGCGTCACCTTCCTGGAGCGGCCGAACGAGTTGAGGCAGAGGATTACGCCCGCGGACAGGACCGACTTCAATCGCGTGTGTGGCGAATGGCGCCAGTATTGGCCGACGAACCCGTTCCCCAAGATTGATTCCGGGCTGAGGCATCGGTTTGTGGAGGAGAGTGAGTGGATGGTTAAGGCTTGAGTGGCTGGGGGTTGCTGGGCGAAGGGGGGGGTGCTTGATGAAATGGGGAAACTTATATCTTGCGAGGGAGGGTAGGATGATGTATTGATAACATGAACTTGGAAGTGCGGAACGTAGTCGGGTGCTGGAAATAACAATTTCTTTGATATCTGGATGCACCGACACTGGAGCTATGAGACCCTTCAACGGGTCCCATTGAATGCGATAATCATACAACCATTTGCGCCTGTAAGATAATATTTCCCTGTACCCTTGTCACAGCGGACTGTCTTGTCTACTACATCAGGTACCTGATATAACAAGGACTAGGCCGCCAGGTCACTTCCAAGGTCGCGGCAAATAACCGGCACAATCATTTCACTACGTGGCGCTTTCGTTGAGTTTGGCAGTATGGTACCCCCATGCCGACACGGTACTTGTCTTGCAAGCAGGCTTTGATAGTTCCTTGCATGTTAGTTCCAGGGGTCAATGAAAAGTTCAAGTCAATTCTGACGCATTTAGATGGCTGCTATAGGATTCCCTGTTTTCCGCCGTGCCTTCGCTTTGGATCCCAGGTAGACATCACTCCCACACGCACAATTCCCCTAGAAACGAACTATCTCGATGCCTAGGCTCTTCGTACTCTCAAGCGGCAAAAGCTTTTAGCAGGCGCCGTCTTTTTCACCAGGGCCGCTGTAGTTCTGGCACGGTGTCTTGGCGTCGGTGCAGACGTTGACGAGCGTGGCCTTATCACCGTTGGACTTGGTGATGCCGGCCACCTCGCCCCCGTTACGGGCGGTGACTCCCTCGATGTAGACCTCGCGGCGCATTTCTCGCACTGGAAGATATTAGCGTGCTAAACAACTTCTGGGCTGGCATAGCCCTCGGGTTCCAACTTACAGTTCCGCACGAGCGGTAAACCTTTCCGTAGTCTTCAGCATAAAAGTTGATGATCTGGTAAGGTGTCAGACTCGAGCAAGTTACGGGTAGATGGCGGACGCCATGGAGGGGCACAAACGTTGACACGGCCGCAACCGTTGTGTTGGATGACCTTGTCCGAGGCATGGTAGGCACCGCCGCCAATGATGTTGGTCACGTCTCCCGCCCTGTCCTCTTTCTAATTCAAGGTCAGTAAGGTCCAAATTCCATCTTGACGTTTAACTACATGGTCCTGCTTACGATGGAGATGGCATCCTCACAGACGTCCTCGAACCAGAGAAACTCGAGGTTGCAACCGCCTCCCTTGCAGTAAACACCCTCGCCGGCCGTCTTTCCGATGATGACGTTGCGCAGAGTACCGCCGCGCTCGACAACAAAGGCCGTGTCGCTTTCGCCTGTGTCATAGTCAGTCTCAGCATTTGAGTTTCACTCCCCAAGGCAGGGAAAGCACGAGAGAAAACAGGTAGAGACACACCTCCTTCGCCTTGACCGTTGCAGGTACTGGGGCTTCTGTCGAACTTGCGCCATCCTCCGTCGTAGACCTCGCCGGCCTTTACGTAGATGGGTTTGGAGAGGGGCACATTCTCAGTCGGCGTGGGAACACCGCCCTCGTACCCCAGGCAAGCCAACGCCGTAGGCGCAGCTGCAAGAAGGGCGAGAGTAACGTGTTGGGCTTTGGCGAGCATGATAAACGAAGAGAGTGGCAGATCGAGATCAGTGACTTGGAGTTAACTGCTGATGTCATGAACGACTTCTTGTTCTCGAAGGGCGAGAGTAGATGACGAGGGCTTTAATAGATGCATTGTGGATAAAATGCCTGTGGCTTGGCGTAAGGAGCTCGGGAGAATGATGTTGACAGTATCCTTCGTGATCGAGGCTGGGCATGTTTTGATGCTTGCTCGCCGAGCTAAGTGGTGGATTTTGTGGAACGTTAGCAAGTATTGGCACTCGGCGATGGCTACCCCTTTTGAACTACGGAGAGACCGAGAGCGCCCAGCGACGGAGAATTTCTTGGACGCGCTCCAATGAACCCCAAATTGGGGAACCGCAACCGTAGATCTCCCAACTCGGCCGTTGAGGTCTTGTTTCGTGTTCGACATGGGGAGGCAGGGCCCCCAACACGTGCCAGAACCCTGTTTACCTTCACACCCCCCCCTAAAGGCAGCGAAGCCGCTGGGGTGGCTGACCGCGGTCCACGGTGTTCCCCATGGTGCGCCGTGGTAGGCTGGTGTTGACATCCTTCATCATAATTTCTCCGCATTTCTAGACTCTTTATGGTATGGGTTTTCCCGTCCAGTGCCGGTGGTTGCAACTTCGGTAAACACTTCTCCGGGGCTGTCATCAGGGCGCCATGGAGGTGTGGAGCCCTTTCAAATGTGCACCACCGGGGTCACAAGCAACGATAACGTCGAGAAGCTCAACACTCAAGAGCATCATCCACAGAGAACTGCGTCCAAAGTTCCGGTAAACCACCACCGAAGGGAGAAGCCCTTCCCGGAACGACATGGGGTAGCCGGCACAGTTACACTTACACATTGTCGTAGAGGTTGTGAGATGCTCAGGAAGTAAAGACGTTATATATTATTATTATTATTATTATTCATACTCCGCTATGCCCTAAGGCGTGCCGGACCCTCAGCTATTTAATGTACAGGAAAACCGCGCCCTCGCGGGCCGGATGAAAAACCCATACCGACAGTTAAGGAAAGTACATGTGCGTGAGCCTGCGTATACAAAGAGAGGAGGCCTCCTGGCCTCCGAGGGAGGTGCGTGCTAGGCCGCCGCTTCCAGCTCAAGCCTCCTGGCCAAACTGAACATCATCAGCCTCCCTGAGTCCATTAGCCATTCCAGGACCCTCCCCGCGAGCCGTGCCGATGTAGGATCAATACCGTGTAGAACAGAGTAAAAGTCCCGTCGCGTTCGAATATCAGTTCTCTCCCATCTTCGAGTCAGCGGTGGAGCCAAACACCACACCACCAGGTGTTCGGCAGTCTCCCGTCCCTCGCCGCACTGGCAGGCGGGCGTTAGGACCTCTGGGACTCCCCGTGTAAACAGAAAGTCCCGTAGGCCTACTGCCCCTGTCCGGATCTGGACCAGCAGAGAGCTCTTCGCCTTGCTCAGGCCGTCGTGTCGTCTTAGGGTTTCGTCCCGGAACAGCGTCTCCCGCTGATGGTCAAGGTCGTCCGCCGGTCTGGTGACTGCTCTGCCGTCTCCTTTCCTTCAGCCACCTCGCTCTCCAGGCGTCCTCTACCACACTGTCCGTGTCTGCGGCTCCCCCCGTCCAGCGCGCGATCGTGCTCGCGGCTTTCTCCACTGCCGTGGGCTCCTGCAGTCCCACGGTTCGCGGCCGGCCCCTGTTGCCGCTCCTCGGGCGGAGCCTCTGCTGTATCTTGCGACAGGCAGTGAGAATGATCCCCCCTGCGTCCTCTTGCCGCCCTGGCCGTCGTCCAGGTCGGTTCACTGGAGTCTGGTTTCAAAGTCTGCAAGCCGTTTGTTGAAATACAGGTCTAACGGTGGCACCCACGTCTCCGTCTCGAGGTTGCGAATGGGAGTGGCTTTGAAGGCTCCCGCCACAATCCGCAAGCTTTTGTTCTGGACCTTCCCGAGGGCCCCGGTGATGCCTTTCCTTACCGGCTCGCCTTCCACGTCCGTGGGGATGTGGAACGACGATGCGCCATAGGCCAGCGCTGACCGGATACACTTTGTGTACACTTCTCGCGCTTTGGCTAGCCCTGGTCCCCACGTTTTCGCCGCTATTCTCGACAGTGCGTAGCTCTGGGTCTTCATTTTCTTTTCCACCGCCGCAAGGTGGGCTTTCCAGTTGAGCTTCCGGTCCAGCCAGACTCCCAGGAACCTGGCAGACTCCGTCGGTCTGACGGGGCTGGTGCCCCCAAGACGTTATATATTATCCGGAAATATTCCATTATTAGGTAAGTAGCTTCATGAACGTTGCACAAAGCTTCGCAGAAACCATGCAGCGGTTCGTGAATTTTAAAGGCTCGTTGTGGAACTTGATCAATTCATGGTCACCTTCTAAGTATAGCTTGCTGATGACAACTCCTATGTCAACTCTCCATTGTCCCCAATGTCCAGCTGGATTTCCCATAAAACACCTCAACCCGAAATTTACGGTGCAAATCCAGTGAACTAACCAAACTAACACCGCAACTGAAACCACACGACCCTGGAACCGAAGCTACCCTGACACCCACCAAAAATGACAACCAGGCGCGACGCTGCATTGCATCCTCCCCTTGTCCGGCAACGTCAAGGGCAAGGGCCTTCGGCATTTTTCACCACTGTTGTTGTGTCGCAGTTCGTGGCATCGTCAGCGCCACCCGCACTCTAGAGTATTTTACCATCGTGTAGCAGTTGGCCGGTGCTCCTAGTGTTGGCGCAGAGTTGGACGGGCAGCTGAGCGTTCTAGTACGTAGCATGGGGTAGGGTTCGGGGTACCAGTAACCCGGGAGGGGAGGGCGGTAGCGGTTTGCTGGGCTGAGAAGGAGCCGATGCCTGGCACTTTGAAATCCGTGGCGAGTGTTACCGCCGGGATACTTATTAAACTTTATAGTTTTGGGAAAAGATGTATTGATGGTGATAAGATTTACAGGAGTAGTATCATGGAGCGTATTCTGGGCCGGACTCACTCAGCGCCGATTACATTTTGGAAGGAGAGCGTACTGGCAAAAAGACAAACCGGCCAATATTTCCGCCATTCATTTTCTTCATACCATACGGGGCCGTGGCCTACTTGCAGGATATCTCAATTCGACCGCCAAACTCGGTTAGACTTTTCTTTCTGTCCGGTTCGGCGGCAAGGCTTTGCATGAAGGAAGTAATTATGACTGCGGATGGCACGAACAACGACTCCATGCGATGCTTTGAGCCACACGCGATACACTAGTTACTCGGCTTAATCGTCACCTTTGTTTGTCTCCCCCACGTCCCCCGATTCTTCAGTTGCCTCGTCATCATCCGACCCATAGTTCCGGGTATCACATTCTGCGGCAGTGACGTTGCTAGTGGTGCAGCGTAGATCCGGCTAGGTGCTCAACGAGGTTAGATTCACCGTTGTCCGTTCTAAGTCCACAGGGACAGCAATGAGATGGTTGGGAAGGCATAAAGGGCTACTAACGAAATACCAACTGGCAGATGAGGTCTGGGCCTCTTTGCTCAGTGCTGCCTTGACGAAACATTCGCAGGCGTGATGATCCTGCGACCTGATACGCCAGCTACTGGTCTTTCTGTAGACCTTGGGGCTGCCCAGAGCTCTCGTCATATATCTGACGGACCGTATTAAAAAGTTTAAATGTCATTGGTGTCGCAACCTTCGCTGTACTGATGGCCGCCGGTGACTGGCGCTTCAGAGTCCAAATTTGAAGCACAGTTGGAATAGAGAGGGAGAAGAAAACACAGTCTGGTACGAACAGAATAGGTGCCCGATGGCGCGGGTGTTTCTAGAAGCCTGGAGTGGGAGAAATGCTGTGGTTCATTTGCTTATTAGAATTGTGTTGCCAGAGGATCCCTATTTGTAGATCTAGTCGCAGAAACTTGGTAGGTAGGTTCATGAGGTGGTGACTTGGCCACGACCAGGGCGGATGGCACGGGTAAGGCTGTTTGCGAGGCTTATGGCGGGGGCCGCGTTATCAAAGGTTTCATGCAGCTGCGACTGAGTCACTTACAGTGACCTGCTGTTACACAACCTAAATACCTACCTAGGTAAGTACGTACATACATAGAAACGCCCCCTTGATCAGCCCCAGCGCCTCGGCGACCAAGCTCACGGCACCATATCCAATCGGCGGAAGAGTCAGCCTTGGGACGGCGCTTAGGGCCTCCAGGCTCTCTCTCTTGACTGCCTTGCATTTTCCGTCCCCTCTCTCACCAAGCACACAGCAGAAACGAACCGAGTAAACTCGGACAAACACTAGACGCATAGGCTCCGCGCCTCAACCACCTCCCAAAGTCTATGCCCGCTTTCCTTACCCAGGATCTGTACATAACCACGAGCAATTTTCTCCAGGATAAACTCTTTTGACACCTTGACAATGGATCCGCTCGGTGCGCTTGCGCTTTCGGGCAACGTGCTCCAATTCATCGACAGCGCCAGCAAGCTCATCTCCGAGGCTCGCCTAATCTATTAATCGACGAGCGGCATCACAGCGGGCAACCGAGACGCAATGGCCGTCTACAATGATTTTCGGGCCGCAGCTGCTGGGCTTCTTGCCTCCCGGAGGGCCGATGACTCCGCAGTGGTTTCGCTGGCCCAGAAATGCCAAGACCTGTCGGACGAACTTGTCCAGAAATTGAGAAGTTTTCAAGCCACGGCTCCGGGGTCGAAACGGGAGAGCCTGCGCGTTGCCTGGCGGGCTCTGAGGGACAAGGGTGAATTGGAATCTCTGGAGAAACGGCTGGATAGCTATCGACAGGAACTGGTGACTCGCATCATTTTCCTGATAAGGTGAGTACCTCTTCCTCAGCTTGTATCAGGGCATGCGACCGACTTACGATGCCAAAGTGAGGAACAATCGTCCGTCTACCGGTTCCTCGAAGCATGGAAAAGCCAGGGTGAGATCTCCAGCACCAAGACTAGCGAGGAACTGCAGGAATTACGCGAGGAGTTTCTCAGTCTCTCTCGAAAGGTTACGCAACCCAGCCTGGACCCTATCTCTGGCACCACGTCGCAAGTTTCACACGATGCCACGGTCAAGAAGATCACAGAGCTCATCTCGGGCATCGTCGCTATCAGAACGAAAGCCGAGAAGGAGTACCGTATATTATCGACTGGCTTTTCCCGGGATCCGAAGACGGGAAAATGCGATCCAGCCCGTGCCGGATCATATCGATGGCTGCTCTACCCCCCGTCCTCCACTTCCCCAGCCGGGATGCTGAGCTCCTGCCCACTACCCTCCATCCTAACGCCAATAAACCAAGAGGCGTCCTCAGGAGACTCAAAAATAGATGATCGATTTCATAGGCGAATCAAGGCGCTTTGGGAGTTGCAGCAATGGGCGGTAGATACGGCACAATCTCTCCGCGAACGAGGTGACACAAGCGAGCTCTGCGCCCAGACGCGAGAAGGATTCCTAACCTGGCTCGAATCTGGCTCCGGGATGTTCTACATCTCGGGCAAACCTGGATCAGGAAAGTCGACGATGATGAAGTTTCTTGTCGGAGAAAAGCGTACAGCCGACGGCTTGAAGTCCTGGGCAGCCGACAGGGAACTTGTGTTTGCTTCTTTCTTTTTCTGGGGCTCGGGCCTTCCGCTTCAGCGATCCATTGAAGGACTTTACCGCGGTCTTCTCTGGCAGACTTTGAGGACCTGCCCAGAACTTATAAGCGCCGTCTTCCCGCGGATGTGGGACGATGATTCGGACCGACCGTCTGATTTATCGCTAGACAGCGAGCCCCTGTTGAGCGAGCTGGAGGCGGCTTTTCTCCGCTTAATCAGCGCATCAAGCGACTTACCCAACCTTCGCATTTGCTTCTTCATCGACGGTCTCGACGAGTTCGACGGTGATCACTGGAAACTTGCCAAACTCCTGAAAGATTGGGCCAGTTCCAGCTCGGATGTTAAGATATGCGTGTCGAGCCGGCCTTACAGCGCTTTTGAGCACTCCTTTATCACACAGCCTGAACGGTGTCTTCGCCTTCATGAGCATACATAACAAGACATGATCCAAGTCGCCTAAGACGAACTGGGGTCTACTGAGAGACATGCCACGCTGGGGTCGGACCCGGACTACGGCTTGCTCATCAAATCTGCCGTCAACAAGGCTAACGGCATGTTTCTCTGGCTTCACCTCGCCCTGCGCCACCTTGTACGGAGCATAGACAGCCAGTTTTCGACCCCCCAGCTTGCAGAAATGTTGCACGCGATGCCGGGAGATGTGTCCGAGATGTTCCAGAAAATGCTGGATAAAGTCTTGGCCCGACCAGACCGCTTTCGAGTTGCCCTCACACTACTTTGCCTATCCAACCCCGAAGTGTCGAGAGGAGTTGGACGGTACGTGATGTTCTTCGCTGCCATGGACGACGTTATGGATGGGTCGATCGGACCGGACGATCTCCTGCGAGATGCACTAGGCAGGTACTCTCCAAGTCAAATAGAGGGGCATCTCAGCAGCGTTGAAGCGAGACTACGGGGTAGGTGCGAAGACTTTATCGATATCCGCCACTCCCACGACGGTGATATCCCTTCTCCTCTGCAACGATACGTCGAGTTTGTCCATCGAGACCTACGAGATTTCCTGATCCAGGATCACATAGTCCGCAAGCTCTACAAGATTACCGGGTTCAGTTCATCCAAGGTTGCGGGGCTCAGCCGATACCTTGGCCTTGTGCTGCTGAAGATGGTGCCATCCACTGGGCGACGTCGCAGCATCGTGGACACCCTCGTCGACGACTTCTACTTCTCGGAGTCCGTCTCAACGCCGGAGTTCAAACTACTGGTAACCCTCATTCTTGCCAGCAACGAGGTGAGCTCTGCCGCCGAAGGCATACTCCAGCGGTACTGTTCTATCTTGGCGCTCCGGGACAACATGCCAGGTCAGCGAACCGTGCACAAAGTGTACTATGGCACGGACAAGCGACAGAATCCGGTACATCTTGGTATGAGCCTTCTGAGCGCCGCTGCATTTCACAGGCATGACGAGTATGTCCTTGATATGGTAACGCATAATCCAATCCTGCTGCAGTCGGCTGTCAATGGCTGTCTCTTGTTATCGGCATCTCTAGGCGGTGCAGCGGCGCTCTCGACGCTCGTCCATCAGCAGAAACAAAAGAATTCCGGCACGGCACGCGGCGGTACGGGCGGGAAGAAGGTCCTTGATGCATTTTGCAACCGGTGATTTCATGATCCACCAGAGTGGTGTTGGAGATCTCTTGTATTCCAAGACTCCTAAAAACTTCTTCCCAACGTCTGACGGCGATCCGGTCCTCGACACGTATGAGGTGGAAAAGCTAGAGCCGGCGCAGAGGCGTCTCCGAAGGGGAGGGCCAGACCCTCTCATGCTAGCCAGAGCGCTACTAGAAAGAGGAGCATCCCCAAACGCCAGGCTCGAAAACATTGAAGTACCCGCCTGGCACGGCTCATGTGTGACGAACCTCTCCTGGACCTTGTCCTGTTAGGGTTCAGTCTGATTGAAGGTGTCTTGCAAAGGTACTAGGTTCGGTGCAGCCAAAGGGTGCACAACAAAGACTTGTCTCAACAGTAGGCTCTCGAGCTTGTAGCGAACTGTAGTTGTGATTGCTAACTGGAGAACTCCCAGAGCTCTCCAGAACGAGTGACTATATACTATCTAATTCCTGGGTGCTCAGTGTGCTCAGTGTGCCCTGGGCAACTGAGCTCACTGATCAGTGTTGAGCCGTCCTGACTCCTCATTGGTGGTCCCGTCCTGGTGCTCAGTGTGCTCAGTATACTCTTGGCGACTGAGCTCACTGATCACCTTGACCATTTCCTAGCTATCTGATTGGTCTTGCTAATGACTGGCTCGGGGCGTCCCGCGCCCCGGGGTTCCACCTGTTGGCATATCCGTGACATCATGCTGGACGCCGTGGACGGCCACGCTCCTCAGCGTGGCGGGGATCATACGCAAGGGGAACCTCCTCGACGACACACTGCTCGATATGATTGAACTCTACCTATCGCATGGCGCCGATCCCGCGGTGTGCTTGGTGGGCAGGTACTTGCCCGAGCACAAGCTCGAGCCATTGCCGGTCTGGCGTCTCGGTCCTGGCGTGTACTTTACTGTCGAAATGGGCGAGCATGTGCGAGACCTCTTTGGAGATCAGCAGGACCATTGGTACTACCTCACTCTCTCGCAGCTGCTCGAACTCGTGGGGAATAGCCCAAAGAAAAAGACAGTCGTGGACCTGCTGTACGCCAAATCGCCGTGGACAGTGTCAAAGTGGGCGAGCGCTGCTGCCGCATCTCTGGGAGGGAGAACACGCGCCGGCACGCGGCTGCGAACGAAGATTTCGAAACTCGAGTTGGCTCAGCTCGATAGCTCTTACTTCTTTGTGTCAATGATTTTAAGCGAACAAGAGCTCATGAGCGTCAGGGTTCCAGATTCGGCCCGACGCCGGCTCTTACCGACGCAGCAGATTCCCATCTAGGTAGTTGGTCAGGTTGTGAATGAAGTCAAGATGCAGGCAGTTTAAGTCAGAAGGAAAGCCAGTTTTGTTGCTAGTCAACTGTCTTTCGGGAAGTTTGAATTGTTGAACTTGCTTCGATGTGTCAATACGTTGGGGTAGGAAAATACGTGTACATCTGTATATATTTCGGTAAGCTTGATAGTAACAGCATAGATCACATTACTAGAAGCCTTTCTCATGGCTAGAATACAAAAGCGCAATGGTGATGGGGCATGAGAACCTCCAGGTTGAGCGTTGATGGAAGCAAGAGACATTTTTGAGTTACAGACCGCGAAGGGGAACCCAAATCCAAGATTAGGGACGGGCTTGCAAGTTGTATTAGTGATTAGGGTTGTTCCATGTCCACAATGCGGTTTCCCCTTTTGCAGACGACCTCATAGAAACACAGTGCACAACTGAGCCCCCGTAGCTCCGCCACCATTCGTATGTACCCACTCTTAACTCTACCCGAGGCCACCAGGAACAGTGACACCCCTCACTGACAGGCTCGGTCAGGCTCAAGCCAAGGTTGCAACAGCTCAGTCCCCAAGAAAGAAAGAGCTAAATTCCCACTCCCAAAGATTTTAGAACGGTGAAATCGCCATCTCAGGACCTGAAAGAGCCCTCATAGATCATATCCCTCCTCGCACCCGCCGCACCCCCCGTAACAGAAGCCGAGACATTTCCAAGAACAGTCCCTTGCTCGTTCGCATACGGCACCCAGGCGCTCTTGAGCGACCAAACAGCAACGCTCACGGTGGCCCCCGGGGGCAGGGCCCGCGAGCCCAGCGACACCGTCGTCAGCGGCTGCGTCGGGTAGAAGAGCACGGTGGCGGCCTGGACGCCGCCGTCTGCGAACCATTCGCAGATGGACCGGTCAAAAAGCGCCTGCATACGCCAGGACGCGAGGCCGTTGTTGTCGCTGTTGGGGATGTTGGCCGCGCTAAACTTGTCAGTGAAGAAAATGTTGTCGAAGCCTCGAATCAGGCCACGGTCGACCCAGAAGGGGTTGTCGCCGCCGAAGAAGAAACCGGAGCGCAGTGACTCGCCCGATGATGGTGAAAAGAAAGTGAGGTTCAGGGTTGTGTAGCCGCCGACGAGGGACGTGTTGAGGCCGGTTACGTTGGCCTCGATGTAGAGCGCGTTGGACGCAATGTGGGAGAAGTCAAGCGTCAGTGACGAGTTGCCAAAGGTCTTGGCCTCCAGGCGCTCGCCGAGCACCGGCGTCGGGTCTATAAGTTTGTTGATCATGGTCTGGCCGATGCGTGCCGCCTTCTGCAGGTAGTTGGCCCGCGGTGCCGTCATGGCGCTCCGCCAGCCCTCCAAGTTGCCCGTTGGTACCTGCTGTGCGTATTGCCAGTTGGATGCCCAGCCGATGCTGATGGCATCCTCCCCGTCGGGAACGCCGTAAAAGTACTGGGCCGCGTAGTTGTCCTTGGCAAAGTCGGTGAGCCTCGTCGCGGAGTCGTACGGAATGAAGTGAGTCCCATTGAAGTCGCCGGGAAAATACTCGGTTATAGAACCACCCAACGGTGCACCGGGCTGTACAGAGACCGTCATGACATATGCCTCGCCGGTTACGGCGCCCTCGCTGTCCCTGACTGGGAGCTTTACGAGATTAGGGCACTCGTACTGAGTCCCGAGCAGGCCGTGATAGGAAAAGTTGGATGCAAAGGTCCAGTCCTTCAGATCCGGCGAGGTGAAGATGCCAACGGCGAACTCCTGCGAGTAGGCGATGACAGCGACCCAGTGATCTTCATACCAAATGACCTTGGGATCCCGAAAATGAGTGCTTGTGCTGTCAATGACCGGATTTCCGTCATACAGCTGAAAGGTATAGCCGCCGTCGTGCGAGTATGCGATATTTTGTGTTTGGGGGCCAGCGGCGTTGGGGTAGTAGCGAGCGAGTGTAAAAAAGGCGACCACGCCGTTGCTCTGGTCCGGGAAGAAACCTGACGTATTGTTCACGTCTACCACGGCGCTCCCGGAAAACACAAAGACGCTCTCCTCTGGGGGGAAGAGGGCAATCTGCTGGTTCTCCCAATGGTAGAGATCACGGCTCGTCGCATGGCCCCAGTGTTGGTTTCCCGCTCCGAGATCGGTCGGGTTGTACTGGTAGTAGAGATGGTAGGTGCCGTTTGCATCGACAAACATGCCATTGGGATCATTCATGAAACCCTGCGGCGGTGAGTAGTGGACTTGGGGCCGCAAGCCGCCGGAATAGTTCCCTGGGATGGGCTGCCCCGTTGGCACCGCCGGATTGACAAACGTAGTGGCATGCTGAGCGTATGCGGCTGTTGCACAGGCTACCGAGATGATGATCGTGGACTTCATATTGAGAAGCAGCATTGGGCTGTCGCGTTGTGGAATTCGCGATGACTGAGCCCGGCTCAAACCTGCGTTGTTGTGTGTTGAGGGGAGAAAACTAGGTGGCTGGCCCTACGATCTGCGTGGGGATGTGGGCTGTCTTCAGTTAAAGGTGGGCTGGTGAACCCCACTCCCCACAGTTGCTGTGGATGTCTTGATTGAGGGCTTCGAACAGGCTGAATTGTGTCTTTTCTCTCCTGGGGCGGATTCTTTGGGATGATAAACCCAATGGACGGGCACCTGGATCCCGACGTTGGGGGCTGAGGATACAGATGCACGGTGCGGGCCGAGACAATCGACCTGTATGCAGGCCATCTGCTTTATTATATGCAGGCATCGAACTGAAAACGACCTGAGTGTAACATCGGCAACGGTTAATCATCTTGCCACCCCCAAACCGACGCCGAATGCAATGTCCTGCAAGGTTCGAGCTACCGCAACCTCTGTTTTATGGATGAGGAGTCGACTCGCCTTGGCTGGCCTGCCCAACCGGGTACACGGCAGCGGCGGCCGCCGATTAAGGCAGCCGAGTACAGTAGGATGCCCAGGAGAGCGTGGGAAGCTTCCTCCCCTCGCATCCAATCCATGGTTTCGGGAATGACTGGAAAGTATGGTGCAAACTTTCCTTCCTCGCGCGCAGGTATTCTACACCTCACGCACGCTAAGGCGAACACGTGGCAGATGAACGAGCTCTGAGAGTCATTGTCTTGTGTTGGACTTCGACAATCATTCCATCCGTCCTAGGCGGTGTCACGATCATTATCACGTTATTCTATGGTTATATGTAAAAGGGTGAATGGGTCAACACAACGCACTGGATAGATGCTCCGGGTGGCTGAACTGAACGAAACCTGGATGGTTAGACAGTATTAGGAGTCCTCAACCTCTGACACAAAAGCCAAGAAAGCGGTAAATCAGGAGTTGCAACCTTTTTATGCTCCAACGAACCACATCTCCTTCCCTGAATGGCGGAGTATCTGAGGGTCAATCCCAGCACGCTCTCTACATTCCCTCTCTCCTTCACCGTGAAACATTGTACGGCTACAAGCACTACCCCCATTCCCTTGCACCAGGAACCACCCTACCAGTGCATGCTTCCCGCCCGTTGTCTCGGAACCCCAAACCGGCGCTCGCTCCGTTTGCGTTCAAGACCCGAGCCATCTACGCTGCCATGCTCTGGCAATGAGGGCATTCCGCCCAGGCTGGCAAGCACGATCTTGTTTGTGGCGGTAAAGTCGTCCAGCACCTGGAGCTCTTCCAGTGAAAACCACCTGGGTATGACCAGGATCCTCAACGGTATGAGCAAGATGATAAGCACCGGGAACCCAATCGCGGCTATAGTATGTGAGATGGCAACGCACGCCACGACGGTGGAAAGCTGTATGGCGATGTAGAGCCAGATCTTCCGTTTTCGCAGTTGCAGCAGGGGCTCGTCCCGCTGAATGAACTGTTCCTCGGCCTGGAGAAAGATGAATTTCTGGAGGATGCCATTCGATTCGATGGAGCCCCACTGTGGAAGAGTTAGCAACTTAGTCAGAACACCAAGTTCCCAATCAGGGATTTCAAGGGCGGAAATTCCAGGGATTAACATACACCAACAATGAAGAAGACGCCGGCAAAGACCGCGGCAGGCATGGTATGCAGTACCGCCATGAGTGGACCAGTCATGGTGGCAATGAGAGCTAACCCCATCAGCAAGTGAGTGACACGTTGTTCAACAACTGCTTCCACTGTGACCACTGGTCGACGGATCTCGGTGCCCTCGCCTTTGGAGGTGGGGATGATACGAAGGGTTGTTTTGTACACTGTCAGTGAATCGGTATGTACCGGTGCTTGTGGAACAAGGCCGTTTGGCATCGGGAGCCCCAGAATACCAGCGACAAAAGTGGTGCACCCGAGAAGGAAGAAATCCCAGTGAAACCCACCGGGCTTCCTGAGAGGGAACTGCCGCGCTTGGGCCGTAATGCTGCTGACATTCTTGTACCTGCGTAAGCTTTTCGGGGATTCAAAACTGATCGTGCCATGGTTTAGTGTACTCACGTGGTCATAATAGAAAAGCAGCATGACCAAGAACCCAAAGGGCATTGCGACAAATATCCAGCTCACGTCGAGATTCCAGAAATCGATCAGCCAGCTTCGTGATTGGGTTGGAGCGAAGGCTTTTGTAACCGGCACCCGACCAACATGTGTGAGCTCGATCCTCCCGGGGATATGAGAGAAGCCAACCCAGAAGACAGTGCAAAACTAAATGACATCAGCTACGATGCAGAGTCAGCCGGACGGGCATAGAGTACGTACAACATAGGCATAGTCGGTGAGGATTCCTCGAAACCCGGCGTTCCAGATCTTGCCGTTTCCCAGCTTCTCAAGAGCGTAGACGGATGAAAAGTACAGGATGGCGATCATGCAAGCTAGGTATCCAGCCGTGGATCCGTATTCGTCGAACTCATTCACCAGTTCCTCGACACCTTTGACTGTGGGTCGTTAGCAAAAAGAGAGACATGACCAGTCCCGGGCACACATACTGATGTAAATAATGCCCACATACATGCCGAAAGCTTCGCTGGAAAAGTCAGTCACGTAGCGCATGTAGTCGCAGCCATTGAGAACAGCCACGAGCCAGTGGAAGATGGCTGCCCATATCCCGGTCCAGGCCATAAACTGAGGATAGATGGAAACGTCGTAGATGCTGATGATATCGTAGATGGTAAAGTTGAACAACGAGATGAGGCCGGTAACGCCGACGATGGTCAAAGGCTGAGAGCTAAGAAGACTAAAGACGATAGCGGCAAGGGCGGATGAGAACAGAGCCTCGTTAACACCAAAGAACTGGCCAGTGCGCCTATACATGTCAAGTGTGTAGGCAATGGCCGGTAAGAGACTGAGTATGTTAGTCACACTTAGGGAGGAGGGGTTCAAAAGAAGACAGAAGACCATAAAATAAAAGGAGGCGGCTTACTTGACAAAATACATCCGGATAGTGCTGGCAATGGTCCGATATGTCCAGGCGTCGGAGATGTCGCTCCAGTAGTACGGGAGTCTCCTCTTGATGTCATGATAGATACCACGTCCAGGTCGCAAGACTCTCCACCGCCGCCAGCCTCGGAGGCCGATGTAAGTGTACGAGACGTTGGTCCCTTCCCTCTCCAGTGGCTCCAGCCTGTCCTCGTCCCCCTGCATGATGCCAGAGGGAGCCGTTTCCGCTGCCGTGCCGGAGTCTTGGCTTGTGGGAGTGGACGAGCCCATTGTCGGGTTCGGTTGCAGCGTCCTGCTTAGAATTTCCTCTTATCGGGGCTAGGAATAGGGGTCAAGGCCCGGGACGAGAAGGCAAGTGTGTGGTCGAGGCCGAAAAGTGTGAGTAAACACAACAGGAGTAACATCTTCTCACTTATATGTCTGCGCCGGGCCCCACGGACCCCTGTCCCCGCCGAGGTGGTCAGGAGGCGAAAAGCGGCGAAAGGTGGAGCCCGATCTTGCTGCCCGGGCAGAATTCCTGATTCGACACCCCCATCCAACGACGGCTTTGCCTTTGTCTGCATATGTGATCTTTCTCCAGTGCCACTCTCCCTTGTTATCCAAGAATGGGGAAGATGGAGAATCTCGGACATCTGGAGACATTTTTCCAAAGTCTCAGCCGCGAAATAATCGATCATGTCGCCAACATAGGGCGGGATTCCTCGTACACGAAAAGCCCCAGTTCTCCAACATTACGATTTGAGGTATTCTTAGAGGACATTGGCAATAACGAAAGCCACGACCACGGCGACAATGACGGCCTTGTACCGGTCGACCCACGACCATTTGTCTCAGTGGGTCACCTCGGCCATGACGCTGGCATCAGGTGCTGAGACTTTGACAGAGACGATTTCACTTGTCGCAGGCCCGCGCAAGGGTTGAGGAAGCACCCGCACGACCTGCATCACCCCCATCATCAGCTGCAAAGCCCGAACACCAGTCACCGTCGCCAATTCTCTGCGCGTCCAGCCCCTCCACCCCATGCCCGGATTCACCCATCGAAAAGTACCCTCGTCGAAAAGGGATTGGCGGGCTCCGGCCTGCTCGTACGAACATAACAGTCATCGATGACATCGACAGCCAACGACAAATGCAGGTCCCGGCGCGCAGCTTCCCTAAGCGGATGAAGATTGATGATGATGCTGTTGCTACTCTCCGGGAAGCCTCACTGGACAAGTTCATTGTGGGCATCTGGGAGCAGATCTACGGAGGCATCGATTTCGACCCCAAAGGCATTCTAGAGCAGTGGCAGGCAGCCACGTCGGCCGCGGGCACAACCAACGCCCCGACCCAGGCCATCACTGATTCTCCCACGGACAATACCCCTAGTACTTTCGGTCTCTTGCCCGTCACGGCCAATCCAACCGAAGTGAGCGGGTCGTTCAACCAGAGCAACACATTCTGCCGCAAAGTCACCCAGGCCAGCCGCACCTGTCGATCCATCGAGGTAATTGTCCAGGCCCGCTGGATCGAGCATTTTGAGTCCCACGTCAAGACCCTCGCCGCATCGAACCCATCCATATCAACCAAAAGGAGCCGCAAGATAGCTCTCCTAGAAGCCTGCAACGATTTCGGCTGGACCGAAAAGGACATGCGCAACCGCATGCGCATCTGGGCCGGCTACAAAGAGATCAAAGACGCGGGCGGGTGGGCGGCGCTCGTGTTCGCCGGCATGGGCATCTACCGCTTCTGCAAGTACCGCGTGGGCTTCGATGCCGACAGCATGCAGACCCTGCAAGCACTCCGTCCGCGGCTCGAAGTCGCGGCCGACACGCTGCACCCCAGCTGGCGGCGGCTTCTGGCCGTGATCGGCGAGCCGCCAGAGCGACGATTCACGGGCCACCCACACGACTGGGTTGTCTTCCCATGCGGGTCGGCCGAGCCCGTGTCTCTGCGCTCAACTTACCTAGGACGTGATCCGCTGTTCAGTTTCGAACACATTGACGAGTCGGTTCTCGATGTCCGCGCCTGGGGCGGCGACGATCCACGCTGGGTGCCGCCCCCAGCCAACACGGTAGCCGGCCCCAACGCAACCTTCACATGCCGCAACTGCAACCAAGAACAGTCAGACGACGCCAAGCTCAACAACTGCTACTGCTTCCCCTCCCTCTTCGGGGGCGGTAGCCAGCGGTCTGCCAGCCCGGTCCAAGTCTTCCGCACCTCCAATGGGCGCAACAACGGGCTCCTAGCACTGGTCGCGTTCGAGCGCGGGGCGGCAGTGGGCGAGTTTGTCGGTTTGGTCACGCGCGGGCTGCAGGACGTAGACGTGTTCAACGGCTCGGCGGGTAGTCGGCCCTACCAGATCTGGCAGGGCCGGCAGGGCAACTACACGCGTTTTGTAAACCACAGCTGTAGGCCGAACGCGCAGTTCCAGAGCTTTTTGTGGATGGGCGCGGAGCGGATTGTGTTGGTGAGTAAGGGGATTGGGGCGGGGCGCGAAGTGACGGTGGACTATTCGGAAAGTTACTGGCGGGGGTTGGATAAGGAGTGTCTTTGTGGGGAAGGTTGTTGTCGGTATAGAACTGGTGGCGCATGAAATCCAAGTGTAGGTACATGTACTATACCTGTCCGGAAACGCCAAACGAGGTGTCGCGGGATACCTAGTTGGCTTCCAGATGATGTCTGCTGCCGCCGCTCTAACATCGGCGAGATAGACCATTCCGAGCATTGCGCAGGCGAGCTGCTGAATAGAGAAGCAGAGTGGGACGGTATTACCCCTCTTATTTTATTGAAATTTTTGCACTGTGAGATTGTGAGATTGCTTGAGGTTTAGGGAACTAAATGAAACGGGTGGGACTCAAACAAAAACCAAGGTTCTGCCACCAATCTGGAAAGTTGAGTGTCTCTCATTTTGATTGTTCACCTTCTTTGAAGTGAGAGCGCGGCACAGAATCGGCGAGTCCGCGTCTCTGAATTCCTCAGCGTTGATCGCCTACCATGACGAAACCAAGGAGGGAGTAGCCCGCCCACGGACGACATGAAAGACGCAACGATTAAAACTGAGAAAGCTATGGCTGTAGTTAAAAGGTCGTTTTAGACCAAGGAATGAAGTGTTTATCTGAAATCTAACGACATATGAAATAGCCACACATTCCCATCGCCTAACCGGAGCCCTGAATAGCAGACATCACGCTAGATCTGCCCTCCACAACTTGCTAGGTACATGCCACAGTCTAAACCACGTCATAAGCTTCTCTCATTGTCCTGTTCTCCAAATGCATCACCACCCCCTTGTCCGCTCTTGTGATGATCGTCCACGGATGGTAGATGTTGAAGACAACCGAGACCAAGAACATCAGTGCGGTATCGAACACATAAAGATACACCTCGTTGGTCATGAGCGTTCCCTGAGGGCCCTGGATAAATTCAACAACACGGAAAACAGAGCGAGCCATAATCAAGGCGCTAATGGCGTAGAGCACCAGGAGATAGCGACGCCACGGCACAGGAAGCTTCTGGCTTTTTCGCGTCGGCCGTGACAGAATCCGACGGTGGAAAACAGCGGTGACATAAATGAACAAGCTGAAAAAGATGATTTGGAGGAATAGACCGCCGACAATGATGCCTTTGCCTCTGTTGGCTTCTTCCGTGGTGTCTGCGGATGAGATCAACACGCCACCTGTAGGATTGTCAGTTTGTGTGGTTGGGAAATCTAGGTATCTAGGAAGGTAGGTAGGAATGGAGCCTGTACCAATTGCTTGAACAACAAAAGACACGACGTCAGCGGCAACGAAGATCTTTGTGAGGAGTGAGCGCTTGATCAACGCATACGACTCTGCGCCCAGGAGTATCATGATGCGGCCGAGGACCATGTAAATGGACGCTGCGTAGAGCGCTGGAGCGAGCAGAATGAGAACGGTCTGAATGATGTACGGGGGTCTCGTAAAATCGGGCTTTTCGGAGATAGAGATACATCGGAGAATATATCCAAGTGTCGAAACTGATCAGACAAGTCAATTGGCCTGGATCTTTTCATCTTGTGCGCCGAGAAACTTACAGAGCCCGCCGACCAGGAACGGAATAAAATACCACGTCTTCCATCTCACTAACTGATAGGCGTGTAGGATGGTCGACACACCAAACGCCGCAGCGAACACGGCGGCGGCCGGGAGCGAAGGGTCATATTTGTACGGTTGGTACATGGTCGTCGTAAAGGGCGATGATTTTACCGGTAAACAGATCGCGATATGATATAGATGTGGGAGTGGTTTGCAAGTCAGTCCACGCTATGTGTGGGAAGATTTCTACCAGCGATGAGATGTGTGTTGGAACTTAGACACAGGGACATGGGTGAAGCGGTATATTTATGCTCTTACTGTCGAGGGAGACACTTAGGTTACAGATTCGGACCCTGTGGGATCTCTGACCGTTTACGAAAGAGAGGATGGCGCAGGTAAACTGATGCATCTCTCGCCATGCACCGTAGGAATCATGTTCTGTTATTGTCCCGGACCCCTGGCCGGATGATTCTTAACATAGCGAACTGTCTGACCGGGCCGGGCCAGGACATGCTCGGCTTCGCAAGTTAAGCTGATTGGGCATCCCGAACCTCTCAAACCCTGCGCCACAATAAGACCACAACTGCCATTGGGTTGGAGTCCGAACTGCCACGGCTTGCGCTGCTTATATGCGTACTCCTTGCAGCTGGCGCCTTCGGGTTCGCGACCTTCGGGTTTGCGAAATTTTCTCTTGTTCATCGTCAAAGTGCCATTTCTGTGCCCGCAAGCGGCCACTCCACGGCCCCCATCAGAAGGCACCCCCACGATACGATGGCAAGGCTTGGGTATCGAAAGTCTAAGAACGGGTGCGTTTTGTGTAAGAAAAGACGCGTCAAGGTGCGTGCTTGCCCCAATCCGGAGTGTCCCGGAGACATGTTTAAACCAAATCCTAAGAGCAGACCAGTGCGACGAAAAACAGCCGTGTACGTCCTGTACGAGGCACCATGTTCAGTGCAGCCTCGTCGATATCAGCGGCGACGCTGAGCGGGCTGTCCAGCGGCTTCCTCAACGAGTTAGAGCACCGCCTTCAACCGGCGCTTCCAGCACCCCCAAAAGCGAGAGTGTGACCTCTGGTGCCTACGGCGCTGCAGCTAGCACCGACGACAGATGGATAACTGACCTCGGGCTCATGCATCACTACACCACCGTCACTTGCCGCACCATTCCCACTCCAAGCCACACGGAACACGTGCTAAGAGACGACATTCCCCGCCTCGCCATGCGCTTCCCATACCTCATGCATCAACTGCTTGCGGTGGCTTCGCTCCACGTCGCGTACCTCTCGCCAGATACCTCAAAGAAGTACCTCGTGTACGCGTCGTACCACCAAAGCATCGCCATCAGCGGCATAAGGACAACATTGTCCAAGCCTATCGCGGAGGGCACCAGTAAGGCCTTGTTCGCGGCATCGGCGCTTTTGATGGTGGGCACGTTCGCGACGAACCGTGACCTCGAGCAATTTGAACCCGCCGCTGCGTGCAACTCGGCATACTGCCCGATGGATGGTATCCTCGAGACCTTTTCGGTAGTACGAGGCCTAGGCGCGATCCGGGAAGCGATATCCAAAGAACTGCAGAGGAACCTGGTTGACGACCTCTTCGGAGCTCAACCGCTCAATACGGGCTGCGAACCGCTGCGCCTGGTTGAAGGTCAACTCTCCTCGTTGAAAGCTCGGATAACGGCAGACGAAAGACTGGGGGGAGAGTTGAAGCTCGCAGTGTGCTCTGGAATCGATTCATTGCTCGCTTTCATGGGGAGAAAGTCGACTGTCTTGGCAAGGAAAGAGTTAAGTGTGGTTTTCGGGTGGCCATGGACCGTATCGGAAGAGTTGCTGGGAGTTCTTCGCGCGCGTCACCCTGCTGCCCTGACCGTTTTCCTGTATTACTGCATCATTATGCAGAGCTTAGAGGCTGACTATTGGTTTCTGGATGGTTGGAGTGCAAGGTTAGGAAAGGTTATTGCAACATCACTCCATGGCTCGCAATGGGAGGAGGCGGCCCAGGCGCCGTTGCAACAGTTGAAAATACATGGCATATAACAACCGCTAACTAGAAAAAGACATTCCAGCTTTACTACCAGGGACTGGCGGATCAAGGGACGCTGAGGCGCTGGCAAAACCAGTTGTTTAGCTTTTTCCCATGGGCGATTGTAGGAGTAGTTACGTCCTGGTCAACCGACTACACAGTGAAGATCTGGTGCACACAGACGCTCGCGGACATAGCGGTTCCGTCTACTCCGTCGCGTTCCTGCCCAACTCAAATCTAACTGGGTCCTGGTCAATAGACGTGACCAGGTGTCTATCTCGGAACTTATTAATTCTTAGCCGGGCGATGTGGACCGTTCGCATCCTCCCTACCCTATAGTACACCCCCGGGTGCTAGGTATATTGCAAGAGGTTCAGAAAACTAGCTGTAGCTGCCTCCAGAACGTCGACCAGCCAGTTCGGTCATCAACAATTGCCATTGACTGTAACTCAGGACGTATCCTAGTGATGACAGTCCAGGCAGACAATGCGTGATAATCTCTGTTTCTTGTCTTTCCTATCATGGTGTAGCACGAGAGAGATCTAGGGGGCTTCTCTAATTTATAGTCGTTGTAGTATTCTAGGGTCTTCTATGCTTTAACTTTCTCATCATTTTAAACACTCTTCCCGTCCTGAAATCAGTTAACTCCGCCAGACCAAGGTGTGACGAATTCATCTCTTAAATCATACTAAATAATTATGGGATTCTGGGGTGGGTGGTTACACCTTGATCCTTGACCTCTGCGACTAATATCGTGTTCGAGTTCATGAAATGTGAGGTTATACTTGGTGAAAAATAACGGAATTTTAACCCCCTGACTTAACCTTAAATTCTGTCATAGGGGGCGACATAGAGAGGCAATTATGTGAGGGAGATACGGAAGCCCTTGCGATTAGATAGGTACCGGACCAGTGACTGAAGTTTTGTAACTCTTCTTGTACGGGGTGCAACTTACTTACCAGGAGTGTTGAGACTACCTAGCAATCTGTCTTGAAAGGTATCCTTCCAATTCCCTCTTAGCTCTCTACTTACCATCTAAGTATCCCACTGCCGTTGCAATACCCTGTGAGCATGTTCCACGTTTGCAATGACCTCGCTCCAATGCGAAAGCTGGTGCATGGTATTCATCGTTTCTTGCGTCCCAGGTCCGTGCCAACTCCGTCTCCTTTTCGAGCGCTATTTCAACAATTTCGTCATCAACTTCATGAAACAACCGACCCCCGCCGAAATAGTCCTCCGTGTCCCCTATCACCATGATAATCCGGTCCAGATCGGCCCCCTCCTCGTTGAGCGCGCTCCTCACTTTCTTCAATACCCAAGTTATATGCTCGGCGCAGGTTCTGCACCCCGGCCATGCACCTCCACCCTCGGTCACCGCCGCCAACTCTTTTATTGACACCAACGCCATCTTTCGCAACCACTCTGCGTTATTCTTCAGCGCCCACAGCTTATTCACCGCCTCGCGACTCTCGCTGTACATTTGCTCCTTACACGGCTTCACATCCGCCCACGCCTTCGCCACCGACCCCAGCGGCTCCCCGAGCGTTCCCCGAGACGCCAGGCGGAGCGCTGCTTCTCTGAGCACGCCCTGTTTATTGTACTCCATTCTCCTAATCTCCTGGAACAGGAGGGCCAGCTTTCTAGCACTTCTCTTCACCTGCGGCAGGTAGTGACGCACGAGCGTCTCGCAGTCGGACCGCACCTCGTCCATGACCTGCTGCATCTCATGGAGCCGGTAGGCCGCGGTGATGAGACGGCAGCCCTCGGCCCGCGTGGTGCCCATGGCGGCCCAGTCTGCGGGCTGGCTGAACCAGCGCTTGCCGGGCAGATGGTCGGAGGCGGGGATCCAGGACTTGACGGTGCGGGCGAGCGCGGAGATGTTGGCTGCGTCCTCGATGATGTGGGGCGTCTTAGGGCGGACGAGAGTCAAGGGGAGGTAGAGGGAGTCACGCCTGCTGCAGGTCGGGCAGACCTTGAAGTCTGTAACCATGGGAGTGGTGGGGATGGGTTCTGGGTTGCTGCTAGAGCCCTCGGTGCAGGCTTTAACAAGGCGCTTGGTGGCATTGGCGAGGTTGGGATTCCTGCTTTTGCCCACGGTCGAAGGCTTATGAGACCTGCAGTTGATCTCGCCTAGGTAGGCCACGAATCGAGATTCTAGGTTCGATGACTTGGTCGGGTTCCCGTCGGATTCGGTGGACCGAACGTAGTCATTGGTGGGCAATGCATCCAGAAGATCATCCAAGTAAGTGAACGTGAACGGAGCCACAGTCTCTATTCTGTTGGCAGCCATGTTTATTGACTTTAATACCGAGCTTGGCTACACGGCCTCCCGTAAATCTGCTTCGTGGGAGGATACAAAACCACCTTTACTTGTTAGGTTTAGTCGCACATGTTTCGGTTTTTTAATCGCATGTTATATATGAGATTAGCCTCAGGAGACACAGGGGTAGTACTAACAAACTCATTTCTGTCAGAGCCGCATATAGCTTATCAAAAAAAAACAGGGTCAAAGTTATTAAGACAATAATGATATTTCCGAAAAGTTGGAACAAATGCGCATAATGAATCTCTGATGTGGTCAAACAAACAAAGTATAAAGATAGCCTATACATATCTGTCTTACGTATGTAATACCCAGGTACTAAACAGTCTGCATATCGCCCCTGAGAAAAAATGAGGAGCATTTGGAAGCTTCATAAGTCGAGAGTGCAAAACGTTTGAACCGATCGTCTGGACAAGCGGCGACGTTTGTCATCTGGTTCTATCTCACTCTTTCTCGGGTTGTATCCTGCGTATTACCTCAGCCACTCCTTCTCTGAACAACCACATGGCATAAAGCTTGTGCAGCGGGAACATAATGTCAGGTTTCAGGGGCTTGTTGACTGTGGGGTTGCATGACATGTGGGCGTAGTAAACCTGGACGCTGTTGGACCTTCTCCCGTCCCGGAGAATGGTGAATCTGTGCACTCCGGCGAACTGGCCGATGTCCGAACCGAAGACAATGTCGACCGAGCTCGAAGCTTCTATCTTTTCGGCTGTAGACGAGGGCTTGGTCAGCTCAACGTGGGCGATTTGGAACCCACCGAAGAGCACCGTGTGGAGGGCGGGGAGGGCATCGCCTTCGAAACGCTCTGTATCCCAAATAGGCTGTGGGAGTGATGCATTCGACGCAAGGATTGCTGTGACATGTTAGTCTACTGTTCACCCATCAGGAGGTAGCACCAACCTGTGAACTTGACCAAGTCAGGTCTTGCAAACCTCAGCAGCGCCCTCTCAGGAGCGAATACTAGGCCGCCAAAGAAGCCCCTGATAAACGCAGCTAGGAGGGCCTCATCATTCAGGCCCTGGGTGGCTGCGGGCACATCGACGTCCATGAAGCGCGAGTCGACCAACGAGGTGTGGCCATAGGGATTGATCATGGTCTTCCTCGTTATTGAATCATTGAGGGAGTCGGGGATGCTATCCACCTCAATGATACGCCGCCGGGGGGCCGGGACAAGCTTGAAATAGACGGTGATGAGATGTTTGGTGAGCAGCAGAACGGCGCTGACAGCGACGACTCCGGCGAGTCGTGTTTGTGTTAGTTGCGAGTTCATCATGTGTTAGGGGTGTTTTGGATGTTGATACCAGGCAGTATTGCCATCGTTCTCAAGCCTTATATACCAGAAACTCTGCTATGTAATTATGACTCTTAATCACCTGAATTGGGCCGGGTTACCCGACGCTCTTGGAGATTGCTCGTATCGCCTGAATCTTCCGGGGTCACTTGACATGTGTGGAGCACCTCGTACATCCCGACTCTACCCGAAAGCGGCCAGCCATGCTTGTCATGCAGTGGTAGAACCACGGGGGCTGAGATCATGGCGCCCCGCAATTATTCTAGACAGCGTATCGTCTTACACTGTAACGAGCAAAATACAGCGACATAAATTGGGGTTGGAAAACCTGTAATTCAGCCCTGTCTTGTTTGTTAGTTAGCGTGGCATAGAAAAGGTCTCATCGGGTTAACAAGAATAGAAAAGAAAGTTAAAGACATAATTGGCTATGGTTAAAAGGAATTAACAAAACGGGATCTAAAAGAAATTTAACTATAAGTAAAAAATTAAAGAAAAGAAAATGAGACAAAAGAATCAGAAAAGACGAAAGAAAGAAGGTAACAAGTAGTTTTGCAGAGAGGGTTATCGCATCTCTTGTTCGATAGGTATCCACTAATAGACCAGGTCTACGGATAAGTGGAGGCTAGGGGTAACAATATTGAAAGGAGTCTAGTACTTAATTTGTACGGTGTGTAGCTAACTGATCAGGACCTAAGTCAGTATATAAATATTTCCAATAGCTGATAGTGTCGTTGATCTGCGTGATAAATATCTCCGGGCCATCCATGGTCCAGAAGGAGAGGCGGGAGCGAGAGAACGTATCGTCGTCAAACAGCAACTCATCGTGGACCCGCCGCGTGTCACGATTATGGTCGCATGCAGCCGGCCGGCGGGGTATGATGGCAATACCCCGAACCAATCATCGGGGAAGACGCATAACCAATGGAAGGCAGGGAACCGCGGTGCTCAGCGTGCTCAGAGCCAAGACTCGTGAGCACCATGAGCACACTCTGCTCAGTGTGCTCAGAGCCAAGACTCGTGAGCACTATGAGCAACGCAAGTAGATAGTATATAGTCACTCGTTCTGGAGAGCTCTGGGAGTTCTCCAGTTAGCAATCACAACTACAGTTCGCTACAAGCTCGAGAGCCTACTGTTGAGACAAGTCTTTGTTGTGCACCTTTTGGCTGCACCGAACCTAGTACCTTTGCAAGACACCTTCAATCAGACTGAACCCTAACAGGACGAGGTCCAGGAGAGGTTCGTCACACCGCGCGATATCTCCCACCCGGACTGCAGAAGGGGTCAAGAGAAGGACCATCCAGAAGTCAGAAGTTAGATTCTTAGTGTTTTACGGAGGAGGAGGGGGATTTCCAAGGGACACGCCGTTCTTCCTGGTGCACATCATTTGGTGCGAGATGGGATAGGACTGGAACCGACTTGACCAACAGAGCGCTTTGAGTTGAGGTCCTCTGCCACTGCTACGCGTTTATGGAAAGGTTTACCCAGTTCGCTACAGACATCGACTTCCAACCTTAGTACCCATTGAGCTAGCCAGGATATTACTAGGCCATTTCCTCAACAAGACCGTCTTTCCAAATCGTGGCGAAGGGGGTCATACCATCCTGGCGGTAGCCGATCAGAACGTACCTAAAGTAGATTTGTCAGTACGATAAGCTAGGATCTAAGATATCAGCTTCGAACTTACATAGCGTTGTCGCTCTCAGAGGGACCTGTAAACACCTCGTAGTCGTTGTAGTTGGCAAGGATCTTCTTGAGAGCAGCGATAGCGCCGGCCTGAAACTCCTCAACCTCCTCGTTGGAGGCACCGTTCTCAACAAGCTTGCTGCTGAGGGTACGAAGGTACGCTGTTACATTTCGTTAGAATCCATCTTACAACCTTATAAAATATCAGATTATACATACATTCGACCTGGTGCGTATAATCCTTTCTGGGGCAGTCTGGGTGCTTCTGTAGGTTGAAGTCCTCTTGGATGTCTAACACCATCTTAAAATCGCCATTATCATCATCGTCACCGGTCTCGGCGGAGGGGTTGGCGCGGTCGAGATCTGTATGAGAGTATAGTATTAGCTGTCCTTTATCCTTCCTTGGGGCTTTTGGGTGTTAGATAGGAGAACGAGAAAAAGAAAAAGAGGTTTCCTACGTCCGTCAGCCCTGCGCTTGATCCAGTTGCAGTTGACCTCCCACAAGACACCGCCTGGCACGTCGATCACCTTGTAGGCGTCGGACAGGAGCGTGTCTCCGGTAAAAATATCCTGGAGTTGATAGTTAGCGCAGTACCCTTTTCGTAGTTTTTTGTAACTTTTCTATTCTTTTCTTTCACTCCTTAATATAGCGGGGTGACTGCGACTAGCACGGAGGCAAAAGCAGGATGGGACGTACATTATAGATGATCATTTTGGCTATGCAAAGAGAAAACTATGACTGAAACGAAGGGGTTTAGGATGAAGAGCAAGAGGATATGTGTGACGAACCTCTTCTAGACCCTGTCGTGTTAGGGTTTAGTCTGGCCAAAGGTGTCTCGCAAAGGTACAAGGTTGGGGAGCAATTTGTCGTCTGTTAGAGTTTCCAAGGAAATCTGATGCAAGCCCCCGCTTAGGCCTCAACGCAGGCTAGAGCGGTATTGGCGGGGAAGATTATGGTGTGGTGCTTTGCCTCCTGGTTGGGCAGTAGCGCCGGGCGGACTTCTGTCGCGGCAGCATCTTCATGGCGAACCGGTACCGTGTGCAAAACTGCGCCCGGGATACCATCATCCCGGCTGGTATGTAGTACAGATTACCTGATCTGTGTATCTCCGCGCCATGCGCCTGGACATATGTTATCGGGGGCCAGACAAGCATGGGCGGCCCGGGGAACCCTTCACAGCAAAGCCAACTTCACCAATTGGGAACCACGTGGGTAATCGTTGCCATTGTAGACTGCACCGTGCTGGGAGGTCAGTTAACGTTCATAAAATGATTCCACCGCTACAGACGTACACTTTGGGTGGAATCGAGTCCGTTCGAGTTGTTGCAGCTCTTCATATGGGAGCCTGAATGTGAGCTCAGGTTCAAAATATTATTATTCATACTCCGCTGTGCCTTAAGGCGTGCCGGACCCTCAGCTATTTACTGTACAGGAAAACCGCGCCCTCACAGGCCGGATGAAAAACCCATACCAATCTTCAAGGAAAGTACACGTGTGTGAGCCTGCGAATACAAAGAGAGGAGGCCCCCTGGCCTCCGAAGGAGGGGCGTGTTAGGCCGCCGCTTCCAGCTCGAGCCTCCTAGCCAAACTGTACATCGGCAGCCTTCCTGAGTCCATCAGCCATCCCAGGACCCTCCTCGTGAGCCGTGCTGTTGCAGGATCAATACCGTGCAGAACAGAGTAAAAGTCCCGTCGCGTTCGAATTCCAGCTCTCTCCCATCTTCGAGTCAGCGGTGGGGCCAAACACCACACTACCAGGTGCTCGGCAGTCTCCCGTCCTTCGCCGCACTGGCAGGCGGGCGTTAGGATCTCTGGGACTCCTCGTGTAAACAGAAAGTCCCGTAGGCCTATTGCCCCCGTTCAGATCTGGACCAGCAGAGAACTCCTCGCCTTGGTGAGACCGTCGTGCCGTCTTAGGGTTTCCTCTCGGAATAACGTCTCTCGCTGATGGTCAAAGTCGTCCGCTGGTCTGGTGATTGCTCTACCGTCCCGTTCCTTTAGCCACCTCGCTCTCCAGGCTTCCTCCGCTACCCTGTTTGTATCTACAGCTCCCCCCGCAGGTTCGAAATAGAGAGACAAGTCTTTTGAAGTGCCTCCAGGCTGCGCTTCTTTTGACCGTCTTCCCCAGGCTGCACGGCTGCGGGCGCCCGTTACGTGGTAACATCAAAGGGCCGGCTGTGCAGACCGCAGACTCTATAGTACATAGTATCACCCATATACTGTGTGTGGTAGCAGTGCCTAAGGTAATTAAATACATACGCGCCGTAGCTAGGGTCGCCCATGTACTGGTGAACCAATAGTTCTTGTACGGCGAAGAGGCCTACCTAACCTGCAGACAAAGTCCAAGAGCCAATCGTTGCATGATACTCCTGAATCGGCCTTCAAGCATCTTGCTCGGAAGCCGCACCTATACAGGATGCTTCATTTGGCCTCCATATCGGTAGCAGCGCGGGGGACAAGTGAACATGCGTGTTAGCCAAGCGTTTTATCGTTCCTATTCCTAAACTTTCCTCTGCCACCTGGTATAGGCCTCTGAAGCGGGCTTCTATCAAGTACGGGGGTCGTATCAGGGACCCAGTGTAAGATGACGATGAGAGAAGACCGGGCATCCAAAACGACATCATAAACGCAACCACCGGCGACTCAACGGGACGCTTGGCTTATTTTGTCTTAGGCGACGACTAACCCCCATGCACACAAAACCGGAGACATAATTTCAGGCTGGAGCATGCGGGGTTGGTCCGGGGAGCCGGACACACAAGCCCGCGGAGCGAAGGAGTTATCGAGCCCAACGTTCTAGCCTTCTGGGGGTTCGCTGGCGGTTCTGTCATCGTCTTACTTTCCCAAGCGCACGTCCAGGGGCATCGCACTCGACTGACGGCCAGTCCGAGCCTACCAATTGTTGTCTTTTGACCGAGGGATGTTGCCATTTTAGACTTTGACAACCATGGTTGGGCTGCGAAGCCAGGGGTTAAGTCGTCTTTAACTCGAGAACCAAACTCGAGCTTGGTGATAGTTTCATGCCGGCCAACACAGCGCTGGATCCTACCGAACAGCCGGCGTCAGCCCTCCCCATTGTCCACACGCCGAAGTGCGACGAGTGCTTCAGACTATCATTTACCTGATGTATAAATAGGTAAGGTACCCTTCACACTTCTGTATTCCAAAGCAACAACACAGCAACTCTCTACCAACCAGCACCATCCATACACCCAACCGCCACCATCACGATGAAAGCCATCACCACCATTCTCTTCACCCTCGCCACGCTAGCGTTTGCCGTGCCCAACCCCAACACCGACGCTAACCCAGCCGTCCTCTCTACCCGGCAGACCTGCACCTACAACTGCCTCTGCCAGGAGGACGATGAGGGCGATCAGACCGACCCCAACACGGGGCCGTGCTGCGTTGCCGGCACGCTCACCAACGACGGCACGGTACGTTCCCATCCCCATCCCCCCCTTCTTTTTGTCTCATGACTCCCCTGTTGGGGGGTTAGGACGCATGCTACCCTACCATACCATATTCCAGAGGGTGAAATGAAGGCTGACCCATCTCGGCGAGACAGCTCTGCAGCGGCATGACCCACGCCGCCGCAGAGAATTATGGGCTCTGCTGTGGCCGCAGCGGCGGGTATGGCTGCTTCCAAAGCGCACCAACCTGCCCACCTGTTACTGTTATTGCCCCTTGAGCATTTTGGGAGGGGTGTCTGGCCCGTGGCTGAAGAAGGCTGGCTCAGAAGCCTTTATTTGAAGAACGGGTGCATAGCACCCATCACGGAACCAGACACTGTGATAGTAATATAACGAATAACATTAAAACGTCAATATCCCAACTCTCTCGTATCATCAAACGCCATCTAAAGACGGTATCATCAAAACGTCACAGCCCAGGTATATACAAGCAGCAACAAAACTCTCACAGCGAACAAGAAGAACCAAAAATACCAACGCCCCAAAAGATCACTCTAAACCAACACCCATCAGTTCACATCCAAAACCACATTTCACTCATCACAATCGTCACCCCCCCCCCCCCCCTGCCAACCATCAAAAGCCCAAAACACCGCCTCTAACCCAACCCTAATTCCTTCTTCCCGGCGTACCCGGACTCGAAATAGCCGACACGGGCCCCGCACTCCCAGGCCCCCCATCACCCCGCCCATACCCATGGCCCTGCCCCTGTTGATACTGCTGCTGATGCATGCCCCCAACATTTCTCCCCGCACCCGCACTTCCCGGCGTAAGCGTGACCGCACTAAGCGGGCTCACCAAATCCTCCATCGCCTCCTGTCCGCCCGCCCCACCACCGCCACCGCCAGCTCTCAACCCCGTCCCCACCGGCGGCGGCAGCACCACGCGCATATTCACGGGCGCCTTGCCGACATAGGCGGCCGCGATATTCCCCGGCAGCGGACCCAGCGTGTCCCGATCAGTGGCCGTACCCCCCGTGCCCGTATCCTTGGGCGCGTCGCGCTCGAGGTCGGTGTTCTTGATCTCGGTCCTCGTCGGCGCGTTGCCGACGTGGCTGCCACCGCCCATGCTCATGGCCATGGCCAGCGTCATCTCGGTGCTGGCGTTGGTGCTGCTGGCGCTGCTACCCTCGGTCATGCTGTCGGGCTCGCCTGAGAGGAAGATGCCGATGCCGTGGCCCTGCGGGGGCGCGGCGTGGCTCTGGCTCTGGCGGAAGACGGGGGCTTGGTTTGTGCCGCGCGTGTTATTGCTACTGCTGGTGTAGTCTTCGTAGGGTGGCTCGGCTTCCTCGGCGATGGGGTCGAAGGCTGGGAGGCTGGGGAGCTGTGGTGCGGCGTTGGGGACGGTCAGGCTCGGGCTGGAACTGCCCGGAATCTTCGGAGTGCTGCGCGGGGTGATGGTGCCTGGTATGTTGGGGCTCGGAATTACTCTCGGTGAGAGGGGAGGAAGATCAGCGACCATGGCCGAGGCGAGGCCGATGGCGACCGGGGAGGTTGGGGTTGGTGGCGGTTGGAAGTTGGCGGGGTGTCTGATGACGGCGGCGGTCACATTATTATTGTTGTTGGTTGGCGGTGATGTAGTTCGGGCAACGGTACTGGCAAAGCGGCGAAGGCGGCTACCAAATGAAGGAGATGGCGCGCCGGCATTCATGCTCGGCCTCCTCTTGTGGGCTTGTGGCCCTGGTCCGGTCCCCCCGCCTTTTTTGTCTACTTCTTTCTCCTTGTCCTTCTCCTTACTCTTCGGCGCGTCTTTAGCGGGTTGGGGCTTGAGCTTGGATGCGATAAGCTCAAACTGCTTTAGCATGGTTGGGTTCTCGACGATCTCTTCCATGGCGATTTGAAGATTGGCATCAGCCCCTGGCAGGTTGACCCGGGGGAGCTCAGCGTTGAGCCGTCGCATAATCTGGGAGGCCGGGATGAGGCTTCCCCAGAGATCAAAGAACGCCGCATTGTGGATTTGTGCATCGGGCACGCCCAGTGCACTGGGGTTAAGAATCGAAGTCCATGTGTCCCGAATAATCATCTGGACGGCTTCGACCTGTTCCTTGCTCAAAGTGCTCATGATGCTGTCAGTCTCCGGATCTTCACTCGCGGTAGGCTTAGCCGGCAGCGGAATCCTCTTGACCATGCTCCGGTACTGATAGCCACACGGGATAACGGGCTGCATAATGCTGACGCTGGTAAGGAGGCTGATGGTCGAACATAGCATGCGCAGTGCATGTTCAGCAAACTTCTCGGTAAGACGGTCGGCGCAAAACGAGATGGAGATTTCGACACGGTTTGTCGGGCGCACAAGAGACTTCACAAACAAGTCGGGCATGTCCTGGGCCTTCGACTCGTGAATAGTGAACTTGCAGGAAGCGGCGCCAAGATGAAACGACTTTGGCTCTGACGGGTTAATGGCAGTGTCTTCGTACTGGTGTTGCACCAGTGTGCTGAATCGAGTCCAGTATGGCCAGGGCGTGCACTTCTCCACAATGGCCAAAGTTCCCAGGTTCTCGAACGGGATGCCCGACATGCGCTGTGCATGGATGTACTGTAGCAAGTTCAGCGGCGTCAGTGGAGTATCCGGGAACTGAACTCGGACAGGCGTGGCGTTGATGGTAGGCCCCATCACCCCAGCAACTGAATGGCCTCCGGGAAGTCGGACATGACGGCCGTCGATGAGCTCCCCAAAGACGACGTCGGAAGATGCCGAGAGATTGGCAAGGACCATCGCCCAAGCAGCCTTCAGGACCGTTTCGAAGGATATCCCGAGGCTGGAGAGCGAACCCAAAGAGAGCGCAGGGTTTCGAACTGTCTGGATGTTCGTCGACATGTCGTAAGGCTGCACATGGGCGACGACCTGAGTCACCTGAGAGCCCTCAAGCAAAGCCCGCCAATATTCTTCGGCCCCATGGGAATTGGCAGTTTGTGCGTTACGCATGAAGTCGCAGAATGTTGGCCGGCGAGGTGGTTTTTGAGAGCCATCGTACAGCCTCTTGAGATCCTTGACCAGAAGCGCAACGGACAGGTCATCGTACTGTGCCTTGGACAGCCGCAGGATGAGAATTGACTGCTTGCTGCCGTCGAGAAACATGAACTTGGTGACCGGATTCTCGAATCCGACGGCCGTGCTTTGGTCTTTTTTGATCACCTTGTCCAGCATGTTGGCAAGCCGCCACGTCGGGCAGTAATGCCGGCGGAACTCGATGCCGCTGGACTTGATGACAGCTTGGTACACCCGGCGGTTGTGAGGAACGAACGCCGTGCGCAGGATCGGGTGTATTGTTGCCAGCGTCTTGCAAGCCTCTTCCAGCTTCTTTGAGTCGACGGCTCCGGTGAAATTGAAGATGAGATAGTTGATGTTCGTTCGCCCCCGAAGCATGCCCGTCTCGATGTACCGAATCTGTGCCGATGACGCCTCGGCTGCGTCGGCAATGACACTGGCGTCGACTCCAACCCCCGGGGCAATTACCTTCTCAATAAAGACCTCTTTGATCGCGTTTGGGTTCATGGGTACCGGTGATGGTGAGGTAGTTGGAGGAGCCGGGGAGGGTTCTTGCATAATTTGCGGCGAGTCGACGGTAACGATGGCCTGACTGAGCTCCGTCAACGTCGCGCTGCGAAGCACGTCGGCGATGGATATCGCAATGTCCTGTTGCCTGCACACCGCGACCAACTGTGCGGCCGCAATATCGTCTCCGCCAACGCTGAAAAAGCTATCAACCGCCGAGACCTTCGCCTCCTCGACACCTAGGACTCGTGCCCAGATAGCCCTCATCTTCTCCTCCCCTTGGGTCAACGGCAAGGGTTTGAGATGCTGGAAGCTGGATTTGTTTGGCATGTTGGCCAGATTTACAAGATCCTCCTTGGTTAAACCAGCAATCATCTTCTGCAGCCGTCGACGGTTAACCTTGAGTGAAGGTGTAATAGGAAGGTGTTTGACTGGATGAAAGCCGCGGGGATCATGGACGGCGGTAACGTGTTCTTCAGTCCCATGGTAACCAGCTGCTTCGCCAGTGCAAGCTGCTCCTTGGTTGTCGGACTCAGTGACGCAAGGGTCTCCTCGTTGCCAAAACGGTCGCCGAGCTCGATGAAAGCGGTGAGTATGGTGTCGTTCTTTGCCGGCCCCCGAAATATGACCGTCTCGACAACAACATCAACTCCCTGCCCAAGGCAGCGGCGCAGGTACTGCTCGATCTCTGTGAGATTGACAACTTTGCCATCCATGTCGATGTCGTCTCGCTTGCTTGAGATGAACTCCATCAATCCCTTTTCGGTGTACCGCGCCCGGTGCCCAGTCTTTAGGTACCGCGCTTTGCCCGCAGAAGCAGGCCCGAGGGGTGACAAGGGGGTCATGGTCGACTCCCGATTGGGGTACGAGAATCCCAGCGTCGGGCCCTCGACGACCAGTTCGCCGACCGCCCCGACAGGCACGCGCTTCTTGTGGTCTTCCGGGTTAACGATCAGGAAATTTCCAGCAAAAGGCCGGCCAATACTCTTCAGGTGCTGAGGACCGAGAGCCTCGAGGAAGGCAATGCCCAGGGGGCACACATCTTGTGGTCCATACGCCAAGACAACGTTCGCTTTCCCGTGCCAAATGTTGTACGTGTCGTCGTCGAGCCCCCTGGTCCGAAAACAAACGACCTTGAGCGACGGCAGAAGAGTCGGATCCACTTTTCTGGACAGGAGTGGTGTCATGTAAGACCAGTTGACTTGCATCCTGTTGGCGGCAGCACTGAAATCCTGCAGCCTCTCCGCCGCAGAAGGCACGCAAACGCACCCTCCATACGCAAGTGTGGTGAAGATCTCGGTAATGCAGATGTCAACGTTGAAAGACGAGAGCTGCATCACGCGGCTAAGAGGTGATATCCGTGCGGCTGGTCCTTGCCCCATGAGAGCCGTGGATAATGCTGCGTGACTGAAGGTCACTCCCTTAGCATCGGTCGACGATATCGGGACAAAGAGGACACATGCTGGGTCGCTCGGGGCGGCCATAGAAGTCAGTGGCCCTTCGCCTCGCGGTAGGACGTTCATCAGGTCGTCAGTCAAAATGACCACTCGGTCAAAGAGGTTGGTGAGAACCGGGGCGGCAAGTTCCGATGAAATAGCGACTCTGGAATTGAGGCGCTCAAAGATGGGCTGGATCATGCCGAGCTCGAGCGAGTCGACCGGGACGAACGCGGCACCAGACCTGAAAGGTTAGTAAGTTTGGGGCGTGCCATGGGTTTTGGAAAACTCACTTCAGCACAGCGACCATGGCCACGGGTGCAAGTTTGCACTTGTCCATCACGACGGGCACAACAGAGTGGGGGCCGACACCAGCGTCGACAAGATGATGGGCAAGCCTGGTCGCCTCCTCTTCCAGTTGGAGGTAAGTAAGGGATCCATCCCAGGAGCAAATGGCTTGTGATGAGGGCTGTATGGTGGCCTGCCGTGAAACCAAGTCATGAACCACGTTTTGCGCCTGCTCTTCTACCTCAGGCGGCGACTCAGCCTCCCAGGCGAGTATCTGGGCGAAGTCCCTGTCACTAAACAAGTCAACCAGGCCGACGGATGTACTGGGAGACGCTAGGATAGCGCGGATGGCTCCGCCGAAGGTATTCGCCACGTTGACAGACTGCTCCGGTGACATCACGCGCTGCCCAATGTCCACAGTCAGTTTACCCGCCGTGAAGCGTGTGTTGACCACAATGTCCACGTCGAAAGTCTGTTGCAGCGAAATTGGTTTCAGCTCCGAAGTTGTGCGCGTCGTAAATTTGCTGTTCAACCCGCTGGCTCTTCGGTGAATGTCAAACAGGAGTTAAAAAGACGATCCCCGCCCTTCATCCCCATGCCATGCTGCAGCTCGGCCAATGTGAAGTGTTGATGGGGGAGGCAGGTGAGGAGATGTTCCTCAACCATCTGCAGCGCCGCAGCCACTGGACTATACGTCGACAATTCGTATGCACACGCGATGGTGTTCGAAAAGGAGCCCACGGCATGTCTCATTCCCAGTATGGAGTCATCGCGGCCCACCGTCTGGAAACCGAAGCAAACCTGGTTGGAGCCGGTGAAGCACCGCAGGATAAGGCCCCATGCCAGCCGAAGAATGGCATCGACTGTCGTCTTCTGCGTGCGAGTAAAGCCCGATAACTGGTACGACGTGATATCAAGCTCAACACACGTGTTCACAAACCCGAGTTCGCCAGGCAGTATGGTCAAGCGCGGGAAGAGGCAAGGAGGGACGCCTGTCAACTTCTCTCGCCAAAAGACAAGGCTGCTTTCTTGGCGGGCGGTCTTGAGGAAATAAAGATAATGAGGGTAAGAGAATTGGTCGGCCTCGGTGATGGCTCGTTCTGTGGCATAAGCTCGACGCAAGTCGTGGAGAAGAACGTGGATGCTCAGGGACTATCACCTGTCAGCTGGATAAAGGCCTGGAAAACCGGGTAGGAACCCACATCGCATAGCGCTGTACTAATATCTAACTTCACTAGTGTCCTGGTAGGGGCCTTGCAGACGGTGAGCCGGTGAAGCGGTTTGCTTTCGGTTGGCCGCAGGTTGGGCAGGTTGCTCAGCTCATACACCGGGTCCTCGGCAGGGGCTGTGTCGATGAACAGCATCTCGGGTGAGGTTCGGCGAAGGATAACCTTGTCCCAAAGGCCCGTTTCGGTGACGCTCTCGGTGAAGATTGTCCTCAGTGCGGCATGCCTCATGGTAACCTGTTGCCACGCGGTGCATATCCTCGAGATGTCAATAGGATCACCGGTCGGGGATGCAAACTCGTATATCGCATGTAGGTAGCACGTGTCCGGCCGCTGCGCCTGGCTGATCAGGATGCTTTGCTGAACGGCAGTAACTGGGTAGATGGTCTCGACGTCTCGGACACTGGCGAGTTTGAGAGTGGCGACGCGATCTTTGTTGAACTTCTCGAGACCCTCGTATGTCACATCGAGGTGAGGCACGTCTGCTTGAGTTAGCTCCTGTGGGTGGTACCTGAGCCTGCCGATGGCCTCGAAAAGGAGATGTTCGTAGTTCTGAACCCATTGAGTAATCCGGGCCTGGTCTTTGGAGAAGCGGTTGTACAGAAATTTGACCTTGGCACTCCCTTGGTCAACCATGGCGCTGACCTCGAATAACGCAATCCGTCCCACGTTCGCCCCGATGTCCGATGTCCTTGACGCTAGAGTCCGGCCGGGGATCGCAAGCTGCTCCATCACTCCGTTGTCACGCTCCAGGTGCTGTAACGAGCCTGCATAGCTGAAGATCAGCTCGAACGGCCAGTCTTTTGCTGCTAAATCCTCCTTATCGTAATGATAAAATCTCGAGGCGAAGTACTGAGCACCGCGCGCTGGGATCGATCGTCGAGTGTCCTTGAGGTGGCGTAATACCTTGATGAAGTCGTCCGAAGTATCTATCTTGAGACTGACTGGACAGAGTGATGTGAACCAGCCCACAGTCTCAGAGATGTCGATGTCCGGGTTCCACGGATCTCTCCCATGCTCTTGGTTCCATACGGCGGGCACCGGTCTGTCGTGAAACGTCTGGGCAAAAGAGAGCATGAGGGCGGCAAGGTAGACATCAACAGAATCGGTCTTGAAAACCTGGTTGCACGAGCTTTGAAGGATCGTGGTGAGTTCTTGACTCAACGAAAAGCTGACCTCGGCCGCATCGCCGTACGTGTTCGGTGTGTCCTGGAGACCCCAATAAGCGTAGTCGCCCGGCTGGAGGGCAAAAGGGAGGAGGTCCTGGGGGTTCGGGGCCAGAGCGTCTGCCTTCTGGAGGTCCACCCACTTGTGAAAAGGCATGGACCTTTGCGACAACAAGCTTCCGTTTTCCAACAGTTCGTCGAGGTCGTGAATTATGGTGCGCCAGGAAGGGAGGTCAACAGCAAGATGGTGCGCAACAACGTACACTAGCTGTTGCCCGTCATTAGTAGTGAGATAGTCAACCGCGAATATTGGCCCAGTCTCGACGTTGATCGACATTTGTGTGCGTTCGATGATGTCCTCCAACTCGCGCTCGGATCGGATTGAGGTATGGCATAATGTGTAGGAGCCTGTGATCTCGGGAAGGACCCTTTGTACCCAGCCATTCAAGCCTCGGCCAAAACGGGACCTTAGCATGGGGTGATGGGCGACAACAGCCTCAATGGCGGCTGATATGTCCTCGAATGAGAAGAGTTTCTTGAGCCGCAAGAGCAAGCTTTGGTTGAAGCGGTAGCTCCCATCAAGCGCAGGCCTCCGCCTCAGGGCACCGCCCATGTCCGTTTGGAAGTACAGATGCTGCATCGGCGAGAGATCGAAACAGTCCGACGTTTCCTCGTCCCATTTATGAGCCAGGCCACCCCGAGAAGCGGCAATGGCAGCGAGTTCGGAGAGGGTCATAGACCCGAGAGCGTCAGATGGGTTTATGTAAATGGACTCATGTTTACACCTGGCGGCGAGCTCCATGGCCGTCATCTCGTCGCCGCCAAGTTGGGAGAAGGAGAAATTCACGCCAATCTGGCCTTGGGGGACATCCAGCACCTTGCTAACAAGCCTCTGTATTGACTTTTCCATGCCCGACTCTGGGTTCTGCAGTGTCTCTTGGTGTTCCAGGCTCAGGGCTTGGTGATAGACGTCCTCGTTGATGTTCTGAGCCCAGGTTCGCAATCGCCGCATGTCGACATCGCCGGCCTCGGTCAGGGGCATTGCGTCCAAAACGATCCACAGGTCCGGGATGGCCTCGGCGGAGAGTGCAGCCTCGGCGGCGCGTTTGAGACGGGCGACTTGTGTGCCGGCGAAGAGAGCGTGTGACTGGGGGATGAGGTTGACCGCTGTCGGGTTTTCCTGCGTTGTTTGCGTGCTCGCCAACGTGAGGAGGGCAACAAACTTCCCATCGAGCAGTCCAGCCTTCGGACGTATTCCCGCTATCCTCCCCACCTCTGGCTGTGACCCGAGCGCGTGCTCAATGTCTGTCCTCTGCCTGGGGTCCGCGTCCAAACGGGTCAGGCTCGATTTCCGGAGGTGGCCGTCTTTCGGTTCGGGCATTATCGACATGCGACTCGCTCGGTGGATCTCGAGCGGTGCGATCATGACGGGTTCGGGGGCGTCAGGTTCGGCGTGCGGATGTGGATTTTGTGGCGCGCAGGGCGTGATGCATGTTTGCAACTCGGCGAGGGTCGGGCAGCGCAGGATATCCTTGACCTTGACGTCCATTCCGGCAGCCATGCAAACCCTCCTCAGCGCTACGGCATGCTGTTCGCTTCCTCCCAAATCCCTGAACGAATGGTGTACCTGGGCCACGCCCGTGCTCAGACCGAGGACCTGGGCGACCAGAGCCAACAAGCGCGCCTCGGTAGTCTCGTCTTCCAACAGCAACCAGGATGTTGAAGCATCCATGTGCGGGGCAGCTGCTGGGGCAGCGGCCATCGCAGCAGCGGGCGCCCTGAAAAGGGCAAATTGTAAGTAATACACTAAAAAATAAATAAACCACCAACTGCCACTGCAAACGCCGGATGGGTATCTCGAACAAAGGAGAGTCGAAGCTGGAGGTGCTCAGGCGCCGGGCCGCATGGCGCAGCAACAGCAACACCTGCAACGAGCGGCGGTTGTTGGCACAGACACAACAAGTTTCGAGGTCGGGCTGCACATGGATGGGCCCTAGTTCCGGATCTCGGGACGGAGCGTTGGGGGTAAACCGGCGGGTTGGCGTGCGGGCTGTTGGGAATGCGAAGGCGCCAAAAAAGCGAACAAAAGCCTCGGGGCGAGTGTGCGAATGTGAACCTGAAAGGAGTGGCCGAACATGAGGTGTAATCCCCACAGTTTGGCCGACTTGCACAGTCGCAGCCTGGCGGATGCGGTGCGTGTTGCGTCTGAACTTGTCAACCGCGCCGCCCCGACAAGCTTGGCAGCGACACCGAAGCTTCAATTCAGCGCAGTCGAGCCTTGCATGGCCCCCCGTCATCAGAAATGGTGAGCCAATCGAGGTGTTGCAAGGTCAAGCTCAGCCCCATGCCCGCAGAAGACCCTGGTTCAAGACTGGCTGATCGCCCGATCTGGCCTGGCTGCCGAGTTAAAGCATGCGCAAGATGGAAGGTGGGTAAGAGCCGGCAAGGAACGGGATGAATGAGGTGGCAACCTGGAACTTCGGTTTGAAGTCGCCAGAAATGGAGATATGAACTGGCAAGTGGTAGAAATTTGGCCCCCACCAGTGGGCTGGCCGGGGAAAATGGCAGGACCCAAAAAGTCAAACTCCGTTACAAATACTACCTTGCACCTCAGGAGTGTAGAAACATCCATGGACATTAAAACACGAAACACCGTTCACCTTGTTCAACGTCTGTGCCGCTCCACTACAATCCGCCAATTTTACGCAGACTTTCCGTCGACATTGAAAAGCCACCGACCGGTATTCCAGGTGCAGGATGGCGTGTGCGACAACTTGCAGGAGGCGATCGAAAGATCCCCGAACGGGATACCACTCATCCGTTCTGTCCATCGGCTATGAAAACGCACCTAAATGCTGACCGTGGCTGAGTTTCTTTTCTGTGTGCCTGGACCTGGAATCTTTAAAAAGAAAGTTGCTAAGCAATGCGCGGTTAGCGGCCGCGGCTGGCGGCAGTTTGAGCCAACCCGCCGATTGCCCCGCAGTGCCCCGCACTCCGACCGACAGGAAGCTTCCTCCTTTTTTTTTTTTTTGGCTCCAGCAGAGCAGTTGCACTGATTTATCAATCTCGAACTTAAAAGCTGGCAGTCTCAGCCACAACTAGACGTCAGCTCCCGACAAGCCCTATGTGAGCCAGAGTGTCACAAAGTCGGCACATCAGGCACGACGTCGGAGCACTTACTACTCTCGGCCCCTCTGACCCGAGCTGAGAGGTTCAAAAAAAAATATCTTTGATGGTGCAGAGACGGGACCTCTGCCGCTGCAAACAATCCAAGGCTGCGCAGCTGCTACTGGTCCCCAAACCACATACCTTTGACACCAACACCTTCGGGTTATTTGGTGATATGATTTGAGTTTAGGATGGACACGTGCCAAGCCAAGAAGTTCAGGCACCTTCGGGGTCGATCTTGGGCCCCTTCCTTGCACTTGCTTCTTCCGGGCCACGTGCGTGAGGAATGCCGAGTTTCTGGACGGCATCCCAACATGGATCTGCCAATCGCGCAGGAATTGGGAGCTCCTCGACTTGTGTCCCAACACCGCTATTTCCTCAACGGCCGAACCGTCATTATTGAGTATTGTCGACGTGGTTGCTCTCAAGCGGTGGTGCCTGCAACAATTCGGGCTTCTTGTGTCGAGAACCTGAGAACTCATGTAAAGATATTGCAACTTAGAAGTAGCAGTTGACTCAACCAACGGCCCGGGCCACCACCCAAACCCGACAGCCGAAAGCGACCAGTCCGAGTTCCCAAAGCAAGAAGAAACGCGAAATGTGGCTGCGCATGGGTTATTCGTCAGTAAACAACACGCACAATGGCATGACCCCAATGCTCATCCAGCTTACAGCACATTTGCCGTCTTGGCCCTATTGACCGCAGTCTTCGGTCACCCATCAAAACTATCAGGGATACCAGACCATGATGACCAGCACCGCTTGCCAGGTAAAAAGGGCCTCGGTCCGCTCAGATTTCGCCCAGATGGCACGTTCCACATCTCCATATTTGAGGACCTTCACTTTGGAGAAAGTGAGTCTCCTCATGCCATGCAATTTAACGATGGCAACCTTCTGACATGTTCCTCGCTCTGTAAGACGCATGGGATACATGGGGCCCACAACAAGACGTGCAGTCCGTCAAGGTCATCAAAACCGTGCTCGACTCCGAGCCGGATATCGACCTAGTAGTGCTCAACGGGGATCTCATCACGGGGGACAACACCTTCCTCGAGAACAGCACCGACTACCTCGATCAGATCGTCCGCCCGTTCGCCGAGCGCGGGCTAACCTGGGCATCCACCTACGGCAACCACGACAACCACTTCAACATCTCAGCCGCGCGCATCCTCGAGCGCGAGCGGCGCTGGCCCAACTCGCGCACCACCCAGATGGTCTCCGCCCCAGACGCCGACACGGGCGTATCCAACTACTACCTGCCCGTCTACCCGCACAACTGCAACCCGGCCTCCGTTTTCCCGCCAGACTGCCATCCCAAACTCCTCCTCTGGTACTTCGACAGCCGCGGCGGCTTCCGCTACCAGCAACGCGACCCAGTCACCAACGCCCTCGTCCCCCTCCCCAACTGGGTCGACGCCCGCGTCGTCGACTGGTTCAAGCAGACTAACACCGACCTCCACACCACCACCACCACCACCACCCCGTCGGGGACGCCGCCCATCCCCGCCCTCGCCTTCGTGCACATCCCGCCCGACGCCTCCCGCACCCTCCAATCCCGCGGCATCCACCCGCACCGGCAGCCGGGGGTGGACGACGACAGGCCGCTGGCAAGGCAGGCGCAGGGGTGGTGCGCGGACGGGTCGGTGCCGCCGCCTGGGGAGGAAGGGGAGTGTGAGTACGGCGGGCAGGACGGGCCCTTTTTAGATGCGTTGGCGACCACCCCGGGGATGATGGCGCTGTTTTCGGGGCATGATCATGGCGATACGTGGTGTGCAAGGTGGGATGGGACGACGCCGGAGGGGGGTCAGGGAGGGAGTGAGGGTGGGGAGGAGGAAGGGAATGGGTTGAACTTGTGTTTTGGGCAGCACTCGGGGTATGGCGGGTATTGGGGGTGGATCCGGGGGCGCAGGTGGTTGTGTCGCTGGAGGGGCTGGCGGAGCGGGTAGTTGAGACGTATATCCGCTTGGAGTCGGGTGAGACTGTGGGAGCTGTCACACTCAATGCGACGTATGGACAGGATTGGTATCCGGCAACTCCCAATGACAAGACCAGGCTGCCAACAGGCGGTGATTAGGGTTAGATGCTAGTAGAGCTGAATCCTATGTTGGACGAGATGCTCGTGTTTCGACTGGGTAATCAAGACCATATCTAAAAGGTACCTTAGGCTCACCCACTCCTAATCATTTCTGTCATGACATTCCACATTCATTGAAGCGAAGCTTCAATGATGAGTCTCTGAGATGTACAATGTACATTGAGGAAGCGACGAAGGAACGCTTCGTTTCATTTACGGGCAAAGTCTCCAAGAGTTCTCAGGGGAGCGATTGGATGCCACAGTTTAAGTGCATACTCGTGCAAGCATACTCATGCATCAGTGGCGTTGTGGCTACACAACAGCTTCGCTTCACCCTTACTGTGGCATACGAACCAGCATGGCACAGTCAGATACTTGTTCCATTTCTTTCCGGTTTGCTGTGGAAATATGTATAACGGCGTCGTCCAACTTCAAGGTTTGGATTGTTCATGAGATGATAACTTTGATCTCACAATATAACCAGCTGATCTGAGAAAAGAAGGTCCAACCATGTATAAATGGCTCGTAAGAGGGCTACCATGACTTATCTATCCCCTGCAAGAACGTTATGTCAGGTTCTTGAGTTGCAACATTGAATCTAACGCCTCGGGGCGATACAGATCTATAGTAGGGGTATTTTGTGTTCTGTAAATATTTATTCACCGGAGTTCAACCTAAGGTAGGCCACACACTATTGTAAAGTTGGCGAGTTTTATTTCTCGATAGCCTACGTAGCCAGACATTTAGGACTGTTAAAGAAGAAAGACCAATGGCTATTGTTTCCTATTCCTCGATTGTAAGAAAGTAAGTGCGAGATGTATCGAAATATATCGTAAGGTACGTATGGGTGGTAACTATATGGATGATTATCCAATCGTACTTAAACCTTAGCCATGCCAGAACGCATGTTCGGAGCTGGTACTAGAAACTCTTCTTCAACTCCTAGGGTAAAAATGACGGTGGCACACCACGCAACTCTTCCGGGAAGGTGAAAATGACAAAAAAGGTGTGCGCAATCCGGGATTCGAACCCGGGTCACTCGCTATTCCAAGAGAAGATGGGAAGCGAGAATTCTAACCACTGAACTAACCGCGCTGGTTAATCTTAATTGCAAGTTACATTATTTGGCAAGTTGATATTGTAGGGGGCATGGGATGTTAGAAAACTCTCGATATATGTGAAGTTCGAGCATGGGCTTGAGTGGTTGTGGAAAACTTCGAGAGGTAATCGTTGACGTCTGGAGTGTGAGGTTAATTAATGTTGTTCCCTTTGCCACTTGCTTTTGGTTTCTGTAGGTCCCGCAAAGCTAACCCGCACAGGGGCGTGGCATTGTAGTAAACAAACATTATTGCCGGGACATATAATAATAATATCCCATGCATCAAAAGAGGAGAACAGTTGATATTCAGCACGAGTTAAGTCATCCATAGTCTAACATCCATGCCTGGCACATCCCGCCGACATTAATAAACACCATCCCAACACAGCCGCCATAAAATAGGGCCCAACCCGGATTACTCCCGCAGATACCCTTGCCACCAAAACGGGCCGCAAGCCATGCACAAAGACCAATACGGGTATGACGAAGGCACGAAGTGGGTATGATTCCCGCCCAAACCAACGCCATCGAAATGCAGGACGATTATGCGAACCAAAATGTGTCGGTAAGGAATCAGAACCGCCCAGCATAGGCCAAGTCAGTCGGCTTTAGGCGGCGGAGGCAACCTGTCCCTTAGCCGAGACTTCTTAGTGGCAGGAGAAACATTCTTTCCAGTGGCGCGACCATGCTACTGCCGTGCGCTAGCCTGCTTTGCCTGGTATCCAAGTTAGCGACGTGTCAAACGTTAGATGGGAATCGGGGGAACGAACCTTCATTAGCTCAATCCGTGCCTTGAGCTGGCTCGTCACCTCAGCCGCTCGTTTCCAGCTCTCCAGAGGTCGGGGCGTTAGTGTTTGTCGGTGTCTCGCGGCCTCCCGTCCGGCTGTCAGCCCTACTGCCTGCACGGTCGTTATAGCTGTTGTATCCCGTGTCTGCGGCCCTCGGTTCCTTCTCTTCCATGCTGATATCCCTCCTGAAACCCCTTGCTGGGCTGCCGCGGCCGCTACTCGTGTTGCTGCCTGTGTACCTAAGGTCGGGACTGAGCTTGGTGCGCGGGGGAGGCATGCCCTCTCCGTTCTCCTTCTCGTCGCTCAATGTGCTCGCTATGCTCATACGGCTTCGGTTGTTGGGGTTGGATGCGTCGCGGTAAATGTCGTCGTGGGTCGGACTCATGGTCCTGAAGCCTAGGTCACTGGGCGAACCAGGGCTGCCCGAACCATTGAGGGCCTCGGCCTTGTTCAAAGCACGCTTCAACCGGTCGAGTTCGCGCCGTATCGCGCCCAGCCCGACGTCTGTTGGTTGCTCTGCTGCGTCGCATCACTGCGGGCCCTGACGAGCTGAGTCTCCTTCGCCTTGATGGAGAGCACGTCCCTCGTGTGGTCCTCGATAAGGCCGGCATTCTGGTTCTTGAGCTCTTGTATTTCGGACATTAGCTTGGAACGATCGTGCCGCGCGTCTTCCAGCGCCTTCAACAACCGCTCATTCGCGTCGCGCAGTTCCTCAAGCTCTGCGCGCTCGATCGCCGTGAAACCTGATGCGGGTGTTGGGGATGGGGGTGCAGCGGGCATGGATGGTGGTGCGGGCTTTGCAAGGGAGCGGCCGGCAAGACCGCCCCGGCCCAAGCCCAGGCGTGAGGACGGTTTTGCAGGTGGCGGGGAAACAGGCTCTTCCTCGTATTCCTCCATAGGCGGGGGCGACGGAGCCGGGGCTGGCCGCCGTGGTGAAGCGGCGCCAGGACCACCCAAGGTTCGCTTCTGAGGGGCCTTCAGACCACCAAGGCCACCAGGCTTCGGCATGCCCAGCTTGCTCACCGGACGAGTCGCAGCGGCAGGTTGGGCCGGTTCTGAAGGGGCAGCTGCGGGCGCAGGCTTCTTCGCACCGGCGGGGCCCTTCTTCAAGCCACCGCCTGGTCCTTTCTTAGGGCCGCCAGGAGGAGGTCCACGAGCGGCAGGTGGCGGCGGTTTCGGCTTCTCCTTGGCTTTAACCTCGGCGCTTTCGCAGAATTCCTTGATTTTGGTCTTGCGAATTTCGTCGAGACCCTCTAGGTGCGGGTTCATGGCCCGGTCACCGATGATCTTCATGATAGTCCCTAGGATTTCAGCACCGCCGGAACGGAGTCCCTCACTCGACTCTGAAAGAAGCTTCTTGGCTGACTCAACAATCCCCGTGATCTCCTGTTTGCTAGGAACATCCCGTGTTATCCTCAGACACCTCACAAGGAATTTCATCGTCCCCTCCTTCACCTGGGGATTCTTGTGCACGAGGTTTGCTAAGATATCCTCGAGACAGTCGGTGAGGTTTGTCGACAGGAAGACGGCGTCCAAGGCGGCACCGAGGGCATCGGCCACCGTCTGCTTCTTTTCCTTTAGCCTCTCAATGATGGGCAGCATCACCGTGGCGCGGTACTTCGCATAAGATTTCCGCAGACCCTTGGCTAGAAACTCGATGCACATGGCCGCTTGTGTGACGACTGCGACGTTGGCATCCTTCATGCACTTGGCTAGGCAGCGGTTGACCTCGTGAAAATCGCCATCCTTGATTCTCGGCACATTGACGATGGCGTTCAAAGCCTCGACAGCGTCTTTCCTTTCCTTCCATTTTGATGAGGCAAGATTGTCGAAGAAGTCTTTCGGGATCTTGCTGATGACGTCCTGCGGCTCGGCAAGATCGAACGCGTCCACCTCCGCTGCTTCCTCAACTTCCCCACCATCTTCCTCATACTCATCATCCCACACCGCCGGCCGGGGCGCGTTCTTTCTCGGCTTGTTGTGACCTCAAAAGACGCTCCTGCTTGGGCATACCCTCAGCCTTGACTTTTTCAAACTGGGCCTCGAGATCGGTTTGCTGGGTCGGCTTCAGATCGTTCCAGAACATAGGTTTCATTGCGTCGCGGAGCCACCGGTAAAACTCGACGGCGAGGTTTGTCGCTTCCGCTCGGACATTCTTGTCCGCATGGCCGAACGCCTTCGGCAGAATTTTGAGCACGGGTTTTGGGTCTGCCACCTTGCAGCCATAATTGTGGTAGATTTGTGTCAAGGATGCTAGTGCCGCTGCGATAACCTTGGGTTGCTTGCTCGAGAGGACGGGAGAATTTCGTCGATTACCGGCCCGGGAACATCAACTTCGATGAATAGAAGCAAGGCCTCGAGCGCGGAAGCTTTGGTGGCAGCCCTGGTGGAGGAAAGACACTTTTCGGCTATTGGTGTAACGGCGTGTTGCCGGGCTCGGAGCGCCCCATCGCGACCGCCAAACTTGAGAAATGCGCAAAGTGCATTAAGTCCTTCTTGTTGTGCTGCAACGTTGGAGTCGGCCGCCGCGGACTTCCACAAGCTCGGATCTTGAGTGAATGGTCGGAACGCCGGATCGTACTCGTCAGGGGTCTTCTCGAACAACTGTGTTCCCTCTTCGTATGCCGCCTTTCGGACTTTCCACACCTGTAGTAGAAAAATAAGAGATCAGTGGGGTTCCTGGTCGATGCGAAAGCGCAAGCATACCTTGTGCACCCAGCGGTCGGTCAAGGGCAAGGAGCTGAAATCCTCTTCTTCGGCCATGTTGGGCCTACGTCTGCAAAGTGCAGAAAGGGGATTCAGGCGAGCGGCGTCAAAGCCGGAGTGTTCTTCTTTCGGAGTGGGGGCGTGGGCGGTCTCGAAGCGGTGTCGTCTGCGGCCTAAACAGGCAGTTTTCTTGATTAGATTCCGTAAAGAAGCACGCGGGCGGCGGCCATTCATATCGATGTGGGAATAGGAACGTCGCGACAGCAACAGCAACGAATAGGTGGGGCGCGCTTTGCGTTGGTTAGAGGGGGAGGACATACAATAGAACGGTTAAGCAAGCGCTAAGTCCAGTGATTCCGTCACTTGTGCGGGTCTGTTGCGGTGAACGAAGGCGGGCGATGTAGTACCGATGGTTCTTGCTTTCGGGATTTGATATTTCTTTTGCGTAGAGAAGGTGCGATGCGTATGTTGAGGTTCTCTTTTTTTGCGGTCGGGTGGAGGGAGGAATAGATAACTAGGTAGGTAGCCAAGGGCGACCCTGTTTTCGTTCGTCGTTGCCCAGGGTTGAGCGGGACAGGAACAGACGGAAAGTTTGACGGATTGGCGTCGTGGTGAATTGCCAGTTAAGAGTTTTGTTGGGTGAAGCGGTAAGGCTGCCAAGCTCTTCTTGAAGACTGTTGTTGTGCAGAGCTTGCAAAAATGCGCAAGATCTCCAAAGATTTGCAGCCCTTCTGCGTTGTTTGTATGGCTAGTTAGAGGTCTTTGGCCGTTGTTCGATGCAAGGCGGGGCGCGAAGCCTGATTTGGCTGCTGGGCTTGTTGACATGTGCCGGCTGGGCCTGACTTGCGCATTGCTGCAGAAACCCCGGCCAGTGCCTGTCGCGTGCGTCATGGCGTTCGGTCATTGGCCCTTGCGACCGGCAAATGCACACTGCCAGCTGACCACGGCCCTCTTTCCCCGACTTGACAGCTCAACTGAGCCCAGCATGGAACCCGACAAATCGCAGAAACAACAAATCCCACCCTGGCGTTTGTTAATTATCCCAGGGTTTCAAGCTGCTTTGCCCCGCCATGGTCGTTCCGAGTGTTAATTAAGATTTGACGCCAGCCGGGAGCTTCTCTAGTGTACGGCCCAAACATCGAAAGCATTTGACGACCACACCTTCTCGCCGTGTTCCAAGCCATTCGAGCCTTCGCAACGCATTTGACGCTTGTTTCCCGAACCCAAGATCCACTCTTGGTGCCCATCGGTCGCGGGTCTGTCGATTAAGATCCATACCAAACCCGTCCAAATCCCCGAGCGGTCGCGACTCCAGCAGCGAGCTGCGATTCCACGACCAGCGCTGAGCGATTTCGATAAGAGCAATGGCTAGTTGGATCAACCGTTTTGTGACAAAATACCCATAATTCTGTCCGGTCAATCAGCAAGCAAACGACTGCGGCATTGTGACCGCCGATTCGATCACCCCCGCGATTTTGCGCATCTCCACTCCACCCAACATCCTCCCGACTAGGGGTTGCCGACTGCTCTCTGTGCCGCTGCGATGGCCCAGCTATTAACAACCGACAGGCTGAGGAGCTGTAGGTATTGGATCAGGCTTGGTTAGAGCGCGCCAGGAACTCGGGAACGGGCACTGACGGGGCAAACAGACACCGGGCCCTCATCGCCTACCTCTCCTCCAACAACCTCACGAGCACCGCTGCAGCGCTACGAGCCGAGATCGGACTAGGAGAGGATGTCTTCGATGCCACTACGGCGAAGAAGTATGAAGGTCTTTTGGAAAAGAAGTGGACGAGCGTGGTCCGGCTGCAAAAGAAGGTGGGCAATACGTCTCGTCGCCCCGTTGCAGTCCATTCTTTCGGGCATTGCGCTCTCGTTTCTACCCGCCTCTCGTTCCTAACAATGTTGCCCATAGATAATGGACCTCGAGGCGCGTAACGGTGCCCTCCAATCGGAGCTGGATAACGCGACACCAACATCGAGGCAGAACAAGGACCCGGTGAATTGGTTGCCGAAGTCTCCTGCTCGACATACGCTCCAATCACACCGCCAACCCATTACATGCGTCGCATTCCACCCCGTGTTCTCGTCGCTGGCTTCGGGTTCCGAAGACCAAACTATCAAGATATGGGATTGGGAACTCGGGGAGCTGGAACGAACGATCAAAGGCCACACCAAGACGGTTCTGGATGTCGATTTTGGAGGGCCGCGCGGCAACACACTGCTCGCGTCATGCAGTTCGGATTTGACAATCAAGCTGTGGGATCCGTCAGACGACTACAAGAATATTCGAACCCTGCCCGGACATGACCACAGCGTCAGTGCGGTTCGGTTCATTCCATCCGGCGTCGCAGGCGGCGCTGGCAACTTGTTGGTGAGCGCTAGTCGGGACAAGACACTCAGGATATGGGATGTGAGCACGGGGTATTGCGTAAAAACTCTACGAGGGCACGCCGAGTGGGTGCGCGACGTTTGCCCGTCCATTGACGGAAGGTTCATTCTTTCAACAAGCGACGACTACACGAGCCGGTTGTGGGATGTGTCGATAGCCAACCCGGAACCGAAAACAACACTCATCGGCCACGAACACGTTGTTCTTTGCTGCACGATCGCGCCGGCCGCTTCCTACGCCCACCTGGCGGCTATTGCAGGGGTCAAGAAGCCGCCAACTACGAGCGCAGTCGAGTTCATGGCGACCGGATCGAGAGACAAGACCATCCGTCTGTGGGACGCTCGGGGCACCTGCATCAAGATTTTGGTTGGGCATGACAATTGGGTGCGTGGCCTTGTTTTCCATCCGGGCGGAAAGTATCTCCTCTCGGCTTCCGACGACTACACCTTGAGATGCTGGGACCTCACGCAAGAAGGGAGATGCGTCAAGACGATATCTGACGCGCATGCCCACTTCGTGCAATGCCTGCGCTGGGCTCCTTCGGTTGTCAAAGACGTGCCCGTGGCGAACGGTGGGGACGGTCAAGGTGGGGAGTCGAACGGGACGCCGAGAAAAGCCGTTGCCGCCGGTGCTGGTGAAGCGCAAATCCGCTGCGTCCTAGCAACTGGCAGCGTTGACCTCAACGTGAGGATTTTCGCCAACTAGGAGAGCCGATTAGCCGTCGACACAGAAGCACCCGACGCCGGGGACAAGGCAGCGTGGCGGAATGACGCAAAACTCTGGCGGCTGTGAGCGAGTCGACGCGGCCAGGGGCATCAGAGAATGTGAGGCCGGCTAGGCCACATCTCAAAAACGCCTGCAGTACAGGTCAGTGATGGAAGCCAAATCTGCTTTAGGGGTTCGTATCTCACCCGACATGCAGATCCCGGCAAGCCGCCTTCCGCAGGAATCGCCATCGTGCATTTAGGGCCCGTATCTGCCACGGCATCCTGCCCCTGGGGTTGACGACCTCGCCCAGCCAACAGATACGACAGCGTTAGATAGATACCCATACAGTAAACGATTTATGACCTGCATGTTCACTCTCGTCAAGGAAGCCTCCTGTCGCCTCAGTTTTGTATTCTTGTTTGGTTTTCGCGAAGCGCCCTCTGCCCCTTCCATCACCAAACCTGCCGAACCAACAGCCACCCACATGAACCCTGACTCGGGGTTGCATCAACGTATACAAACACCCAGCCACTTGTCGGTGTTAATCCGGTCGTAACTGAGCGAGGAACTTTCGACACCAGTTACCGTGTCTGACATCCCACGTCCCATCCAGACCGGGCCTTGGCGGCTATGTTTGTCACGACCAGCTTGGGTTAAGAAGTCGAAGTTGGAGGCTTCTACAACCGCGGTTCAAGACTACTCGGGCCGATGCCACATCCAAGCACGCCACGCTGTTTGGGTGCCGGTTCTCACCGTGGACAAAACGGGAAGTTGAAAGCGGTCCCGGCCAATTAGCGAGGTCTGGTGATTCTCATGCAAATGCTTGGGAGACCAACTGCTGTTTGGGAGTGAGGGGTTTTCCGGTCTTTATCTCGTCTGTGACCCCACTGTATGTACAAGTACGCCATCCAGCCTCAGATGTTTGTTGTTGAGTTTGTGGTTGGTTGTGTTCAGCTTCGCTGCAATTTTCCGCGATATGCACCAACGTCGGGTGAGACTGTAAAACCACCGAGCTCCGTGTACCTTTTCAGAAGGGTTGGTTTGTCTGAACTCCCCCGCTATCCAAAATGGTATCTGGAAGACCGCTGTGTGGACTGAATGGGAGCCTGCCAACTGCAACATCGGCCATTTCAGGGGCGTCTTTAAGGGGCTGGGGTACATTAGTCGAATCCGAGCAGGCCTCTAACATTGCTCGCCGAACTGAAATGCTCGGTATTTAGTGTTTTGAGATGGGGCGCAGGAGCCGCTAACAGTGCGCTCGCCGTGCGGCTTTCTCGTGGGGATCGGGGGGTAACCCCTGAATGGAAACCATGGATCTCGCTCTATTCTAGCCTACCTCGGCTTTTTTTCATCAAGAATCCGCTGAATAAGCTTAAATTCGGTGGAGTGTACTTCATTTGTCATGCATGGAGTTTGTGGTTCCGAATCTCTAAGAGGACGGCCGGTCGGACACGAAAGTAGCTCCAGGAAGCCGAAAAGTCCTTACCCAACGTTGGATGCAACGCTAATCCGCGGGGCGGGTACGACACTAGATCAGAAGTTCTTTAATGTAAGGCATTAGTAAACAGGCTTCAGTATCGGTAAGGCTTTGGGATTCGGGAGGAACAAGAACCAGGGTAGCTACGTTATGCGTCGACGGGCTTGGATCTAATCCCAACAAAGCTTGTTGACCGGACAAGGCAACCTTATTCCTTTCTATGAGGTATGCAGCATAGGTAGTATTAAAACCTTGGAGACCTCCCATCTTTATTTACTGCCACCCGCATCTAGAAGACAACCGACCTTCCTACAACCCCCAAACAGCCAACCCGACGATAAGTCCACAGCCACCATGGTGAACTTCCACCTCCTCCCAGCAGCGCTGTCTGCCCTCCTGTGGGCACAGGCGTCGCATGCCTCTGCCCCCGACGAGTTCGTTGGCCGCGCCCAGATCCAGGTCCTGAACAGCACCGACGTTTAGAACGGGTTCCATAGCCGACAGGGTCGGGTGCCTGAACGCACGCGGTGAACTGACGCTCAACGACTGCGCTGTCTTCACCCGTTCCGAGACATCAACCCACACGCTGTTCACCGATGCCGGCAACTGCACCTTCCAGAATCCTAACATGGAACTCAACAAGGACAGCATCTACGGCCGTACGTAATAATGGCACTGGTTCCGCTAATTATTCGCTTCCCGTCGCTGTCAGAATCTGGTTATTCAGTTCTGAGGTGCCATTGGCGTCTTTGTTAGAACACAAATGACTAATATCCTGATAGAAAACTCACACGCCTTCTTCTGCGGAGAGGGAGATTGGGATAAGTTTGACGAGTATTACTACACTATTGTAAGGCCCACGCTTCCGTCCCACCCCGTCCCCTCTTCTCCCCCCCTTTTCTTTTTTAACTGCAGTGATTGAAAAGCTAATGAACGGCAATAGGACGGCCTGCTGAAGCCGTTTGTTTGCAACGGCAACATCAACTGCGCCTACGATATCAGGGCGATTGTACCTGGACCCCACGACACTTTGCCTGCTTGGCAGTACTATTGGGGGAGCCAGCAGATGGGCATCGAGGCTGGCCATTGGCAGGTGCTATGGTTGTGGGTGCGAGTGTAGAGTACCTTGGGATGGCGGACGTGTGTATAACGACAGCCGGAGTCTGTAGTCGACTCATCGTGATATTCTGTGTCCGATATCAGGAGGATTCACAGATTCATCACTGGGTGAAGTTGGCCAGGCATCCTATAAATGCTATAATTCATTTTTGCGTTGAGTTATGCAAACAAATCCCTTGAAAACTTAGCGAGCTACTACCTCCCGTTACAACCGTCACTGTCAGACATAGACGAAGATCACGTCATCAGTTATGTCCTTCATATGTATTCAAACATCCGTGAAAACGAGACCCTTGCGGCAGAGTTATTGGCAGTTGGTGATACCCTCAATCCATCCGATAGTTACAAGTTGAACGCCACTGACTTAAGAGAACGTGGTGGAGACGCTGAGCCCTAGGCTAGAACGAGCTTCCAATGATGAAACGTGCGTTCCTGTACTTTCCGAGTAGATAACTCGACTACTGACCGGGTGCTATGTCACGGTATACTAGAGTCAGAGTGTACATTATTAGAACCCAATGTTCATTCACATCCCTAACACTTCCCCTACCCAGACCATCTTCCCAGATACCCTTCGCTGGTGACGCTATCCCATATCCAACTTGAAGTTAGCTGCATCATTACCCGGACGATCAACAACTTGGTCTCGTTCCGAACATGGTGTCTCCCGTTCCTACACCCCCGCAAAAGTTCAAGGGGGCATTTTACGAGCCCATAACGCCCTCTGAGAAAGAGTTCGCACCTGAAAACCCCGTTTTCGAGAACCAGAGTACTGACCTGGAGCACCAGGAAGCCAAAGCTGGGAGCCGGGATGCTAACCCTGAACAAAATGCTGCCAACCTCGAACCCAGGATGACGCAACACCAGTCAACCTGCGGTTTGCTAAGCTGCTCAGGCGGTGTGAAATCTATTGGCCTTATCTGATCATTGCCGTCCAGTGGGTACTCTACGTTCTCACAATGATGGCGTTGTCACCTAAACTCCGATAATGCATTGCAAAGAGACCGTTTTATTGTGAGTAGGGTTTAAGAAAGTAGCTAAGGCAAAGGGCAAAAGAGACCCCCAAGTTAAGAATGAACTACTCGATCAATTCAGCCCCTGTTTTTCAAAAGCATGCGTACCAACAGTTACGAGCAGGTCCGATTCCAAGGAGCCATGGAGGACCAAAATGAGTGCAAGGGCACCTTAAACCACGAGGTTGATATTAGCGCGTGAGAGAATCTGTTGCACAGCAAGTATTGCCTGTGTCTTAATTTAGTAACAATCACTCTCGACATCAAACTAGTAAAGAGAAAAAAAGGAATAAGTCTGATGTGAACGTCGAGGTTATCGACCGTATAAAGAAGTCCCGCGATGCAGTCAAGTACCCCAAGGCCCAGGGCGGCCAGTACTACATCGACATCGAAGTCGTCCACCAGATGCGTTGTTTGGTACGTAACCAACTAATAGACAACACACAACCCCATCGTAGCAGCCGTCACTGACATCCAACACTCTGACCCGCTCCCCAGAACCTCATTCGTCAGTACACCTCCCATGATCACTCCACCCGGCCGGAGCACCGCCCCGATTACTATCCCCAAAAGGAGGAGATGCTCCGAAACAAAGTCGACCACTGCATCGACATGCTACGGCAGGCGCTACTCTGTTACGGCGACATGGGCATCATCACGGCCACTGGGCCGAGGACGGGTCCAGCCACGTGGTTCCGGACTACAGCACCGAGCACAAGTGGCCCAAGTTCAACATGATTGTCGAGTGGACGGACCGCAATGCTAGACCAGACGTTCAGCCGGAGCGGGAGCCGGAGGATATGAGTTGAGTGTCAGACCTGCCGCAGCAGTGGTGCATACACTCAGGCAGGTATGCCGGGACAGCCATCTTCTCACTGGCCGGTTTTTATCTCACCCTGACCTGGCTGGGGTCTGGTCTGGTGGATGACGATGGGAGGAACTGGCAGTACATGTCTGATGTACACAGCCGGCCAAGGTGCAGAGGGTTGTGTGACGGTGAGAAAATCATGATGCAGAGAAGTAAAGCGGCGCTGAAATCGTGAAGACGCAGGTTAAGAGAAACAAATCAATGCGACAAAAACATCTGCAAGAATCGCGACCCTCCAAATTGGGTTGCGTGTGTGAAGGAGACCCCCACGTTCCTGGAGACCAACGGCTCGCAAGGAGACATCGGGATAGGGCGTCGTATTGGGTTGGGCTGCCGGTCTTGTCACACCGTGAGCATCTCAGTTCGCCCCCGCTTCCTCCAGGTTGTAAACGAAAGGGATTGGCTTGTTGGTCGTGTGTGCACAGGAAGTCAGTTTGGGGTGGAGTGTTACCTACCTGGTAGCGGGTAATTGGCTGGGTTGTTTCTATGAATGTCATGCCAACCCTCGCCTCGACCGTTGAGGTTTTTCTCGGGCTGTATTTTGTCAGCCTGAATCGCCTCGCTGGGTTTTGGTAAGATTGCTCGCTCATCCCCAACCTCGCTCGTGTTAGGGGCTGAGCATGGGGAAAGCGTTGAGAGTAGGCAGCCACGATCTCACCCAATGGACGAACGCGCCGAGGGGAGGGCGGTTGTTATCATTGGACGCGGCATTGTTTTGATTCCACTGCTTCCCCCTCACGGTTGGGCAGGACCCGAAATAAGAGCGAGACCGTTGTCCTGTGTAGTTATTCTCCACAGGAATGGCGCGATGTTTATCGGGCTGTCTCTGTCGCGCGCCACACTCGGTAATAATGGAGCCCATCACAGCCCGTTGTGTCTCAAATTTCCCCAAGCTCGCAGCAAGGAGCCCCTGCCCTATTCGCCAGGGATTGAGTCCCAAGTGGATATGGCGCTGCCACGCACCCTAGTGCTGACATTTCTGGCGACCCGCAGAGTCCCACCTGAGATGTTTCCCGAACCGTCCCTTACGCCAGTTTATGAGCCGAAAGGCCATGAGATAAAAAAGGATGAGACTAACCGGAAAGTCCCCGGCATCCTTCAGTTGCTGGGCAAGCTTGGCGGATGGCGGGTACGAGTCGTTGGAGGTTAGTTACTTCGTACGTTGGGGGGAAACAAAAGTGAAAGGATCAAGAACCTAATTTTATCCTTGCGGCTGAGGTGAGAATGGCCTAAAAGCTGAAAGTCACCTCTGTTCATTGGCCTAAGTCCGTGACAGGGCCAGACTCCCGCATGCTACACAACGTTGTCACCCCGGCTGCTGTAGCCAGGCAGCAAGTCGAGAACCCTACAGAGATTGGGTAAAAAAGAAGCTTTCGCCAAGTCGATTCCTGCCGTCCCTCCATCTTTTCTCTTCCCTCTTGGCATCCGGACATTCTCTGCTGAAGATTTGTCCTTCAGACGACTCGAGGCGGCCGAGAAGATGACGATGGCTCCGTTTAAGCGTCAGAAAACGATGTGAGGCCGCCCCCCCTAAGGCGGGTATACTGTGAAGACAACTAACAAGGCACCTCTCTAGACACGCAGCTAGGGTCAAAAGGCGGATTCACAGCATCGTGCCGTGGATACAGAACCCCCTCCAAGGCGTCGACAAGCAGCACTTGGTTTTCGCCCCGAGACATGAGGCCAGCACACTCGAGCTCTTTTTCGATCTCTTCTTTGTGGCCAACCTCGCCACATTCACCTCGTACCACTACATCGTAGACCACTCCTCTCTATTTGCCTACATCGGTTTCTTTGCCATCATCTGGGTGACCTGGTTCCACACCGTCCTCTACGATGTCCGCTTCGAGAACGACAGTATCTACAGCCGGGTGTGCAAGACCATCATCATGATGGCCTTTGTGGGCTTCGCCCTCGTCGGGTCCGCCTTCGCACCGGGCACGGAGAAGGGCGACAACACCAACTTCCGGGTACTGTGCTACACCCTGGTCATGAGCCGCGTACTGTTCAGCATCCAGTACCTTGTCCTCGTCGTCTTCATTGGCAAGGCAAAGCGGACGGACTTGTACCTGCCCGTAACCCTCAACGCCTTTGTTTACATTCTAGCCACGGCCGCCTATGCTGCCATGATCCCTGCCTTTGCCGAATCCAAGCCGGTAAGCGCCCGGAACGGGATCTACAGCATCTGGTGGATTGTCATGTCTCTCGAAACAGTCGGTACTATCGCCATTTCTAGTTGCTGGAGAATGTTGAGTTTCAAGAAGACGCATCTGGTTGAGCGCATGGGGCTACTGACGCTTATTGTCATCGGCGAAGGGGCCATTGGTGTGACCAAGACCATCTCCCGTATGATGGGGAAGGGTGGACTGGACCCCGAGGGATCTGGGTTGGTCCTCTGCATCGTTTTGATCTTGGTAAGACACCCTTTCGGGCCCGTTCTTACCTAACACGACGTTGCAAGAACGAAATGCTAACACAAAACAGGTCGGGATCTGGATGATTTACTTTGATCACCAGCCTCACAGCCACTTCGGCACCATCAGACAGCAGATTTGGTCTTGCCTCCACTTCCCCATCCACCTCGCCATCGTGGGCCTGGCTGAGGGCGCCCAGCAGCTCGCCCTGGCCCGGTACGTGTCGAAGGGAATTACACGATTCGAGCGGTCGATAGTGCAGTACTGCATTGTAGAACATCTCGATGGCGATGCCCTGGCTGCGAAGTTGACCGCTTCCGTTAAGTACCTGGAGCTCGACAAGAAGTTGACCAGCCTTATCTTTCTCGACGAGATCGAGCAGGACATAGTTACGATTGGTAACAGCACGGGCATTTGCGGGGGCAGCGTGACGAGCACCGGGGACTGGCCCAACGAGATCTTGGTTTTTTATAAGCACACGGCGGCGGCCCTGTACAGCGCTCTCGGCTTGAGCATGCCGCTCGACAAGGATGTCATCAGCATCATGATGGAGTCGTGGAAGCTCATCTACCGGTACTTCTGGAGCGCCTTCCTCATCCTCGTAGGTTGCTTCCTTATCGTCATGATCATGATCCGGACGACCAAGGTAGATGCTTTCGACTACGTGTCCCTGACCACGCGCTTTTTCGTTCTTATTGGTGGCGGCGTGATTCTCGGTCTCTCGGCCAGCCCGGGCATCATGTACGACCTCCTGGGGTCGCCGGCCATGCTACCCATCGCCGTCGTCTTGTTGTACTTGATCATCATGTTGGACCGGCTTGGCGCCTATATTGCCAATAGGAGGAACGCGAACTCAGGCGACGAACTCATTGGAGCGGACCACGGTCACGGCCACCACGACCACGGGCACGATCACGAGCATCACAATCACGGCGTACACACCCACGATATTTCGGAGAAACATAGACTCAAGGTGTCCACAACCCGAGCAGGTGCGAGGCCACGCCATGGAAGATCCAAGAGTACTTCCGTACCGTACAGTCCGCCTCCCACGAATACTTGGGTGGAGGAGACAGCATACGGCTCGCCCGAGACACCTCCTTTGTATGCAGCCCCGCGCATGTATGACGCGCCCCAGCCGCCTGCTCCTGTCTCGGAGCAGGTTTTGATGGACGCGAGATATGCTCCGACTGGATACATGCCGGTGCAGAACGACCAATACACCGGCAGGGGGTATTAAGGCGGGGGAGGTAATGGTGTTTGACTTAATGGTTGGGGGTATGTTTTGGGAAAATCATGGATAGCATCGTTAGCATGGCGTCTTGTTGAAATTGAAAATTATTTTGCTCCGAACGCGTGGTCGTCGATATGTGTTTACGGCCACGTGTGGATGTTGATTTCTTGTGTTCATGATCAGGCAAGCATGCCCAAGTGAGCTGACGCCTAACCGGAGAAACGACAGCCCGAGAAACGGTTCGAGGAGACCTACCAGGCAGCGATGTCTGCTCATCTCTCCTCCCGTACTCTATTCACACTTTTCACCTTTCCTTATACTAGTTACTGTTTTACCTCTCACTCACGAATACCAAATGACAGCGACCCCTAATGGCATCCGTGACCCTACTTCAGCTGCCCTCCGAGATCCTGTTGCACATACTGGGCCATGTCGGCTCAAGCTTCTTCCGCCACGACATCCGCAGACTACACATTTCTAAGCGCTGGTACAGCTTAGCATGGCTGATTCAAGCCCAAGACCTGCATTTGACTCCTCAGACACTGCCGCGATTCCTGGCAAACGATGAGACGTTTGGGCGAATCCGAACACACGTTGGCTCCGTCAACCTGGTTCTGCATTTTCTTGACAAAACTATTCGGGACCGCGCCAACGTTGACGACAAATCCGTTGTCGAGGCCAACTCTTACTTGGACCAGCTGGCCGTCCTACTGGGTCAATGCCCACAGTTGAAGGCGTTATCCATCATTGCACAACTCGACTTCTTCGGCCTCTCAACGGGGTCCATTGGCAGTCTTTTTTCCGCTTGCCCCCTTACCTCTCTGCACATCGACATACCCATTCACCTGGCCCTATGGCAAGGCCGGCCGGGATACAATGACTACACCGCCCACCTCTGCTCTGTCATCAATTCTCTGCTCCCATCCCTCCGACGCCTGAGTTGTCGGATGCACTTGATATGCGGCAGGCTCTTGGAGCCACTTCCGGACGACACCAACGGACCGCTAAAGCTCGAGGAGCTGATCATCAACTTCACCCAGCCGCCGTTTTCCGGACCCGGTCGGCGGGACCCGAGATGCTGCAACTCCCTACTCGCCCCGTTTGGACTTACGCAACTCGTTATTGAAGCTCAGGCGACAGCATTAGCCGCGACATTACCCAACCCCCGGATGGTTAGAGTGATTGGGTATGGGCCTCGTTCGTCGAAGGGGATATACGCGTACGATGCTATCACCAAGCGTCGGGTATTTTTGGACTTCGATGCGGAGTGGGATGCGGAGGGCAAACAAGTTGCGGATGAAGTTTTGATGGGGGAATAATGGGTGAGGATGGCCGGGAAGGATGTATCACGGTCTCAGGGATAATTGATGGTAGCATGCCGCGAGGCGGACGTGTGGTTTGCCCCCGAGTTCTCACCCTCGGCGACAATCATGGATCGCTGACGGGCTCGCACGACGAACATGACCGGCTCGGTGGATGGGATCATCAACAAACCAGCGTATAACATATGGAACTATACTAACACACGTCAACTGTTGCCGGGTATCGAACCGAACAAACAAACTTTGCAGTCCAAACAAACCCCTTTCCACCCCCTTATCCTCCAAAACACACGTCTACAACCAACACAACCTAAGCCCTTCCACTTCCACCACCCCCCAACCCCATCTCTCGCACAAACCTTTCCACCTCGCCACTAATATCATTCTCCCCCCCACAATGCTGACACCTCGCCATTCTCTTCCCCACACCACCCCCGGCCACACCCTGCCTCTCACGCAGGTCACGCTCACCCGCAGAGCCCTTCCCGGCCTCTGCGGCAGCCCACGAGGTCGCAGCCGCTGCTAGAGCAGGGTTGAAGCGCCTATCATCCTGCTGCTGCTGCTGCTGCTGCTGTTGGGGCTGGTGATCCTCCCGCAACTGCCTGGGCCCCGCCGCCGCCGCCGTGTACGCGGCAGGCATGACAGCCGGGCTCATGCCCATGGCGGTGCGCTGTTGGGTGGGGTACTGCTCCTGCGCGTACCCCTGCTGACCCTGGGACTGACTTTGGGCCTGGGCCTGGGTCTGGGTCTGGGTCTGCGTGCTGTGCGGCTGTTGGTACTCGCGCGGGGGGTGCGCAGACGCGGTGTAGGCGTCGGGCATGACCTCGGGACTCATGTGCTGCTCCGCGGGCTCGGGATGGGCGTAGCTGGTGATTCCGGGGACGGATTCCTGGCTGGCGTTGGGGTGATGGGCGCGCTCGTGGCGGAGATGCAACGGGATGGGCGCGCCGCTGGGGAAGGTGGTCTCCGGGTCGTGGCGGGTGGTGCTGCTCGGGGCGGGGAGGTCTTTGAGGGCCTGGGCGCGCGGATCCGCCGTCCTTGTGGCCTGAGGTGAATGATTGTCACTGCGGCTGGTTGTCTCAGCGGCGTGGCCGCTGTGCCGGTGTGATTTGGGCTTGACCTTGACGCCGGAGACCGTGCCTGACGGTAAGACGTTGTACTCTGTGGAATCTTCGTTGTCGCTTGGATTCTCCATTGTGGTGTCGCGGTTTCCTGTGTGGGTTCCAGAAACGGAGGACCCTCGATCGATGCCGGAAGGGATGCCAGATTTCAAGGTGTTGTAGTGGCCTGGATCTTGCGTTATAATGCCACCGTTACGGCTCCGAGAATCTGCTGCCGCTGAAGGTTGGCCAGAAGAGCGAAGAACATTGTAACCGCCAGGTTCACTTGATACCACTTCCCTCTGGGTGGTCTCATGGCGAGTAGCGTTGACGCCCGAAGCTGTACCAGATGCCAGGGTGTTGTAGTTCCCGGGTTCGTTCGTCGTGGTGCCCATAGAGGCATTCTGTGATCCGTGATTTATGCCGGACGAGGTGCCTGTTGCCAACACGTTGTAATTTCCCGGCTGGGTCTCATCTTTCTGCGGCGCCATTGGAGGCTCTCTTGGGTGCTCAAACGGTGTCGAGACTTCTTCAACCTGATGCAGTGTCTCTCCGGCAGGGCCAGCTCCGCCAGTGTCAGCAGACCTGGGATTTTGGGTGGGGCTCGTGGTATCCTTGGTCTTTTCGCTGGCGCTGTTCCTCTTGCGGTGATGGAGAAAACCAAGGGTGCCAGCGCCCGCTGCTGCCCCGGCCGCAGCTTTCTCCTTGTTATGGCTGGAATGCTCTTCGAGGTTGGCTTTAGAGGCCGACGGGGACCGTCTACGCTCCATGGCCGACTCGCCCTTGCTGAGTTTGCGCAAACGGTTCGGGGAGTTGACTGCGGCCGTATCCTCCTTGGCAGGCTCTGTGCGGTCGCCGACGGATCGTCTGTGGTGGGTGTCTTCCTTCCCCTCATCCTTGTTACGGTGGAAGATGCCGAGGATTTTGTGTTTCTTTTCTCCCTTCGGCGACTCTTCCTCACGGCTCGTGGATTTCTCAACAGGGGACCGTTGCTGAGAAGGTCGTCTCTTGCCTGTTACGGCGCCGGCGGCAGTCTGGTGTTTGTTGTCAAGGTGGGGAGATTTGGAGTGTCTCGTATTATCATCCGGTACGCTGCTTCTCCCCCGCTGTTGCGCAGCATAGCCAGCTGCAGCCGCACCGGCGCCAAGTCCGGCGGCGCCAGCGGCAACACCATACCGCGAGGGTGATGTCGACTCACGTTTATCATTGCTGTTGGCATTTGTCGGTCCTGCAAGAGGAAAGGCACGTGGAGCCGTAGTTTCGGGATTGCCGGAGGTTTGGGAATGTCCGCCATTTCGAGAGGCGGCTTCCGCGAGCAAGACATCATCGCGAACAGCTGTTTCTGGCATTAACGTGGGCTGGTAGTTGGTCTTCTGCCTGTTCTCGGGGATATCCGGTAGAGGAGCAGCAAGCATGGTATCATTGGCAGGATCGACGACACCAGCCATGTTGTTTCCGCCGTCAGCACCAAGGGGTTGGTTGTGGCGTGCAGCCTCCTCGTCCTGGCTTCCGTGTCCGGTGACGGTGTTATAAACTCCACCCCGGGGATACTTGGCGACATGGCCGGCGATGACCGATCTCTCTGATGACGTTGATTTTGGAGGCAGGTGGTGATGCTCATTGTGGTCGTCTGCAGCACTTCCGTGCCCGGATACGGTGTTGTGAACTGCTCCGTTCGCGCCAGTTGGTAGGTTTCCCCAGTACGGCGCAGCATCACCGGACGTTTGATGGGTCCGTCTTGTCGGATCGGACCGTTCTGCACTGCCACTGTCGGAGCCGGCTGTGCCCGTACCCCCCATCATAGCAGCAGCCGGGAGTGTGCCTGCATCTTCACGAGGAAGCGTATTGCTCTCGGTGGGTTGAGCCAAAGTTGTTGTAGTGTTGAGATGGTCCCCGGTGGGCTCTGGGTGTCCGGTAGTCTGGGCATAGTCCCGGACGTAGGTACCACCTCCAATTGCTTCATTGGGGCCATTCCAATTCTGCTCGTCACGTGTGGACGATTGGATGGGTCCTTGTGCGGTCATGCCAACACCCGAATCGGTGTACTTGTGGCTGCGGGGGTCGGCGGGCTTGTGCAGCTTATTGTGTTGGCGGTGGTGTTGGTCTGACTGGATCGGCTGCTGCATGGTCTCCTCTGGGGTAGGGGGGATGGAGTCGGGATATGCCCCTGGATAGGACCCGGGAATGGATGTAGTTGCCATGGCACCGTTATCGCGCTCGGTTGTGAAGTGGCGCTGAAAGGCGAAGGGGTGGTTAGGATATGTAATGGCAAGAAAGACGGTTGGTTGTGGTTTGTGAATGGGATGAGGCAAAGGAAGGGGACGGCCCTCAACTCATTAATACCCAAGGGGGACCTCCAACACCGTCCTGCAAAACCAACCCAAGAACGAACGACAACTGGGTCCCCGAGATGCGATGACTTCAGACGCCGAACCGGTGGTCCAAGAACGGCGGCTCTGACATCATCGTCTCGGTTCTGACCTCGGATTGACCAATGATGTGACGCGATGGACCGAACGGAGTTCAACTGACGTTTTCTCTTGGCGGGTTAAACAGCAGCCATTGCCCTTGGAGACATGATCGACGCTCAAGGTTAAACAAGAGCTGAATGTGTTGCGTCAGTGTAACAATCAGGGCCAATAGCAAGGGCATCTTGAGAAGTGTTTGAGGACGCTAATCGTGGACAGAAAGGGAAAACGGGAAGTATGGTTGTGGCATTTGGAAATACCTGCTTTACTGCTGAACGCTTAAGACTCCAAGCCACAACAAAAACAACTGGGGGCGGGGAACCCGGTCGATGGTAGCCGCATTGGGTGCCGGGGATGGCGTTTCGATATATACAACTAGGTTGGTAGGTACCTATCTCCTTATATTTCCTTTCCTCTTCCACATCTCAAGACATGCGATACCATCTCGAGCTCCGTCTTTTCTCCCATGCACATCGTCGTGACCCGAAGCGTCCTACCCCGAAACTGCCCCGATACACCCACACGGACTGCAAATTCCTCTCACTTCATATTCTGCAGCATATACCGCACCCCCGCATACGCCTCCTTGCCACTCGGCAAGATCTGGTTTGCCGGCAAGACAAAGCCGTAATTGCCCGTGTCGCGCAGCTCGACGGTGAAGACGTAGTCGGCACCAGTCACGTCGTTGACATAGTCGACGCTGCTTCCCGAAGCCTTGTAGATGGTGGAGCAGATGGGACCCGTGGTGAAGCTGACGCCGTTGACGGCCTTGATGGCGGCGGCTGCGCCCCGTGCCAGGGACTGCAGCTCGTCGTTCTTGGGCGCGACGGCGGTGCAGGAGTAGCCGTAAGCTGGGGGTGTGTGTTAACTTAGGCTCAACTTTGATGAAATGCCATCGGGGTGTGGATGTAGGGGTGAGGGATGCTTACGCGTCATCAGCAGCTGCGAGTACGAATGCCAGTCGATGAAGAGCTTGACGCCCTGGGCCGCTTGGGTCTTCTTCAACCACGCGGATAGCACGACGGTCTCGGGAGCATCGCCCTCCGTCTTGCCTTTGAAGTCTTCGGCGCAGGGGTTGGTGGAGGCGCCTCCGCTGGTAGACCACTTGTACGGCCAGTTGCGGTTGATGTCGTGCCCGATGCAGCTGCTGCCAGAGGTGGTTTGCCGGTTCTTGCGCCACATGCGGTCCGACTCCTGGGTGTAGAGGAAGCCTGAAACGGACGGTTTGTTAGTGGCGACGGATCCCGAGGCGAAGGGGAAACAGGTGGATAAGGAGGATTGTGCTTACCGTCGGGATTGACCACCGGGAAGAAAATGAAGTCATATTTGTTAAGGAAGCCCGCGACCTCGGCATCGTTGGAGTTGGTGAGCAGGTTGAAGGCCAGATATTCGACCACCTAAGGCGAGGTTTCAGCGAAAGTGACCGACGGCTCGGCATTTTGACCTGTCACCGGGGCAGCTCACCATGGTAGTGATCCACTCTCGTGCGTGGACTGTCCCGTGGAACACAACAGCGGGCTTGCCCTTGCCCGACTTGCCCCAAAAGTGGATGCCGGTTATGGCATTCCCCTTCAGCGAATTTCCCGCTGAGATCACTTCCGACTGGTTCGGGTACTGGGCATGGAGATCCTGAAGGAATTGCAAGTGTTCACTGTACTTGTGATACGAGTTGAACCACGTAGCATTGGCGGAGCCGGCTAGTGATGAAAGAGTCAATAAATGAGCGAAGAGGCGGGCTGATAGTTGACCATGGTCCCTGGGATAACGGGAGACATACCAGCATAAGTGGTAAATGATGCCTCGTCGGCAATCGATGCACCCAAGTTCTCGTGCATCGTGACGGCCTTCAAGCCAGCAATCTCGGCCTCAAAGGCGCCGATCAGGGAGGGCGGCACCACAATGTCCGCGTTGGCACCGGCGCGGGGCTTTCCCTTCCACATCGCGAGGCCGAGTCGGTCCACGATGTTTTGAACCTTGGCAACATGCTCCCCGACTGTCAGGCGAACAACCTTGTATCCGTCGTACGACTTTCTCTCCGACGAAGGGACAGATGCGGCCGACGCGAGGGCGAGAAGGCCGCCCGAGACAAGGAGAGAATACCGCATGTTGAGGTGGATGAGGGGATTTCACTGGCCTCGGGTCGGGATGGTCGTCGGTTGGTTTGTTCGGGGTCGCTGGGCCTTTTAATAACGATCTTATACAGCGCTCTGGCAGGATTATAGTACCGCGTTGATCGGCGCCGAAACGAGGAATGGATCGGCTGGTTTCCCCTTGGCGGGGTCTTTCTTGCGCTTTCTTGGTCCCTGGTTGAGCAAAGTCGGCACACGACGCTCGTCTTAGGGGATGACGTGCATCTGAACTTCCGTGTACGGGAGGTGAGACGGTGATGCGAGGCCTTGATTGGGTTGCTGTAACCTTCCATCTGAGGATGGATCGAGAGCCGAACGCACCAAGCCCAGGCCTCCAAACCCCCCACGAGGAATGCCTGGCGGACACCTTCCCAAAGGAGGGTTGCTCCCGATTGCGAAAGGCAAGATTGGCGGGCCATGGCACGGGAGCTGCCGCATCCCATCCTATCTCCGCGATGGACTTGCCCAGGGGGGCAGTCTTAACTTTTATGCGTCGTCGGCAGTCGGCCATGTGCCGTCCTATCTTGGTTGTTCCAGAAATGGCCTGCATTGACTAACCCAGGTTTTGGGAAATTGACTGCGTGCAGAGTTGTTTAGCCGAAACAGTCGGTTCGTGTCACGAAGTACCTGTATTGCCAATGGTCAAGTGCCAGTGCTGTTGAAGATGAGGGGTTACAGACTAATAGGTACCTATGAGAAGGATATAATATAACCAATGTACACACCTACAAAGGAAAAAGGCTCAGTGCATAGAAGCGAACCCCAAATCTTACGTGGCTAAGGTATATCGACTTACGACACTCGATGCGGATTTCCTGGAGAATTGAATAGTTGAAACGATGAATTATGGATACAGGTACTTAAGGTACCTACAGGACCTACGCACTGTAGGATGTTACCACGTGAAAACCAAGCCTAGAAACGGGCATGGGAAGACTTAACCTTGATCATGGTCGTCGAGGCTAAGGTAGTCGGATTCTTTGCTACAAGATAGGTACCTGGCAATGTGCATAGTTGAAGGTGGACTTGGTCGGACCCAGGAAATGCTGTCTTCATACCATAATTGCTGTTGTCGCTGACTCATCTGTCCATCTTCCCATTCTATCAGTTTGCGGCCCCTCTTCCCCTCCTCGGCCCCCTCTCGCTGAGTTTTCTTACCACCTGGGAACAAGCACAATTTCTCTGTGGGTAATTTCCAGCATCAACACAAATGACAAGTCAAAATGCCCGACCCCAACTTCAACAAATCCTCCACTGAATCTCCGTCACAACCGCCCAAAGACAATGCACCCCCCAACCCTGAATACTCAGACGCGTCAAGTTCCTACTGGCCGCTCGGCTGGAACTTCGAAAAGCTCAGTCGCGCGACGGCCGAAGATCACGCGTCCCTGCCCAAGGGGGAGTTAGAAAAGATGCAAGCCGGTCTGCGCGAGGTTCTGGGAGAGAGCGGGTCGGGGCGCTCGCCATGCACCTGTTTCGCGAGGAGCAGAAGCGTGTAAAGAAAACCGGAATAACGTCCGAACCCACGTCGGCTGACTCGATAAAGCCCGCGTTGGCTCCGGGTTGGTTGAGGGATTGGAGCAGACGGCATCGCGGGCAGAAATGGGGGTTTGTTGCGTTTCGGACGGCGTTCTATGATGATGAGGAAGGCTGGGAGAGATATAAGAGGAGGTTGGAGGGAATTGTCAGTATTGCATTTGACAGGGAAGAGGGAAAAGGGTTGGAGGATTGGGCGGAGGCAAAGGCCAACTTTGAGCTCCGGTGGGTTGAGAACCCCGAGTTGGCAGGGGCGAATACGACGGTGCTGAGGGAAATATATGAGAAGCTGGAAAGAGATCTGCCAGCGGGCTTGTCACATTCAATTTTTTTCTGTGCTTCGCAGGAGGCCGTCAACTCTGTCACGTCTCTTGACCAAGACACACTGCCGGATTCGAAGTCGGTGCGCTGGCGGTCCACGGCTCCGTTCCTGTTTGCCGTCTCTACATATCTGGATTCCGGACTGGAGGAGGGCCACGAAGAGAACGAGTGGTTCAAACCCGTGTTCAAAGTCGCGGTGGAGACCATGGTCGATGAACTTTGGCCGCTCATCGAATCGGGCGGAATGCCATTAAGGAGGATCACGCGATATGTCCAGGGCTCAACCGAGCTTAGGGCCAAGGAAACGGTAAATGACGAGGAATTGGAAAGTATATGGTGGACCATAGCACCTTCACCCGCACGCTTGAAGAAAAGACGGCCCGGTGTCCAGTAATTACCGGCTATCGAGGTCTTTGCTCAACTCTGACCAAAACTCTACCTTCTCAGACAACCTGAAAATCCGTGATCTTCCCCAACCGCGGAGAGTTTACGCCTGGCCAACCCACCACAATCCGACGGGGAACTACGTTAAAACGATGCCAAACTGGTCTTGGACCTTGGACCAACAGTAGCCAACAAGGTGATATTTGGTCCCAGAACTACCCTCCATCAAGCTCCATGTTCCATTCGGCCGTCGGTGATTTCACAAGCGCCAGGCGAGTCGTTTGCGCCGCCGCCGGGATTGTAGCCCTCACAACGCTCGGTCCACAAGCCAACTGGGTGACAGAACATGCCTTCGGAAAGCGAGGGTTCCGTGACGCTATCGAGTGGATGATGGATGGCCAATACACCAACTTGCCAAACCTTAACTCCGTGCGCGGCTTCTTTTACGGGAGCTTTAGACAGCACCCGCATCTTCAACACTTCTGGCCATCCGCTGCCTTCCCCTCTTTTACTAACCGCCGTACGCGGCTGGGCTTACAACGTCAACGGCGCGTTCACCGGCCTTCTTAGCCGCACGGCCGACACCCGCCTCAAAAAGACAATGATCCTTCACCTACAGGTGTGACGCCGACTTCAATCTATAAGGAACAGATCGTAGCCGGGGCGAATTTCGTCAGGCTCGACCAACATGCTGCGTACACAGATCCATCCGCCCGCATCGGTATCCTGACAGACGTCGTCAACACAGTTGCGGAGTGAAGCCGCCAGGTGGTTGTGCAGTCCTTCTCGCAGACGTACAGCGTGCTATCGCAACTATGGGGTGATGACGCCAGGTACGCGGCTACCAAAGGAATTCAGTATGACTTTGTGAATGCGCTCAAGTTTGTCACGGTGATTCTGGCTAATTGTGGAGCCAGGTTTGGTGAGCGAGGAGGCTGTTTAAGAAGTATCTTGATTAGGAGATTGCGTTCTAGGGGTCTAATGTTGCAAGTACTACCTCCACGCCGACGATTGTGGCGGGTATGGTGCAGAGGTTGGCTGGGTGGAAGATGAATCCGGATACTATCAGTTTGGTTGCATGTCACCCAGATGACGCCTTAGATTAATAGCGTTGAGTATGTAATCGGCTCATGAGATTATATTGTAAAATTCTCCGTCGATTGGCACACACGGTTCAACCCTTTTTCTTTCACCGTCGAGCCTTGCCCCCTTTCCAACGCTTCGCGACATCAGCCGTAACCTGCCCAATTAAATCTTGGTTCACTTTGACGATCGGCCTCTCCCGTCGTACAAACAATGAATTTCTTTTTGGAGCCGAGAATGATTATCCCTGGAGTGAGGCTGTGTGCGTCCCTCCGCCCCTTCTCGGAGCCGGTAAGATCGCTAAAACTATTCGTCCGCCGGGCCGAGTTTAATCTGCTCACCGAGCTTAAGAACGGATGGAACCGCCTCTACCGTATCCCTCGTGTGGTCATAAAATGCGCGGCATACGGGCTTTACATTACATGTGTATTCTTAGCTGCCCACAAGCCAAGATGTGAAATTGCATGGACCGAGCCCGGGGAGACAAGAAAAAATGGTCCAATACCGTTCGTTTACGATGTACGATACCTTTACGACCGATACGATTTGTCCCATGGACAAGCCGTCAACCCCTGGGCCACCGTCCTGCAGCTGGGCATGAAAGGAGTGCCAGCCACTTGGGAACTCCTGCTATAATAAGTATTGCCCTGAATCCCGATCAGCCATGATACCTCATGAAAACAAGCTGTGACGACACTACCTTGCTCATACCAACGTCCTCTCCCTTCTCTTTATCCCTCTTCGTCACTATGTTAGTTCCCTTATCTCTCGGCTTATTTGCCATCTGCACTGCTGCTGAACTCATTCCACCCCTTTTCCCGCGTCACGCCAACAACACGCATTTATCTTGCAAGGCCGTCCCCGGAACACCCAACTGGCCATCCGGACGCGAGTGGGCCCATCTTAACCATACAGTAGGCGGAAGACTGTTACGACCGTCTCCTCCGGGGGCCATTTGCCATCCCGAGCATGCCTCCTACAACGCCAGTGCGTGTCCCGCTCTCCAGGCAGCCTGGTTGACCTACGAGTTCCATCAAGCCGACCCTATCTCCATGTACTGGAACCAGTGGACAAATGACTCCTGCCTTCCGCAAGAAGGTGTACCATGCAGCGGTGATGGTTATCCTACCTTTGTTATCAACGCAACAACAGCCCGCTATATCCAGCAGGGCGTTAAGTTTGGTAAGATGAAAGCCATATACGGCTCCATGAAGGGGTTTTATTGAGGATGAGATTAACAACCCGCGTCTGTTGTATAGCTAAAAGGCACAACGTCAGATTGGTTGTGAAGAGTTCTGGCCATGATTTCGTCGGCCGTTCCAATGCTCCCAACTCCCTATCCATCTGCACAGACACACCACCTCAGAGATATCAAGGTGCACGACTCGTTTCGGCCTACCTGTTGCAAAGCGACCGTTAATACAACCGCACATGCAGTTACAGTTGGCGCCGGCATGCAGATGTGGGATCTGTACAACGCGCTTGGCCCCTTGAACCGTACCATTGTGGGTGGTGGGGGGAAGACGGTATCAGTAGGTGGCTACTTGACTGGCGGGGGCCACAGCTTGCTGTCGTCTTGGTACGGCCTTGCCGCAGATCAGGTTCTGGAAATGGAGGTGGTCACCCCCAACGGAGACATTGTGATTGCCAACGAGTGTCAGAATAAAGACATGTTCTGGGCGATGCGCGGTGTAAGTTGCTTCCTTTGATCCTACTCTCTTCTCCTTCAAGTTAAGCACCGAGGTAGTTACTTACAGAACTAACGTCTTGTTCCTTTTTTGGAAGGGCGGTGGGTCGACCTTCGGTATCATGACTTCGGTCACAGTGAGGACTATCCCTACGCCCAGACTGGAGCATCTTATCCTTACGATGTTTACCACCAACATATCAGACCCTCGTCCCATCTACGAGGCTACCGCCTACATTCTCAGCAAATTTCCCTCGATGAGTGATCAGGGTCTAGCAAGCTACACATTTTTCTTCCCGCCCTTGCCTGACATCTTGGGCGGCACCAAAACTGTTTTTGGCGGTATAATTACCGGCGGTACGCTCCAGGACGGTTCCCCGGAGGAGATGCACAGGCTATGGGACCCCGTGATAGCGCACGTCAAGCGCACCTGGCCCGGCGTCTTCGACATCTCCTACCAACCAAAAACGTACTCATCATTCCTCGCCTGGTTCCGCGAGAATTACGACAAGAGCCCGGCTGGGTCCAACAGTTATGTGGGCTCGAGGCTGCTGGACAATGCCGCGTTGACTGGCAACCTCACCGCAAGTGCGGATGCTTATGAACGGTTCATCAACGGCACCATCGGGATAGCGCATCTGGTTTCTGGGAAGGGAGTGCATAACGCGCGGCCCAGCGGTGGCGGCAATGCGGTGTTGCCGGCGTGGAGGAAATCTTATGTTCACTTGAGTAAGTGTCTGACCGTGTCATGAGATACCACTACACACAAGCCTGGAATCAATCTGACTCGGTGTTACAGCCTCGGGTGCTAGAGCCCCGCCGCTAGACCAAGCAGCCGCGGAGGCCGTGAGGCTGCAGATTAAGGAGCGCGTTCAAGCATTGAGACAGTTGGCGCCCAATACGGGCGCGTACATGAACGAGGTGAGCGTGCTTTCCTCCTTAAAGTTTGCGAGTGCTAATTGGCATGCCCCGACACAGGCCAACTTTGAAGAACCGAATTTCCAGCACGAATTCTGGGGTTCTAACTACGAACGACTGTACGTATCCGCCCGTGGATACATGTAGGCCCCAGGCCCCGTTCCTAGCTAACATGAACCCCACAGCCTCAACATCAAGCAAACTGTTGACCCGGAAGATGTGCTCTGGTGCACTCCTTGTGTCGGCAATGAGCGCTGGCAGCAGGTGGGAGACCGCCTGTGCCGCGTCGAGGAAAGGGGATAGTGGTTTCTTTCTCTTCAGTAAGCATGGATATCCCTCTACGTAGCACGGGGATGTCCGCAAATTACTGGGAGAAAACAGAGATGTTTGCCGCGGGCTGAACCAAGGCACCGGGACTGGGTTTATGTATATAGTTACTCCCCAAAGCAACTGTCAGGGCCATTAAGCAGTTCCCTTTTGTGGGCCCCACGCATTAATTCGATTTCCCTGACTCGTGGTTCCAAAAAGGGAATGAAATCTCATCACTTCCCTTCGCATCGCGTGGGCCCCATGGGACCGTCAGTCAACCCCTGTGGACATGTCAACAAACAATGACGTCAAGTTCAAGCGGTTCAGCGCGTTCGCCCATCTGTCTATTGGACGTGCAAGTCCCGGCGTAAGGGATATCTCGTAACACCGAACCCAAGGCTATTTTGAATTTAACCGCGGGACGCTCTACTTCTTGGTGGAGAGGAGAAGTTTCGTCCTGAATATCCGGCCAGCAGCATCCAAGTTCAACTGCGCCAAACTTTCAAAGGAGGGCGGGCGAATCCCTGACGTTGCGGGCCAAGCCGAGTCATGGCTCGGCGCTTGATAGGCAGCGCCTGGGAACAGGGACTGCCCACGCTCCACAAGCTCATCCACAAAATGGCCGAATCGGCGCCGTCACGGATATCTCGGGAAGCCCGTCGACTGCCGGCACTTACCACTTGGCGCATGTGTGTGATTCGTCCTCTTTTCCCTTGGGCCTGCAAGAGAAGTGCTTGTTTCTGGAGGGAGCATAGTGGTTTTGGTGATGTTCACCTGGGGTCTTCCAGAAGTGCAACGAAGCGAAAGGCATACCATTCGATGTTTTATTGTTGTTTTGGATGGTATGCGGGTTGGTGTCCGAAGCGTATGGGCTATCCTCGGTGCCGCTTCCTGCATAGTGGCGCCGTTTCCCACTCTTTTCTATTGTTGTGGGCCACATCATGGACCGAGACAAGATCTGCTGTTCAACGCTTCGGCCATGCACTCCCTTGTTGGAAGTTTCTGCCGGCTAAAGTCCTCACCTCGCTCTCGTTCCAGCCATGTGGCCGGTAAGGCCGAGCCCACGTCTCCCTCCTGGTTGAAGTTGAAGGCATTGACGAGGGCCTCAATACCGAGGTACCCGAGCTGATTCCAGGCCACTAGAGCCCAGGTTATGTTGTTCGATAATGCCCAGGCTTACAGATGGAGGAATACGGACAACAAAAGGAATGGACAAGGCAACCTGACTGCCATATTGTAGGATCACACGATTTTGACGGCTAAAAATAACGCCGTCTGAACGGCTTCCATAGCTAAGATGGGTGGATCTCGGGAGCGCCGCTGGGAAATCGCCCCGTGATCCCATATCCATGGTCAAGGACAGTCAAAATACCCACACGTTATGTCCGGCCACGATTTTGCTCGACCAGGATCTGTTCCCCACGGCCCAGGGGCGTGCGGGTCTGGCGGTGAATGCCACGAGGGCAGAAAAACTCCCCACGATATTGACTCCGGCCGGGGAAGTTTGGGGTGGAAACCCGGGGATGGCCGTATGGGGAAAGAAGCGAAAGCTGTAAGTCTGGCCCAAATTCGGCCCCGGGCGGTATATAAGGACCAGAGCTTCCGCCTGATCTTGTGGCAGCTGTGTACATACGATCAACACCGAATCAACATCCTCGGGCTTTACACCTCCATCCAGCAGGTCCCCCCACTGAAACCCCACCATCAACACCTCACTTTATACCACCAACGATAACCTCAACGTTCAACAGCCAACCCTATCTACCCCATCACACACCAACCACCACCACAACCATGCCAGGCGGCGCCGCCCCCGCGTTGGGCATGCCCGACGTGTCGCGGGTCGAGGCCCCCGTGACGATGAAGGCATACATGATGTGTGTTTTCGCAGCTTTTGGCGGCATCTTCTTCGGCTACGACTCGGGTTACATCTCCGGAGTCATGGGCATGGACTTCTTCATCCACGTCATCGAAGGCGCCGACGCCACCGTGCTACCCGCTTGGAAGAAGTCACTGATAACATCTATCCTCTCTGCCGGTACCTTCTTTGGCGCGCTGATTGCCGGTGATCTGGCGGATTGGTTGGGGAGAAGGATTACGGTGATCCTCGGGTGTGCCGTGTTCATTGTCGGTGTCGTACTGCAGACGGCGAGCGCCGGGCTGGGGCTGATCGTCGCGGGGCGGTTGGTTGCTGGTTTCGGTGTTGTTCGTGTCGGCGGTTATTATCTTGTACATGTCGGAGATTGCGCCGCGGAAGGTCCGTGGCGCCATCGTGTCCGGTTACCAGTTCTGTATTTGTGTCGGGTTGTTGCTGTCATCTTCGGTGGACTACGCCACCCAGGACAGGAACGACAGCGGCTCATACCGTATTCCCATCGCCCTGCAGATGGCGTGGGCACTGATCCTGGCCGGTGGCCTGTTCTTCCTGCCCGAGTCCCCCCGATTCTTCGTCAAGAAGGGCAATCTAGAGGCGGCTGTTAGGACGCTGGCGCGGTTGAGGGACCAGCCGCTGGATTCGACCTACGTCCGGGACGAGCTGGCCGAGATTGTGGCCAACCACGAATACGAGATGAGCGTCATCCCGCACGGGAACTACTTCCAGACCTGGGCCATGTGCTTCCGGGGTTCCATCTGGAAGGCCAACAGCTACCTCCGGAGGACTATCTTGGGCACATCGATGCAAATGATGCAGCAGTGGTAAGTTATTCTCACGCACGCGCTTCCTCACAAGAAGTCAAAACAGCTGACAGAACCAGGACTGGCTGCAACTTCGTCTTCTACTTCGGTACCACCTTCTTCCAGCAACTCGACATCATCGAAAACCCCTTCCTCATTTCGCTCATCACCACGCTCGTCAATACCTGCTCGACCCCGATTTCCTTCTACACCATGGAGCGCGTCGGACGGCGGCCTCTGCTGATTTGGGGCGCCCTGGGAATGCTTATCTGCGAGTTCATCGTGGCTATCATCGGCACCGTCAAGCCGGACGATGACACGGCCGTCAAGGTCATGATTGCCTTCATCTGCATCTACATCTTTTTCTTCGCTACCACCTGGGGTCCCGGCGCTTGGGTCGTCATTGGCGAGATCTTCCCGTTGCCGATGCGCGCCAAGGGTGTTGCTCTGTCGACGGCGTCGAACTGGCTGTGTAAGTTATGACCCGTTATGCTGGTCTCCGGACAATGACTAACTGGTCCTAGGGAACTGCATTATTGCCGTTATTACCCCTTACATGGTGGATGAGGACAAGGGCAACCTCGCGGCCAAGGTGTTTTACATCTGGGGCGGCCTCTGCACATGCTGCTTCGTCTACGCGTATCTACTGATTCCGGAGACCAAGGGCTTGACGCTCGAGCAGGTGGACCAGATGCTGGGTGAGGCCACCCCGCGGAACAGCGCCAAGTGGGTGCCACACAGTACGTATGCGGGCGGCGAGCTGAAGGCGGAAAAGGAGGTCGGACACGTTGAGAAGTCGGATAGCGACAATAATGTTTAGGCGTGAGGTATGGCTGTTTCGGGTGTTGAATCAAAATTTATTGTTCCTTTTGGACTCTGTCAACCTTGCTTGAGAAGATGCCCCCCTGTCATGAATAAACCAAGCACCTGCGCCGCCAGTAATCAGACAACGTTAAACAACCCCTCTCTTTCCCTCGTTAGTCCCTCACGCCCCCCGGCCACCCTACGAAACAGCCAGCGCTCTCAACATCACCCACCAATCCGCCTCTTCCCGCCCACGCCTCCACCCACACCCACATTCACGGCCGTGACGCCTCCACCTCCTCGCCCCGAACCTTTCTCGGCTCCCTTTTGCTCTGCGCCCCGGGATCCTTGCTATGCAGCCTCGTATCCTTGGGATCATATTGGCGCAGTGACTCCATGTCGTCGCCAGAGCGGGCGCGCTGGCCGCCGGTTCCCGCCACGGCCTGTGCCGTCTCCGAGATGCTCCCGCCGGTGGCGTCGTGCGCGTTATCGTGTGTCGACCGCGGCCGCGGCTGCTGCACCCCGCCGTAGGTGGTGTATAGGAGGCCGCCAAAGACGCCGGCAGCAATCATGAGCGGGACTTTGCGAGTGGCGAGGATGTTGGACATTGTAGGCTTGGATGGGTAGCTGGTGGCGGTGGTGTGGTGGTGTGAGGTTTTGAAACGGCTTCGTAGTGGCCGGGTTTGGTTGGGTATTAGTTTAGAAATGGGTTTCCCGTCAAAGTCTGATCGCGATAGTAAAGTTTAATACAACGAGCATGTGAGATATCGTCTGTGTTTGGTGATCCAAGGGGGCTACAGCAGGTTATGTTTTAACAGTATTGGTAGATCCTGATGATCTAATAGTGGAGGTTGCAACACTTCTCATGACATCAAGATAATGAGAAAGGAGTATTTCGAAGGCGGAAGGATAAAGTTAACCAATAGAATCAACCTTTTACCTGTGTCTGCCCTGAAGATGCATCAGGGGTACGGGAAGGGGCGGCAAAGTGGTGGGTGACGTCATGATGGTCGTTTGGTAACAACCATGGAATAACCAACACGATCCAGGGAAAGAGGGAGGATAGGCACTGGTAAATAAGAGTTCTGTACCCGTACATCAAGTGCCATTCACTAAAAGATGAACTATGGATTCAGAGTGCCTACAGGTATCTAAGTGGTTATGGCCCCTGCTCTTATACCAAGGTCAGAAATTCGTTTGGAAGCCCTTCCGCAACTCATTCTACAGGTAATAGTTCGAATGTTCATTATCACACTGCAAAGGTTGTATCATCTTCTCAACCGCAACCAATTGTTCCGTGCGAGTCTTAACCGCTATGTCTTCCCCAAATCGGTACTACCACACCTCAAGTAAACCCCTTTCTAGGCCCCTTCTTTTGATCCTGACTGCCTCCCCGGCCTAAAAGCCGAGAGCGGCATTGAAAGCATCCGCCGTTGTAGCGTCCTGAGTGCCCAGCGCCTGAACCTGTGTTTGTGCGTCGGCACACATGGCCTGGGCGGCGTCGTTGGCGCCGCACACGTTTGCGAGCTGGTCGCAGATGCGGTTGGTGATGATGCTGGGGTTCAGCGCCTCTGACTGGCCCTCGGCGACGAGGGGGTCCGATGGGAGGAAAGTACCCTCGTCAGCCGCCCGCCCGTTGCGGCCGAACTGGAAGTCCATGCTCGGATTGCACTGGCCGAAGTCTGCGGCGGTTCCGTTCGCTTGCCGGACATTGATTACAGCAGCTGAGGCCGTCGAGGCCGCGAGGAGGGCTAGAAGGATGGCTTTAGAGTACATGGTGAAGAATTAAGTTTGGTAAAAGGCGGTTTGCGGTTTCTGGTAGATTTTATACAAAGAAGGAATGGAAAGGTTCACAGAACCTGTGGAGAGATCAACTCTGGAGTATTGGTGTGATGGTACGGGTGGTGAGATGTATTCAACCAGTAAATGTGATGATGGGGGTTTTTATATACCAATTCATCATCTTGACACAATTCCTACCCTGGCGATGGCCCTCACAGTACATTGGACGATCCCAGCCTAGAAAACGCTTTTGGATCTCGCCTAGATGGGGATCAGACTGTCGCGTTTGGGTGACGCGGGAAACAGGGCTAGATGAGACGGATCGGCGCTCTCCCGGTTCAGGTTCGCATCCGCATGATGCCAATCATCCCATGTTCGGTTGCTACTTTTATACCTCTTTGGCAAATCTTTGTAAGATTCGAGATGTGAAATAAGATTCGGCTTTCTGCTACGCTTCCTTGCCTTGAATGCATGACTCCCTGGCAATTCGCGATACTCCTCTCGTTTGATAATCTTCATTGTCATCCACCCGAGCTCCCTGTCTCGACCTGAACCCAGGGGATCAAGGTGCGTATTTCCCAACTGCAGATTCACAGCCAATTGTTTTTTTTTAATATTGACTTGTGTTGGTTCATCCGAATCTGACATTCCCGAGCCCCAACTGCGTCCCAATCGGGCAGGTCATGCTCTGTCGCGAACCACCATTCGGGAAGAATGCAGCGAGCACGAAGTGGGGTGAAGAACTACTAGGGGATAGTGTACTGACAAGAAACACGTCGGCATGACTCATTGACTAGCATCCAAGGCCTTTCCCCTCATACTTGTTGCCCCGTCTTGGCCACCACACCTCTCATCAAGATTCAAAGCTTTAGAATTACCCCTACGTGCGAGGTGAACAATTGCGACCCTCCCGAGTTAGGGGACACTTTTGCCAACCACCATGGCCGAATCCGACGAAATTGCCCAAGCCCGCTACTCCCGGCTCACATGGAACTGCCCGCTCTCCTCGGCCCACGCGGACGAGCTCCTCGGCCTCCTTAACCTCACCGCCCACACCCAAATCGTGGACCTCGGCTGCGGCTGGGGCTCCCTGCTCCTCCGCGCCGCCGCGTTGTGCGCTTCGTGCACGGACAGCGATAGCAATAAACCGGTCATGTTTACGGTGACGGGCGTGGACACGGACGGCGCCGCACTCGAGAGGGCCCGGCGCGCGGCAGCGGCAGCGGGCCTAGGCCCGGAGAATGTGTCGTTCGTCGAGCAGGCAGTTGAAGACTGGCGCCCGCCGCCGCACGGGATGGAACGCGTCATCTGCTTAGGGTCGTCGCACACGATGGGTGGTACCCGCAAGATGTTGACGCGCTTGGCCGAGCTGATGCCTGCCGGACGCGGCGCACGGGTGCTGTTGGGGGATACGTGCTGGGAACGGGAACCGACAGACTTGGCGCTATCCATGTTTCAGGATGAAGCGCTGCCGTTGGCGGATCTGGTGGCTGTTTGCCGCGAGACCGGTTGGGAAGTTCTACACCTGAGCACGGCGGACCAGCGGGAGTGGGACGATTTTGAGTCGCGGCACCGAATGGGCACACGGGAATGGCTGCTAGCCCACCCCGACAGTCCACGGGCGCCAGAGCTCCGAGCGCAAGAGAGTAAGAGGGAGCAGAGCTATTTGACAGGGTACCGGGGGGTGCTCGGCTTCGCATATCTGGTGCTAGGCCGATGATAGTCGTGTGGCATACACAGTACAGGCAGTTTTGTCCTGTATCTATTCTACCGAATGATTTACAACTTCAACACAGATGTATATGTATCTTTTCTTACAATCTTGTGTTGGCAGTTGAGCACTCTCCGCCTTTGAAAATGCGCTTCGGAATGAAGTTTGGGCGCCACAGGAGGCCAGTCCTTTGTCAAGGCGGGCAAAGAAGCTGCACTGTGGTATATCATCAATTTCATGGAAGGTACTCATTTTGTTCAAAGCCAATGCCAATTCCTTGGCTTGTCTTTGTGGTTGTGAGCCATGGAGTCGGTCTGACAGCGTGGAAGAGGGAACGCTGTATTTCTCAGCCGCAGAACGTATGGAACAAAGACCCTGTTGAATATCCGTTATAGCCAATTGAATAAGCTCTTCGCGGATAGTAGCCATGTTAAATTTAGCCTAGAATTGGACGAGTTGTGTAAAGTTGAAGTTGGTGATGTCCGAAATGTCGGTGTGGAGCTAAGTGTCCGGTTGTTGGGTGCGTCCGGTTGTGGGGTCCAGTCGTCTAATCAGTGTTGTCCGTTCCTATCGCTCGTTGGGTCGTGACATTTCAACGCAATAGCAAAGGGCCCTCTCAAAGACTTGCAGACAAATTCGAGAGGCTGTGGAACTTCCCGCCGACTCGGGAAAACGGCGATCATGCTGTTGCAAAGGTGAGCTCTTGCTACCTTCGCCACAAAAAGCAGCGGTGGTTGTAGAGATGGGGATGGTGACGAGGTCTAGCATAGCGCCAAAGCTGGAGTTACTCAAGAGACCTAATCGAGGGGACAATTGTGCCTTTGGGCTGGCTCGATGTCCTTTGTCCCTGATGTAAAAGATAGGGATGATAAAACGGTATGAGAGAGAACAGTCAGGTGTCACCCTGGTGGCGATGACGGCAAACCGGTGGTTTGTTAATCGGATAAGGATGTTGCCGGATTTATTTAGTCGCCAAACTCTTTTGTGACTTATATATAGTTAAGTTTATACCTGTTTGGCTGCAGAGGAAAAGAAATCGAGGCTGTTTCACAGCTTTATATCGATTATCTTTAGCGCTGTAACGGGCTGTGCCCGAGGTGGGCCTCGGTAACCCTCGGCCAGCTCACGTACAAGCACGATCCACCGAACCCCTGGATGAAGCTATTCCCAGTTGCCCCACAGCACACCGAACATTCTAGCAATGCGCTCGGGCCACCGCACTCGCGATCATAAAGCAGCCACGAGCTGCCAGACTCCCTCATCTTTCCTTTTCTTCTTCAAGCTTAGTGTACTCGTAGAGTCGTCACCAGCTAGTTGCAATATACTCCTGGGACCGTTACAAGCGCATAGGTTTGTGAGTATTTTGGGACCGCTTATAATTCTGGTCCCGAAAACATTGACTCGTCGCGTTGTTTTTTGATCCGACACCGAGTTCCATTCCATCGGGCCGTGTTGCACAGGAGACCACTTGGTAGGAATAGGGAAGGCACAAGAATATGTTCTCGGGAGTCGTTGCAGACTGCTTCTGCCCTCCCTCTCAATCAACCCACATTTCCTTCACCTTTCGCGGATCCCATGCTTCCCCGTTCATGACCCCGTGAATGTAGCATTCCACAACAAGCTCCCACTTGCTGCCCTTTTGCCTAACGATGAATGGCACCGAAGCTCCTTTGATGAGCGATATTTTATCTCCGACGCTGGTCGACGCCGGTGCGAGTCCAATATAACCATTCGTCGTTCTGACGAGCCGCCTGTTCAACACAAACGCGAAATTGGGATTAGATGTGAAATCGCCAATTCGTCCAAAGAGGCCGGCGACATCCCTCCTGGTTACCAGCGCCCTGAGAAACAACCGCGAGATGTTGTGCGGTGTCAGGAGGATGATCCACGGCCAGGCAGGCAGCCCGAGCGTCTGCAGGATTTGAGCGCCGTCCTTGGAAATCATGTCAAATCTGCTGAACTCTTTTGCCTGTCTCTCTTCATTCTCAGAGGTGACGTGGCCCCCCAGAAGAGTCTTCCAGTAGGCATCCAAAATCGGTTCCCCGGTCCCCGTGTACTTTGCTCCAGACCTAGCTCCTATGACATTTTCCCACCCGAGACATTGCTGCAAGAATTCCACCATGCCTTCCATTCGCGTCTTGTAGGTGTGGTACTCGGTGAATGTCCAGGTGGAGGGTGCAGTTTTATCGGTGATTCGAGTCATTTTGTCGACATTGTCGAGAACAAAGCCTTGGACGCCGAGTGAAAACGTGTGCTTGTCGACAAGTACCTCAACGCGGGACTGTTTGCTAAGAGATGCGTCAAACAGGTTGTCCAGAACGAGGCATTTCGGCGGCCGCTGGTCTGCTTCCCAGTCAGGAACCCACGAAGGCCATCCATCTCTGCTCCGAGTATTTCCGACAGGGCCGCTCAAGATACCCAGGTTTCCAGACTTGTTGATGATTCCGATGGCCACCTGTCGACAAAGATGCTTGAAATCCCAAGTTGAGTAGTTAGGCTTATCCAAGCCGAAGTCCTTCAACTCGCCTTGTTGAACAAGCCCCAAGAAGGCATAGACCCTGTCCATCGGCACGGTTGCCTTGCAGCTACTGTTGCGGAGGAGAATATCCTGTAGTGAAGCCTTGTTTCTGGCGATTTCCCGACGAAGCCTCTCAATAACGGCGACGTGACTTGGAAGCGGCATCCCCCCCAACGGGCGGATGGGAATCGACGGCGCACATCGCAACGCCACGACGAGCTCGCTCCAAGGAATCGAGTAGTGACCACATACGACTGACATGTCGCGTGCGAGCGTAGCTTCCTGGACAACCCAGGCCCGGAAGAACCATTCTCTGCTGACAAGAGCCTGCAACGCTTTCCAGCACAAACACATGGACCACTTGATTTGAACGTTGTCAAGTTCCATCAAGACTTTGATGCTCGGTTTCCCATAGACTTCAAAACTCGATCCGCGATGTTGAAGAGTACCACCACCTCCTCTCGCCTTTGAAACTTGATGATAAGCCACTTTGCAAAGCCAAAAGGCCATCATGAATGCCCTCTCAGTGTTTTCCGAGGCTTCTCCCAGCCAAATCACACCCCTAGAGGATAGCCGGTAAACGTCGCCCATGAGTTGCACTTGCATCTCGCGCTCTCTCGTATCGTCTTGTTTGATGCAGATGGCGTCGGCCCAGATGGTTCTTGTCAGACCTCTTGTCTCGTTCCTCAAAACCGGCGGGTCTTGAATCTCAACACCATTTCCGGCTTCGTTCTTCTCAACCGCCGACCCTTCAATCCCCAGTTTTGAGTCATTCATAGCAATTCTGTATCGGAGGTGTCTCATGGCTGTGTGCAAGTTCTTGAGAGCCAGCATGTGGAATCCGTCCATGATAATGGTTTCTTTGGCTTCCGATGACCCCCAGGTGTAAGAGAGTGCCTCATACTGCGGGGGCGGTGTCGAATCGAGAGAAGCTACCACAATCGAACATCGAACCATGTCCTCGGGGTTGCCGGGATGTAGCTTGAGGAGACGGATCTCTCTAGGCCCGAGTGGCTGTCGTGGATCTTGCGTGGCACTCATGGGATCGACCTTTATCACGGCCCAGGAGTTGTATTCCCAAACGGTATGTTGATGCTAAAAGTCGGTGAACTCGCGACAAAGGCAGAGCACCGAAGGAACAGTTTGGGAAACAGTCACTGAGATAATGCCAAGAGATTGGGCAGACGATCTCGACATATCATTGCTTGCCTGTCATTCCGGAGGTGAGACACCCCAAGCCTCTGGGAAGTTTGATACGGTCGTGTAGCTGCGCACATGCAGTCTTGTCACAGATGGCGTACCAATTGGACCCGGCAGGCTTTGGTTATTGGATGTATGTACCCCATGTTATCCGATGCAGCTCAAAATCATCAAATTCCACAATCAGTACGCCCCTCCCTCATACGGCCGCTCATATGTGATCGGCGGCGGAGTATACACAGTCTGGTCAGTGTCCACCAAACAGTCCAGATACATGACCCATTTCTTTTCCGTCCACTCTCGTAAATCGAGTCCTTCCTGCCCTGCATTTAGCGTGTACGCATTGACACTCATGTATTTTGTCAAGTCCTCGTACCAAGCTTGCGGATTGTGACGGGAGCCTTCAAGCACACTCCCATCCGCAACCTTGAAACGGAGGCGTGGGTGCCACCGTTGGACCTATACCTCAACAAGCGACTTGCGGACTTTGAAACCAGGCTCCAGCGAACCGACTTAGACGACGGCCAGGGCGGCAAGAAGACCGCAGGGAGCGTCGTTCTTACCGCCTGTCGCAAGATACAGCAGAGACTCCGGTCGGGGTACGGCGGCAGGGGCCGGCCGCGAACAGTGGGACTGCGGGAGCCCACGGCAGTGGAGAACGCCGCAAGCACGATTGCGCGCTGGACGGGGGGAGCTGTAGATACAAACAGGGTAGCGGAGGAAGCCTGGAGAGCGAGGTGGCTAAAGGAACGGGACGGTAGAGCAATCACCAGACCAGCGGACGACTTTGACCATCAGCGAGAGACGCTATTCCGAGAGGAAACCCTAAGACGGCACGACGGTCTCACCAAGGCGAGGAGTTCTCTGCTGGTCCAGATCCGAACGGGGGCAATAGGCCTACGGGACTTTCTGTTTACACGAGGAGTCCCAGAGATCCTAACGCCCGCCTGCCAGTGCGGCGAAGGACGGGAGACTGCCGAGCACCTGGTAGTGTGGTGTTTGGCCCCACCGCTGACTCGAAGATGGGAGAGAGCTGGAATTCGAACGCGACGGGACTTTTACTCTGTTCTGCACGGTATTGATCCTGCAACAGCACGGCTCACGAGGAGGGTCCTGGGATGGCTGATGGACTCAGGAAGGCTGCCGATGTACAGTTTGGCTAGGAGGCTCGAGCTGGAAGCGGCGGCCTAACACGCCCCTCCTTCGGAGGCCAGGGGGCCTCCTCTCTTTGTATTCGCAGGCTCACACACGTGTACTTTCCTTGAAGATTGGTATGGGTTTTTCATCCGGCCTGTGAGGGCGCGGTTTTCCTGTACAGTAAATAGCTGAGGGTCCGGCACGCCTTAAGGCACAGCGGAGTATGAATAATAAATATTTTGTCAAGTCCTCGTACCACCCCCTTTTCGGACACCAGACCGTCTTTGTCTCGTTGCCAACTTCTTTTTCGACCAACTCGCCCTCGCCCATGAATGAGAAGCATCGCATGCCACAGGTCTTGCAAATGAAAAAGTGCAGCTTCTCCTCGTTGCACTGGTAGTCACCCAACTCTTCGAAAGGCTTCAGCGGTAAGAGGAGGAGGAAGTCATCAGGCGGCGAAGGAAGGCGGATGTGCATAATGCCGGCCTTTTGGCATGTCGTGCAGTTGCACCGGTACATGTGCTGACGGAGACGTCCGTCTGGGCCACGCCTCTGCGTTGTAGGGGGTGGGTCGTGGGGAAATGTGAGATAGACAATGTATTTGGTGAAGCCGCAGTGGCAGGATCCCGTGTATGGGTGCCGCAGGGGCACTGCGTCAGTAGACTCAGCCATAATGCTTGTGTGATTTAGAAAGTTCACGAGGCGAGAAGGGTGAGCTGGATGGGTGAAAAGAAGAGCCTTTTTTTTGCGAAGAGAAAAAATGGAAGAAATAGCTTACGGTATGTATTGGGACCAGGCAACATCATGAAACCATGGCCGGGAGCCACTCAGAGCCTTACACATTTTCCGGCGGGACGCGCGCGCGAAACAACCTAATCACCACAGCAGTCGACATTGTGGTGGTCGAAAAATACCAGTAGGTCACAGAACGGGGGATTCAAGCACACCCTGTCCTTTCAGCCAGCTTCGACGAGTCACTCCAAGCTCTGTCAATCCCAGGCCCACTTCGTTGCAACATGGAGGACGGAACCAAAAACACGTACAAATACAAGAAGCTGAAACCAGGCGAGATTCGGATTCTTCGCCTGAGGCCCGGCAAGAAGAGCGACGAAGGCATCTAGAACTACATCGAGATCAACCACGAGAAGCCGGATCCCAACATCACTTCTTACAACGCGCTATCGTGGCAATGGGGAACCAAGGACGCAACCGTGGAATCCAAGTCGCGAATAAGGATGAAGATGTGGGACATTCGCTGATGATCCGACTCAACCTCTTTGAGGCGCTGAAGCGGCTGCGACACCATAGCAATACTGTGCGGTTTTGGGTGGACGCAGTATGCATCAATCAAGCTCCGGAAAATAATAACGAAAAGAGCAACCAAATCGCTCTCATGACCAGAATCTATAGCATAGCCAAGGAAGTGTCGGTCTGGCTGGGCAAGACCAGGGACGACAGCGAGCAAGCCATGAAATTTGTCAGAGACCTCGTGGATCTGAATCATGAAGAACACATCTCAGGGTTATACCGTAGCAACTCCAACAGAGGCTGGGCCGGGGATCTTGAGGCCTTGATCAAACAAACTACTAAAGCGCGGGTGGTGCAAGAGATCGCCATGGCTCGAAATGCTACTGTATACTGTGGGAGTGACTCGGTAGCATGGCATGAGCTCGCCGACGCCATCGCATTGCTGGAAAGGTTTGGCCGCGACGGCTCCATCAACCGCGAACTCAGGCGACTTGCACTCAAAGGAAGTCCGTCATCCCAGTACGACGGGAGTTTCTCGTCCCTCCCGGCATATCGGCTGGTCCAGAACACCACGGACATGTTTCAGGGACCGGGGGGAGAGGACATCCGCACCTGGCGGTACACGCTCGAGGAGTTAGTTTCCTTCCTTGCCGCAATCTAGGCTTCGCGTCTTCACGACACAATATATGCCCTTCTTGGTCTTGCATCCGATGTCAAGCCCGAGGCGCTGGGTCCGCCATCGACCACGCCCAACCCGAGTTCTGGCAGCTCCGAGAGACTGCCCCTGAACAAGGCCCCCTTCAGCTTCCATCTAAGCCGCCACATGGTAAAAACCTTCAAAGTGGACTACTCGCTAGCGCCTCTCAAAGTCTTCATACAGTTCCTGGAACACGCTACCAAGCGCTCCAAGTCTCTTGACATTGTCTGCCGCCCTTGGGCACCCGAGTTGGGCGTCGATGCCGAAGGGGAGCTGCAAAAAGAATCCATTCTGCAAGTAAGAAATCATGTAGAGCAGATGATGTCGCAGATGTTGCTGTTAGAGTACTGCCTGGATTTCCCCGCCAAATCACTAACATGACAAAAGGGGCCGCTGGGCAGCACAGAAGTGGCATATACCCGCTATAAGTCATATACCGTCAATACATGCTTGCGACCTGGAATCGCCGTCAATCAACATAAAAGTGAACAAACAGGCTGCTCCTGTAATGGGACGATTACATCACTCTCTTCATGACCCTCAGCCAGTTCTTATATCCTATTCCTGTGGGGCTGCGCTTTGCACCATGAGCCATCTAGCCTAATGCGTAACCTCATGGACGTGTAATAGAAGCAATAATATCCTGGCTTTTTAACAAAGCTGCTCATAAATAAAGACCTATAGACGCTTGAAGGAGTTTTAACCTAAGGTAAGCGATGATGTGTGCATAATACAGTTACGCGTGTCGTATTAAGCTAATAATAACTGCCTGTTATCGTTCCTTTGTAACTCAGCCTTACTGATTCTATCCATGCATCTCTACCCAGGAAGCATTCGTATACGTCAGCGAATCTGCGGCCAGGTAATTAGTATTATACATTTTTCTGGTACTTTCCAGGATTGTAGGCTCCCAGCTAATCCTTCGTCTTTTAACCCGCGCTCGCGGAACTCCTGTTCAGCCAGCTGCTTCCTGTGACGCGTCTCCTTACTTTGAAAGGCGGTGATTTATTACTGTATTTGTAAGCTTGTATAGTAGCAGCATTAGTAGCCGACGTTTAGAGTAATTAGCCACTCCCTTTTTATGACTTTCTCCTTTGGCAATCTTAAGTCAAGTGCTGAACAGTTGTTTTTGAGAAAAATGGATAATTCAACTTGGGCGTAACGGGATCAGCGAGAGTGTTAAATGCAGGCTTTTTTCTCTGTCTTTTGAGTGAAGAAAAGCGCGGTTAGGTGTTTGAGGAGGTTGTGGTGGTGGTGGTGGTGGTGGTGTGTGTGGTGATACGAGGACCCGAAACTGGGCCCTCGTAACTCCACGGCGATTTTGGACCGTGGCAACTATAGCCGAGGTGGGCTAGAATAGTGACCCCCTTGCTCAGTCTGGTTCAGCCTAGCCCAGTTCCGAAGAAGGAAAGGGAAATTCATGGTGTCGATTTTAGGGTCGTGAACGGGCTGTTGCATTACGTATCCTTGCAGGCTAGAAGACGGGTACCTGAAATACCAACACAACATTAAGATAATGATTCTACCTATAAGTGAGGTACCTGACCCATGGCTATTGACCGACTCTGCTCTGATGACTGTTGTAATGGACCGGGCAAGTTTATTTCCATCGCTACTAACCCTTGACCCAGGCCTCAACCAGGCTCACAGCCATGACATCACATTAAACGCGGTCCTTGTAGTATGCATTGAGCAACCTGCGGTAAAACGGCACCGACGTCTCCTTGACCCCCGTCCGATCCTCAGAGTCCCGTTCCGGCACATCAACCCTCTCACCATCAAGACCCAAGTTCGTGACAGCGTTCTGCTGGTTGCCCAGGTAAAAGTCAGGCATGAAGAAGGTAGCGATCAGCGGTACGGCAGCCATGACCAAAGCGGTGGTGGCGATGTGGCCGTTGACATACGCATACGCGCGGATGGCGCCCTGCCTGACAGGATCGTTGAAGTCGTACGCGGTGCGCAGCGTCTTAATGTTTCCGTAGAGCTTCAACATAGTCTTCTCGTCAACTCCGGGCATCTCCTGGCGCATGCGGGCGAGCATTTCATTGGTCCAGATGGCCGACGAGACGGCACTGCCGATGGACGAGCCCAGAGTCGACCATAGCGTGAGCAGGGCAATGATGGAGGCCATGTCCTCGTGCGGCACCGAGGCCTGGCTGCCTACGCGGGCGCCAACCACGTTGAAGGAACCCAGGCAGAAGATCAACTGCGCGACAACCAGACGGGCCGTGTCTTGCACCATGTTGCCGTCGTTCTGAACCAGGATGCCGTAGCTGATCAGCCTCGCGATGGCGCCAAAGACCATCATGGTCTTGTATCGGTGTGTGCTTCTCTGGATGAGGCCTACGATGGGCCCCATGATGCTGAGCCCCATGGTTGTGATACCTAGGAATATGGTCCATTCGTAGGTCGTCCACTCCTTAATGATGTAGATGTACGAGGACAGGTAGGTGTTACGGGTTCCCGAGGCCATCTGGTTGAAGGTGTAGATGGTGACCGAGGCGAGGAACGTGCGATTTTTGAGAATGCGTTTCGTCATGAGCGGCTTCGACGCGACGTACACCTCGAAAAGGACAAAGGCACCGAGCAGTACGAAACCGACGACGAGCATGGCGATCACACTTCCGTTAGCCCAGCCGCCTTCAGCCTCTTTGGCGAGGGTGAAGGGTAGCAAGATGAGTGAAAAGGATGTGCCGAGGATAATGAGCCCGATAATATCGATGTCCACCAGGCCTTGATAAAGGAGTTTGACCCAGTAGGCGGAGCCCTTGGAACCATCAGCCTCCTCGGAGGTCTCGACGCCGTCCCCAGTCCTCAGACGCTTGGAAGCGGCCATGGTGACCATGCCCATCTTCTCGCCCCGCCGCTGCATCGAGTATAGCGTGAATATGGCTGGTACGAGCAAGACAGGTACGAGGATGGCAAACATGCCCAAACCCCAGCGCCAGTTGTCGACAAACGCCTCGGCAATGAAGCCGTTAACGGGCACGGTGATGATGAAGGGGATGGACAGGGCGGCACCGAAGAAACCGCGCCACTGGAGGGGTGTCAAGTCACCGACAATGATGTCGCTCAACAAGTCAAGTCCAGATTTGCCGACCGAGGTGAAGCAGATCCCCACGGTGTAGGCGGCAAAAGTGCTCGCGCTGGCCGCAACGGCGAAGCCAACGACATAGAAGACGAGGATGACGACGTAGGTGGTGGGGCGTGACGTGATGTCGGCCAGCTTGCCGATGAAAGGCTTGCTGATGGCTCGGATGATCTGGCTGGCCGTACTGACGGCTGCGAGAGAGCTGTGCTGGCCGAAGGTGGAGCTGGCCATGGTGGTGAAGATGCTGGAGGTAATGCCCTGGTCGAGGGCATACGCAAACATGGTCAGGCCGATGGAAATGCCCAGTAGCCACAGCAGGATCTTGCCAGACTTGCCCGACTGGTACAAGACCTTGTTGAAGGCCTCGACCCTGCTGACGCCGATTTCAGTATGGCCTCCATCTGCGGCGATGGCATTCGCATCCGAGTCTACGGGTGACTCTCGCTGAGACAGGCCAGTCTTGGAGTGGGCGTCTGTTTTTCCGCCCCCATCAACCGTCCCATAGCTCATTGGGGATGTGGATGGTGCAAGATCGTCATTGTTGCTCTCTCGGTTCGGCTGACCAGCGCCAGGGGTCGCAGCCTGTGTCGACATGTCGTCTTGGGTCGAGCGGTGTCGGAGTGCACGCTTGATAATAAACACAATTGAGGGTCAAGACCCAAATGAAGGAATGGAGGCCTAAATGCAAGCGTGACAGTTGAAGTTGCATGGACGCAAATTGCCTGAGTTGTGTGAAACCAGACATGGAGCGGGCTGCAAGTTCAAGCTGCAAAAGGACGGACAAGTGGGAGGGGGTTGCAGTTTTCTTGCCTTTTTAGTGACCAATATCAGTCCAAGCTGGGTCGGAACTCTTAGCGTTTACGACGGTGTGAACGTAACTAAAACTGTTGGTGATGAATCGAACCACTTCGAGTCCAGGATGGGCGGTCATTACGAGCTAATAGTCTGCCGCCTCATCCCACACACCCCCCCTCCCCCCACACTTGGCAACACACCCATGCCATGTTCCATTGCATGTCGCGCAGAATCTGATAAAAAGTCTTGTCCAGGGTTACACGCCGACATCGGGCTTTGAACAACCCATGCCGGTGTGCACCCAGCAATGCCGAGGGAAGCATGTGGGAAGCCGAACCAAAGCGCCCGACGCAGTGGAGTTTGCAATTTCGCGGTATATCGTTGCAACGTGCTGAACGCTGCAAAGTTTGAAGATATGCTCTGCTGTTCAGTTCTCCCCGTGGAGTGAGACAAAGGTACCTGAGTCAGAGGGGTGTTGCGGTTGAGATTATTATTATTAGGTATTCAGGAAAGGTAACTAAGGTAGGTAGTCTAAGTTTATCCCAGCTTCTTCCCAGCATTGTATTGTAATACGAGCACAACATCACGCTTGTTCGCTTTTTATGCCCCAGGACCTGCCCATCTAGGTCATCACATCTACCCGGTTAAGAACGCTCTGTCATAATGCTCAATGCTGTTTTACGATTTCTGCTCCCCGACGGTGGTTTTGGAGGCATCGCAGAGTGCTCGAAACAGACTGTCCGGTCTGGAATAGAGCTCTGGTATCGAACCAAACTCGGCGACCCTGCCATTGTCCATCACGGCGACTTTGTCGCAGGTGGCAACGATGGTGTCCAAACGGTGAGCTACGGTGAGAACTGTAGCGTCCCCGACCACCTCGTTCAACATCACCTGGAGCTCTGCGTCGGCCCTGCCATCGATGGACGCCGTGGCTTCGTCCAGAATGAGAATCCTAGACCGCCTCACGAGGGCACGGGCAATAGAGATTAAGGACCGTTGCCCATGGGAGAGGTTGGCGCCGCCCTCCGTGACTTCCGAGTCCAACGTTAGGTTCTGCCTGCTACTGCTAGGCTCGTCGCTGTGATTCTTCTCTATTTCGGACGAAGAACCGGCTCCGGTCTCGTTGTCTTGGCCACTTGAACTTGTTCCGTCACTGTCCAGTCGGTTACCGGCAAGTCCAACTCTCTGCAGGCACTGCTGCAGCCAGCTGTCATCGTACTGCTGGAACGGATCTAGATTGTACCGGATGGTTCCGGCCAAGAGGACGGCGTCTTGGCTGATGATAGACAAGTTTGACCGCAGTAGATGCAAACCAACCGTGTGGATGTCAACCCCGTCAATGAGGATCCTGCCGCTTGTAGGCTCTACCGTCCTCAATAGAGCGGATATCACTGATACACGGTGAGCTAATGCATGGCGGAAATGGATCTTCTGCCAAGAAGGAGGGATGGGAGTGAGTTCTTACGTGTAGTTTTTCCTGCGCCAGTACGCCCGACCACACCGACCTTTTCACCTGGCTTGATGTCGAGCGTCACCTCCTTGAGGGCTGGTTTTAGGCCAGGACGATGACTGAGCGTCAACGATTCGAACTGCACATGACCAGCCCGCGGCCATCCGCTAGTTTTGAGGGACTTATCCACGCTGTCGACCTCGTGTGCAGGCTCTTGCTCGATATTGTACGCATAGTGAAGCATCCTCTCAACAGAGTTCATGTTGTTCTCGATCTCGGCGCTCTGGCGAATCATGTTGCCAAAAACGGCCTGTGCTGTGACGACATACGACAATACCACCCCCCCAGACGACGGGGCGATGGTGTCTCGAAGGCCCACAACGAGCAGAGCGGTAGCCAAGACGAGCGTCGCCCCGCAAAGATCCAGCCGAAGATTGAGCCAGCGCTGACATGCCACCGACATCCAGTAGGCGGCCGCCTCGGCGTTGATGCTGTGGCCGTTGTGGTCGACAAACCGCGACACGGCGCCAAAGGCCTTGAGTGTGGGCAGGCCGGAGAGGGACTCGCCAAAATGCTCGTAGATACGGCTGCGGAGCAAGTTGTTCAAGCGGCGTAGCTCGCGCGACGAAGGGCGGTAGTACATGCCAGTCCAGATGTAGACGAGGAGGAGAGCGGCGGCGATGGCTACGAACGCCGGCACCACGATAGTTACCACAATGATGGTGCCCAAGACCTGCACAGCCGTCGAGATGAAGAGCCGCAGGGTCTCGCCCACAACATTGTCCACCGCGTCGACATCCTTGCTGAACCGGTGCGTAATACGGCCTTGGGGCGTCGTGTCGAAGAATGCCACGGGCGCGTGCAGCACCTTCGAGATGGCTGCGTGGTGAAGTCTGTTTGAGCACCAAAAGCAGAATAGGGCAAAGGTTGCACTCATGCAGAATAGGCCCACGGACTGCCCAATACCAAACACTGCGTAGCCTCCCATGTATGCGTCCTCCGAGATGGATGTGTATTTGTTGTCTTGCCACCAGCTCAGCCATAGCGGCGACACAATGCTCGTTCCCTGGTATGTTATGATGGCCGTGAGGAAAAGCGGCACGGTAAGCCGGGCGTTGCCCATCTTCACGTACCGAACGTAGGTCTTGCCGCTGACGGAGCCGACAAGTCTCTCTTCTTTCTGCATAATCTCTTTGCCGCGGCCCTCTCGTTTGTCTTCTGGCTTTTGGGCAGCAACCTTTGGCTCCTGACTTTTGTTTTGCTCTCCGTCCTCGTCCTCCTCCTGGTCCTGCTTTTGCACCTCCTTTACCTCGACATCTTGATATTCCGGTTGCTCCGAGTCACTACCACGACGAGTTGAGTCCGAGTCCGAGTCCGAGTTTGCTGATGATGATGAGCCCACAAAGAAAGAAAAGGGGCCCCCAGAACCGAGCAGAGAGTCATGGGAGCCCTGTTCCACAATGTGGCCATTTTCCATGTAGACAAGATGGTCGGCCTGCCTAGCAAAAACCATTGAATGCGTCACCAGCACCACCGTGGCCTCCCTGTTCCTCCGGGCCCGGTTGACGACCATGTCGAACACCCGAGCACCAACATGTGCATCCAGAGCGGAGAAGCAATCATCGAGAAACAGCAGCGGACTCCTGCCATAAATGGCGCGGGCGAGACTGATGCGCTGCTTCTGACCACCAGAGAGGGACACGCCCAGCTCGCCCACGACAGTCATATCGCCTTCGGGTAGCCTCTCCAGGTCGGGGTGCAGACAGCATCGGGTGAGCACCTCGTCGTACCACGCCAGATCCAGGGGGCGGCCGAAGACGATGTTCTCCCGCACTGTCTCGCTAAGCAGCCAAGCCGTCTGCGGGGCGAAGGCGAGTTGAGAGGACGACGGCGAGTTTCCGTGTTCGAGTCGACATGAACGTGCCTGGACGACTTGCATATCTCCCAATAGGGCCCTGAACACCGAGGATTTGCCTGATGCCACAGGCCCCACGATGCAGACAAGCTGGTTTCGCTTTACTACGAGAGAATCGAGATACAGTCTCTGACTGGGGTTCGGAGACACCTTCGATTCCTCAGCGTCCGCATTCGCATCCTCGGCCATCAGCTCAGCATCATCATGGTAAGCAAAGGTAGCATCCTCGACCTGAACAACCACATCAGTCAAGGAGTCATCGCCTGCCTTCTCGTCAACCTCTGAGTGCAGACTCTGTAGCCCAACATTACCGGAAGGCCCCGCGTCCGATGCAAGCATGAAAACAGCCAAGCGTTCTAGCGCTGCGCGAGCATCAGCGATGGCCGAAAGTGCAGTAGGCAGGGCCTGTAACGGCGTTCTCAGCAACAGAAAAAAGGCAAGCGCGGAGAAAACAACGCCGGCTTCCATGCCATTCTCGTTCGTCGCCCCATAGCATACAATGCTCGCAACAGCGGCCAGCGTGGGAGCTGTGTATGAAACGGCCGTGTTAAGCGCCCTAAGCAACATCCGCTTGCGAATGTAAACCACCTCGTCCGACCGAAGCTTCCTAATCTTTTCCAGCACGCTCTTCTCGTACGCGTTGGACTTGACCAGACGGATGGTCGACACGGCCTCCACCACAGCCTTGACCCGAGCGTCGGTGAAGGGCATGCTGGCTCGGCGCAGACGCAGGAGTCGCCGCACCATGAAGGTCTGGAGAGGGTACAACAGCGCCAGCAGGCCGAACCCGGGTAGGGCGCTGTAGCCGAGTGACCATGCCGTGAGCGCAAAACAGAGCAGGATCTGGAGGATGCTGGTCCACGCGGCGTGGAAGAATCCGCAGGAGAAGTCGACGCGCGTCACGTCGGCGCTCATCAGACTCATCAGCTTGCCAGTGCCGAGGCCGTGTTTCAGCTTGGCCTTCTCGGTGAGCTGCGTGGTCACCCGGCGATAGATGGCATGCATGAGGGCGCCTCGCAAGAGGATACCGGTCGTGTAGGAGCGGTAGAAGCCGTGAACGTTGGACGTGACGGAGAAGACGAGCAAGACAAACAGGCCCACGGCGTAGCCAAAGCCCGCGCGCAGGGCATGCTGGGACGGGTCGGACAGTGTGTTGATGAGGAACCTGATGAGTAGCGGCGAGAGTATCTGCGACAGGTCTCCGGCCAGCTTAAACAAACCCCCGAGCCAGAACCAACGGAAGCAGACACGGTTGAGAGCAAGGGCCAAGACTGTAGCGTCGGTTGTGCGCCTCGCCCAGAAAGGCCTCCACGACATGAGCCCTGATGGGAGGACTCGGTTTCTGTTCTTCTCCAATCTCTCCGACCAGTACTTTTCTAGCCGATCCGCATGATCCTCGGCCAGCCTGTTGTTGGGCATGCTATACAGATCGTCGACCTGAAGAGGTCTGGTGTAGCCGGTCCTGATCACGGGACTTAGCCAGTCGAACGCCACGATGGACAACCAGTTCGCCGTCGACTCTGGTAACGGGACCTTTTCCCCGATTGCAGCGGTACCGCCATTCTCGTTTCCCACGTCGCCCGGGCTTGAGGCCGAATCCACATCACGTACGGCCAGTCGCGTCTTGATCGGTTTCGTGGATAGAAACGGCACTTTTCTGTACCATTTCCGGGGAGGAAAGGATTCCCCGTCATGGCTGGCCATGTTGGTCGCTGCCGTGAATTGGGTTGGCGGCGGGGGGGGCCAGTTGCTGTTTGGGGAATGTCAAGTTCAATAAGGGGCACGTGTTTTTGCCGTCTCCCACTCGGTTTCTCCCGGTATCCTCCCTCGGGTGTGGCACGCATCCATCTAGCTTACTGGATGAAACAAGCACCCATGTTTGCCCTTTTGGCAAGGCTGAAAATCTTTCCGATGACGGACCTCCCGCGCTCGACGCGGGAGTTGTCGCCGGGCCAAGGGAGTGATCGGCGGTCTTCTTTCCCTTATGAGATGTTACCCATGTTCAAACCAAGCTTCTCTGAGCTCTTGGCTCTTGGCTTTGGGCCGCCAAGCGGGCTGGATCAACAATCAGATGATCTGATTATTTGTCGGCTCCAGTCATCACTGTCCGTGGAGGTTTACCGGTCCCGCCGGCCACTGGATACGAAAGTAGCGCACACTACCGGACAAGGGACAGTCTTTTACGTCCCACACCCGAATGCAACGTGAAAAAATTATCAAATTGCCTTGGCTAAAAGTCTTTTCTTTTTGCTTCCTGTGGATCTTGGCCGGACGGGAGGATGCGCAGTTCGTTTTCCTCAATTTGGACAGCGAAGAAACAACGCCAGATCGATCTACTCATGATCTTTCCTCATTAGGTAACCGATGTGACGTCCAAATACCTTGCGTGATGCGTGCTTGCGTTACGCTTACTGCTGATGAGATGGAGAAGCTTTTACATACCAAGTACATTTAACAAAACGGAACCCTACCTGCATTTCGCTCTGCCATTTGGACGTTACCTTATATTTGGGATTGAGACAGCTTTGGAAAAGGTGATGCCAAGTTTATCTAGGTAGTTACAACATTTTTGTCACATATATTCCAACCCAGGTTATTCTCCATACGTTGCCAGTGGCATCCCTGACTCTGAAAAGCCCACCTCATCTGGGACTTGACAACAGTGCCGAATTTGCACTACCATGTAAGCCCATTCTTTTGTTTAACACACAAGCCGTTTCTTGCATTATCGTCCCGTAGAACTTGGGCATCTTGCCATTCATTGACTGGAAACTGATCCAAGTAGAAGTACTCCATCCGCATCAAAAAATGGGTCGTTTCGTCGCTGTTGACACTCCCCCCACGACGAGATGGCGTTACAAATACCAAGCACAACACGCTTTAAGCTTCCGGATGGAGAGACGGAAGTGTGGATTTGTGGCACCAACAATGCCCCTGGCAAGGACTATGTCGTCGGATCCGGTGACGCAGCGCTGGCTCGGTGGACGGATATTGGAACGCAAACCAGGCTCTCCTTACCACTGGTCAACGACGAAATTGCACAATTCGGCAACGTTCTTCAGCTCGACCTTCTGGGCTCGAATGTGCCCAGCTCTAGTTTGCCATTTGGGTCTGACAACCAGAACCATGACCTCGCGCTGGCATGGGCCTCTGTTTACGCCTTTTGGGTGCATCCCGACCACAGAGAGGACGATGTGGTTGCTGTCTCGGTGGAAAACGAACGGGTGGGCGAGTACATACAATGCACCGGCTTGGGAGTAGTATCACCATATTCGCCGAAGGCAGAAACATCAAAACCGGAAGATAGAATCTACTGGCTCTCCCGGGAGGCGTTCTGGCAGGGAGCCGGGGCACCAGACTCGCAGCATTGGCTCCGAGCCCGCCCTGAAGTAACCAGCTTCCCAGGCTTTAACGGGACGCTGGGTGTCTTCGCCAGCCATCTAGGGTTCACGCGCAAGGGTAATGTCTGCACCGTACACCCGGTACGGCCGCCCAAGCCCAAGCCCGGAACGGTCATCTACTCTCGATTTATTGTCGAGCTTGGGCAGCAGCTGAGGATCCTGCACATTGACGCCGAGAATCCTGCACACTTTGAGGCGTACAAACGGTGGCAGAACTCGGACCGTGTGAACAACGCGTGGAAGGAGCGCGGGCCGGACGAGCACCACCGAGCATACCTCGCTGCACAACTCGCAGACCCCCACAGCATGTCCTGCTTGTTCGAGTGGGATGGCGAGTTGGCCGGGTACACGGAGCTGGGGTGGGTCAAGGAGGACAACGCGGCGTGCTTCTTCAGTTCCAACTGCGGCATTGTGGTGGGGGAGCACGACCAGAACTCGCACATCCTTGTGGGCGAGGAGCACCTCCGTGGCGGCAAGCGGTACCAAGCCGTGGCGACGTCCATCAAGCACTGCTGCTTTCTGCGTGAGCCTCGAACTAAGCAGGTCATTGCGGAGCCGCAGTTTGACCTGGCCCACGTTCATATCCAGAGCAAGTACTTGCCTCAGGAGAAGAAGAAGCGGTTCCACCTCCCGCACAAGACGGCCGCTCTCTTCGCCCTTCAACGGGACCGCTTCTTTCAGGAAGGATATTTTGTATAAAGGGGAAAATAGCCTAGGCAACATGTGCTATTGTTGCGGTAGTCGCTTTCTTCGATAGATATATCAACTGTTCAAGCTGTGATCTTTTTAAGCCGATGCAACAGTGTAGTTACAATATGGTTTAGTTACGAGCTTGTTGGGAGCTTGTTTAGTTAGGAGCTTGTCCCGGCGGAAGTCTCACCCGCGCCCCACGGAGTCCACATCAGGTACCCGGATGGGGGTGGCTGAAGAGGTAGGTTCAGGGGTCGCCTAAGCTCAGGGGTTCCATGGCACGATGGAAATCAATTGATAATCTTATCCGATCATCTGATTGTAGATCGCTCTTGGCAGACTGAAATCGAACACCCGCGGTGAGACCGGGAAAATCCCTCACGTTGCCCCAAGCAGGGGTCACCGAGAGAGCATGTCGGCTGAGGGCTGAATGAAGTTTAGTTACGTTATACATCCACACCTCTGGGGCCGTTGGAAGATTTCGCTGTCCCACAGCCGGAGCGATCGCGGCAGGTATGATGGCATGCTCTTGTGGTGATGGATTAGGGGACGTCCCGACAACCTAGAGTATGAAGCATCTTGGTTGATAGTCACGACTCGGCCTCACGATCTAGACAAGGTATGTCCCAAAAAATTGTTGCGGACCAGAATCGAGTTAATAAGTAGCTCGGTTCAGCGACTTCACGACACCATGAACAACACAGCACGAATGGCACGGCCACCAATCACGCAGCTACGGCCACTGCATTCCCTCCAACTCCCTTCGAATCAGAAGCTGGAAGGACCACGGTTGACAGAAGAAGACCACCTCGAAGACGGCGTTCAACTCGTGCACTGGCTGAGCCCACTTGAACCCAGGCCTGATAAAGCGACAACCATCAAAGCGTTTGTCAAGCTTGTGGCCTACATATTGGTCCTGGAACCTGGCGAGGCTTATTGCATCCAAGACGCCGAACGCGGTGGTTACATATTGGCCCGTTCCAGTATCCTAGCTCACGAAGATGGGGACAATGACGAAGACCGGACCTTCAACTTCATTAACTGTCCGGATGGTCATGACGTCCCTACTGACTTTTCGATTGGTGACGGGAAGGTACGTTCGGCAATAAGAGGCACTGAAAACCCATGAGGTGTCGTGGTTCATGCGGTTAACACACAGCTCAGGCATTGCAACTTCATGTTGATGCGGCAACCAAACAGGCACGGCTGACCGCGAAGGCTGATGTTGTGCCAGCGGCTGCTCTCGAGTCTCTAGGTCAGATGCTAGACGACATCATTCTAGATCTCGGGCAACGCAGAACTGAAAGTGTTGGATGGACGCGACCTTCTGTGCTCAATTTCCCTCCCAAATCAAGGCCCCTTTCACTTTTTCCCAGGGAGGCATTCTGCTCAAACATGCCGCGGGATGAAGAACCTGAGGATGAAAGGAATGGGTCCGCGCTGCTTCATCGGTGGTTTGAAAAGCGCGTGGCGGAAACCCCCGGCAGAATCGCCGTGGACTTTCTCGTCGATCTGGAGAGCAGGGAGCGGATCCAGTATACGTACCAGGACATCGACAATGCCGCCAATGCGCTGGCGGTCGAGCTGGTTCGCATCTGTGCACAGTCACAACCGCCGTCACAACTGTCCGTCAACACTGTTGCTGTCCTGATGGGACCCTGCCCTGAGCTTTATACCAGCTACCTAGCTGCTCTCAAAGCCGGATTAGCCTTCTGTCCTATTCCCGTGGACGCTCCCAGGGAAAGACAAGAGGCACTGTTAGCAGATCTGAGGCCAGCTGCTATCTTGGTGGCCGCAGCATCGCAGCCGGACTCCCCCTTTATTATCCCGGTCCATCCCTATTCCTGAGATCAACGTGGCTCAGTACCTGGTAGCATCCGACTCCAGATCAGAAACAGAACAACTTTCAAGATTGTCAGCCACCGCTGAGACAGATGTGGCCTACATTCTTTACACGTCAGGAACCACTGGCCTGCCAAAAGGCGTAGCTGTCAGCCACATTTCCGCAGCGTGCACTATCTCCTCCTTGAGCACTCACTTCCGACTTCTCTCACCAACCTCACCATTCAGTAAACCCATCAGATGGTATCAAGGCGCGTCGCCAACCTTTGACATCTTCTCTTCGAAATATTTTGGACATTCAGCACCGGTTCAACTCTCTGCTGCGCCCCGCGCGAATGTACCCTGCAGGACATTGACAAGGTCCTCAGAGTCATGGAGGCCGACATGACCAATATCACGCCCAGCTTCGCCAGCCTCATAGACCCGTCGTCGATCCGTGGTCTGATGGTCGGTGGCGAGACACTGAACACCCGCCTACTTCAGGACTTTGCTCGCTACAACCCTATTTTGAGTGGCAGTAACGAAGAGTGTGGGCATGACAAACCCACCGGCATTTACAACGGATACGGACCCACGGAGACAGCCATCTACTCTATTGCCCAGGCCCACGTCCCGGCAACCCAGCGAGGCTCCGTAATAGGGACGCCCCTAGCCACTTGCGGCTGCCTCATTGTCGACCCCCAGACGGCAAACAGGCTGGAGCCTGTGCCCATGGCTGCAGTGGGAGAGCTCGTCATTACTGGCCCGCAGGTGAGCTGCGCGGGTTACCTCAACCGGCCGAACGAGACAGCAGCCGCCTTTGTCGATGATGCGCAATGGGGCAGAGCGTACCGAACTGGTGACCGCGCCAGGATCGTATGGGGTCCGGGTGGCGAACCCATGGTTGAGTTCCTGGGCAGAATTTCCGATGATCAGGTCAAGCTGAGCGGGAGACGTGTGGAGCTGGGCGAGATTGAGAGCGTGCTAGCAAGCCACGTGGACGGGATACGAGAGACAATGGCTTGCGTCTGGAAGGCGGAGACGTCTGAGACCGGCTCGGAGAGGGTTGTGAGTCTGGTCGTTCTGGAGCACCGTACCGGGTCGGAATTTGAACTTGTCCACCGGAGATGTCGGGAAGTTGCGCAACAGTACCTGCCGGATTACATGAGGCCCTTCAAAATCCTCCAGGTGGACGCTCTCCCGAGGTCTGCCTCCGGCAAGGTTGACCGCAAAGCAGCTTCGGCGTACGTCCGAGAGGCCCTGAAAGAAAGTGCCCAACCGGCGAGTGTAGAGACTGTGCAGAACGGAAACTTGGGGGATATCGGGCCTCTGTCTGACCCCGAAGAAAACCAACTGGAAGAAGAGCTCATCAATATCGTCTCTGAAATTGTCGGTGGCGGTACCTCCTCCAGTCCCACGGCCAAGATCACGGCCACCACGCCACTTGGACAGGCTGGCATGGACAGTCTTCGCGCAATGAGACTTTTGCGCGACATACGGAAGCGATGGCCCGACTCCGGATTGACAGGATCTCAATACCAGCATGCGCGTCTGCAGCCGTCACTCGCTCTTCTACTTCACTCCGAAGCCAGTATCCGCTCTGTCTTCTTCCCCTCGTCTCAGTCCGTTGATGCCTTGGTCAAATTGGATGCCAAAAAGGCCGTCATACAACGCCAACTCGCCGAATTCTCCTCCAAGTACGTGCCAGAGGCACTCAACAGGCTGAACCTGGCCAACGCGGCTGATATCGAGATGGTTCTACCCACAACATGCACGCAGAGCCAGTTGGCCGTGAGTTTTGCGATGGATAAACGCAACTACATCAGCCACTCTGTCTTGAAGCTGCGGTCGGACGTCTCTGCCGAGAGGCTGAAGGAAGCTGTCGAGGGGGTCATCTTCGAACATGCCATCTATCGCGCCGCAATCCTCCCATGTGAGGATCCTCTATCACCTTTTGCCCAGGCGATCTTGACGCCTGAAGCATGGTGTCAATTCGTGAACGACGAGAGCCGGGTTGTGCAGAGGAAAGCAAGTGCCTGTCAACTCGCTGGTGATGTAAAACCATGGGTCGACTTGGCCGAGGAGAACATTTCTCTCGATTCGCAGAAGCTGTACCACATACAGATTATTGAACCAGACTCTGATTCCAGACCCGAGGCCGTGGGTACCGGGCTTCTAGTTCTCAGCATCGCTCACTGCATCTGCGATGGTGCGTCAGTCGATGCGCTCATGAGCGACATAACTAGGCGGTATGCCGGCCTGGAACCCCTCCAACAACAGGGCATTTATGACGCGGTGTTTGAGTGGGCCTCGAACCTGGACCCTGAGATCGACAACCGCTGGCGAGAGTCGCTAAAAGGTTGGGAGACTGAGACCTTTGGTTCCTTGAGCGGTGATAACGTCAACTCATCTATCGCTGACACAGACCGCCGACATTGGATGGTCGAATACGCGAGTGAACTACCGTGGCAGGTCTTAGAAGTCAAGAGTAGGGCACTAGGCGCGTCCCCCTTGTCAATTCTGCAGGCGTGTTGGTCCCTCCTCCTGAACCTGTTCTCCGAGTCAGACACGGGAGATGTTGTCTTTGGAAGCATCATCTCGGGCCATCATCTGTCTACGCAAGCACCCACCTTCTCAGTGGTACCCTGTCGGGTGGCCCTGCCCGAAGCCCAAACCATTAGCGAGCTTGTCGATAGTCTTGCAACACACTCAAGATTTGCTCAGAGCCACCGGCACACTTCATTTGGCATTTTCAAGACACGGCCATACAACACTGCGTTGGCCCTGCAGGCCTACGCTCCGGCGGACATCACGCTCCAAGACGGGCTTTCGGAGACTGTCCCTGTTCTCTGGACCGAAATCCAGAATGCGGCCATACGTTACGATTTCCCAGTTTTTGTCGAGATCTTTCCGACAAACCCGCATTCCTCAAACCGTAATGAGCACACCGACAATATGACGTTCAAGCTCACGTATAGCGAAGACACCCTCTCCGAGTCGTCGGCAACCTGCATCATCAAACAGCTTGCAGTACTAGTCGAAGTTATGCTTGATTCACCTCCGGAAAACCTCGTTCAGGGGTTACCGGCACGTCTGCCTATGAACTTGTTGTCTGCGGAAGGGACAATTCCGGTTCCGGCTGAACACAAACAAGAGGCTGATCAAAAGAGCCCCGACCGAGCTGAGCTCCTACACTCCCAGTTCGAAGACCAGGCCGCCTCGACCCCTGACCTTCTGGCCTTGAGCTTTTACACGTCGCTAGACTCACCTCCCATGGAGTTGAGCTATGCAGAACTTGATTCTAGGGCCAATGGCTTAGCAAACATCTTACGCGAGGAGAACGTCGAGGTCATCCCGATCTGCCTGCAGCGGAGCGTTGAGCTTTACGTTGCCGTACTGGCTATCTTGAAAGCGGGTTCGGCTTGGTGTCCGATAGACGAGACGTCACCAGTGCAGAGACGGACCTCCCTCATTTCCAGGACGCAGAGCAAAGTGTTGCTCACAACTACGGAGTCGTTGCACCTGGTCGAGCCCTGCCTTGCCCACCAGAGCCTGGAAGGTGTGCGGGTCATTCTTCTTGACAAATACGCAGATCAGAAGTCGTCAGTGAGGGCTTCTCCCCGCGATGGCATTTTATCTTCTTCCCGAAGTCTCAGCGGGCGGGATCTGGCATACCTGCTCTGGACCTCGGGCACCACCGGTGAGCCAAAGGGGGTCATGATCCAACACAGCGCCGCGGCACAAGCCATGCGTGACCTTCAGATCCGAGTTGAGCACGACGAGAAAGCCGGGCAGGTCCGAACTCTGCAGCTATCAGCATACAGCTTTGACGTCTTTGTTCAAGACCTCTTCTACACTTGGGGAATTGCCGGGAGCGTGATCAGCGGCACGAGAGAACTTGTCTTGGGTACTTTTGTCGAGTTTATCTGGAAGTCCTCCCTACACATGCCCATCTCACACCGTCCTTCGGCGCGAGTATCCATGTTGACGAACTCAAGGGGTCGACTCTGCAGTATGTGACTTTCATCGGCGAGAAGTTGACAGAAAGCGTCGCCGAAGCCTGGGCGGCGCCTGAAATTACCACCCGCGCGTACAACACATACGGACCGGCTGAGAATGCGGTCGTGTCGACAATGCGTCGCTTTTACGGCAAGAGCAGGGACCGGGCCAAGGCTGCCAATGTGGGCTTCCCCCTGGGTCCTTGCACCGCTTACGTTGTCCGCGAAGTCGAGGTAACACACACCAAACAGAAGCGCTGGGAACTCGTCCCGCGGTATGGAATTGGCGAGTTAGCCTTGGGTGGCGCGCAAGTAGCCAAAGGGTATCTCAGTAACGAGGCAAAGACGGCCAAATCCTTCATTCAGGGCGTCCCCGGCATTACTGAACGTATCTACCTGACGGGGGATGTGGCGCGTCTCAACGACCACGGCTTCGAGTTCCTCGGCCGGAACGACGACTTGGTCAAGATCACCGGCATCCGAATTGAGCTGAGTGAGATCAGCGCGGCTTGTGCAAGCCTCAAAGACGAGAACGCGGCCGTCGAGCACGTGGAAACGCTACACCTTCCCCGCCCAGGGGCTACCACGGAGAGCAACAGCAAGGTTATTGTCACCTTTGTCTCTGTCAAGAAGAGCATCGCCGATGCGGGAAAGATAAGGGCACAGGTGTTCCAGAGGGCTAGGGACCTGCTACCTACGTACATGGTTCCTGGACACGTCGTTGTTCTGGAAACGACGATGCCCAGGACCGCGTCGAATAAAGTTGACCGCAAAGCCCTGCAGGGGATTTACCAGGCGTCGGATCTGAATATCCTGGCTGGAAGAGAGGGCGGCAGCTCCGAGCAGTCCACCTGTGACGGCAATCAAACGAAACTGAAGTGGGCAGAGGAACAGCTTTCTGTGCTTCACATCATCGCCGACGAGTTCAAGGTGGCAGCCGAGCCCCTGTCTCCGGAAGATAGCTTGGCTGGTCTTGGCTTTAGCTCTCTGCAGGTCACTAAGCTAGCGTGGTCACTGAAGCGGCGACTAAAGTGCTCGGTCGGGGTTCTCGCCCTCATGCGGTGCCAGTCTCTGGGTGAGCTGGTCGATGTCGTCGTCAGCAAGCTGCCCGGTCCAAAGACCGCACACCCACCCGCCAATGGCACGGTATTGTCAGAACCAGAACCGGCTGCGGAGACAACATGGCTAGCATCCATCAGAGATTCCCTCACCAAGAAGGCGCGCGGCGAGATGAGACCGCACGATACACTGTACGTAGTGCCCACGACTCCGATCCAGGAATCACTCATCGCGGAGACAATGCTCGAGCCCCGTGCGTACTGGGCGCACCGCGTCTTCGACTTGAGCCACTTAGGCAACATCGATGGCCAACGTTTAAATGAGGCCTGGACCGAGGCTGCCAGGAGATTTGACATACTTCGCACCACCTTCATTCCCCTAACACAGCTCGATGTGGACCGCACTGAGAAGCATGGCAGCAATGCCGTCGCATGGGCGCGGCAGCAAGGAATCCGGTCTACCATTCTTCAGCTGGTCCGCAGTGAGCCAACGGTCCGTTGGGCTTGGTTAACATCCAATGACGAAGATCACGATCTGGCTAGGTTAGCCGAGAAGCTGCAAATGGAACTGGCACCGACAACAACAATCAGGTCACCTTGGGCCGTGACGTTTGACGAGCCGCATAGTAGGGTGATGCTGAGCATGCATCACGCGCTGTATGACAGTGTCTCGTCGGAAATCCTCCTCGACACAGTTGCCAAGCTCTACCAGGGGCAAATTATGGATTCCCATGACAATGACGGGGTGGTGTCTCTTGCAAAGGGCATGGAACTGGGTCTGTTACCCACCGCTTCCCAGAGAGACGAGGCCGCCTCCTTATGGGACAGTCGTCTAGCGAGCGCGAGGGAAGCAGCGGGCTCCCTAAACGCCCCATTCCCCGACCTGACTCAATCCCGACAAAAGCAGCCGCGGAGAATTCTCCTGTCAAGGAAGTCGATTCCTCCTTTCCTCCTAACACCCCGGTCTGCGGCCGCACCAAAGTCCCCCAATATTCCAACGCTATTCCAGTCCGCGTTCGGGTGCGTTCTAGCGTCGTACCTGGAGCTCAAGGCCGTCGTACTGGGACAAACCGTCTCACAGCGGATTTTGCACCCGGACCTCGCCCGGGTCATGGGACCGGCTATGGCCACCCTTCCCGTACTTGTTCGTGCTGATGCTCTTTCGGCTGAGGAGCTCTGGAGTAACATGGCCCGCGACTCCTCCAGCCTCTCCCAAACCATGCACAACCTGCATCCCGTGGATATCAAGAGAACCCTCAACCAGGGAGCGAAAGCCAGCAACGCCCCCTTTCCCGGCTTCTTTGTCTACCACCCGGCCTCGGGGGGTGTTGATGACCAAGACAATATTGCCCAGCAGATGTTTCGGGGAGAAGAGCAGGCGCTGTCGCTTAACGTGGAGCATCCCTTGGCCTTGAATATCTTCGAGCTCGATGGTACGATGGAGCTCACCGGTGATGGGAGCCGCATCTCTCAGGCGCAGTTGGACTTGATGCTGGACCAAATAATCGAACAGGCCAGAGCCATGCTCGAGTCACCGCAGCTGCCTCTTCACCTCCTTTTAAACAAAATGGACCGTAGTCTTGTCTCCATCAGCGGCACGGCTGGTACACATGAAGAGGCTCGCACATTCGACCCAACTGAGCAAGTATCTCGCCATGCATCAGAGCATTCCGAGTGGATTGCGGTTGAGGAACTGACTGTCCAACCATCGGATGGGAACGACAGCAATGAAATAATCACCAAGACGATTACATACGCCCAGCTCGACAGGCTGGCCAATGTCATAGCCTCGAGTCTGGCATCGCACGAGGCTTATCTCCAAGCAGATGATGTTGTTGCCATGTATCTGAGCAGAGACATCAAGTCCCTCGCAACAACGCTGGCCATCTTCCGGGCTGGCTACGTGTATCTCCCCGTGGACGAGGACCTGCCCTCAGCTCGGAAACAACTCTTGATCCGCGACGCCAAGGCAAAGCTCATCATCACCACACGGGAGCTCGCTGGAGACCTGGACTTGAACCTCGACACTGACCCGCCGGCTTTGTTCATTCCAGACGGGGACAATGCTATCGATGTGATGATGTCTTGGCCTCTCTCTCATCACCAAGGGCAAGCCGAAACCGGCCACGGTGGCTATCTTCTTTACACATCCGGTTCAACGGGCCGTCCCAAGGGCGTACGGGTGTCCAACAGCAACCTCTGCCACTTCATCACCGCCTTTAGCGCCCGCCTAATCGAGGCCTCGCCCGCCACGGCCGCGCTAGGCGGCACCGGAAAGTACCTCAACCTCACCTCTCGCGCCTTTGACCCCCACCTCACGCAGATGTTCGTACCCTGGCACCTGGGTTACCGCGTCGTCATTAGCCGTGACCGCACGGCCGTACTCGGCAGTCTACAACAAGTCATCAACGAGCTGGGCATCACACATTTCGGGTCTGTGCCTTCTGTGCTGACACAACTGGGCCTGCGGCCGGAAGATATGCCCTCCGTCAGGGCGGTGACTACGGGGGGGAGAAGGCGTCGAGCGAGTTGTTGGATATGTGGACGAAAGGGGGGTGATCGGGTTGTTAGCCAAGACGGACAACAACAAGACCATTCAGGGGCTGTTCTCTTCAACTTCTACGGACCGACCGAAGTGACCATCGGCTGTCTAGGGCATCCCGTAAACGCCCACTCCAATGCCCGCAACCTCGGTTTACCGCTTCAGGGTCTCGAGGCTTTGTTGCTGTGCCCCAGCACTGGTGATGAACAAGTCGTTGCCAGGAGAGGACAGCCGGGCGAACTCTGCATCGCCGGCCCTCAAGTGTCCATGGGCTATCTGGACAGGCCAACCGAGAACGCCAAGAGCTTTCAGACTACCATGTTGCTGGGAGATGGCCTAAAGAGAATGTACAGAACGGGCGACATCATGAGGATGATGCACGACGGCACCCTCGAGTTCCTGGGTAGGGCGGACCAGCAAGCCAAGATCCGGGGCCAGCGACTCGAGCTCGATGAGGTAGTACATTTTCTGAAGGAAGCTGCGGCGGGTGATGGCGTCGCTGACCTGGACTTTGCCGCCGCCGTCATTTCTAGTGGTGATGGCGAGTCGAATCACCAGCAGCAGCAGCTCTTTGGCTTCATGGCCGGTAAGGCGAGGAATCCTCCAAAGATCACAACCAACACCGAGGTTGAGTTGCTCCAAGATCCAGGCCAGGCGTGGATGACACTGCTGGGAAGGATCGAACAGAAGTGCGAGACTGGGCTCCCGGCTTTCATGGTGCCCACCATGCTATCGGTCTCGAGAATCCCCTATCTAGCCGCGTCGTCTGGGAAGGTCGATACCAAGCTCCTAGCCAAGCTTGCAAATGACTTCTTCGCTTCCCAAAAGGCCCAACAAGGTCCGGTAGATTCTGCATCCACGACCAGTTTGGGACATATTCTGGATGCCGGGGAGTCGGCAATCGTCACGGCCGTCGAGGAGGCCGTGGGGACCAAAATAGACTCTGCAACAGCAACAAGCAGCATTCACCGGCTGGGAATCGACAGTCTCTCGGCTGTTCATCTGGTGTCGCTGTTGAGAAGACGAGGCTTCTCCAAGATCAAGATGGTAGACATCCTATCCTCCTCGTCCACAGTACGGTCCTTAGCTCGATTGGCCGACCGGCACTTGAACGGCAGCGCCCCGGCAAACAGCACGTCTACATCCAATTCGCCGGATCAACAGGTGCCACAGTTGGTACGACGGGAGGTCGGAGCGTTCAGTGCGACGGATCTCGGCCCACTTCCCGCCGATCTCAACGACTCGGAAATTGAAGCTGTCTTGCCATGCCTGCCTCTACAATCTGCCCTCGTCGCTCGGTCCTTGTTGTGGTGGCTCAGGACAAAGAGTACTGGTGACGGTGACGAGGACGGAGCACCAGTTGATGTTCCGTATGTGGCGCAATTCCACTACCGTCTTTCTCGCGGCACTGATGTCGGCAGATGGAAGAAGGCGGCTGAGGCAGTTGTCGCATCCGAGGCCATGTTGAGGACGTGTTTTGTTCAGCGAGAGCATGATGGCCAAATCTTCCAAGTCGTCCTCCAGCACCCTCCTCTCTCTCCATTTGACTGCGAAGAGGATGCGGCAGGGATAGTGGCCAAGATGAGCACACGGCCGCCGGTCCGGCTTCATATTCAGGACACGGCCGCTCCTGGCGAGACTGTCATTTCATTGTGGATACACCATGCGTTGTTTGATGGTGTTGCTATCGATCTGCTCAGAAAGAGGTTGGAGCTGGCGTACGACGGACGGGACCTAGTTGATGTTTCTGTCAACAAAAGTCTCGGCGTGCTGACGGACGTCACTGGTTGCTGTTACCTCTCGGGTGCGCAATTGGAATCCACACGACGTTCGTGGCAGACGCGGTTGCACGGTGTGCGGCAGTGCCGTGTTGGAACGGAAAATGGCAACAGCAAGGGCACCATGGTCCGTTCGACTTGCTGTCTTGACTACACCAGCTCCGACCTCAAAGCCAAGCTGCGGGCTCCGTCTCAACACTCAGAACACCCTGGCGTGCCAATGTCGGTCTCTACTGCTTTCCAACTAGCGACCGCCCTCTGTCTGGCCCAACTCACTGGACAAACATCAGTTGTCTATGGCTTTGTCATGTCACTCCGACCTCTTCTAGCCCCCGCCGTTGACGGTGCGGAGGAATTCATCGGGCCATGTCTTAACACCCTTGTCCAAACACTCAGATTCCAAGGCGCGGATGAGACGCTCCCTGATGTTGCCCAACGAGCCCATGAAGCCCACACCGCTGCCTGCCAGGGAGCACTGCCGTTTGCCAGCGTGGAGCAGGTCCAACGCTGGGCTGGCTCTGAAGACAGGCTATTTGACAGCCTGCTGAGCATCAACCTCATTCCTGTTGATGATAATGCGGAGAACGGAAGCGGCGAGCCGGCTCCTGGCCGAATGAGTGCCCTCCGTACCCAGAGCAAGAGCGACATGGCCTTGGCCATTGACGTTGACTTGCACACGGATGGCAAGATCGTCTTGACGCTTTCATCAGCCGGTGCCCTGACCAAGTCCCAACTGGATGATGTGGGCCGGTTGTTTGGGGAGGTCGTGTACAGTTCTGCCGACGAGAACGTACGAGTCGATCGTTTCTTGCCGGCGCACCAATGGGATGCTACAGAGGACGCTGCCGTTACCAATGGATATCATGCCTCGAACCATGTTGCGACAGAATCGGGTTTGGCAGATGAGGGATATCAACAGGCTCTGGCAGGCGTACGGACAGCCATCTCCCGCCTACTCCGTCTAAAGCCGTCGGACATACCAGACGATGCGAAGGCAACCTCACTGTACCAACTGGGCCTCGATTCAATCACTGTCATACCATTCGTCAAGCTCATCAACAAGTTGGAAAATATCTGGCTCGCCCCGGACGCAGTCATCAAAGCTCGAACGATCCAAGGTACCGCAAGATTGGTTCAGGAGATGAAGACCAAACGCCTCACCAGAACCAACGGCAACACAAGAGAAGATTCCACCAGCACTAGAAATAACAAAACCGCCAACGGCATGAGCGACGAAGACATCTACGACGTGACCCTGCAACGGCTAGCCAAGGACCTCTTGTTCGCCGCGACCCCACTCCAAGAGAGCATGCTGAGCGCCTCGCTGGCCATCGCAGACAAGGCCTACACTTACGTGCACACCATCCAACTGTCCGAATCTGCCCTTACAGCCGACACCCCGACTCTCAACAAGTTCTTCGCTGCCATCAGGGACACGGTCCAGGACTGTGAGATCTTGAGGACACGCTTCATCTTTACTCAGGACGACGAGGCGCCATGGGTGGGTGTTGTGTCCCCCGCTGAGCAGAGCGATCTTGTCAGTTGGGAGGTGGTGAATTCGGGACCTCCTGGAAGGGTGCAGCTGAGGATCCATCATGCGCTGTATGATGCGACTTCTATCCGGGCTGTGTGGCGCATCCTGGGTGAGAACTACGCTAGACATCTTCAAGACCATGCCAACAACATCGGTAGCCGGGAGACTGTGCGCTATCACCCATTCAGGTCGTTTGCAAGGACGGTAGCCCTAGCACAGAGGGCTTCGGTGGCGTTCTGGGCCAACCTGCTTCAGGACTATAGCTACACACCACTCGACCTCCCTGACAACTCCCTCCAGGCATCTTCCTCCTTCTGCTTCACGTTTAACGAACAAGACCTGTTGCTTCTGCAAGCGAGATGCAGGTCCCTCAATGTAACGACTAAAGCAGCGCTTCAGCTGTCCTGGGTGAAGGTACTCTGCGAGTCTCTTTACGGCCAAGCAGATGTCGTTTACGGCGAGGTCGTCTCGACTGATGGCGGGTCAGGCGCCAACGGCGATGTTGCCGTTGTTGGTCCTACCATCAACACAGTGCCCATGCGGGTGAAGTTGGCGGACGACCGGGGGGTCGTCATCAACGCCAAAGAAGCTCTGGCCCGGGTTCAGGAGCTGAGCGACGACGCAAGGGGCGCGGTCGCGATGGGGTCGTTGAGGAAGATCCAAGCGCTGTGGAGATCGTCGAATCAGGACCAGGAACATCTCCCTGTGGTTCTTTTCCAAAGTCTGTTTGTGTTTGATGGCGTTGTTACCTCGGCAATCACAGATGATGGCGACGCCCCAGCTCTATCGCTTTTCAAGACTGGTACCCAGGGTCAAACCCAAAGCGGAGAGGAACAGTCCAACGATGGACCGGCGTATGATGATACCCCTATGATCGTCAGCTTTCACATCAAGAACAACGCCCTCCACGGCAAGCTGAGAGCCAAAATGACCAAAGAGGACGTGGAAACCTTAGGCAGTCGACTGGAAGCAGCATTGAGATGGGTCCTCTCTAGTGAAGTATCAGATCCGGTACTTGACAGCAGTCAGATGGACACGGTGGGAAAGGGGAACGTGGCGGTGAAAAGGAAAGCCGCGGACAACACAATGACAAGTGGTCATTCCGAGAAAAATGGCTCAAATCCAATGGCTGATGCTGTTTTGGACCTGACCAAAACAGTACTCGGCACAAGGTGGAGAGGCAAAGAAATCGGCTACAAGACGAAGTTGGTCAACGTGGGCCTCGACTCAATCTTGGCCATTCGGCTGTCAATGCTGTTGAAGAAACAGATGGGTATAACCGCGAGCGTCTTTGACATCAGCAACGGCGCCAGCATTCATGACATTGTCAAGAAGGCCACCTTGACTCGGGAAGTCGTGGCGCAGAAACCAAGAGAGCAGCTGGTTGCCCAAGATGAAGAAGAGCTGAAGGAGTCAGTAGCCAATAAACTCGGGCTGCCAAAAGACCAAATCAAGTCTGTCCTTCCAGTCTTGCCGGGCCAGCGCACACACTTGGAGCAATGGTTGCACAGCGGGAAGAGGTTCTTTGAGCCTCCGTGGGTGTACCGAGTGGTTGACGGTTCTCTCGACGCGCAGAAAGTGGCGAGCTGCTGGGCTGAGCTCTGCCGAGTTCACGGTGTTCTCCGGACAACGTTCGTATGGGCAGACAAAGCAACAGGGGTGGTTCAAGTCACCTTGGGCGAGCAATGGACGGGGAAACAGAGAGTACCTGTGCTCCAAGACTTGTCAAAGCCCATTCAAGCCGTAATCGACGAGCGCGTTGAAGAGGGAAACAGAAGGCCATCTGACTTAAAGGTTCCCCCGGCGAGCCTTTCGTTTCTGGAAGCTCAGGACGGGCAGGCAGTCGTGCTCCGAGTCCATCACGCGCTGTACGACGCTTGGAGTATCAAGATGATTGTGAAGGACCTCAATGAGCTCCTGGCCTTTGGCAAGATCTTGGAAACTCGCGCCCCATTCGAACAGGTTGTCCAACAAATCGGAGGTTTCAGGCAGCCTGATGCCGAGGGCTGGTATTGGAAACAGCATCTGTCACACGCCCAAGATACAGTCCTGTACGGGACAGCTGGAACTGAGAGCGACGAATCGACATCCAAAAATGACGAGTCTCCGCTCGGCTCCCACTTTAAAGCCAGCTATTCTACGGTCGTCTCACAAAGCACCATCAGCACACTCAGGCAAACCTGGAGCAGTCCACGCATCTCTGCCGCCATCGTCCTTGCCTATGCAAGGACGCTAGAACACTTCACGAAGCGCTCCCGGCCCACATTCGGCCTAAACCATGCTTCACGCTCACTTTCGTCGGTGGATGGGGCGCAGACTCTCGACTTGACCGCAGTGACTGTGCCGACTCTGACAGTGACGCCATTTTGCATAGACCTGGGTAACAGCAATCAAGGCGCCAGGTCTTCTTCAGTGGAGGAGCGGGAGCATCTCCTGGATTATGTGCAAGACCATCTGGCACAGCTCAGCAAATTCGCGCAGTCAGACGGCTGGCAAAGGTATCGTCCCAGGTTTAATTCCTACCTCAACATTGTCAACTTCGAAGACAAGACCACAGCCCTCGAGAATGGAGATGTCAAGACCGCACATGCAGCAAAAGTGGTGCTCCGCAGGCATAGGCTCGGGGAACCTCTTGCTTCGGATTACTTCACTGTCACCAAACCATCGTCATCCACCGCCTCTACCATTGAAGCACTCGAGACGGGGCACTTGTGTCCACATCAGTTATTCTTCAATGTCATCGTCCGTCAGGGGCAAGATGTTAGTGTGGCAGTGAGTGGCGATGAGGGGCTATGCGGGGGGGTCTTGCAATGGCCACAACGTTGGTTTCATTTTTCAGATGTGAATTAAATAAAATAGTAGAGTGCGCATGTACAAACTAGGAAGTTGCCTGGTAGGTATCCATCATTCGAGGTACATAGGGGACGGTCACCATGAATGAAAAACGGCAGGGACTGGCACGGAAAGATAATTGGAGATGCGTTTTCTTTTTCCTCTTTTATTCTTTTTTTTTCTTTTTTCCTTTTTCTTTTTCTTTTTCTTTTTTTTTTGGAACTTCTGTTCGTATTTTTCCTCGATGGGTAATGAGTCGATATTCTTAACTTTATTTTCATTTTTTGACAGATGGGTAAATAGAGAGGTGCTATTCAGCGTTAAAAGTGCCTACGTCAATTGTTTGTTGGAACTCTTCCCGATTTCCAGCGTGTTGGGCGCTATATCGGACTGGAGCTGTGGCGGTTGCGGCGTTTGACGCTGTTTCGAGCGCATTTGCAGTGTATTTAATTGACTGGGAGCCAGACTTTTTGCGTTAGACTTGTTTGCCTTGTTTGACGAAATATACGTTGTGAGGCGCCAGCGAGGGAAAGGGAACCAAAAAACAAGATGAGGTGGACTTTGCCCCGTCGCCACCAGTCTCAAGTCCTGCTCATTTTGCTTCACCGACTATGTCTACAATGTCGAGCGGCGCCCCCTCGACAGCTCTGGCCCGAAAGGCTGGGTCATCAGTCTGACAAAATGGCACCGGCTAAGCCGCTGTAGGCAACCCAATGACATCGTGTGGGCCAGCTGCGAGAAACGTTCGCGGAGCGTGCACAGAAAGAACGACGCTGGCGAGGTTTATCGCACTTGGATGAAGTACGACGATGGAAGCATAGAGTATACTAACGGGGAGGGCCTCATCGCGTCGTTCCATGACTGTCCCTTGATCAATGAACGGGGCATGATTACAGGACCAGCCGTACTCCGTGACCCAGCCCAAGCTTGGTTCTCATATCGTTTAAGGTACGAGGTTGCCTCTAGGAGTAGGACGCGACCTGCCTTTCCGGAATTCACCTAGGTACCTAACCGACTCGTAGTAACAAAAGCAGGTATCATTGTGTAAATTGACAAGATGATCAGAAATAATGTATGTGCATGTCGATAAAATCCGCGCTTTGCACAAAACCCGCCCTCCCGCTTGCCGTTATGCAAATACAACCTGTGCCTCCAGGCTGTCATCCTAAATCATCCTAAAACTAAAACCGCAACCCTTCAAATGACGCCCCCGACATCCCTCCACTCTCCCATGGCGGCGCTGCCCCATCCTCGCACCCCCCCCCCCCCCCGGCTCCTCGTATCCCCAACTACCCCGGAAAATCACCCCTGACTCGACATGGCAAAGTACAGCAGTATGACTGGCCAGCCGCTCGACAGTAAGAAGGCGGCGAGCACGGAAAATAAATTCACGTCCTTCTCGCTATCCCCCCGGGACCAGCGGCGCAGCAGGCCGATGGCGCACCATATCATGCCGATGGCGTACAGCGAGCACCCCCACATCACGCCGACGATGATGTCGGCGTTGCGGTCCCAGGGGGCCAGGGTCGCGCCCGAGGTATCGGCGAACGGCTCTGAGAGAGAGAGGTTCTGGCCCATGGTGTTGGTGGTGACGGTGGCGGTATTAAGTAGAGGTTGTTATTATCGAGTGTTTGTTTGAATAGGTAGTACTCGGTAGTGGATCGTTTTCGATGGCTCGTGTTTGATGGATTATGATCATGGATCGTCGTGGGAATGAACGACTCGAGAGGCCTGGCCAAGGTCGGCAGCCAAGGATCGACCAGCGACAGGAAGGAAAACACAAAAAAAAGTGAAGAAAAGAATGTCGGAAGGAATGTCAGGATGGAAGCGAACGGGACTGCGACCAGCGACCAGCGACCAGCACTCTCTTGCCCAAAACAATTCAGACGATATGGAGAAACGGTGGTGGCCGAAATGGAAAAAGCGAGAAGGCGAACAAAAAAGAGACCTGAAAGAAGACGGGGATCACACCATCTTGAACCGGTCCTGTGGCCCCGGCCAGGAGATGATGGGGTTCTCCAGATGGGAAAGTCAGACAAAGTCTTGAAGTGAGCCCTGGGGGCGATCTTACGCGAGACAGGTTGATATAATTGGCTGCATCGATAAAAGCTTGTCTCAGATGCTGGAGCTCGGCTGCAACAGAGCCCCAAACCCCCAAACTTGAGACGACTGCCGAATCGAGCCAGTCACAACCCCTGTCCAGAACGTTGGGGGCCCAATTCAAGGCCGTTCATGGCGTGTGAAAACGCGCCACGTCTTGGCTGAGCCCGGGTTTTATGGGCAGACTCGGGAACAATGCATGGAACCTGCACAAGACGTCCCCAAATCTTGTGTTCTAGGTTTCCAGACATCATTAAATGAACAACGATGAACAACGGTCAATTCACATGATCCCGCCCGTTCCCGAGTCTTCTCTTCCATTAGAGGGTGAAGATTTAATAGAAAACAGAATCAATCACCTAGCCGTCGACTTTGTTAAGTGGATATTCCTGGTCGGCACATGTGACGACGTCTCGCCCCCTCGTGTTTCACATTCGCCTCCTGTGTATGAACGTGGACATGTATAGGGATAGATAGCTCCCGTCAACCACGAGCACCCGTGGCCTGGCCTTGAATACGGCTGTACAAAACGAGCATGGTGCGGCATGTTCAATACCTCGCCAATTCCCTTTCGTCGTGTTTTTAACTCCGACCAACCCTATTACCTGGATGTTACTCATGCCGAGATTAACATCCTTCTATGCTTGCCCCTATCAGGGGACAGCCGCATCTAACGGCTTCTACGCATAAATGAGGCGCAAATCGGCGACAGCATGCACATTCTTGTCCCTAAGCTGACGGCGCAAATGCGCAATGTAAGCGTGTATCTCAGCCGTTGACCAACGCATGACTTCCTGGAAACATGTACAAAATCAAGCCTGTGTATTGATTGTCTGTTTAAAGCATACTTGGGACCACGCCAAAACGTTCTGCGCAATTCACCTTCCATGTCCTGCTCAAGGGGGAGATGGTTGTACGCATCAATCTCCTGGTTTTTCTTGTCAGCAGCCCAGGCCGTGATGGGAGCCTGTCCAAAGGTTACCTAGCCAAGTGCACCGCAACATGCTCATCCTAGCCCTGGTCGACAAACGCGCAGCAAAACCGGCGGAACCAATGAACAACAACACGAAACGCGCCCACCTTGAAATGCTACTGCACGAAGTCGACAAACCCCGTCGCTTCCAACCCCTTTCGCTGCAGACCCTCGCTCACACCATAAACGTCCTCCCAAACTTCTTCCCCCCCTCCCGAAACGCCTTCCCCCACTGATCCAACGGCGAGCCGTCAAAAACCGTACCATCGGGCGCGTACATGCGGGCATCAGCCTCGAAGGTCTCGATGTAGCCGCCGGGGCGGAGTACCCGATACGCCTCGGCGAAGAGCGCGTCCCAGTCAGTCACCGAACCGAACATGTAACGGATATGCACGAAGTCGAAGCTCTCTGGTGCGAAGGTCCATGGCTGCGTCGCGTCTTCCATCTCGAACTGTAAGTTGGGTGGCACCCAACCAGGTTGGATGGGGGAGATGTCCGTGCCGATTACCTCAACGCCGGGGTGTGCGTCGGCGAAGTCGCTGTGACTGTTAGTCTGGTGTGATGCATAGTTACCGCCGGACTTGACGGGCTGTCGGGCTTACATTGCCCATATTCCTATCAGTGGAACACTGTGTTAGGAAACGCCATGGCCACTAGTATCCTGGGTTGCTCCAGCTGGCGTAGCCCTGGTGCGTACCTGTTCCTCCCCCAACATCCAACACTCTTTTCACCTGTTTCATATCCAACGGCGCCCTGTAAAGGTCCCCGTCCATAACAAGCGTCAACCCATGGTGGCTGAGCGTGAGTGAAAACATCAGCCGCCACAATCCCCGGCTCAGTTATCCCCCATTGGTGACTAGATCTCACATGATATCCATGCACACACTCTGCCGTTCATCGTTCGGGCCCCTGGCTGCATCAGCACTTTCACCGACAGCAACCGCATCCCAGCAAACAACACGAGCCAGTACTCAGCCGGCGTCTGATCGCTATGAAACGTCCGGCCCTGAATAGTTCGGTAGGCCAGGATACTCGTCGTCAGTGAGTTGATGGAACAAGCGAGATCCGAATCGTAGAACGAGTCCGTGGCCGTTTCGTCTGCCGATGTAATCGGCTGAGCAGCCACTGTAGTGTCAGTTGCTGTCTTAACTACCCAGACAGGCACCCAAGCAGCGCCCTGTGGTGTGGATAAGGGCCGCCCATACCTGCTGTGTCCAGTGTTCCCCTGGGAGAATGTCGTCGACGCTCCTCTGCCTGGCCTCACCTGCCGGACATGCCGTGCTTCTCGGCGGTCGAGCCTTTCTCAGTCTTTTCAAACGAGGAGAAGATCGCACAAACACCATGGCGCCGCCACCTAATCATTGGTTATATCCCGAGGGCGTGATAACTGCGAGCTCGAGTGCAGAGCACACAGTACGATAACCGGATGCACCTTAGCGCAGCAGATCTCTGTTGCCGTGAACCTCGAATAGGCACGTGGCGCCGTTCAAAGTCAATAAGCAGAGCCGGATTGGACCGCCAGGTTACGGGAGGTGGTCAAACCGATACGGCGAGATGTGTTTGGCGAAGTCTATGCATCCTAAGCTCAACCCGGACCAAAACGGGACGTTGTAGTCCAAGGGGATAATACGGTAGAGCATAACGAGAACGAGAGGATCACGAACGCAGTGAATGAATGATTAGGCATTTTATTTCTTATACCCCAACGCCGTGCAAACGGAATCGACGAATCTCAGGAACCCGCCCACAAGCCACAAACGATCCGGACAACAGCCTACAACCAAAATCATGCAAGCTCCCTCCTCAACCCGCCCGTCTCCTCCACCTCCGCTTCCACCACCTCACCGTCCACCCCTCTTCCGCCACAAAGTCAGCGCCCTACTCCAACCCCTTGAACCGCCGATTAAACTCCTCCACCGCCACGGCTACCATTCGGTAAATAAACGTCCGCCCACTCTCCTGACCAATGGGTATAAACGGCCCATTCGCCCCTCCACGCAACGTCAGACTCAACCCCGTGCGCTCTTTGGCAATCGTTTGAACATCCTTCAGCGGCACGTCCCACTCGGTCTGGAGGCGGCGGCTGCGGATGAGGAGGATGCGGGCGTACGTCACCATGACGACCATGTCCTCGGTGGGCAGCTCGAGGTGCGCGATGTAGGCCTCGTCAAAGTACTTGCCGTTGTCCACCTGCTTGAGCCAGCTCTGGCCGAGCGCCTCGCGCTGGGAGTAGGGCCGCACCACGCCGTCGGCGGGTATGTAACGCGGTAGGCGCACGCGGTCAAGCTCCGAGCCGTCGAAGACGGTGGTTGTGTTGCGCACGCCCTCAGAAACGTTGGACGCGAAGTCGAGCACGCCGATCGCCGCCGGCTTGGTTGCCAGCCCGACCACGCCCTTTCCGATGCCCTTGAAGAAACCAAGGGCGCCTTCCTGCTCGGCACCCTCAAGGGGCTTACGGGCGAGGCCGCCGACGCCTGATGCGACTGAGGTGAAGAGGCTGTTGGCGCCTGCCGTGACGCCGAAGAGGGCGTGCTTCGGTCGGTTGCGCGCGCGCGTAATGCGCCGCCGGTCTTGAAATTGCTTGTCCATGGTTGCCGCCGCGAGGCCTTTGGCGAAACTCCCCGTGACTTTGGAGAAGGAGTCGCTGAAGCCATAGACGGACTTCTTGAAGAAGGACCCCGCGCCACGAGCAAGCCCCAGGCCAAAGTCTTCTGGTTTGTCGGACATGATGAGACCCTGGTATGGCTCATAGAAGATATCGGCGAAGCCTGAGCTGATGTTGTTGAAGAGCCCCACCGGGTTTCCGAGGAAATCAGCGCTACCCAGAATCTTATGAATCTGATACAGAGCCTCCTGGCTGTAGTGGTTGGAGATGTTCTGTACGAGCACAGGTATCGAGACTCGCACATTTTCCAGCATCAATGCGTTGAACCTGACTGGCGCGTCGTTGATGTTGCCGAGAGCCATGGTCATGACGTTGAAGAAGAACATGACCGGGTTCTTGGACGACGTCTTGTCCTCCACATTGACTCTTTCAGTTCGTACAAACGAGAGATCCAACTGCATTGGCTGGATGTTGAGGACCTCAAAGTAGATGTCCCTCCCAGCCTGTTGCTGTTTCGGCTGCGGAATGTCAATGTTGTCATCACACAGCTTGTCGACCTCGGCCGTCGACGACCAAGAAGCGCCGGGTATCTTGGAGAACTCCAAAACGGCGTAGATGAAATCCTCATCGAGTTCGACTGTCATCTCCTGAAGAAGGACGGTGGCGTACTTGATGTACTCAACACCGTACGACTCATCCTTGACCCGGGTGACCATGGCGTGCAGTGAGGGGTGTGCTTCGATTTCCTGTGCCCTCTTCGGAACCACACTAGGATACAGAATCATAGGGAAGATGCCGCCATAAAGCTGGTTGTCAATTTGGATCCATTTCACGGCCAGGCTCACCGTCTGGTACATGGGTGAGTCGCTGTACCGGAGTTGGACATCTCGGAACGTGAGGTACGCCAGTTCTTTGAGCTGTGAGTTGATCAACGAAACACCAATACCGGACAACCGCAGTTGCGCGCTGAAGGTGGTGTTGGTATCGAGCTGCTTTGCTTCGAAACCTTCCCGGCTGCTAGTCGACCCTGCATTGGACCGTTGCCGGTAAAGACTCTTGGATTGTTTGAAGTTGGACAGGATCAGCGACTGTGTTGGCCCGTCGGCGGTCACGTTGATGTCGATAATCTTCGCTTGACCATTCGTACCGATGAATTTCATGGGCATCAAATTACCAATCTCGGCGAGCTTCACATGCCGCTCTTTGTTGTACGCACTAATGCATACCTCCCTGTGCTTGGCGGCCGGAAAATCCCACGCATACGGCATGATGCTGCGCGGAGGGAGGCGGTACCTAACAGCCCGCCATCCAGATCGGTCCTCTTCCTCATCCTCGTCCAGGCGGGGGTTGACTTGGTAGAAGGTGAACTCCATGTCGCTCTCGTTGCGCATCGAAAACGGCCAGTTCCTCTGCTCCATGCTCAGATTCAAGAAGATGGTTGAGTCTTCCATGAGAATCTCAACTCGAACCAGCCGTTGGCGTTGACCAGCTTTAGCAATCTTGAGATGCGTGATACCGAGATCCGAGATGTTGAAGGGTGCCGTCCATTGGTTGTCAAATCCAGGGTAGCACAAGCACAACTGCTTGACGGCACCTCTGTGCAGATAATGCAGCGGTCTGAGCGAGCCTGCTTTGAGCGACATCAAGCTTGAGGAGCTGGGTTCGCGGATGTTGATGTCGTCGCCAAGCTTGTTCTGAATGACATATCTGGGAGCCAGCGTTACCGTCTTGACCATTTTGTACTTGCCCAGGCCCGAGTCGACCGTGACACCGACATGGATTTCGGCGTTCTTCCCAGTGGAATCGAGCACAATCTCAGAAGTACTTCCGATGGCATCAAAACTCTGTGGTTTGCTCCATTCCGAGTCGCCTGCCTTGAGAATAGCCCGGTTTCTGTGGTCGTCGCTGTTGAACGAAAACATGAGCGGCTGCGCTTTCTTATCGCTTCCGTCCCCAACGTCGATGAGTGCCTGCCCCGCCGCCGCCTTCGCATGCTGCATGAAACCCTTGGAGCGGATGCTAACATCCAACCCGGTCTTGTTGAGAACGACATAGGGACTGTATACCGTCACCTTGAACGCACCTCCGCCATCAGGAATGCGGAAGTAATGCAGTCTCAAGTTCAAGGTCATGTTGTTGTCGTCGCGGCACACAAGATGCGTCTCCTTCTTGAAATCATCTGTTGGGCCAGCATTGATGATAGCAAACTCGCTTGGCTTAAACAGGGTATCCTGCATATCGATGCTGAGGAGCAGGAGATGCGACAGCTCGACCACGTGGACGGGGCTGACGCCACCCTTGCGGAGGAAATTTGACCAGTCCTTCTTCGTGCTCTTATCGTAGATCCGGTACTTGAAGTCGTAGGGTAGCAGGTTCTCCAGTGTCACGGGAGCGGATATCTTCAGACGCATGTACGGATAATTTCTGCTGTTGTTAGTTTCATTCATCTACCGCAAACGTAAAGAGTACGTACCTAGTCATCGGATTGGATTTGTCCCAGCGTGTAGACATTTGGAAGTAGAAAGGGTCACCATGCTCTCCTTTGCACACCAGTGTCTTGGTTGGGCGCCTGAGCAAATCTTTCCACCACAGAGTATCGGTGCTCCATCCATAACCAAAGCCCGGGTCTGGTCGAACCAGCAGACTCTTTTCGTAGACAGCCCCGACGGGTGCCGGTCTACTCTCGCCAGGCGCAATTTTCTCGATCTTGAGCAGGTGCCCTTCGTGAGCGTCATACACGCCCAGCTCGACGGGGAGATCGGTCTCGTTCTCCACCAACAGAGGACTGCGCAGTGTCACGTATTTGACGTTGTCGGTGCCCAGCTTGACCTCAACGAGGAGCTTGTGCAGAACGCCATCGGTCTTCGGCTTCAGAGCGTAGAGGAACTCGCCCTCTCGGGATAAACGGATGTTCTTGACCATGTCGAAGCCACTGCCATCTAGTTGGACAGACACGTTGCTGGCACTGGCACCCTCGGCGAGCATCAAGCTCTCACGCAGCTTTTCCCAGTCCTCGAAGCTCCACGGAACCTCTTGTCCATCCGTGAGACGCAGGGTTGTCATTTCTTCGCTGCTCTGCCGCTTGGCATGGACGATAAGCTCGAAGCCGGTGTAATTGCGGATGCGGTACGGGGCCTCGACACCGCGGGGCTTGCTGAGGACGTCTTGATCCTGTGAGAAGAAGGCGAAAGATTGTGAGAGCAGGGCAATGCTAGCGGTAGTGATAGTGACATCAAAGTTGCGTTTCGACGTCACATCAACCGACATGGCACCAGTCTTCTGGTCACGTGCACCCCCAAAACCGACCTGCCAAGGCTCGATGAGAGGCTCCCACGCAGACTTGGCGAAGTTGTAAATGTTCATGTACATTTCGAGCGCGGTTTCCGCCTTCAAACTGGACGACCAATTCTCAGCGCTGGCTGTGAAGTTCTTGACGCTCATATCGAGGATAGGTAGTTCGTGGACGTCGCCGAGGAGCACGACCCTGACCCCGGCAACTGTCACGGTAAGCTCCTCATTTCGAGCTGGGGGCTTGACGATGTCATGTGGAGGTGGGGCCCCCCCTCTCTGGGATACGTGACCGGCACTCTTGCTCGTCCGCCTCGTTCTTCCCGCCAATGTTGATGACCCCTTACCGCTCCCAGTCCTGTGTTTAAGACTGGGCGCCTTTAGCTGTTTCGCCTTTTGGTCGGATGCCTTGGGATCGGTGTCGACGGGAGTGCCGCCCGATAGCTCGGATGCCTTGGTAATTGTTTGCATCACGAGAAGGATATCGCGTAGCGACAGCCGGAGAATCAGGGGCTCGATGTCGGCATGGATCCTTGTGGTGGCCGGTTGGGAGCTGTCCATGGAGATCTGAACAGAGAAGTCGTCGATGATTCTGAGACGAGAGTCGTCAAACCGGTCCATGCGACAGAGAAACATGCCGCACTGGGAGACTTGGAATGTCAGGGCGTGTTGCTGAGAAAATACAACTTGCTTCGTCCCCAGAACGATGGCCTCCGAGCTTGTGCTCAAGGGGTTGGCAATGAGGATGACCTGGGCATCTACGACGTTGACCCGGTAAGCCAGCGTCGTCTTCGTCCCAGCCTTCTTCTGTGGCGTCTGCTTGGGGGCGGGTTGGATAGCCTGGCGGCTGCTACTCTCCGAGCGCCTCCCGGAAAGGTTAGCCTGCACGGAGTCCACGTCGCTCATGTCCTCGGGGCTTTCCAGCGGGCTCTTCTCAGGAATGTCTGGCTCAGTCGTCTGAGTTCCAGTCGTGACAAATTTCTGGATGGCGAAAAGGTAGTCAAGGGCAAAGATGACACGAGGGCTATCGATGGCAATCATGGCGATGATATTCCTCTCCTCGCCGCCGGACATGGTAATGCTGGCCATCAGCTGCTCGACGCTCGTGTTGCCGCTCGTCATGATGCGGCGGAACTTATTCGTCTCGCGATGGCGTGTGTCGTGGATTGTAAAGGCTTGGATAACAAACTCCGCTTCGAGGCTGCCGTTGGAGTCCATCCGCGTCTTCAACCGACTGGAGTTGAGGCTGAACTTCGACAGACTGGCGGCATCAATATCGCCAACAGGAGCATCCTGCGGGGCATTTATCAACTCCAGACCAATCTCCTTAACCGTGAAAATGAGGTCCAGCTTAGTCCAGGCTTCCCCGTGGGTCCCGAGCTCCGGGCTCATGTCAATGAGTTGCTCGTTTGTGTTACCGCCCCCATACCCTGGTAATGTCCTGGCTCGCTCAAGGGTGGCATTATCAACATCTCGCTCGGCATCTGCGGTGTGCTGCTCCGGGTCCCCAGCAAAGGCAGCAGGGACCGATTGGGAAATCTCAAGAAGGGAGTTGAGTTGGTACGGAGTGATTCGGAGGTTGAAGTCAGTCATGGAGCTTTGTATTTCGAGGTCTGGCCGCTTCACGCCGGGTTTGTGCTCGGCGTATGTGATGTTGAACCCAAGATCGACATGGTCAATGAGCTCCAGTTCTTCTTCGCGGTTGTCGCTGTAATGGAAGTTAGAAGTCAGTCTGATGTTGCGGATGCCAGCTGAGAGTTTCATAGCGATGTCTGAGTTCTCCGAGTCGTCAAGCGGCGCAAACTTGTTCTGAGCGTAGATCTCTCCCAAGAACGCGGTGATGACATCTCGCTTGGGCCTTCCCGGGACCACCGAGCGGGGGAACAAGACGATGGGGGTCTTGACAATGACATCGAACTTGATCCGACTCTGGCTCTGCTGCAACTGATTGGCTTGGTTGGCGGCGGCCTGGCGGGCAGCGTTGTAGATGGCTTGCATTTTGCCGAACTTCACAAGGAAGTCGACTATCTTGCGGAACGGCTCTTCGACGAAATTCAGTTTGACTGATCCGGCCCGTAGGTAGATAGATGAGTCGTAGCCTGGGTACTGCTCGACCTTTGACGGATCGAATGTCTCGTAGCGGAAATCGGCAAGTTCATCGCCTTGGATGGTGACGAGTTGGCGTAAACTCGAGTCCTCCGCAACACCCAGATTAACGTCATCCACCAGACTCAGGTCACCGAGCCTTGTCGAAACACGCATCGTCCGGCCGAGCAGGAATACCCCAACATCGGCGTGGTTAAAAGACAAGGTGGCTAGGCGGATGCCGTCGTTATTAAGGATCAGTCTAATAGTTTTGAGATCCACCTTGACTCTGATGGCACCACTCTCAGATTGCTGACCGGCGAGGGTGGTTCAACATCAATATCGGTCTCGGACTCCTGGTCTGTGAGCGCCTTCTGGCGGGCGATGTCGGCAGACTGATTGTTGGTGAAAGTAACAAGAATAAAGTCCAGCAGCGTGAGCAGCGTTTTGCGTGTGACCACCAAGTTGATGGTAGAGATGGCAACGTCGACATTAGTCTCGACCCCTTCGTAAACGGTCATGAACTCTGGTGACTCCTTCTTGACTCTGACAAACTTGACGTGCACAAGGTCCCTTGCTTGTTTGCGATCCTCTATGTCACCTGATGAAACGATAGACTTGAACTCAGCTGGCGGGTTCTCCACGAAGTCATCAACGGTAACAGATCCTAGCGTGACGTCCGCGCCCATGTCAAACGGCCTGAGGTGGAACTCGACTCCAAAATGCTCGGCGACTAGCTCAACAAGTAACTGGTCGGGCTTTTGTCTCTGAGGATCGCTGCGATAAAGGGAGCCGCGAAGCTTGTCGACGCTGAACTTGAACTCGAAGATGCGCTGCTGTACCCGCAGTTGCTCATCCGGCGAGCCGTCTTTGGCATCCTCAAACTCGTCATCGTCATCGAGGTCGTCGTCGTCAATAATGATGGCTTCTTGGTGTGTCGTGAATGGGAGTAGTTGCGTAGAGATTCTTGTCGCGTTCCGCATACGCGATTCGGAAGATGCGTTGCTCTCGACACGGGCTCTTTTGGGTGGCGGGCAGGCCTGCGACAGCTGTTCTTGATTCCCACCCAGCTTAGGTATAGCAACATCGATGATTCGCATCAACGTCTTGTACTTGGCGTCTGACGCACTAACTTGAAGCACGGGCATGTGGCCAGAGACCTTCATCTTTGTGAGATTAGGGGCTTTGGGAAGGATCGATGCCTCGACAACAAAGTCGACGTTGATTTTGTCAACAATATGAAGCATCAGCCGGTCATCCTTCTCCACTAGCTGCTGCTTGGTTTCCTCCACAGACGGCCCAATGAGGACTTGAGTTGATGTCAACTTGACGAGGAACCGGTCATACATCAGAGACTCGAGTTGTTTGATATCCTGGTCGGTGTGAGTTTGAGCTTGCTTGGACCTAACCTCCTTCGACGTCTCCTTGTCCACTAGTTCGCTCGTGACACTGATGTGACCGGCATCGAGGATCACACAAGCGGTGTTCTGGCTCGTGATCATCTCGGGGACGATGATGAGTGGGGCTTGCAGGTCCAGCTTGGCATTGACCGTCTTGTGCTCCTCGAGGGCAAACTGAAGTCCCGCCCTCGTCTGCGCACGGAGGCCTTCAACGGTGGCGCCCGCGGTCTCCATCAGCGCGTTGATCGAATCCATGTGGCGCTCTGGGGGGCGGAAGAAGTCAACAACTCCGACGACGACATTCGGATTCCACACAATCTCGAGCGGCTTCAGCTTTGCGGTTACGGCAATGTCGGCTTGGTCATCCAAGGGGTTCTGCTCGAGCTGGAACTGAAAAAAATGCCTCGTCATTGATCTGGGCGAGTTCGGCAATGGATAAGCGCTTCTGTGCCTTTTCAGTAGGCGCATCTTTCACGCGAACAATCTCCTTGTACACGCTCTTCGGCGTCGTGCCATCGTTGACGCGGAGGCCGCCGAGGCTCAGGTCCACCAGGAAGGAATCGGGGCGTTTGAGACCCTTGGCTTTGAAGACGTCAAAGTGGAGGCTGATGAGATCTCTCGAATTTTCGTGGGGGTTTTGCTTGAGGGTGAAGCTGCCGGTGCTCAAGGATGTCTCAATCTGCATCTTGACGGTGTCCCGTGGCTCATCGACGGCGGCGGCAAGCGCGGTTTTCTCATCCCAGTCAATGACCTCGTAGAGCTCCTTACGTTGCTCCTCTGTGATCTGTGTATTCTCCATCTCGTCCTGTTTCTCCGTGTTATGCGGCTTAGCCCCCCACACCCACGAAAGCCAACCTTGCTGTTGCTCTTCTTGTGGTGGCGGGCGGTTCTTGAGGGCTTCGGCATTTTCCTTTTTAAGCTGGTTGCGGGCCAAGGAACGCCAGAATCGAAGATCCTCGTAGCCAAGCTTCCACTCCAGCTTGTTCATATCATCATTCTCGGCGGGCGTCAACGGCTGGTCCTGTTTCCTCTTTTTGAAGAGTTCGATGTACCGATGCCTGTCATCCCTTCGTTCTCTGAAGTAGTCCCAGGACCACCGTCGATTACGCTCGTGGATCTTGCCGAGCACGGCATCGCCGGCAAATTTGAGCCACGCACGGGGGTCCTCCTTGGGCGTAACCCCCTTCGGCTGGTACTTTTTGTACTCTTGGTGGCGGATGAAGTAGTGGAAGAGGTCCACCATCATCAAGGCATCTCGGTACTGGTGGTCGTCCAGGACCAAACCGATCTCATCGAACAGCAGGTTAGACTTGAACTTGGGTACTTGTGGGTCCCCCGTCTTGTCCAGTTCGATCTTGGCCTGGCCTGACACGGGCTTTAGGATGAACTGATGGCCGGCAGAAACGTCATTGTCACTCCTCACGATCATTGTCTTGAAGTTCTGTAACATCTCGTCATGTGGCGTCACCTCGGCTCCCGGTGTATGGGCCTCACGGCCGGGCCCCATGAGTTTGGTATCCGTGTTCCAGTACACGGCCAGGGATTCTAAAGTGGCCAGCTTGTGGGTGGTCTTGGACGAGTCCTGGATGAATGTGGGTGTCCATTCGCCATCGGTGCTGACAGCGCTGAACTCCTCGAGAGTGATGCCGAGGGCGAAGGGATGGCCGGGAGCGGAGATGGCGTCTTCGTATCGAACGTGGATGTTCTTCACGGTGACCTGCAGGTTGTCGACGATTTTGGTTACCAGGCTCTCAGTGAAGCTCTGGGTGCGCTTCTGCTCTTCCGGGCTGAGGCCCTCCTGCGATCTCTCTTTCAACAACTCGGCCGAGTCAAGCTTTTCCATTTTTATCCTCTGTTTCCGGCGATCTTCCTCCTCTTCGTTGTATTCGGCCTCTTCCTTCGGGGAGGCAAGGAGGAAGACATCCTCGATGAAGACCTTGACGGGCGCGCCGCGCAGATTGGACCAAGGAATGACCAGTGTGAGTGCGCCGAGATGGCCTTCGACAACGTTTATGGGGAGTTTCAGCTGGTCGAGTGCTTCCCGGCGGAGTTCGAGATCCCGCAGTTTGACATCGCCGGACCATATGCCAACCTTGAGTTGTGTTGGATCGAAGTTCTTAACATACATGCCCAGGAAGCGGTTCAGCAACCCCGCGACCAGGCCTTCCAACATCCTGAATGTGGGGTGCCGTAACCCGGGCGGGGGAAAACGAATCGGTGTCTATGCTTCGGTGTTCGGAGGCGTCATTTGCTGGCGTTACTGGCGTTGCCGTCTGGCACTTAGTGTAGGAAGGACGCGGATGCGCTCGTCGTTTCTCTCGGCGTCTATGAGTGCTCCGGCGTCTTGACCTCGGTCATCGGAAAGGTGACGGGAAGAACAACGCTAGGGCGTACTAAGCTATCGGGCACTCAATTGTCAGCGAGATGCTTTGAAGTTTCGGGCTGGTTAGGTGGCCGGTGGAAAGGAGGGGGAGGGGCCGAATGGGGGCCAAGACGCGACAAGACAAGTTACCAACCAGAAAAACGGGTAAAAATTGCAACGGTGAATTCCTAGAGTACAAAGACGACGCCCACGCCAAAATGCATTGGACTGGAGAAATCAGAGAAAAATTGGCGGGCTGGTGGCTGTTTTCCAGGCTCTCGCGTGGTGCTGATGACGATGGATCGTCCCCTGCCCAGTTGCTGCCCTGCCCTGCCGCGCAAGTGGTGGTGGTGCCGCGAAACCCGAAGCTCGGACCATCAGACCATATGCCAAGGAGGGGCATTCGAGTCGAACAAAATGCTACAACATCCTCGACCCCCGACAATGAAAGATGACCATTGCAGGACCGGTCTTGTTATTTATTATTTATCTGATCGTTTTCTTTCCTACATCGTACAAAAAAATGGCCACGACGGAATATTTTTGGCTTTTAATGTCGGATTAGAGCGAGTCGTGTGTCTTTGTTCCCTTCTTGCGAGTCAACATAATACACGGCAGGGGTCGTCTTAGCATCACACTCCAAGCCCCAAGCAAGCCGAGCTCTTCCTTCATTCATTACGTCATAGCCAACACTGCAACCAATCTACTGCGTGCCTGCCTTGCACCTGCATCAAAAACATGGAAGCAAGCCAGGCGGTCGTAACTGCCAATCAGCATTTATGTGGTGTTTCTCCAAATTGCGATATTAGTATCCAACGGCCATACCTTTGTGCGACTCCCAGTAACTAAATCCCATGTTTTTTTGCCTGCAAATTCCGTCGCATACCCACCCCTCCTGATTCTTGACCATCGCCATCGCCATCGCCATTTCTATTTGCCCAACGCGTCGAGACCGCGGTTCAATGCAGAACATTGTCCATTTTTAAAGCCCCTTAAAACCTACCAATCATGATTGCCGCTACAATAAGGGCTGCTCGGTCCTTGAGGATACAATCCCAGTCCCTTGCGGTCACAACTCGGGCACAACCATCCCTCCCATTCACAACACGAACTCCCTCCCTGTCTCGTCCGGGGCGAGGCGTAATCTCCCCACTTGGATCTCTCCAGACCCCCTTGCGCACACACATGTCCACCAAGCCCCCACTACAGCCGAACAAGATCGACAGGGAGCATGAGAAGGAGGTGGCGCAAAGGAAGCTTGAGGCCCGCCCCGATGAGGTGTCGAGCGCTTCAACTGTCCGGCACGTATTTGAGGAAAGCCAGGCGCCGCCGGAGAGTAACCCAGATATTATGGTAGGGTTAAAGAGTGACCTTGTATGTTTCCCCCTGTTCCCTAGTTTCTCTCCGGTCTCAATCTCATTCTGTGGATAGAATACAGTGAAGGATACGTTCGCCCTCGCCTCAGTACCACGAGAGGCATTCGGCCTTGGGCTCGCAGGCACCCTCCCATACCTAGCCACGTCCCTATCCACCGTGATCCTCTCCTGGAACCTAAACATGGACTGGCCCACCCAGTCGAGCTTCCTCAATGCCTTCTTATTCAACCACGAAGCAGCCGCGCACTGGCTTCACATTCTCGAGCCGATCCAAGTCGGGTACGGAGCCGTCATCATCTCCTTCCTCGGCGCCATACACTGGGGGTTGGAGTTTGGCGAGAGGCAGGCCTCTGAGGACCGCACGCGCCTGCGGTACGGCATTGGCGTCCTCGCCCCCGCGGTGGCGTGGCCGACCATCTACATGCCCATCGAGTGGGCGCTGACAACGCAGTTCGCCGCCTTCTGCGCCCTCTACTTTACCGACTCCCCGCGCGACCGTCAAGGGCTGGGCGCCAGCGTGGTACGCGTCGTACCGGTTCGTGCTAACCGCTGTGGTGGGCACCGCGATCGTCATCAGCCTGATCGGCCGCGCCAAGGTCGGCGAGGGGCAAAACCGTCTCGCGTCGGGCGAGTTGGCCGACAGCATCAGGGCGGCGCCGAGGCGCGTGGATAAGAATCGTGATTTGGAGAAGGAGGAGGAGCAAGAAAGGGACAGGATTCATAAGGAGCAGAAGAAGGAAGAGGAAAAGAAGGCCAAGGAGGAGGAAAAGAAGGCCAAGGAACAGGAAAAGGACGAGGGCAGCTCGAAGGGGTTGAAGAGCGACGAGAAGAGCGACCTGAAGGGCGATGCAAAGGGTGACCCGAAGGGCGATGCGAAGGGTGACTCAAAAGATGACTCTAAGCCGAAAGACCAGGATACGGGTGACAAAGAGGAGAAGGGAAAACAAAACGGCGAAGAAGAGAAAAAGGAGTGAAGTAGAAAGGAGGCGGGAACTGACTCTGATGACACTAATGATTAAGCCGAGCGGGGAAGCACCAGTTTGTTTCGGTGTAGACTCATGCCGTGTCCTCGATTTCTTTGGAGGATGCCACGGGTGTGAGGGGCATCAAATTGGGGACATTGAACTAGGACATTAAATCCTGCGTGTGGAAGTATCACCATCTAAGGGATATTGGTCATGGCTGTGTGACAATTAGTTAATACCTCAACTGATGGACGCTGATGGATTCTATTCACAAAACAGTATTTTACCTTGAGTATCTGCAAACGGGTGGAAGGAGTCTGATGGATCTCAGCTTGCACTCCCCAACGTCACGATATTGCACAACTGCAGCCCGATGGAGGCCGATATATTGAGAGACCGGCCAGGCCAAATTGTAATATTAGCAACAGATTCTCCGTTAGGGCAGTAGCTTCCGACCAACAGCTGGATAACGTTGGTAGGTAACTAGAATAATGATCATGCCATTGCTAGCCGGTCTTGCGCTGATCGCGTTGGCAGAAAGGGAAGTAACTAGCGGGCTGACTGCCTGTTAGGTAGGAAGGAACATCACAGGGACAGGAAGGGTGGGCTTTGGGGACTCAGAATCTCACCGCCTACGACCGTATCGAACACCTTTGTAAACTCCTTACCATTCTAAATTCCGCCTTCATTTTATCTCTGGCCATCCGCAAGCTCTTCGGCTGGAACCTTGCCTTGGTCAACAATTATCGTTACTGATACACTCTTATTAGCCCTTAAACCTCGAATCTCTCCTCCTAATTGTTCGAATCATTTAACCCTTAAGCAAACAACACCCCCCCTCCCCCAAGTCTCCGCCGACATTTTCATCATGGGCCAAAAGCAGACCGCACAGCAACCAACTCCCAACTCTGCCCTAGCCCAACCCGGCCCCCACGGCTACCCAATGCGTTTTGGGGTGCGCCTAGCCGGGTTCAAAGGCTTTAAAATCTATGGTTCCGATCCCAAGCAGCCCTGCCGGTACATCGAATTGCACACAAGACGTCAGATTCTTCACGAGAGTGCCCGCAAAAGAGACCGCAGCCCTGCCCTCATCACTGTCAACGAGAACTGGCCATCGTGGTCGCTCTTTCCACTCGACGACGAATCCGCCACCTTCACCATCACTGTCCACAAGAACCTGAAGAGAGCCAGCCCAGACCCGGATAACAATACCGGCACTGAACCCGAAAACACCACCACGGAACCCGAAAACACCACCACGGGACCCGCCGAAACTGAAACCACTAATCCCGAAGCTGATCCAGAATCCACTGAGCCCCAGGTTGCCAACACGGAAGCCTCAGAAACGGAAACCGCCGACCAGGCCATCGACATGGACCACACCCGCTGCCGGCCCGTCACCTTCCAATTCACCTTCCCCGTCCCCTCCCAGCCAGCCGACGGCAGCACAACCCCCACCGCCACAACCCTCGAGACGTTTGAATGGCGGCGCGCGCCACAAGCCTGCCAAGAAACGCGCGGCATCCGCAAGAAGACGCTCCCTCCGCTCGAGACCGGCGACGACCGGCTGCCGGAGGAGAAGTTCGTGTACGCGCCATCAGGTTCAGTACTCGTGCGTCTCAGTGGGGGTGCCAGGTGCGCGCCGGGCCGTGACCGGCCGCTCGGCTTCACGCGAGACGGCGAGGAGATTGTGGCATCCTACACGGCGTCGCGCGACTACCGGGCGTGGTACTACTTCCAGTTCTGGGGCTCGGGTGCCACGGGCGAGCTGGGCGAGGCGTTCACGCATGTAGCGGTCATGAGTGGGATGGCGGTGTATCAGGATGAGGAGGCTGAGAGGGCCAAGCGTACCAAAAGGGGTGCGGATGTGCATGGGACCAGGCCGGCGGTTTCGACGGGCATGCCGCACAAGAGGGATGGATTGGGGCGGGCACCCGGGCATGGCGTACATTTGGTGCAGCATGCTGGACATGCGCCAGGGCATTTGGCGGCGCAGTGTGGGATGCGCTGAATGAACCGGGGGGTTGGGGTCCCTGGAGTCGGGTTTGGGTTTCGGTTATCCTAGAGATTCTTTCACGGGTCGTCCTGAAGTTGCGGAGTTCTGTTGGGCATAATGCCGAGAACTGAATGGCTGTTCCTTCAAATACACTGTACAGTAATAGCATTGCTACCGCCGGGGATAAATACCTGGTAGGTTCTCGTTCGTCCTAACGCTCGCCCTGCGCATTCTGTCCCTTTATGCCTTGGGCATTGCCAGTTCCGGGTATTTTGGCAACCCCCACGAATCTGCACTGTCTGACATGAAACTGGCCGCAAGCCGATTGAGGCGAAGCGTCGTGAGAAATTAACAACCCACTTGTAGGAGATCAATGAACCAGCTACTCTCGGGGCACATGAGGTTGACAGTGTTCTTGACCGAGTCCCCCTGAATGATGTGTATAAACGGCCGCAAAGTGGCCTCGGATGCCTCTAAGGCGGCGGTAATGCTGTCTCACAGGTTTACGCCCCTTCTCAGCGGCTCTGCTACACTCTTTGGCATTTTCACCAGCTGAGACATAGGCGCCGCAGAGTGCCAGCGAGGTTCCCTAGCCTATGAGTGGCGCCGGGTAGGAGGCAGCATCCCCGGAAACCGCAATCCTCCTTTCGGACCAGTTGTCGAGTTTGATTCGGGCGAACCGTTGCATGTAGAAACCGTCGGCTTCGGGCGAGTCTAAGCCTTTCAATAGGCGCGGAACCTCAAAGAATCCAGCAAATCGTGCTTGAAAGCGTTGAACCACGCCTGCTTTTGTTCCGGGATGGTCCCATGCTTCACCGTCGTGCCGAACACATATCGCACCCCTGGAAACCCCCTCCGTCGTTTCACACAACGCTCCGCACAAATCTCCTCTCATCAACTCCCAGTCCGTCGAAAACCCCTGTGCGCCCTTTCCAAACTTACTACTCCTAAAGTTTGCGCGCAGCGCACCCTGGCGACAGTCAACAACACGTACTCCGGGCTCGTTGACCACGATGGCGCGCAGGTCGGCGTGGCGCTCGACGATGGTGATGATGCAAGTTTAGGGGGGCAGGGAGGCGGGAGAGGTGTCGGCTAGGGCGGGGCGGGCGAGGCCAGCGCCGGAGATGAGTACGCGGGGGGGTTGGTGCCATTTTAGGCGGGGGTCACGTTACGAATCCTTTTGGAGACGTTCTGTTCCTTCTTTAAATGGTTATGGTGAGGGTGTTTTTTGGTGTTATTGGAAAGGAGTGCAGGGTCCGAGTGGTTGAAGGAATATCAATGAAATAAGGTAGGGGGAATGAACCAAATGATACTTTGTTAATGTACTGGTATGTCAGTGACGCTCGTGGTGATAGCTTGAGGGAGCTGACTGTCATGAGGATGTTGACATATCAGTGATGGACAGCAACTTTGAATCTGATGCTACTGTATAGGGCGATATAGCGGATGTAACGAAAGCTAGTATACTTCCTACTTAATATCACGGTGGCTAGGTTGTACGAACTGTATTAGATACTCGAGAACAAGTAAATACTATACGAGATAGTCATATAGCCTAAGTACTATATATAATATCCACTACCATACCAACTCGCTAACTACAATTCTAGTCTTTAGCTAGTAGTTGTTGATATACGGTAATAAGAAGATAGCCTAGCTCTTTAACGGCTTCGAGGAGTTTACGAAGCTAAACTAGACGGGAATCGCTATATTAGTTAACTTCATCCCCTAGCTCCGCTAGCTACCTGTGACGAACCTCTCCCGGACCTTGTCCTGTTAGGGTTCAGTCTGATTGAAGGTGTCTTGCAAAGGTACTAGGTTCGGTGCAGCCAAAGGGTGCACAACAAAGACTTGTCTCAACAGTAGGCTCTCGAGCTTGTAGCGAACTGTAGTTGTGATTGCTAACTGGAGAACTCCCAGAGCTCTCCAGAACGAGTGACTATATACTATCTAATTCCCGGGTGCTCATTCTGCTCAGTCGCTGAGCCCACTGAGCACGCTGCTCACCTTGCTCAGTCGCTGAGCCCACTGAGCACGTTGCTCACCTTGCTCAGTCGCTGAGCCCACTGAGCACGCTGCTCACCTTGCTTAGTCGCTGAGCCCACTGAGCACGTTGCTCACCTTGCTCAGTCACTGAGCCCACTGAGCACGTTGCTCATTGGCCATGTTAACGATTGGTCCGGGGCGTCCCGCGCCCCACCCTCGTACCTTCAACACAGTGGTCGTGACACTACCGGATTCCCTGATACCGGTTTATACCAAGGCCAAGGAGCTATATAAAAAGGAGAAGGAACTCTACCTCGGCTACTAGCTCAAGGCTAAGGAACAGGCTATCGCCGGTACCATTATACCCTATACTAGCAAGGACCTCGTCGCTACATAGAAGGTTGAAGGTTTCTCGGACAACGAAGCATACTTACTTTACCAGTACCCTTCTCGAGGCAGGCTCGGATATAACATCCACTATGCTCTACACCTTTATCCAAGCCATACTACTATACCCCGACATTCAGAAGACAGTACACAAGAGATCGAGTATATAGTAGGCCCGTACCGTATACCAACTATAGATAACAAGCGGTACCTACAATATATCTACACTATTGGAAAAAACCCAGAGGCCAATACACAGCAACTAGAAAAAGCTTGGAAGACCTGCTTGCAGTGGGCTGGTACCCGGGGGATGGCGTTTGCACCCCAAAAGTGCGAATTAATTCACTTCAACAATGGTCGGAGACAGTGGGAGAACCCGGTGGCCCTGGCCCACCCAGGGGCTAGTGGCTACAGCACAGTTAAGCCAGTGGAATCGGCTCGGTTTCTAGGCGTCTGGCTGGACTGGAAGCTATCATGGAGGGCGCACCAACAAGCTGTGGAACGGAAACTCAAAACCCAAGATTTCGCCTTATCGAGGATTGCAGCAAAGACGTGGGGCCCGAGCCTATCCAGGGCTCGGGAGGTCTACGTAAAGTGCATCCGCAGTGCCATAGCTTACGGAGCCTCCAGCTTCCACCAACCAACAGCTCCAAGAGCTACAGGGCCGAAGGGGCCTGCAAAGGTCTTGTCAAAAGCTCAGAACAGGAGCCTTCGAATAGTAGTAGGGGCATACAAGTCAGCTCCTATTCGGTGCTTAGAAACAGAGGCCTGGGTGCCACCGCTAGACTTATATCTCAAACAAGCGGCTGGCCGACTTTGAGGGCCGGCTACAGAAGCAGGCCCTACAATCAGGGCTGGGCCGGAGGCCGAGAGAATAACCACGGGGCATCTCATCACTGAGGCCTGCAATAAGGTCTACCGAAGGTTCAACAAGAGGAGGAAAACCCGAGGCCGGAGGCCCCGTCAGGCCCGCAGAGCCCCACGCCCACTGAACTAGCCGCTAGTGTAGTGGCCCAGTGGGTTAACTACAAATGGAAGATCGGGGGGAAGGATAGGGGGTCGAATACCAAGGAGGTGGTCGAACTGGCCTGGCAGGCCCGGTGGGAACAACAGAGAGCTAGTCAACAAAGTACTACTCGACAGAGGGTATTAAACAGGAGGATAGCCGACGAAGACCCCCCAGCCCTCTTATTTACCGACAAAGCTCTGATGAGACACGAAGGTCTTACAAAGGCGCAGAGCTCCCTCCTTTCCCAGGCCCGTATCGGGGATATAGGCCTCCGGGACTACCTGTTCAGGGTGAAAGCCCCAGAGGTCCGTACCCCCTATTGCGAGTGCGGGAGAGGCAGGGAGACGGTGGAGCACTTGGTGGTTTGGTGCCCCGACCCGCCGTTACAAAGGCCGTGGGACGGCAGAGAGATTCGGTCACATCGGGACCTACAAACCGTATTACGGGGAGTAGGTGCCCGGAGCAGAAGATTTGTTAGGAAGGTCCTTGGCTGGCTGATGGACTCTGGCCGGCTACTGGAGTATAGCCTAGCCAGAAGGCTGGAGCTAGAAACAGTGGATGGGGAGGGCTAGAGGGCACGGAGGCCGGCAAAGGGCCTCCTTTCTTTTGCAGTATGACGGATTCATAGATTGTTGTCTCAAAGTGGTAGACAGAGGTTTTTATCCGGCCTATACGGTACGGTTCCCTTTGTAAATAGCAGTAGAAGGACCGGCGCGCCCCAGGGCATATCGGTGTAGGAAATAATAATAATATATTTACTTTATCTCGGGCTTAATATTAGAAGGGATATCATCTGACCACCTATAAGACCTATCTTAAACTATACTTCCGAGTATATGGGCTTGGGGGAAGCCCTTAAAAGCTTGTAGTATTCTTAGGTTTAGAGCTTTGTATAACGGAGATGTTGAAAGCTAGATTTTGGGCTAATAATTTTATAGTTAGTTATTATAGCTACATTGATAAAATACTTGTGTCCCACAGCAACCCAACCTCGGAACACAATAAAAACAACCACTAATTATTGCTTGTTCTATCTTTACAATATTACTAACTAGTTGAGTTTACCTCATAATTAGTAATTTTCTTGGGCGTGCCAAGTATCGGTGGACCAAGCTAATTCGAATTAGGGGCAGGGAGTCTCGTGTTTCCCGTTCCCGCGCTGCATTTCGCTATATATGGAAGTCACGGCGTGTGTATGGCCTGCACCTTTTCCTGATCCTCTGCTAGTGGCTGGCCCTGTAGACTTGATTGTGGACGAAGATGGTCGATCTTCAGTCACGCGGCTGCCAGAAGAGGCAACGCAAGCCGATCTTGAAACATACACAGATTGGGCAAACCATTATATCCAGGCACCGACCATTTCTCCCTCTCCCTGGTAGAATCCTTTGGGTATCCAAAGGGCAGACTACCAACTTTCTTGTCACGCAGACGCTCTACCATGAGGCCCGGGCTACGAGGCCGCCGTGCGGGCGGGAAAAGACTTCCGAAAACCGTGGTTTGCTCTGCGGGACTGGCGCGGTGGTAACTCGGAGTTCTTTGGCGCGTTGGGAGCGTGGGCTGAGAAGCGGACCCGAGGACTTGGGGGGTCTTGAAAATACCCTTGCAGGGGTCCATGGGATAGACAATGTTTAGACTCGGAGAGTATTTTATGGCAAGCCTATCTTATTTAGCAACTGCGTAAAACTTTCTAGGCAAAGAAAAGATTGCCTGAGGTCTGCCCGCTCTGAAATTGTTTCTGTAGGAGGGCTCGTATATCCTGGGAGCTAGACCAAAATGTAATGTCTAGATGAACCGAATCGTCCTCTGCGGCGCATCATCAAACAAAAGTCGAAAGTCTATCTGAACCCCTAATAACACTCTACACCAACCCCACTTGCCGATATGTCTTTTCCGTGACCATCAATATCAAGCGCTACAATAGCTTCAACAGCTAGCGACAAGGCAGCCCTGGCTCCCATTCTTCAGTAGCAGAGCCCTTGATGACGGGATGTCAATGTCTCCTCGGATCATCGGCTGGCATTTTGATGCTCAGAAACAGAAAGATCGGTTCTTTTGGGCTGTTTGTTGCATGTAACCCCCTTGCCCGTGGATTATATGCAACTTGCCAACAAATTGAAAGTCAGGTAACAGGACGGGACATAAGAAATCAGAATGCGAGTGCTCATTTACTTCCATGATAAACTCGCGGGCGGCCTTGAAAATCGGCAAGCCAGCATCAGGACAGGTCTCTTTTACATCCTTACGGACACGAGAATCTTGCATCTAGAGTGAATGGATCCAGTGCTGTGCAGATAAAAGACAGGCAAGGCAATCCTAGCCGTCTTTAGACAAGCAAACCGGTGAATTTCCAACAGCAGCTTCTGGGCGAAGAATAACAGTATTTTCTACTAGCGAAGCGGATGTTGAGAGGAAGTTAAGTACAATTGCAGAGGTGTATTTCTGTCAGCAACCAAATTGAATATAGGGGGGTTGATACTCTCCTCAACGCAACATCGCAGGAACCTAGAGCTGGAACTCGCCGAGGGACGGCGGGGCATTAAGCACTACTAACCAACGACACGGTGGACAACTACAAACCCCCACTCCTTCTCATAATGTTGCAGCCAAGGTACTGCCGCTAAGATTTTAGTGATTCGGCGCCGTACGTGATACTTCTGGCGTCTAGGATCCTCGGACCAAAGGATGTATCACTGTCCATTGGGGGCAACATTATAAAAGCTTGTTTTTTTTGGTGGCTCGACCCGCGTCTGTTCCGCGCGCGATGGAACCGAGAATCGCGATTCCATGGCCTAATGCAATAGCGCGCCAGGCCCCCGCCAACGGAGGTCGATCTCACTGAGAAACCGAACTAGATACTATGTTAGTATGCCTCTGTCTCTGCCTAGCGTGTTCGCCTCCTTCTCAACCCTCTAAGACTGTACGAGTCTATTCCCACTGTAGTATGTTAGATCGAGTGTGTGCCTATGAATCAGCTCAAACCCATATGTATTGTCACGCCCTTGCTGACCACTGCATAGAGAAAACGAAAAGAAAGCTAACAGGTGTAATTTCTGTATAAACAACTCCACACGAAACACCAGAAAGAAAAGTCACTACAAGAGATGCTAGCTATTTTTGTTAAGTTAGTTTCGCAACAGATGTACAACAGCCTCGTGGCCATTCCTAGCGGCCCAGGAAAGTGGTGTCTGGCCGTTGTTATCCTTCGCATTGATATCGGCCTTGCCCGTAGCTAGCAACAGCTGTACAACAGCCTTGTGCCCCTTCTCAGCGGCCCACGAAAGTGGTGTCTGGCCGTGGTCATCCTTCGCATTGATATCGGCCTTGCCCGTAGCTAGCAACAGCTGTACAACAGCCTTGTGCCCCTTCTCAGCGGCCCACGAAAGTGGCGTCTGGCCGAAGGTGGCATCCTTCGCATTGATATCGGCCTTGCCCGTAGCAAGTAATAGCTGTACAACAGCCTCGTGGCCATTCTTAGCGGCCCAGGAAAGTGGTGTCCGGCCGCGGTAATCCTTCGCATTGATATCGGCCTTGCCCGTAGCTAGCAACAGCTGTACAACAGCCTTGTGCCCATATGTAGCGGCCCACGAAAGTGGTGTCTGGCCGTTGTTATCCTTCGCATTGATATCGGCCTTGCCCGTAGCTAGCAACAGCTGTACAACAGCCTCGTGGCCATTCCGAGCGGCCCACGAAAGTGGTGTCTGGCCGTTGTTATCCTTCGCATTGATATCGGCCTTGCCCGTAGCTAGCAACAGCTGTACAACAGCCTCGTGCCCCTTCTCAGCGGCCCACAAAAGCGGTGTCCGGCCGCGGTAATCCTTCGCATTGATATCGGCCTTGCCCGTAGCTAGCAACAGCTGTACAACAGCCTTGTGCCCATTCTTAGCGGCCCAGGAAAGTGGTGTCTGGGCGAATTGGGTATCCTTCGCATTGATATCGAGCCCCTTCTCCATGCCAAGAAGCCGCGTCACGACGAATTCGTCGCCCCTTTGCACAGCGGAAAACAGGAGTGCCTGAACAATAATATCCGCCGAACCAACCGTGCTTCCCCTCTTCTTCAGCATGTTAGTTACAGCTTCATTTCCACTGCAGATAGCATAGGATAGTGGTGTTCCTTCAATGTTGTCCTTCGAGTCAGCGCGGGCGCCCGCCTTCACTAGCAGTCGAGCTATGACTGCATGTCCATTCCAAGCGGCATATGACAACGGAGTTCGGCCGTATATATCCCTTGCGTCAATTTCGGCGCGTTCGCGGGACGATAGCATGATAATGTCCTTGACTCGAATTTTAGGGCCCTTTATCAGCAGCCCCACGACATCGTCGAAGCCGTTCTCCGAAGTCCATGAGAGCGCCGAACGCTGATACGTGCCATCCCTAGAATTTATCCCAACGTCATCTCCTTCGAGTAGTTTTCTTACTACTGGCCCAATTCCGAAATAGGAGGCAATCATGAGGGTTGTGAAATCTCGAGGAAAGCTATCATGAGCGCTCACCCAATACACATTGAACCATGTCGGGGAACCCAAGGAACTCGCACTACATACTTCAAGTAGTGATTTTGTGGTCGCAGCATTGCACTGAATACCCGATTGCCGGAAGTGGACGGCCCAATTTCTGGCAGAATAGTCAAGGAAAACGTGGTCGTGGAGATACTGAGATAACTTCTTGGTGTCGTGTAGTGGAGTTGTCTCGAACTCGGTAAAACGCAGATGCCAGGTGGAGATTTGCCACAAAACATGATGACACTGTTGTGGCTTGAGTGAAGATTTCCAGAGGAGTCGACCGGCAGAGCCGATTTGAGAAGCCGCTAAAGGGCCATCCTGAACCAGGAATGATTTCGCTGTTTGGTGGAGGAGGTATATCTTGGAGTCTGTGACGCTGACGAAAAGCCCGCAAAGGTCTCTTACGTACTCCAAGAAACGTTCCTCTGATTTAAGGTCAAGGTCCTTGTAGGACCGATGATCTTCTCGAAGAGTCAAAGCCACGTCCATCTCAGCTAGAGTCAATGGTCGCGTTGCCGCGACTACTATGCTTAGCAGCTTTCTCGCTTCTCCGACATCGCTACTCTTAGCCAAAATCCTTTCGTATGCATCGTTGACGGTTCTTGGAAGGAGGGAGGTGGCCTTGTCTATGCCAGCCTTATCGATGTTGATATCGTTTTGGACCAGGTCCAGGGTGAGGTAAACCCACAAATAGGTTCGGTTAGGAATGGAGAGAAGCCTTCGCAAGAGGAGCCCGGCCTCGCCAGGTTTCAGTCTCAATAGAGCTTGGATCCTCTGGACCCTTGCGCGTATGTAGACTTCAATCTCCTTGGCGATCTTTTCTGTCTCAGTATCGCTTTCCCCCTCCAGGCGAATGACTGGCAACCCCGGGATGTCGCTGAGAGGCTGGAATCCCCGTCTGATGTCACCCAAGGGTCGACTGGTTAAGAGAAACTTCAAGTTGAAGTTGTTCCTTGCACTGAAAAATTTGCATAATGCTTGGGCGAGTTCGGACCGTGCTTGGTCTTCGCACTCGTCAAGTGCGTCAAGGATGCAGACAATCTCACCGGCATTCGTGTCGCGTGAGACCATGAGCAGGAGGTCCCAAAGTTCAGCAAATGAGCCGGTAAGACGCTCCCCGTACATTTCAAACCGCTCGACAACCTTGCGAGAGAACAAAATCTTTTTGTGTTGAAAGAGTTGGTGTAGGATGCAGGACAGGGCGTCCTTCGCGCTCCTCTGATCCTCGAAGTCGTCCTTGAAGAAAAAATAGCAAGTCGTTCTGGATTGCGTAGTTGGTAACTCAGAGTCCACAAGGTACTTGGCCAAGACGGACTTCCCAGACCCAGGATCTGCGGATACCCATAGCATGGCTGCCGATTCGCTGTCTCGCCACTGTCGAAAGCGCTCGTGCGTAACGAACCACTCGCATGTGCCTGCAACCCGATCTGGATTTCTGTCCTTTCTGTCTCGGTACGGTGAGGTATGGAGGGCCTTGAGGATTGCAATTTTTCGATCCTCCCAGGACCGGTCTTCTGCCATTTCCACTGGGCGTTCCCCGAGGCCGGCCCTGCTGCCGTGAATAGAGACTTTCTCATGGGCTGTACATATCTCCCTCAGCTTTCCTAAAACGACGTAGCAGTTTGCATCTCCCTCGCGGAATTTGACGATGTCTGAATGGTTTTCGTCGATCGCAAAGGTGGATATCGAACCGCTGGTCCCGTATAAGCCTCGAGTGGCCGACTCTTTTGTCACTAGGACCTTCTCTGGTCCAGTCCTGGCAAAAGACCCGTCTGCTTGTTTCTACGGCGATCAGCGCGTGCTCCGCAATCGGGGCAGCTCCATACTCACAGCTACTGTTGGCGTAGTCTTGGTCTCATACGCCCAGAAGAGCTCCAGTTTCCCACGCCTTGCCACCTCGAAGAATCGATCATCTAGGCGCTGTAGGTAATCTGATGCCGTTGTCAAGTCGCGCACAAGGCCCCCATTAGGTTGTCCGCTGACCATAGTCATCAAGGCCTGCGTCTCCATGCCGCGGGATGGCACACCGAAGAAGACAGCACCGGCCACATGGTGCATCTTCTGGTGCTCTCGGTCAAGCGCCTCCTTGAGGACAATTCCACCTAGGCTATGGGCTAGGAAGATGAGCGGTTTCGCGGCCGGCGATAGAAAGTCTGAGGCTTTTAGACTTTCGGCGAGGAAGGAAGCGAGGTCGGGAATGGCCTGGAATGAATTGCTTTTGGCCAACTTCGTATTGTACCCGAAGAGATGGACCCGAATAGTGGGAAATGCTTTTGGCAAAGCGTCCCGAATCCACATCCAGCCTTTGTTGAGACTGCCCTTGGCTTGCCACGATCCGAATGGATGGGAACCGAGCCCAGAAATGGCGATGCAGCTATTCCCCGTCAGAACTCGAAAGTCAAAAAAGGACGAGGACCTACTCGTAAGCGTGCTTCTGAGCCTCAACGTCGTTGAGCGGGGTCAGTCCGTGGAAATGCGTATCCAGAATGAGCGTGCCGTCAAGGCCGGGGCCTTTGATCTTCCACTCCTCCTGCGGCATATGTGCTTCAATGACTGACGGCAGCTTCGCGAAGCTCACAGTTGCCGTCTTGGTAGGAGGCGTTGCCCCCGGACCGAGGGCCGTAGCCAGCGACCGAATGTGGACGTCGGCGTGACTGATATCGTCAAATGCCCTGACCAACGCATCGCGAAGAGCCGCTTCATCCACGCTTGCAGCACATTTCTGCAGCCGAAAGGTGAGGGCTTTTGGCGGTGCCATTAGTGTAGCGGCCTGACACGTTGAGGCATAAGCAGGGGATATCGAAGCCTGCGGTGTGGAAAGGAATTCGCGGAGTGAGTTTCAGTCTTTCAGATGCGGCAGAACTACTACAGGCCGTGAATGCCTCCGGAAACTTTTATGCTCAGACGCTAGCTGTATCCGCAAACTTTCATCAGCTGTCCCAGCATGGAGTGCTTGCACAAGGAAGGGCCGCGATTGAGATGTTGGACAGCATGGAAGGCGTGGACTCGTGGGGCATGGACGCGGGGTTGGGCACCGTGGGCGCCTCCCCGACCAATGGTATGTAAACACCTACAAATATGTCTACCAAACCTGCATAACCTGTAATGTCAGTGTGCAGAAAACGCTCGCTGAGCCGCCCACGGACAAGATCGAGATACGGTGTGAAGTTAGGGGCGACCAGCCCAAGCTTACTGTTACGTTACGAGTACTGATATCACTGTCAAGACCTAGACTTCAAAGATAGCTCGAACCATTAATGAAGCAGCCAGATGACCAGGTGGCTGCCGGGGACCTTTTACGGCCTAGGAGAACTAGCAGCAGCGCACTCCACGGAACACCACGTGTCACAAATTATATGGCTTGAATAGGTCTGAACTCATGTAAACTCAGCTCACCTTCTGCTTCCTCCAACTCAGAAACCTTCTCTCGACCGACAGTTCCTAGTTGCTCTCGGACCCAGCACTCCCTCGCGGAGGCGGACCGATTCCTCCTCCAGTCGGCACGCTTGGGCTAAATGGCCTAGAACACAGTGACATTTAGCAAGGTCGCCCAGGTCCCAGAGCACGTGTGTGTACTCAGAACCAAGCTGCTTACGCACGGCATGCATCTGAACCTGCAGCTGTAGGACATTGTTGAGCCGTCTCTGTATCCGCTAGCACTTGGCCAGGTGGCTCTTGGTCCAAATGACCTGAATATCCCTGTCTAGGAGCATGATGCGTCCGAAGGTGCAACGCTTGCGGTTCGGCGAACCTCCCCTGCTGGCGGTAGAGCCGGCCGAGCTTGCTGATGGTGAGGATTTGATCAAGCTCTTTGCGCTTTTGGGGCGCGTCCTGGAGAGCGAGCGCTTGCTGCTGAGTCTCGGCTTGATCTATCGGAAAAATGCAAGGATTCATACCTAGAAATATTCCCGATGATGGGGTCGAAAGGCTAAAGGGTTTCGGCAACTTGTGGTACAAGAGAAACAAACAGACTCTTTACATTTCCAGCAACTTCCCAGTCTAGAAACTTGTTTGTAGCCAACCTACGACCCGGGAATCGTGTTCATGGTACATGAATGCCGACAAAACCCCCCAATCTTGCAGGGGGCGCTAACAAAACCCAAGACAGAAAATGCCTGCCATCCTCGTGCCCAGGCACATAATAATACCCAAAAGGTCCATCCATATTACCTACTGTAGTGCAGCCAAACTCCTAAAAGACGACCCAAAGCGGAGATCAAAGTTACCTCTCAACCACACCAGCGGACCCAGCAACCCGATTACGCAAGGGCATAAGGGGAATCGAAGCCACCTTGCAATTCTTCCACGCCCACCTACCCACTCGCACAAACCTCCGCGTTCTTCCAAGATTCGCAGCAGCGGCGATCTGCTGCGAGCTTTGCGCCGTATCAGTCTCCGATTCTGGTTCCAGTAGCAGCCCAGGACCAGGAGTAGCAGCAGAAGCAGCAGCGCTCGCCAATCTCTGCGCGTGCTCGACCCTGCCGCTGCCTTTCGTCCTCGGCTTGCTGCGCCGACGCTTTCTCGGCCGCTGGGAGTCCGGCAATGAGATCTCGGGTGGCATCACGGCGGGCCAGCTCGTGCTGAACCATGAGAGGGCTGAAGGCATCCGGGGAAGTCACTGGAATAGGGGTCTGAAGCGAGCTGCACGGTGGTGGCCGCATTGCTGGTTTTGACTTCTCGGATGACCACCTCTGGTTCTCCTGTTGGCTGCCGGCGCCTGAGCTTTTTGAGGAAGGTCGCTGATATGAAGGACTCGCCTGCCCCGGTAGCTGGGATGGCCTTGACTTGCGTGCCGTTGATGACGCCACATACTCTGCGATCACGCATCTCGGTCAGGTTGAGGCTAGGTCGTCCGAGGCCCTGGTCCTTTCGTGAAGTCCGGAGGGCCGAAGGTACAGTTTCTCGGGCAATCCCTGCTATTCTTTTAACTATGTAGGCGAGTGTACCGTACCCGGCAACGAATCTTCTTAGTTCCAGGCTTGCCGAGGGATGCTGAGGCGCGAGAAAGGAGTCGTGGTGTTTGTGACGCAGGGTCCGGTGGAGGGCAATCAGGACCTGCCATCAATCATGGTTAAGTTTGTTGGTGGGGCTAGTTTGCGAGCTCTGGTTGTTGTTGACCTCGATGTATTTGCTCTCTACCATAACGAGGCCGGCGTAGATACCCTTTACTTCAGCTACTAGCTGCTCCTGGGAGATAGGCCTCGTCTCTGGCTGCTTAATAATCTCCGCCGCATCATCATCCTCGGTAGGCGGGAGGCCCTGGCCTCGGGCTACGAGGGTATGAGATGGGCAATGTTGCTTCGGGATCGAGCCCTTGGGAACGTCGGCAAGGTTGCTATCTCCCGCTGGGGGGGATACGGGCCGGGCCTTGGACCGCTTAGGGGGTGATATACTCCGGGACTCAGACCCCTCCCGTTTCATACTGGGGAGAGGGGTCTTGCTCTTGCCATCCGCGGGGCCTACTGCTGAAGTGGCCGCCTCGCTCCCGCTGGATGGACGGTTAAGGTGTGTCTTTAGGTCCTCGCCGACGGCAGCAATTTTGGAAAGTTTTCGACTGTCCTCTGTGCTGAAAATGGCAGGTTTAAACACGCCGCTGGTTTAGTCCAGTTCGCTACGCCGTTGAAGCAGATAGGGTAGATTGATGGAGGCGACACACCTGTTAGCTGACGACTGCGCAGCCTCCCACCGAACTTGGATAAATCCCCTTTTTTGGTCTTCTCCTCTCAGCTCAGAAAGCCACCAATCGTGGAATAACGGAAGATGCCTCTCAAATTTGGCGAACGCAATACCACTGGTGCCATCGTCATCCTGCGGTGTGTCGGGAGTGGCGATCCTCTCACCGCATAACCGGCACCAGATCCTGGATTCGTTTCGTCGCGCTTCACGCCTAAGGTGATCGTTCTATCGTCTGTTGATCTCCATTCCCGCACGCGAAAATGTGAGGCTCGAAAATGGCAAGACTGGTCCTGAAGTGCTGGTGTTGTGGCGAAATTGAATCAGACAATGCAAGTGAGATGCTGTGTGCTTTGCGCGATGCACCAAAAGCTAACTGGAAGTCTGAAAACAATGTTCTCGGTTTAAAAGTCCATTTCTTCTGGTGGTGCATTGGTGGCGGTCGCTGAGCTGCCTGAACCGAAGGCACTTACCACGCTGCCGATTGGGCTGACTCGACTCAACCCACCGCAAGCCGTTCATTCTGGTGCGCGCACTTTTCTTCAGGATGAGTGTCCATCTCCTCTGCTAGGCACCATATCAACAACCCTAATCAAATCCGAAATGGACCCCCCAGATGAAGGCTTCGCAGCTGTCGCCGAATGGATCGCGCGGGATCATGACATTGAGACGTTCATCTTTCGAAACTGGAAGTTCAACAGGCCCGCCGCCCGGAACCCTACTACATTTACAAGGGCGGGTAATGCTCCTTGAGAGAGAACTCGATGCACTGGATAGGGAGGCGGCTAAAACCAACGATATGTCGATGAAAGAGGCCGCAAGATCGTGGGAACAGTTGGCAAAACAGGCCTCGGAGGGCCTGCCTTACGCTCAGAGTTACATGAAGCTGGCTGGTGATATCAAAGAGGCTTCGAGAGAATATGGTGTTTACTTTTGCCCCTGTAGTCATATGCCGATGGCTACAGCCAGGTGAAACGCTTATCCTCCAACGCCAAATATTGAACCTACCAGAACCTAGCCAAAGAACACTTAACGCCTTCAGGTACTGGTTCAACGAACCCGTTGCCATACTCGGAGCACAGTCCAAGTATTTTCTCGGCGCTGAGGACGACCTCATCGCTTTCACAGCACAGAATGACCTTGACCCGGCTTCACATTTTCTAAGACTGTTTTGGCCAGCCAGAAGTGTAAGTTCAGATATTAAATTTATCGTTCATACGAAGCAAGAATGTTAGTTAATGTCCGGTGATTACTATCTCGCCCTCACAGAAAGAGCCCACGCGAGACGGGAAACTTCACATTGCGCGGTTCAATGAGCGGTCCATCTCAGCTGCGGCCAAGATAGTAACGATTCTGGTTGCCTCGAACCTTCTAGTTGGCCCGATATACGGTCTGTATTTTACAACCACGCCGCTGCAGAGGCTCGCCTTAACCCATGTCTTTACGACCGTATACGCCCTCTCCGCGGGCTTCATTAGCAACGCGCGGCCAACAGAAATCTTGCCCGTGACAGCTGCGTGGGTTCCCTCCCAGTCCGAGTCTCCATCCAGTGGGTTGAAGCTGACGGGTGTTCGGTCGCTAGATATGCCGCAGTGTTGGTGGTGTTTGTGGGCAGTGCAGACTTTTCAGGGAAGGTCGGGCATGAGCAACTTTGAGTGCTTGATGAGTTCAGTTGAACCAGAGCTTCTTCTGTGAGCTACAATTACCTAAGATATTATTCAAACAGAGACGCGTGGGAAAATCTCCAAGTACAGGCTTCCGCATGCCGTTCACTACTTAGGTCCCCTATCGACCCCTAGAATTTGCGAGAAAATACATACAACGGCTTTTCAGCCGCTATCGCGCATTACTAACTTTCCTGGAGCAACTCCAACACCTCCCCGAGCTTCCCCTCCTCATCGACCTTTCACGGAGGTATGGCCTTGAGGATGTCTTTCGCGTACGCAGCCGCGGCCATGGCCGCGTATCCTTGCCACTCCTTATTTTTGTGGGAATCCGAGTAGTCGCAGATGCCACGGATCACGAGACAGGGAAAGCTGTTCATCAAACCTCCCGCTTCCATCTCAAAACACAACACGTTCTTCTTCGACGCGTAACTATCGCGGATGATAGCGTCCTTCATCAGCTGGTTTGCCGATGCGATGAGGCCGTAGTGGATTGCCGGGTTGTCTTCTTCCTTTGTTCTCTCGCGCCGTTGGATAAGGTCCGACTGGTTGATGGTGCGCGATGGGTCGTAGGTGATGTGGGACTTAAACAGCTGATCTGTGTCATTGTCGGGGCGCTGGTACTGTCGACGCAGTCTCGGGTTGTTGTCAAGAACAGCGTCGATGGCTTGCTGAATCTGATGTCCCTTCCGCTGGTATTTTGCCTTTACGTGTGACACGGCACTCAGGAGGACCGTGGGTGGCTGATTGAGCATTCGCGTGTGCTGGAACGGTTGTTCTTGTATGGTCTTTCCAAAGTCGTATTGAAACACACCGCGCTCTCCATCGCAAGGGACACTGATAACGATATCCCCGAGACGGACATCGTTCACCATATTTGGCGCGCCACCTGCAATGCCAACCATGAGGCCGATCCGAATGTTGGGAAAGCTCGTGAGCATGTTCGCGCCAACGCGGCTTGCCGATGCTGTGCCATATTCCCCGCGAGGCAGAGAAGCGATGACGACATTGTGCTCTCCAATCTTTCCCAGAGTGTAGCAGTTGTCATCGTGCGGTGACACAAAGGCCGGGATGCCGTATTCTTCGTCGAGGAACTCTTGTGCAGCCACGTATTCGGGATGGATGGCACAGATCCATCCCACGGTATAAGTTTCGGGGCGTTCATGCTCTACTGATGAAGACAGAGGTATTTCTAATTGCTGAACAGAAAAGAACCAAGAGAAACCCGTCCAAACACACCGAACCTACTTGTAGAATTCTGAAAGGCTCGAAAGGTGGACAAGGATCTCCCCTAACCGCCCTCCTCCTAACTAACCGCCAGCCTCCGGCGGCTGAATTCCTTGGCGGGCCAAATAAACGGGAGACCATAAAACCAACCAGTGTTGATTTGCCCTCGTACCTTCACTTCAAAACCCTCTCGAGCCGCCGGCCATGCCATACCACACCTTGCACAAGACAGCTGGCCCCTGGGCACACGCTGCGCCAAGCAGAAACCTAGTCGACCAAGACGGCACAACAGCGCCACTGGGTCAGGCCATTCTCTGCATCAAACCCTCCTGGCGGATCTGCCAGAGCAAACACCGGGTCGACGACGCCTCCCGTCAAGCCCAAGCGGTGGACCGCATCGCCGTGGGAGTTGACCTCGTCGGCCGGTACCCCCTCGCTCTCGACCAAGAGGTAGCAAGCGTCCGAGGCCACCTTCTGCCACAAGTCGACCACCCGGCGGCTGAGCTCAAAATCCCATGTCCCGCGCCAGGTGAATGTGCCCCGCCTGCTTGCCGGCCTTCTGTGGTAGATGACCGCGGCGGCCTCCCCCTTTTTGCCGGTCCACAATGCCAGTGTCTCGAGCTGCGGCATTTTCAGTGCGACCGAGCTGGCATTGTGGAGTAATTTGAGGATCTTCTTTTTAGAAGTGTCCGGCGTCAAGAGGGAGGAGGTCAGCGTCAACGACCGCAGGCGAGGCCAGGTGTACGATTGTTGGCAGGCGTCGAAGAACTGGTGCGCGTCAATCATGAAGGCGATGGAAAGCTGCTCCAGGCCACAGCTTTTCGAGGCGAAAGCTTGCACCAGCTTCTGGTCCGGGAGCGGGTCGGTGTGCACATAGTCGAGGGATACTGGATCGTCGTCGAGGGCCAACGCATGCTGCTCGTTGAAATCCTCAAAGATGGATACACTCTTGAGGCGTCTCAGGAGGGCATGCTGCAAGATCAAGGCTAAGGCTGTCGAGGAGGAGTTAGAGCACGATTAAATACGCGGTCGAGATGCTCACTCACCTTTATCGAAGTTGACCGTCGACGTGCGCCAGAGATTCCACGGCTCGTAGAGAATGCTTTCCAGTCGAGGGAGGCTTGCCCATAGAAAATATAGAGCTTCAGGCATGATCAGACGCCGAAGCTGCCGGCGCAGCACGAATCCGGTAACTGCGCGAACCTCTGGGAGCTCGCGCGGAAGGTTGAGGTAGGTCGGGGAAAACAGTCGCAGTATAGCTTTCGCGCTGGGGGCTTCGATCTGCTTGCCGCTGACCCAGCCGTGTTTGGGGTCATGCAATGTCGTGGTATTATGCCGACACTGGATTGAGTCCCCATCGTCAGGTCCAAAATGGTAGTTTTTGAACCAGTGTTCCGAGTCGCTTGGTGAATAAGCGTTCAGCTCCAAAGTGAGACGACCTGTAGGCTCCCAAGCTCTCAGAACCGAAAATAGGCCTAGTATCGACTTCTTGATAATAGAGCTGCCCCGTATCATGTGTGACGCTGACTCAGTGTCCTCACAATAGCGGCAGCTATACCGTGGAAGCTCGATATTCAAGCAGATGTATTGAACAAGATGCTTTGTTCGCCTGGTCATGTCTTCAAATTCGTCAAGACAAGATGCCTGCAGTTTCAGTCGACCGAAATTCCTTGGTTCGATGAAGTCCTGCCATTCTTTGCAGACAGCTGCACAAGAAGCCCAGTGGAAATACTTTTGGTCCGAAATTTCCTCTAGGATCATGTAACGGATCTCGACAGGCAACGAACTCCAGGAAGTAGTGCCAGTTTTGACTTTTTTGGCGCTGGGAAGCACTCGTTCACACGAGGTATCATCGCTCAGTCTCGTCGACATGTTGAGAGCAAGGCTTGTTAATAGCCGGTAAACTGGGTATTAATGGAAGGGAGAGAACAGGGATGGAACAGGGAAGTTTGATCAAAGTGAAGAATATTATCCAGGAAGAGATGGGAACGAATACCGCGAGGGAAGATGCTCCCAACTTATAGTCCTCCCATTCTCCACTACGGAACGATGCTCCGGGCCGTACCTACGGAACGGTGTTCCGGTGCTCTGGCGATGGTGTCCTATGACCTATTTGATTATGGTTCTGCAATAACAGGTCGCCACCTTCTAATTTAGGTTCCCAGTGGTATTGAGTCTCTCATACTTGATCTTGATTCGATCCACGGTAGTTAACCGGTTGAAAGGGATGATCTCATTATGATGATGAACCAGAAGTGGAGGATATCGAGATCACGAGTCTCCTTCAAAAACCAACAAACTGCGTCCAACTACAAGTTACCCTCCGAAAGCCGATGAAATAGTGAGAAATATAAGGCTAGATTTAGCAACGGACCCTTCATCATCGGCCCACGGGCAGGTAGCGTTTTAGGAACCCTAGGTGCATGTACATATGCACCTACCTACATGTACCAGGCAGATAAACAGTCCCCCTCCCAAACCACTTTCTTGACGTAAACAACAAAAGCACTAAACAAGAGCCTGGTTGTAGAGGCCCTCAGGGGCCCTGACAACCGTATAGGCCGGATGAAAACCTCTGTTAACCCCTGAAAACAACAATCTAGAAATCCACTATACTACAAAGGAAAGGAGGCCCTTTACCGGCCTCTAGGCTCTCTAACCCTCTCCTCCCACTGTTTCTAGCTCTAGCCTTCTAGCTAGGCTCCTTCTCGAGCTCCCACTCGACCTGCTGGCGGTAGGGAGGGAAGTTGACGTCTTCACTCCACGCGTTGTTTTAATCGGCGTGGTGTGGAATGTAGATGGTGACATTCATCTTGGAAAGAAACGAGGGGAGAACCACCTGTCAGGTAATTGTATCAAATTTGATCGTTGAGCTAGCAAGAAAACAGACTTTGCACCTGGGGGGGTGGGGGGAGGGTGGGGGGGGACGTGAGGCGTCTGCCATGGCTGCAGTAGGTTCTGTCTGCCTAGATGGCAGTTGTGATATCGAAACAAAAGTTATTGGTCAAATGCTGATATTAAGTTAACAGATAAATAAAATGGACAAAGACGCAGTCTGATTGGCTTAAATCTTGTGTAGCATGATTCACTTGTGATGATGAACACTGGCCAATACGATGTCTTTTCTTTATATAACCACATATTTCAGTTCAGGTTAACTTAAAAGATAACCCATCACCACTGGTCAGGGTCTGCATCCGCAAACGTGGTCCCGAAAGCAATCTCATCAAACCAAATCTGGCGAAACGGCTGGTTGCCCGCATAATTCCCATTACTCCACCCATTCGCATACAACCCAACCCGAAACTGGAATGCGCCATTCTCCTGGATCGTAGTAGGAACACCCAAATCCTCGATCACCTTCTCTCCGTCATACCACAACTTGAATTACCCGTCGTCATTGCTCTCCCACCTCGACTGGATGACAATCTTGTGCCACACCCCTGCGGTGACCGTCTTGCCCGTGTTGATGTTGGCTACCTGCTGGCTGCTAGAGGGGCACAGAGACCCATATTTGCGGCGTGCCCACAGCTGGTTGCCATGGATCCACACCATGGTGCTGGGCATCCAGGCGTCGCACGTGCCGGGGAAGTTGGCGATGAACTGGGCAATGTTGTAGCCCTGGTTGGGCGTGAACTCCCATGTTTCTGACAGGCGGAACCAGAAGCCGTAGAAACGGGTTTGGCCTTTGGAGTAGCCGTTGGCGGCGTGCACCTCGGTATGGTACAGGCCGTTGTAGTTCGGGTTGTGGGTGTGTGTCATCTTGAGGGCGGTGGTGCCTTCCTTGACGACGTTGCTGACTTGTTCGATGGTGCCACCGCAGCCGGGGTCAATGTAGCTGTCGGACCAGCCACCGGTTGTGCCATGGTTGCTGAAGAGCTGAGTGGCATGAACAACGGTGAAAGATACCGCCGCGAAGGCTGAGAGAAAGAGGCGTTGCAGATGCATTTTGTAGGCTGCTTGAACAATGACGTTTCGATTATTGCCTGAAAAACGTAGTCCAAGAGGTGGCATCTTATAGATATGTCTCAAATCCTCTTCCCTAACCGGCGAACTTCTTTGCCCCACCGTCGCACGAGCTACCTCGCCATCATCGTGTCTGATTTCTCGCTAGGCGTACTATTCGCGCCTTTTAGGCGGGGTCTTGGCCGATGCGGATACGTCTGTTGGTTAGCGCAGGATTTATTGGTTTGGCTTTGGCCTATGATAACGAAGACGGGCAGGCTGCTGTCCAATCAGCACACAAGCAGGATCTCATCGTGCCATGCAAGATATTTCAGCTCGTCCAGATAGTAAGATGCAAACATGCGAGCCGGTAAAGAAAGGCATCACCGGGGCCCTCGGGAAGGTCCAGAACAAAAGCTTGCGGATTGTGGCGGGAGCCTTCAAAGCCACTCCCATTCGCAACCTCGAGACGGAGACGTGGGTGCCACCGTTAGACCTGTATTTCAACAAACGGCTTGCAGACTTTGAAACCAGACTCCAGCGAACCGACCTGGACGACGGCCATGGCGGCAAGAGGACCGCAGGGGGGATCATTCTCACTGCCTGTCGCAAGATACAGCAGAGGCTCCGCCCGAGGAGCGGCAACAGGGGCCGGCCGCGAACCGAGGGACTGCAGGAGCCCACGGCAGTGGAGAAAGCCGCGAGCACGATCGCGCGCTGGACGGGGGGAGCCGCAGACACGGACAGTGTGGTAGAGGACGCCTGGAGAGCGAGGTGGCTGAAGGAAGGAGACGGCAGAGCAGTCATCAGACCGGCGGACGACCTTGACCATCAGCGGGAGACGCTGTTCCGGGACGAAACCCTAAGACGACACGACGGCCTGAGCAAGGTGAAGAGCTCTCTGCTGGTCCAGATCCGGACAGGGGCAGTAGGCCTACGGGACTTTCTGTTTACACGGGAAGTCCCAGAGGTCCTAACGCCCGCCTGCCAGTGCGGCGAGGGACGGGAGACTGCCGAACACCTGGTGGTGTGGTGTTTGGCTCCACCGCTGACTCGAAGATGGGAGAGAACTGATATTCGAACGCGACGGGACTTTTACTCTGTTCTACACGGTATTGATCCTACATCGGCACGGCTCGCGGGGAGGGTCCTGGAATGGCTAATGGACTCAGGAAGGCTGATGATGTTCAGTTTGGCCAGGAGGCTTGAGCTGGAAGCGGCGGCATAGCACGCACCTCCCTCGGAGGTCAGGAGGCCTCCTCTCTTTGTATACGCAGGCTCACGCACAGGTACTTTCCTTAACTGTCGGTATGGGTTTTTCATCCGGCCCGCGAGGGCGCGGTTTTCCTGTACATTAAATAGCTGAGGGTCCGGCACGCCTTAGGGCATAGCGGAGTATGAATAATAATAAGATGCAAACATGTCGTGCTCAGGAGAACGCAACCTCATGAGTAATCACATCCTCCATCTCACAAAGATATGCATGTCAGAACAGGCAGCCCGCGGCGCTCATACCAATAAACACATCGTAGCCCACCCACAAGCCCTAGCAGTCGCCTACCACTAGGTTCTAAGTGTAGAAATCGCTCGACTCGGTCGTTGCCAAATCCAAACCCCGCACAAACTGTGGATAACGATTGCCTTTTCCCTTCATATATCCGTATACCGCACCAATCATGGATGGCTTTTCACCGTCGAGTTCCACCACCTAAACCTTGTGTGAAACCCCAGACCATGCCCGATGTCGATTGGCGGCGGAAGTGGACTGATACACTAAGGAAGCACTCCACGCAATGTTACACAGCTATCCAGCCATCCTAGGACGGTTGACAACAGATAGCCGATACAGGCAGAGTAAACACCTTCGCGCAGGCGACATCGTTCTTCATCGAGCAGGCCGTGCTGTGACTCTCAAAGCTGGCCAGACGCCGTTCGTTAGGAGCCCTTGGCGGCGATTGCGAACACGCTGGTTAATATCACACTTTATCACAGCTCTGATGAGCACAGGGTGATCATAAAGAAAGATGTGTACTGTGGAGGGGAGGGGAAGACCTGGATCTGCAGGTCAGCCCCATACAAAAGTGGGCGGGCTTGCCCTAAACCTGTGGGGCAGATGCCCCAGCTGTCACCCAGACGCCAACACTAACCCAGAGGTGACATGATTTAGCCGTGCCCTCACAGTGGTGGAATGCTGAGCTCGTTGGAGCAAACTTGCTCGAGCTAACCGAGTGTGTGTACGATATCATACTTTTCGCTGAGGCAGACATCCAAGCGGCCTCCCGGGCAATCGTTGTTGTTTATGAGTGATGTCTCGGCTGGTACGAGAATTTTTTCGAGGCGGCAGGACTCCCTTCGTGCTGTATGTGCAGTAAGTAGTCCCCCGGTCCGCTTACCTTACCAATCATTGCATGAGGCGTGTCGAAACACGGATTTTAAGTTACGATAGCATGTGTTACCGCTTTCTGCCTTCTTTGTGCGTTCAGGCCCTTCGTCAGCCTCGACTTGGCGAACTCTGAAGTCAAACACCAGGACATCTGCACGCAGGCCGCCCACTCGATTTTGACGCTGGCCCAGTATAATAACGCCCTCTTTATTCTCCGGCCTGTATCGAGTCTCGTCCCATACTTTATCTGCGTGTCAGGTCTATTCAACTTTGCTATGGAGGACGACGGCGTTCAGGTTGGGCTGTTGCACCTGCGCCACAGCGACAGTGACCCAGTGATGACTGAGGCTTATCTCCAAGAAGGCGAGCTCGTAGGCGTCAAGCCGGCCGCCCTCTAGCAGTCCGGACATCCCACGTTAAGGTATCCGCGCTGCGCATGCTCGCTCACTCTTGGCCGAGATTGATTCGACATGCTTAGCGGCAATGACGGCGGACAAGATGCTGAGGGAGGGGGTTACAAGCAGGTTCAAGCAGCAGCAATTTGATGATCAGATGACGATGGTAACAATCGATATGGTGCGCGGCGTCTGCGTATGCTATGTTGAAGTTTGAAAGTACGGGTTCCAGAGATGAGAGGCTGGCAAATTAAATCTTCAGTGTGCTGTGAGACTTTTCAACTACCAGGACCAGCGAAAGGAATTTATTTTACATACTCGAAGTCATCTGCTGCTTTGAAGAATTACCCTGCCTGTGGTCTGGAAAATCGTATCCAAGACATTCGCCACTCAAAGATCACAGCTCATGTTAGCAAGCATCCATGCCAACCACGAGCTATGGTCAGGTTTGGCTATGCTGACTATAACGGAATTGATAATTTCTTGGCGAGCAGATCAAGCCATGGCTCTTCAGGTATAACTGGAGTAGGTTGCGTCAAAGGTATCATGCGGACAAGCGCTGACATACGTCTTCGGCGCCGGCGTGAAGCATGCAGCCCCCCCAAGTCCATCCTCCCCAATGTACTCCTCCCGCCTCAAGAAACATGCTGCACAAAGTGCCTCATCAGCATCGTACTCCCCTATCCATTTCCTTCCATGGGACCGATAGAGCATTGCGGCTGCGTCGTAGAATGGGTCTCCCGGGGGGGCTAACTCCAAGGCCCAGTTTATCGTACTCGGTACACAGATGCTCAATGTCCTCCTCCGGCTCCTGAAAAAACTCCTCTTCTATGTTGCTCTCATCTATATCTCCGGTAGCCGTCACAGGCCGGGCAGGAACGACACCACATGCCTTGAGGTAGCGGGAGCAAGCGCAGCTGTACTTGTGCTCCGTTTCTCTGCACTTGTCAAAGGCGATGCGGCATGGCTGCACAAGGCCTTTGCTGAGCGTGGTGTAGTCGTTCCAGCATGTGTGACATCTCGTCAACTCGCTCCCCACCGGAGCCCCAAGTTCATCTTGTGCGTCCCGAACACGCTCTGCCAGCTCGTCGAGATCCAAACACAGCTCCCCGAGAACGACGTCCAACTCGCGTTTGATGATTTCCTTGGCGCTACCCAACACGTGAGATGACTTCTTAGCCCACGGGGAATATATCGTAGGCAGCATCCGATTGATATCCCGTTTGCCGAAGCTTGCGGTGACTGTAATCGGATCGTAGCCATCAATCTGGAGGAGTTGAGCTGCCTGAATAGCCAATGGAACCAAATCTCGCTGGCTTGCTCGCAGGGCTAGCCAATGTCTCATGGATGCCACGCGGGATTGATATTCGGCGCCTTCCCCTCCCATATCTGAATCAAGTAATAAGTGCAAGATGACCTGGCTATCGTGCTCCTCAAACAGAAACGCCCGCATCGCTTGCTGTAGTCCATGCCATACCGATTCGGCGCCTAGAGCCACGAGAATCTCAGTCTGCTTCTGACTGTACAGGCAGTACCTTAGACACTGGTCTCTGACATGCGGCTTTGCTCTTGATCCATCGAGGCAATCAAGTTGTGGCCTACGACCCAGCCGTCGGCGTTGAGCTCGGATACATCAAGGCACTCAGTGCGAAAGACGCGCATCATTTCAATTTTTGTGTCGAGGTGAGGTTGTGGCAGAACTCGGACCATATCGCCAGGGGAGACCTAGAAGGTGATGAGCCAGAGCAGCAGTTCAAGAGGAGGTGATGTCTTCTTACAGTGCATTCTCTGTTGGCCCTTCATACACAAGAGCTTGTTTGTTGGCACCTTTACTGATCAAAGTGGCGCAAAGGTCAATATGGCCGGAAGGAGCTGCGAACTACGGGTGGAGGTCAGCTCGCTGTCCTCGCCTCATCAAACCGGTGGTACTAAATGTACTGACGTGTAGCGGCGTCCACCCCTTCGGACTGGTGTCTTCCAGCGACGCGTCTCCGCGCTCAATCAGCCTCATCACGGCTTTTACGTTTCCCTCGCGGCAGAAATCGAAAATGTATGAGTTTTCAGGCACAGCCCTAACCGTAGCTATGTTGAACTTCCAGCCAGCCGTTGGCGACCACTGCAGGTTCGCCTCGGCGCTGTACTTGAGGCCGACGCGCGAGAGCCACGATGCCGGGTAGAAGATGAACGATGTGATGACTTCGAGCTGACCGGCCGATATGCTGAACGCTTCGGCTACCTTGAGAGTGCTGGTGCGAATCCAGATAGAGCGGAGTACAACGCCGATAGAAGACTTTCCGTAGCATGTTCTAGAACGACGAAAACCAGGCGGCGCTTTCTAGGCCGCGGACTGCTTGTTGGTAGTGCTGTCGGTCTGCTTTGATTGGGACTTTTCGTACTCCGTAACGGGAATCCTGCAGATTTTGTGTCCGTCGCTGTCATATGATCCAGTGTGGACGGCGTCAAAAGAGGTCACTTTGTTGAGGCTCGCCTCCATTAGTTGCTGCACCGTTCCGCTAGCAAAAAGATCATCTACTGCGAGATGCAGCGAGTGCTGCAGAAATTTCTGAACAACAGCGCTGGACGCAATTGCCGATAGTGAGGTGTCTCCGCTAATCACCTCCCTGTGAGACAGCGATTGCGTCTTTTCCCCAGAAGTTGGTGTGAAAGAATCGGCGTAGGAAGGCGGGGCGTCGGATTTTTTGCTTATAATAGGGTTCTGAAGCTGGCTTTTGATATCCGGCGTTGGTGAACCGCAAACCTGTACGACTTGGACTTCGTCATTCGTGAAGCACATTGCTGGCCTCTGAATACTGCGGATGATAGTCAGGACTGCTGGCGATGATAAGGCGCTCTAGCTTACTTCTGGTACATCAACCCAAGCATAAGAGTGCTTCTGACCTCGCTCAGCTCTTTCCGAAACACCTCGACTTGCTTGATTTTGTTGGTCATTTGAAATTTAATCCACAGGCGTTCATGTTTTGGGGCTTCCATGACAGATCTGACGTCAAAGCCTCCGATAATTTTCTCGAGTCTCTACCATGTATTAGCTATCTAGCACTAGCCTGTGACGGTGGACGCCATACGTACCCCGACTTTGACTTGACAAGATTTGAGGACTATCGTAACTGATGGCTCCAGATCCCCTTTGGCCGAGAGATCCTGCAGAATATTGCTGAGTAGAACAAGGCCCGTCTTTATCACGTCGACGGCAGCTGGGGCTCCTTGCAGCGACTCCCAGAATTCATAAAGCTTGAAGCAACTAATCGCTAGGCGGGACGCAACATCTGTCAACCCAACAGCTATATTTCGTCAGTGAGTTTAATGGCACCTGCCTAGGCGATGGACCTACCACCCGTGATAATCGAGAATGGCTCCATAACAACGGTTGTCTGCAGGTATCTTCCAAAAGCAGCGTCTTTCGTTGAGTTTGTGTCTGTAGAAGATGAGCACTGATCCGAGTTGGGCAGAAAAAAAGGGTGACGAGAGGGAAGACAACTCAGGAGATGACGTCCGGAAGTACAGAGTCGGGGTTTACAAAAACCCCTCTTCTCAGCACTCACCTTGCAAGGCTGCGTGACGGTGCACTGGAAGGTGGAAGGTGTGGTGCGATGGGGGCGAGTGGCTGCAGGATGGACAATGCGAGTGGACCAGCGAGCGTTAGTGGTGATAAGAACTGGACATCGCGTTTGCTTGGCAAAATCGCCCATTGTCGGAGCGAGAGCGGTGGCGGTACGATCAAACAAATCGCAGCAGAAGGTACTCCCACTTCCATTGAGAGACGAATGGCACAGAGTCATCCAAGGTAGTTCGCACCGATAATCCAGCCCACCACAGATGCGAACTACACAAATAGGCCATAGCTACGGGAAAGATTCTCCCTTGATGTCGTACCGAGTCCATTTCAGCTTTCTCTTCTCGACGTACTCCCATGCTTCAGGCCCCTTTCTCAGGCACTCATGTCAAAGAGAACACTTCTATTCTCCATATCCACATCACCGTGCCCATCCGTCTGGGAATTCGTAACCTCTTATGCCATCAGTCCAAGAGCCACCCTTCCTCCCTCCTCGGCATTCAAAAGCACTTCAACCCCTTAGGACGAGCATAATATATCCGTTACAGTGTTATTCCGGAAACAACTTTGTAGCAGGCCAGAACTACTACATCCCTCTCCAATCACAATCATGGAGGTCCCGGGTCCCGAGCGTTCGTCCACCGGGACATTGCCAGTCGAACAAAATTACAGCTTCACAGCAAAGATAGTTCCATACACTCGATGTGTTTGTACCTCACTTTAGGGAACAGTTCTTGATTTCTCACGTGAGCAGTATCATTTATTGCCCTCAATATCCGCCACCAGACACCTACTGGCTGAGCCAACACGCTTCAGACCGCACCCCTCCTATTCCTTCCATTTAATCTTTTTTTTTTTTTTTTTTTTACCTGTAGGCCTTTCACCACTCATTCTTCAATATTACCAACACTGTGCATTTTGAAGCGTGCATCACTACCCCTCCCTAATCAAATCAGCACCCTTCTCAGCCAGCGCATAGACACTCATGCTCGTTGTCCCCGCCACAATCACACTCATAACACTCGCATCAACAACCCTTAGTCTCTCCGCTCCATAAACTCTCAAACCCCCATCCACCACACCCCCCCATTCCCTCCTCATCATCGCCGCCGTCCCAACGGGGTGGTACACACTCGGAATGCTCTGCTGTCTAAGCCATTCCCCCAGCATTTCATCACTCTCCCATCGCCGTCCGGGACGTGACTCGGTTGCATTATATTTTGCCAGCTCACCCGTTGTCATGATCTTTCTCAGAAACTTGATTCCTTCAACGGCTATGTCTATATCGACTGGGTTGGATGCGGCCCGGTAATCCACTATGGGTTCGTCTTCTGGAGAGGACGGATTGATGAGGACGGTACCCCGTGAGACGGGGTGGATGTTGACTGGCGTGAAATCCGGGGAGCCGGAGGCCGAGATACGGAGAGAAGAGAAATTGTCCGAGAGCATCTCGCGTGCGTAGATTTCTTGTTGGCGACGGTAGCCGGCGATGATGGTTGGGTGGGTGTCGGCGGGGAGGTGAGCGGCGGGATCTTGAGCCAGATAGCGAGCGGCGAGAGAGGAAAAGTTAGGGGAGACGGTTGGCAGAGATAGGGAGACGCCGAGGCCTGTGCGCCCGAGGTTGTCCGGGGTTATTTGAGGGTTGAGGAGGTTTGGTGGGATGGGAGGGGGCGTGGAGAAGCGGAAGGAGACGGAGGAGTAGGAGTGGTCTTGGAAGTTGGAGCCCACGCCGGGGAGGTCTACTAAGACGGGGATACCGGCGCGTTGGAGGAGAGGGGCCGGTCCGATTCCGGAGAGTTGTAGAATTTGGGGAGTGTGGATTGCGCCGGCCGAGAGGATGACTTCGCGCTGAGCGATGATGGAGATCGAGTTGTTTGTGTTGCGCGGGGTAATGAGAATGCCAGTGGCTGTGGTAACACTGAAGAGGATCTTTTTGACACGAGTTCCTGGGAGGAGGTCATAGTTGGGCCGGTTTAGATTGTCCCAGTGACCGGTGCGGGAGTAGGAACGTGAACCGGTTTTGGGGTTGGTTGAGGTCATCCAGTAGCTCATGCCAGTTTCACCATTGCCGCTGTCTTCGGTGGCTTTGATCCCGGGAAAGCTTTTGAGGGCTTGGTAAAACGGATAGATGCTTGGGCTAAGGTAGTTGGGATAAGTGGCAAAGATGCTGTGGTTGGTGTAGTTGTTGCCCCAATACTTCATGTCGTATTTGACGTTGAAGTCGGCTGGGATCCCAGGCTTTGGCGGCGTAAGCTGAATGCATTTCTTGAAGTATGTGAAGAATACTGTCCCAACTCCATGTGTTATTGGGAGAGGCTAACTCCCCCCAAATATCATAGTCTTTGGCATTTCCGCGTTGGAATATCATCCCGTTGACAGCGGAGCTGCCGCCGACAATACAGCCAATATCCACTGAGAATTTCCGATTTCCCAGCGCAGGAGATGGTGCAGAGGTGATGTTGTACATAATCTGGCCAGGCTCATTGCTGTCTTCCCCCGACATGCTTAGCAAAAGCTGCGACTTTGTGACTAGGACTTACCAAGATATCCATATTCAACCACAAGAACTGAGTGTTTTCCACTCTCGCTAAGCCGATCTGCGACGGTCAAGCCGGCAGTTCCCCCGCCAACAATAACATAGTCGTACGCGCTTTTGGCGTCCTTGTAGCTCTCTAGAAGAACTCCAAGAACTGGCGTTAGAAGGCAAACACCACAGGCGAGAGAGAGCATCCAACCAGCCATTGTGACGATGTTACCTTCTAGGATTGTCTTCCGCTCTCCTGATCCACAGAGATCCATTCACCTTTTATAGTACTCCCACCATCCAGGCTGCCCCGCTCGGTTGCGAACAAAATGCGAGGAATGACATATTCTCGGATCCCGAGTGGGGGCGATGGTAGTATTGAGCAAATTGCAAGACGGAACGACCAGGACCGGATCCCAGCCGTTCACAAATTTTAAAGATACCGCCGTGCTAGAGGCAGTTACCGAGAACCCCGCATGATTTAGGGATATATGAGCGTCTTCTATGGTGGTCGTCAGCATGAAGCCTACAGGCTAAGTTACGTCAAGGGTTTGGTCAAACACATTGGTACAAAACTTGGCAGAGTAAGTCATTAGACGGTTTACCGATTGTCCAAGTCCGAAACTGTCCGAGCTGGGCCTTATATTGCTCAAAGCGAGAACGTGCCGGGCGTAATACAAATTATACAATATCCCAGCATTACATCAGCAATATTCTCTGAAACACAACACTCTTCAGATGCACTGTTTAACAATCACGGTTAACCGTAAATATTTTAACAATCAGAGCATTGAGTCGGGCCGGGATGTCCCAGTTCTGGGCCCTCCTCTTAGCCGGGGACCATTTTTGGGCTTTGTGTAGAAGAATACTGTTTAGTAAGGCTCCGCTGTGTGCTGTGGGTTTAATAAGCACATATTAACCGAAGCTGGGTTGTGGTTGATCTGGGCTTATCAAGGTGATGAGGGATCACATGACTATGAGCATGGCACCGTCTATCAGAAACTCGACAACGTCGATATGCTTGCCGATATGAGCGCAGCGTGGCAATGTCTTCCTATGAGCACTCTGGAAGTGCGGCGTCTGCGCCGACGCAGTGATCAAACTACGGCTTGAGCTCCTCCAGAGTCCCTGCGACCGCGATAGCATGTACTCGCGTCTCTCCCTCGCGGTCTGCCGGTTTAGTCAATGCGCCATACTCTAACGCCTTGACGGTTGCAATTGATACGCGTCCTGTCGTAGCGTCGATGCTAGTGCAAAGCCGTTCGTCCGTCTGTAGATTTCTGGGTGTTGAGGTCCGCCCCGGCCGCGACCTCGATACACGACGTAGCCCCTAACGTAGTCTCTAAGACCGATGGATAGAACCGGCTATCGGAGCCTACGCTCGACGTCGCATTGTCTATTTCAGCCGCGATGAAGAGGAGCGCATTGTACCATTTGTCTAGCGAGCACAGAGTAGGGAATAAGCCGGCGTGGAGAACGGTTTGATCATCGACCGTGTAGCGGCGCGCAATGGCCTGGTGTAGCATCTCGCTGAGAGAGTTTGGGTTGTCGGCGACCAACTGATTGAAGGTCCAGAATTGTGAAATTGAGAAGAGCCCGTCGCGGTCTCCATGGCTATTTCTTATAACCCTGTAGAGGGGTATTATTCAGTCCTATGATTCTGCTCCATTTTCTTAGTGAATGGAACACATACACAGGGCCGCGACCACAGCAGCAACACCTGCCAGAAACGCTCTTGCCATTACTATCGGCCCTCTAGTGTTGCTTGTACCAGCTGTAGACGCCGCTCCTCTTGCCTGTCCACTCAGCTCAGGCCCTAACTTGTCCACTCCATCCGTAATCGTTACAAGAACTACACTAACCACGGTAGTTCAGCTCTGGAGTTCCACCAACCCTGTTGGCCAATCAGCCGTTCTAGGTTATGTGAAGGAGTTGTGCAGAAGTCCCTACCAAAAGAGTTGGCTCACCACCCGCTAGACTGTTAGTGATTATGGGCCTTTTTCTGCCAAGCAGAACCACTGGGATTTAGAAGGTGGTGAGCCAGTGCTTTTGGTAGCGTCATCTGTACAGTAAGTCCCCACCCCTGGCAATCGCACACACCACCAATCGCACACTTTGACCCACTTCGCACAGGTGTAAGAGGACTCTCCTGAACAACTTCAACATTGCCTCAATCCATATACTCGCTGAAATCCTGCAAATGACCCTGTAGTACGACGTCCGTTAAAGCGTCTGATGTCTCTACAAGCTCCCCAGCTTCGAACTTTGCCTTGATAATATCTACAATAGTCGCAAATTTGATATTGGGATCCAGTTTGACCTTCCTCTTCTTCTTGGGCCTCACTCTTTCCAACTGAGCTTCAGCTGCCTCAAGTTTTAGTTGCAAATTGAAGACTTCCATAGTTTTCTCATCAAAAAGCTTCGCGAGCTTATGAAAGCTGATCCTGACAGTGTCGTCCGTCCTGAAAATCTCGCGTAGTTCAGAGTTAACTTCGTACAACAACTTGAAGATATCTTGACTGCTGTCACGGATATGCCAACAGGTGGAACCCCGGGGCGCGGGACGCCCCGAGCCAGTCATTAGCAAGACCAATCAGATAGCTAGGAAATGGTCAAGGTGATCAGTGAGCTCAGTCGCCAAGAGTATACTGAGCACACTGAGCACCAGGACGGGACCACCAATGAGGAGTCAGGACGGCTCAACACTGATCAGTGAGCTCAGTTGCCCAGGCACACTAAGCACACTGAGCACCCAGGAATTAGATAGTATATAGTCACTCGTTCTGGAGAGCTCTGGGAGTTCTCCAGTTAGCAATCACAACTACAGTTCGCTACAAGCTCGAGAGCCTACTGTTGAGACAAGTCTTTGTTGTGCACCTTTTGGCTGCACCGAACCTAGTACCTTTGCAAGACACCTTCAATCAGACTGAACCCTAACAGGACGAGGTCCAGGAGAGGTTCGTCACACGTTGCTAACTCCCTTTAACTCTGTTACAGTTCAGGATTGAAGGCAATACGTCCATGAGCACCACTGGCTCCGATATCGATATGGCAACTCCAGCTTCACCCACCGACCTCAACGTCATCATCAAGTCCCTGCAGGACAAGATAACCGCGCTCGAGAAAGAAGCAGCGGAACACCAGGACCTCATCAACGAAGTCCACACCAAGGTCGACGATGTGGGGAAGAACAAGCTCAAGATCGAAGCGCCCGAGAAGTTCGACGGAAAGAAGGAAGACCTCTCGCGCTTCCTCACCGAGATGTCGTCCTACATGGAACACTACGACGCCAGGTTCCCCGATGAGGAGACCAAGACTCGATACGTCGCGTCGAGACTCACGGGCCAGGCGGCACGCTGGTTCGAGCCCACGCTCAAGGACTATGTCGACCACGCCAGCGTCAAGCAGCAAGTTTCACCAAGATGGTGTTCGAGGACTACGACCAATTCGAAAAGGAACTTCGGAAGGTGTTCGGGGACCAGGACGAAAGAGTCCACGCCCAGGACCGACTCGCGAGACTACGGCAGACCAAGTCCACGTCGGCTTACGCCACACTGTTCAGACAAGACTCCATCAGGGCCGGAATCAATGAAGAAGGCCTGATGCAACTGTTCTACGACGGGCTCAAGGATGACGTCAAGGACGAGCTGTACAAGGAGGACCGCCCTGCCACCCTTGACGAGTACATCGCCAAAGCCATCAGGATCGATGACCGCCAGTACGCAAGGAAGCAGCAGCGGAAGGGACAGGGACGATTCGTGCCAGGAACCCAAGGAAGTGGGAGCACGGCCAACACAGGGAAGAAACGACAACAGAAGAGCACTTCCTACGGCACCCACGCAGGACCCATGGACGTCGACGCCGCCCAGGCGCAGTGGGCGGGAAGAAGGGACGGTGCCAAGGACAAGACAGGCATCACCTGTTACAACTGCGGCAAGAAGGGTCACTTCAAGCGTGACTGTCGCAGCAAGAAAGAATGGCGACCGGTTCCAGGAAAGGAGGCCGCCACCATCGACCAGGCCACGGTCGGGAAGAGAGTCCGGATTCAGGAGGTCGCCGCAGCCAGCTACACGCAGGACGATCTCGAATACGACATTGACAGGGCCAACGACCAAGAATCAGCCCTGACGGACCCAGATCAGGAAGGACCGACTGAAGGACCCAGCAACACCCTTATCGAGACCGACGATGAAGGAGAGGTTGCACCTCCACGTTTCGCCCTAGCAATGGCAGGAGACTGGGGGCTCGGGTTGGTCCAGCAAGACGACGGACACTGGCGAGCCCGGCAGAACGCCGAGGAAAACACGGGACCCAACCTAGCTTTCCTGCAGAAGCGAGTCCTGGAACTCAGAGAGCGGGTCTATCGGCTCGAAGACGAGAAAGCGGAACTCGAAAAGACACTTGAGGAAAGAAACGAGCAGTATGGACGACTCCGCGCTGAACTCGACTCAATCCAGGAAGGGGTACAAGAACTCACCAACACCCACGGGGCGATCGGCCAACACCTCGACAGGATCACAGAGGAAGCCAGGATCCTACACGAAGAGCAGATCGGGACAACGTTCGACTATACCCCCTGGGACGGACCACAGAACCGGCAGAAGATTGTGAGAACGGGGTCCAGCACCCGGAGAAAATCTACCTCTTGCTCAGGAAGAACGACGCAGCAAGGGGCAGATGACTCAAGACTGGGACGAGTACTGGGCGCGGAACCAGTACCTCGCCCCAGGAAGAAGCACGGAAGACCTCGAGACTCAAGGACTCCGAGGAGTGTCGGACGCGTTTCGACTGATGGAAGGGGACCACCACCGACTGAACCCAAGGAGATGGGATCACATCTACCTCCCCTGGTTCCAGTGCGTAGCACATGAGTGTCGCTACCACTTTCAGAGCAAACTCCACTACGACCACTGGCCCATCAGGAACCAGAATCAAGCCGGCCAACCACTACCCACGACATGGGTATACGATCACGGATGCGCACCACCAGCCCTGTCATGGGACATAGGAATGGCAAACGACAAGCGACTTAGGGCCAAACCCAAGAACGCCTGGCCACAAGCGTGCAGAATGATCGGAGGAATGCAAAACTGCATTGAGGCAGACTGTGTCATCCACGCAGATGAAAAGTTGCGGGAACACGCAGAACAACGGAAGAAGGTCTATCAGCGAAGACCCAGCACCAGGAGACGAATCGAACCCTGGATGAGCCAATGGCTCCAGGAACACCGAACGATCGACGCCGCAAGCCAAGGTGCGGACAGGGACGCCTTGAAACACCACGAGAGCTTGGGAAACGGCTCAGGGCCCTCCGAGGGGCCCGGAAGTCTCTAACTCCTCCACAACGGAGACAGGCCGCGCAGTACAGGAAGAACTGGCGCAAACAGAAGCCTTATAACGACCTCCCAGCAGGCGAACACGAAGTAGCTGCTGTAAGAAGCACCAAGCCAGACAACAGGCTCTGGATCACAGCGCGATGGGGGAAATTCGAGGCCCTCGCGTTAGTGGATGGAGGAGCGCAGATGGATCTCATCTCGCCCACATTTGTGAATCAACTCAGAATCCCATGGAGGATCAAGAGACAACCACACGTCGTCAAAGGACCATTCGACACACAATGGGTACGACGAGAAACAGAACCACTCGACATTGAGGTGGCAGGAAAGACCACCCAAGTGGTATTCGATATTGTGGACATGGGGCCGGAGAAAGACATGATTCTCGGACGCCCATGGCACAGGGACTATGACCCGGACATCAGTTGGAAGGGAGATGGCCATCTGCAACCGCGGGAACGGCGGGAGCATCCAACCAACTCGATGGGAGAACGCGCAGAACAGACGCGCAGAACAGGAGCCACGAACGAGCAGCGGGTCAGAACAAACCCCCTCTACGGGCCCACCGCAGGAAGCAGCCAGTACAGAAGGACGTACTCTGAAATCCGGAAGAAGCGGCACACGACGAAAGAAGCAGACACGGGAGGAACGAACCATCGCCGTCGTCTCAGTCGACGAGCACGGAATGCTCAAACACGAACAATGGGTCACTCAGCTCGAGGCAGCAAACATCGAGCTGGCATCAAAAGAAGTCAAGGAACTCGAAGCATCATTCATCGAGTCAGGACACAAGTTCGCGTACTACGAAGGTACGGCGAAGAACGCGAAGACGGGACAGATCCCAGACGACTACAAGGGGCACCCGGCGTTCACAGCAAAACATCTCGCAGGGCTACCAGACCACGGACCTTGGGATCACGAGATCAAACTCAAGGAAGGAGCCCAGTTGAAATTCTTCAAGGTGTACCACACCAACGAGAAGCAAGATGCAGAGTTGAGGAGCTATCTCGAAAAGAACCTCGAGATAGGGCACATCAGACCATCGACATCGCCGGCGGGCTACCCAGTCCTTTTCGTTCCAAAGAAAGATGGGAAGCTCAGGATGTGCGTGGACTACCGACAGTTGAACAACGAGACGGTGAAGAACCGCTACCCACTGCCACTGATCTCGAGGCTTCGAGACCAGCTGTCAGGGGCACAATACTTCACGCGACTCGACCTTCCAACAGCGTACGCCCACATCCGCATCAAGGAAGGAGACGAATGGAAGACGGCTTTTCGGACACCCTACGGGCACTACGAGTACCTCGTCATGCCGTTTGGGTTGACCAACGCACCAGCGACGTTTCAAGCCGCTATCGACCATGCAATTCGGCATTGCCTCGACAAGTTTGCGGTCTGTTACTTGGATGACATCCTCATCTACTCCAAGACACTCGAAGAACACAAGAGACACGTGCAGCAGGTGCTGGATGCACTGCACAAACACAAGTTGTCAGTCAACAAGGACAAAAGCGAGTTTCACGTCAAGAAGACAGTGTTCTTGGGTTATGAGATCTCCCCGGGATGGGTCAAGATCGAACCCGAGAAACTGGAAGCTGTCAGGACGTGGCCAACACCAACGAACGCCACAGAAGTCAGGGATTTATCGGATTCGCCAACTTTGTCAGAATGTTCATCAAGAACTTTGGCGACATCGCGAGACCTCTACACGAACTTACGAAGAAGGATGCCACATTCCAATGGAAGCAGGAGCACGAGCAGGCTTTCCAACGGATCCGCGAAGCAATCATCGCCGATCCTGTGCTCATGCTGCCTGACCCGAACACACCTTTCGAAGTCGAAGCTGACGCTTCGGACTTCGCAATCGGAGGCAACTTGGCCAGAGAGATAAGGACGGCAAGCTTCATCCAGTTGCGTTCTTTCCAAAAAGCTCGAAGGACCAAGACTCAACTACCCGATCCACGACAAGGAACTTCTCGCAATCATCGAAGCGTTCAGGAATGGAGACCATACCTCAGCGGCACAACACACGAAGTTCAGGTGTACACGGACCACAAAAACTTACGATACTTCACCACCACGAAGGTGCTGAACGGACGACAAACTCGATGGGCAGAGTTTCTGTCCGAATTCAACTTCACGATCCACTACAAGAAAGGCTCAGAGAACGCACGAGCGGACGCCTTGAGTAGACGAGCGGATCACCACGACAACACATCTGAAGCCTCACCACCATTGCTACATCAACAGACAGACGGATCGCTACGGCATGCTTCCCAACCGACTGAAGACTACGAGATCGCAGCACTTCAGCAACAGTCGGAAGATCCCGAAGCCAGGCCTCTGCAACAGTTTGTAGAATGCTGTGCGGCCTTCAGGGAACAACGTTTGGAACGGGACTTCCAAGGAACCATCGCGGACAACGAGCGCGATGCATGGCAAGAAGAGCCAGAATCCAAGATCGCGGGATTGCGACTTGAAGGACGAGACTCTGGTACCACGACAAGGCCTACGTCAGGCTCAGCGACCAGAAGGAGCTCATTCGGAAAATCCACGAGTCAAGACTCGGAGGACACATGGGAATCAGCAAAACAATTGCGAAAGTCAAACAGAATTACGACTTCCCAGAATCAAGCAGGCGACAGAAGCTGTCTTAGCAGAGTGCGACCTCTGCGGACGAAGCAAACCACCACGACACAAACCATACGGACTGTTGCAGCCATTGCCAGTCGCAGAACGACCATGGAGTTCGGTGACAATGGACTTCATCACCAAACTACCAGCCTCCAAGGATTCAGTAACGGGAGTGGAATACGACAGCATCCTCACAATGGTGGACAGACTCACCAAGTGGAGCTACTTCCTCCCGTACAAGGAGTCATGGTCAGCGGAACAACTGCAGACGTGATCTATCGCAACGTTACCTCGGTCCACGGATGGCCGGAGGAATGGATCACGGACAGAGACACGAAGTTCGCATCAAAGTTTTGGCAAGCTCTGATGACGAAGCTGGGTACGAAGAGTAAGCTTTCGACCGCTTACCACCCACAAACGGACGGACAGACGGAACGACTCAACCAGGTTGTCGAACAATACCTACGGTTGTATGTCAATTTCCAGCAGGACAATTGGGTCGAGCTGCTGCCAACGGCACAACTCGCCTACAACACCACCGTCACGGAGACCACGAAGGTCACGCCGTTCTTCGCGAATTACGGCTACGAGGCAGACTTGCGACAAGGGCCCGAGGTTCGGTGCCCAGAGCGGCAGTCAAAGCCAACAAAATGAGCTCGCTGCACGATGCTCAAGGAAGAACTCGAGTTCGTACGAACCGGATGAAGAAGTTCTACGACAGAAACAGGCTCGAGGGACCTCGCCTAGAAGAGGGGGGCAAAGTTTACTCATTTCTCGGAATCTTCGCACGAAACGACCAAGCAGGAAGCTCGACTTTCGCAAAATCGGACCGTTTAAGATCGACAAAAAGATTTCGGAGAACAATTACGCACTCGCGTTACCCTCAACAATGCGACTACGGACCAACGTTTTCCACATCTCGCTTCTGGAACCAGCGCCCAAGAACGCGAGACTCGACAAGGGTGTCGAAGCAGAAGACGAAGAGGAACTCTGGGATGTCGAAGAAATTCTGGATTCACGCATCACAAAGGGACGGATCGAGTACTTGGTCAAATGGCTGGGGTTCGGCCCCGAAGACAATTCATGGCAACCCGCTACAAACTTCAACTGCCCCGAGGAACTGGAGGACTTCCACCGGAGGAACCCGGATCGACCTGTTGGAAACCAACAGCCACGATTCCACGGTTATCACACAGATGATGGAGCTTACAACAGTGGGTTGGGATCCTCGGAGCATCCCTGAAGTCATCAATTGAAGGTTTTTCTGTCTTCGTCCTCCGTGGCGGGCACCGCCCTGACCTCCTTTTATAGCCTCTTGTTCAACCCCTGGAAACCATCTAACATTAGCGCATCGGCAACCAGGTTTTCCGTGTTTCAAGTGCCACAACTTCCAACACACCCCCCCAGATGAACCCGCGAGGGTGAGGCTGACTGTTCCATCCTTCTGAAGTGCTTCACGTGGCACTGTCCTCCCTTCTCCGTTCTGCAAGCCTCTCTCGGATGTCGACGAGTCCCATCTGCTCCCTGAAACTCTCAATGTTCCCTGTACCAGTGCCTTTGTGAGTCCGTCGGCCATCATCTTGGCGCTCTCCGTGTACACCACGTCAATCTTCCCACGCGAATGTTCCTGGCGCAGCCAGTGGTTGTGGATATCCACGTGCCGAAGGCTCGTCTTCAGCTTCGCAAGCTCCTCGGTCACAAGTCGGATCGTTTGTTTATTGTCACATTCAATGGTGATGCATGGTGTATCGAACTCGATGCCTAGTTCCTTGAGCATGCGGCTCACGTACAGACCTTCTTTGGCTGCTTGCGAGAGGGAGAGGAGCTCAGCTTCTGTGGTGGATGTCGTAACGGTGTCTTGTTTGTTGGCGCGCCACGCGATGAGGCCGCCGAAGAACTTGATTGCATATCCTTGACTGCTCTTGCGGTCTAGCGTGTTGTCGGCGTGTGACGCGTCACTGGCAATGCGCAAGTCGTCTGCGCCTCCCAACTGGAGAGCAAGAGTGCTGGTTTGACTCAAGTAGCAAAGCACTCGATCTGCGGCTTTCTGATGTTCCAGCCCTGGGTTCGTGGTGAAGCGTGCGAGTCGTGAGGTGGCAAATGCAATGTCTGGGCGCGTGATGACGGCGGCGTAGAGTAGCGAGCCGATTTTTCGAAGATAAACTGTGATCTCGCGTGTGGTAGCCATGCCGTCGAATGGCAGGAGTTCTTCTTTCGCCATCGGAGAGTGTGCGGATGGTCTTGACTGTGCCAATGATGCAATTTTGTCGATATAGGAAGACTGTGAGAGCCAGATCAAGCGGCTCGGGCGGTCTCTGGTGATCTCGATCCCCAAGAACCATTGCAGGTCGTTTCCCCCAGTGAGCTCGTAGCGTTCCTTCAGCTGCTCAACGGTCTCGAGGGCTTGTTTTCGCTTGGTGTTTTTGAACATGATGACAATGTCGTCGACGTAAAAGAATATGATGACGCCGTTCCTCTTGTAAGCGCAGGGCTCGTGAGGCACAGGGGCGTACCCTAGCGCTTTGAGCGCCTGTGTGAGTTCTCGTTGCCAGAGAAGTGGCGAGCGGCGGAGTCCGTAGAGCGCCTTGTTCAGTTTTAGTATCCACCCTGCACGTCTGTGCCCTGGTGGCATGCGCATGAAGACATCCTCGTCGAGTTCGGCGTTGACAAATGCGTTGACCGCGTCGAATTGCAGAAGCTCGAGGTCGAAACGCGCGGCGATTGCCATGATGGCCCTGAACGATCTTCCTGCTAGTGTCGCGGCGTACGTGTTCTGATCTGCACCTCGGAGTTGTTGATCCCCTCTGACGACCAGACGCGCCTTCGCCTTGAGGAATCTGCCATGCTTGTCAAACTTGTAAACGTATACCCATCGGCATCCGAGGATCTTGTGCCCTTTCGCTCTCGGGTCACGCGTCAGAATCTCGATCCACGAGTGCATCTTCGCGTGCTCTTGTAAGTGGTCAAGTTCGGCTTGTTTGAATAGCTCACCGAGTGCGTGCTCTTCTAGCTCTTGATGCCTCTTGGGCGGCTCTGGCAATTCTTTGCGGTGGAGCTTTTCTCTAGTTTTTAAACGGCGCTCAACAGCTGCCTTCGTGATGCCTTTTTCCTTTTCGGTCTTAACCACCGTCGCTCTCATGCCGGCATAGAAAGCGCCTTTCCAACAGTCCGCGGGAGACATGCTCCTCGCTTGCGCGGCGGGAGACCCATGAGCTGCGTCTGCGTGGAACGCGCCGTGTTGAACAGCAACAGAACCCTGCGAGAGCGCCTCTCTGGCATTCCCGGGCGTTCCTCCTGGACAGAGCCCCATGTCCATTTGGTGCGCGGACCCAATCAACACTGCAGCCAACAGAGCAGCTGGTGGAGAAGGAGGTGGCGTAGGAAGAGGCTCAACCTGCGTCACGGTATGAAGCTTTCCCACTGACTCGCTGGTGTTTTGGCTGGCTGTGGGAGCCATCGTGGATTTTGAAGCTACGACAGCTTCTGCAGGAATGGGAAGATAGCGATCGTCATCGCAAGAGCTTCCCGGAGCTTGGCCGGTTTGCAGGCGAGAGGCTCCTTGTGTCACAGCTTGGCCGGTTTGCGGGCTATTATAGGCTGTGCCTGCATGAGGAATCGGTTCCACAGCTTGGCCGGTTTGCGGGTCAGAGGCTGTGCGAACGATGATTGTGTCTTGGATCTCTTCTGTCGAGTCCAGGAGGGCTTCCTCCACCCCCCGAGGTGCGAGCGCTGGGTTAACCTGCTCTTCAGCTTCCTCTGGGAGGGCGTATTCATGTAACAGGGTGGACAACTCATCTAGATCAAGCTCTCGGATGTCATCACGAAGCTCTTCGAGCGCACCGCTGAACGTTTCTTCTTCGTTGAAGATCACATCTCGCATGATCACAACCTTGTTGAGGACCGGATTCCAGATGCGGAACGTGTTGGACGAGGTGTACCCGACGAGGTATCCGATCCACGCTTTTGGGTTGAAGCGCTTAAGGCGCTCCTCCTTCCGCATCGCCGTGGTGGTCATCGCATATGCTTTGCAGCCGTACGTCCGCAAATTTGTTATGTCGGGCTTTCGGCGCGCATCTCCGTTCGAATGGAAGATCTCGAACGGCGTTTTCCAGCGAAGGCGCTTCCGCGGCGTGCGGTTAAGCAAGTATACTGCGGCCTTGCTAATCTCCCTCCACAGGGCGTTTGGGAGCTTCGAACTGTCACGCATAGCGGTGAGTTGTTCCTTGATGGTCCTCCACGAGCGCTCAGCAGCACCATTAAGGGCTTGTGTGTCTCCCGGTGATGGTTCGGTGCGGATGTGCCTGCTTTCCAAGTAGCGTTTTACCCCGGGCAACTTTGAGATGATTTCGTTGTCACTTTCCACAACCTTTACCTTGATCTCGTATTGGCGTTCAAGTATGCCAAGCAGTTCGTGGAGTGCCGTAATGACAGTGTCGGTTTTCCGGTCCTTCATGTAGAAATCCCACAAGTAACCCGAGATCCTGTCGACGACCAACAGGAGCGAGTTGTAGCCGGCTTCATCCGGCTCGAAATCGTGGAAATCGAGGGCGAGTTTCTCTCCTGGGCGGAATTCTGTGAGGTCGCGCGGCGCACGGTGATCTTGGCGGTGCATCTTGCCCTTTGCACACGAGTCGCACTCGGTGGTCGTGATACCCTTGATCCTGGCGCCTTGCGTGCTGTTCACTAGATGTTCGAGGGCTCCCGGTCCGGGATGGCCAAGTCGTAGGTGCCAGCGATACGCTTCCGCCTTCTGTGGGCGTCTCTGGGTCCAGGAATTGAATCGATTGCGGCGTGTAAAGAACGCGGCACGGCTGAGTGGTTCCGGGATGTACTCGAGTACGAACTGGTCAAAGTGGTCCTCTACAATGCCGAAGATCCTGCCGTCCGAGTTCCTGAGAAGTGTCGTACGGGGGCGTGTGTCCCACTGAATGCCCTGCTCTCGAAGCCTTCTGAGAGAGGCGACGTTTGTTGTGAATTCTGGAACGTATGCTACGTTCGTCAAACGCAGTAGTTGCTTGCCGTTGAGTGGGGTCTTCAAACAAATGTCGACATTGCCGTACCCTTGGATGCGGAGTTTTCCTTCTCCTGCCCAAAGGTAGTGCTCCTCGGAAACAGTGCGGAAGTGGTTGAAGCGGCTGATCTGGTTGCAAACGTGAATAGTGGCGCCCGAGTCGAGAATCATTGAGTTCTTGAGAGCGTATTCGCTGCCTGCAAACGCCGTCGCAATGGCCAGGAGGCAGGCGCTGACCTTAGCTGGCGCATCGGCTAGTCAATGTTCCTCTTCAACGCGCGATTGAGAATTACTTTCCTTGAGTGCGCTCCTGAGAGGCCGTGCAGTATCCTTTTCCTCCACCTTGACGCGTTTCCTGAGACGCTCAACTTGTCTTCGAAGTTCTGAGTCGTGCTTTATACGCTCCTGGGCGCGTGCTTCGGCAGTCCGCGACGGAAATCGATGTTCGGGTCGAATCTCTGGGCGAGCTGCCCAGCATTCCTCGAGGTTGTGTTTGTTGTCACAAGCAGGGCAGCCAGATTTTGAGTCATCGTTGTTTCGACGCTTCTTAGATCGAGGAGGCGGGCTGCGGCTCTTACTTCTGCGTGGTGTTGGGTTGCGCCGCGAGCGGTGAGGCTCCAAGTCGTGTTCTCCCTCATCGGAGGTCTGATCTGCAAAAGTGACGAACGCGCCCTTGGTGATAGTGCGCGGCTTGGAATCCCCGTCTTTTCGGAGGCGCTCGCGAAAGTCCTTCACCAGCTTGTGGACGGTAAGCTTGTTGTTGTCGATGAGCGCCTGGTTGCTAATGGCGTATGCTTCGCACCAGGATTCGTATCCTGCACCTCTGATGGCTGCTTCGAACTGCAACCACCACATCTGGGAGTTGTCGGTGCCCGGCACTTTAGCCTCTTGGGCTTCGCCGATGGCTGTTTCCCAGCTAGAGAGCCAGCCCCGTGTGTCCTTTGGCTTGCGGGTGACGACCTTGATGGCGGTGTTATAGCGCTCGAGCGCTCGGCGAAGGTCTTCGAGATCGTCGGTTCCCGCACGCTCCTTGAGGGCGTCGTACCACTCATGAAGCTTCTTGTCGGGTTTGCAGGTCGCGTTGTAGATGTGGGTGGCGACCGTTTTCTGAACCCAGCTGCTCACGTTGCTGATTCTTTGTCCTTGGGTCTCGTATCGTCGCCAGTTAAACTGGAAGTTGGTCACATCTTGGCGGTATTGTTCCTTCCCCACCGTAGTCATTTCTGAAAGGTTGCGAGGCGCTCCTTGCGTATCGGTGAGCTCTGTGCCGCCTGCGGGTGTTGCGCTTGAGTTGCGCGTGCTAGAAGCTGGCGTGTCCAGGAGCTTCGGGTAGTCGGTGAATCTCGGTTCGGTCGGTCGCTCCATGAAGTCGCCTCTGGAGGTGCTTGCAGGATTGATGAGCTCCCAGAGCTGGTTATCCTTCGCCATGTTGATAAAGCGCAGGTTCCACTCCTTCCAGCTCTCCGGGCCGGTAAGCTTGACGATGTTTTCGGTCGAGGTCATGGTCGCGGTTGCGGTGGTCGTCAAGTTCTTGAACTGTTGTTCGTGGCTGTTGCTTCGAATTGATTGTAGGAAGCTTGGTTGCGAGCCGGGCTCATAACTGTTGGTTTCCAACACGACCAAGGGAAGCCCGCGGACAAGTCGACCCCAGCGAGGAAGGGGTCGCCCGAAGAAAAACTAGGACAATCAACATCAGAACCCAAGCGAAGGGAAAAAAAAAAAAAAAAGGACGCACTCTAAACCCCAGGAAGGACTAAAGGAGGAGGCGGCGGCGGCGCTCGAGGATGGCTGCACGGCGGCAGCCTCACGACGCTCCTGTTCCGCCAACACCTTCCCCTCCTGATCAAACATCGCCAGAGCCTTGCGCTTAAGGGCCAGGCGCTGGGTCCGCAGGCGGTCAGCCTTTGCCAACGCCGTCGCTAGGTCGCGATTCGCATTCAGAAGTTCGCGCTGCGCAGTACGGATTGCGTCCGTCGCAACACGCTCCTGCTCATCCAGATCGCGCTCCTCGTCGACAATGCGGCGGACGGCGGGATCGCTGAAGCCAAAAGCGTCGCAAGAATGGTTGCCTACGGAAAGGCAATTGCCGCAGACGTCGGAATTCTCGGAAGACTTGCAATCCGAGAGGTTCTTTTCTCTACAACGAGTACACTTCACCATTTCGGTACCAGCAAGATTGGACAACGTCGCACGGGTATGTCGACGTTCGGTGCTGGATTTTTGCTTTCGCTTCCGTTCTTTATACCGTCAGCCATGGCGAATTTGAAGTAGAAGATGCGGGGGGGAAATCACTCACCAAGACAGATTGGGGACTGTTGGCACTATTTCAGGAAGTTGGCTGGGGAACGTGGCCGACGGGACGTCAGCCCTGGAGGAGGGGCATCGTGTCACGGATATGCCAACAGGTGGAACCCCGGGGCGCGGGACGCCCCGAGCCAGTCATTAGCAAGACCAATCAGATAGCTAGGAAATGGTCAAGGTGATCAGTGAGCTCAGTCGCCAAGAGTATACTGAGCACACTGAGCACCAGGACGGGACCACCAATGAGGAGTCAGGACGGCTCAACACTGATCAGTGAGCTCAGTTGCCCAGGGCACACTAAGCACACTGAGCACCCAGGAATTAGATAGTATATAGTCACTCGTTCTGGAGAGCTCTGGGAGTTCTCCAGTTAGCAATCACAACTACAGTTCGCTACAAGCTCGAGAGCCTACTGTTGAGACAAGTCTTTGTTGTGCACCTTTTGGCTGCACCGAACCTAGTACCTTTGCAAGACACCTTCAATCAGACTGAACCCTAACAGGACGAGGTCCAGGAGAGGTTCGTCACAACTGCGTCTAGGCGTCGGGACAGTCTTATGTGATGGCCTAGTAATTTTTGACAGACTTCCTTGTGATCGACGGCGTCGTTTTCGAGGTGTGGAAACCGGTCTGGGTTGTCCTACATCAACAAAACGACTCGCGAGAGGCTTCTCGATGTTGAGGGGCCAGAGACCAGATGCCTCCCATCCAGATCTGATATACAGCAAAAATATCAGATCTTCCCTGGCTCTAGCATAGGCGACGATAAAGTCCTGTTTGTTGAGAGGGAGTCCGTTGCGTTGAAGGATGATATCGCTAAGGTAACGGCGGTAGCTGTTCTTCAGGGGGCTGAAGACGGTAAGGTCGAGCGGCTGGAGGACGTGGGAACAGTGTGGAGGTAAAAAAAGAAGATGAATGCTATTGGCGTAACACTCCCACATAAACTCATCACTTTCATGACTCCCATGCCCATCAACTACCAACAACCGCTTCCTTGTTGTTGCTGTCCCAGGGATGTAAATCTCCTTCAACCAGTGAAGCGCAATATCATTGCTTGTCCATCCTTTTGGGCTTGTCGTAAACCTCCAACGTGAGATAGCATTGTAGAGGCGTGGATCGCGAGGAAACCACTGCTGCTGAACGTCCGCGCCCTCATAGATAACCAGGGGGGGAAGCGACTGACCCGCTGCTGTGATGCATTCGATGATCGTGATCCAGGTCCGGTTTTCTGGACTCTTGGCGATAGCAACTCTGGTCTCCTGTCTTCCAACACATAAACCGTTTGTTCCCATACCTTCCATCACTCCAACTTCGTCCATATTCCCCCGGTGCTCGGGCAGGATGTCCTCAATAGCAGGAAGCACAAGCTTCTCAAACCAGGTCCTAATAACCTCAGTTGTTGCCCCTTCAATGCGCTTGTAGTCAACTCGCTTCACCTTCTTGGTCTTAACTTCTGGATGGCGCTTGAAAAATCGAGGAAGCCAGCCGTTCCCGACAGTCTCTGAGGAGCCGTTTGCCTGGAGGATACGGTCGGCGAATAAGCGAATCTGGCGATGGGAAACAGGGACGCCTAAGTCCTCTTGTATCGTGATCCAGGCCGCCAGATGATTTTCCTGGGTAGGCGAAAGCTTCTGCAACACAGTAGCTTCGTATTCGCCCTTGGGTCGGACACCCTTCTTGATCCGGGACTGAATGGTTGAGGGTGGTACGCCCCACTCTTCGGCTGCCTTCCGTACGGACATGCTTCCGTTTCTGATGGCCGTGATGGCTTGTTGGAGGTTTTCTTCGGTGTATTTCTTAGCCATCATAAAAGCCCTGCTTCCAGCAATCAAAACGATATCAAAATTATGAATATTTGACCAAAATTGACTAAGTTGTTGTGGTTTGACCTTGGGCGGGGCGAGGGATGGTTGGGCAGGATGCGGGGCTGGAAGGTGTGCGAGAGGTGGGGTGTGCGATTGCCAGGGTGAGGGACTTATACCTCACCTATAGTCCCGGTGGTCGTTACGCTGCTAAAATACGGGGCACTCCTCATATCGATGAGCGTTGCTGTCACGGTGCAAGTCCCATTGATACCGAGCAAAATGCCTATTTTTCGCGCAGTTTAGCCAGGCCCAGAACCTAGACGGCGATGTCTCTCAAACTCCCTGTCACTGTTCAAGAATCATGACTGGGAAAAGGCGGAGTTGAAGCGTAGAAATTTCCACAAGCCTTCCCCTATACCAAATCGTTTCTAGTATGCTACAAAACTCCACTCTTGTGGAGGAAGGGAGTTGGCATGTCGGGCACACGGACTTATACCTTTGCTGTTTACCTGGAACAGTCACCCCTTGCATCTGGGTTATAGCTATATGTCTATCTTTTCGCCTAGGGAATGGCTTGTGTAAAATACTCATCGGGCCGAAACAGCTTGTTGGGGTGCTCTTCCCTCGTCGCATCGCCAAGGGCTGTCTGCTGCATTGGCTCTACCCGGTCAGGATTTTCCGGGAACATGCTGACGTCGGCGGGCGCTTAGTTGTGGCTATGTTCTCTGCTCCGAAACAGAATATCCACCACATCTCTTTCGGCCTTGGACGAGAAGCATGGGCCCCTCAACCGGACCCGCTAACTCTAACACAATACTCCTGTATCGCTTGGGCTAGCTATCCTCTGTACGACGAGCAACATGGGTGCAAAGAAGACCTGACACACGACGAACCAGTGTCGGCTTTTCTAAAGGGGCGGTTCCTTTGCTGGCTTGAGAGCCACAAAGGTTTCCTCAAGCATAGCTACTACCCCAGGTCCAGTCACCGAGGCTGCGACCTCTTCTACCAGTGCCGGTAGCACCCTGACCCGCACCTACAAATGTATAGGCTAGGCACATCCCAAGCAAGCGTCTTGTTGAACGGGCTGTAAAACTCGGATAGATGCGACAAGCCCGGTGAGAATTAGTGGAAGCTGACCGAATGCCGCGGATGACCCATCTGTAAGCCCTTATCGACCCCATTTCGCAAGCCTTCCCCTGAACGGAACTGCCGACCTAGATCCGTGGATTCGGAACGCTCTGCCAATTGCGGCTTAGCCTCCGGAGCCACCACAGTTGAGCCCTTGTCGTTTCTTGGAGTTGGGGTAAGGCGATGCTGTGTAAGCTAGTTATCTTGGCAGCTTGACCAGTGTTGCGAGTCATGTATCAGGTGAACTGAGAGGAGCAGCACCGAGATGGCCTTGGGTAAAGAGCCGAGGCTGTCTTTTACCAAGGTGGTATTATAATAAACAACTCCAACGCGGGGAACGGTGCGTTAGGCTTTGTGTTGCATGGCTGGTATCCTGCCAAGTAACGTTAGCTTGACCTGTTCCTCAGGTGCAGCCGATTCCCGAGATTTGGTCCGATGCCGATCCCTCTACCCCATGGGGAAAATGAGGGGCCAGAGAGCTCGACCCGGTTCACGGGAGGAGCTGGCCGAAATGGTAGGAAAGAGAGAACAGACTCCAATGCACTTGTCTCGGGAGCGAGGTAGCTAAGAGTCTAATGGAGCCCAGGGGCTGTTTCGTGTCTGCATTCGAGCATGACAAGCCATTTGTCATCCTCGTCTGCTTTTAGTCTGCCTCGGCCCCAAAGCCGCAAGATGAGCCGCATTGGTGTTGGAGGATCAGAGTTCCTGGCGGTGCCCGAGCTCCGTTGGGCGTCTAGACCTCAATCCTCTCCCCGTTCGCCAAGCCTTCCGCAAGATTCGCTACATTGGGCCCGGCGCGCTGCTCCCCGCCCTGAAGCTACCTACCACCTCCATCAGACAAGGACCCTCAAACCCGGAGAAATACCGACCGCACGCGGAACCCAGGGACTAATTACGCCGCCGCGCTCCAGCGCAGCTGGTGCCATCACGCGTACTGGTAGTCTGTGGGGTCGTTAATGCAAACGGAACAAGTCCGCACATGGGTTGGGTGTCAGATGCGAGGAGTCAACCGAGGTTTGCCTTTATGTCTCTATCAATGAATACGGAAGTTGAAACAAACAGCTTGGGGCCAAGCCATTTGGAGGAGCGAGGCGCGAGGCGCTAAGAAAAGCCGTGATCACGAAGTCAGAGTAGGCATCAGTCAATGTCCGCTAGATGTGTATAAGAAGACGAGAGATCGCAGTTTCGAAGCCATTCCTCCTACTAATTACAAGAAGCAGACCTCGACAGCCTCTCACACTTCCAGTCATATACCCTGCGCCTAGCCGCCCTTCGTTTCTCCAACCCCGATTCGCCTACCGTCTATTCATCTATTTCATTTTGACAATGAAGTTTTTTGTCACCCTCTCGCTTCTCGCTGGCCTTGGTGCCGCCTTGCCCACTGCTATCGAGGTCGTCCCGGCCGAGGAGGGTATTGAGGCTCGTCAGCTTTTTGGCAACACTCGCAACGAGCTGCAGACTGGCGGCACCTGCCCTCAGGTCATCTTCATCTATGCCCGCGGCTCGACTGAGAGCGGCAATTTGGTATGCATCTATTCACACGAAAAAGACATTCGGGGATATACTGACAAACCCTTCATAGGGCACCCTTGGCCCCGATATTGGCAATTACCTTGAATCGTCGCTCGGCGCTTCCAACGTCTGGGTTCAGGGAGTTGGTGGTCGTTACACGGCGAGCATTGGGGACAACGCCCTTCCGGACGGCACCAGCCGCGCCGCCATCGCGGAGATGACAGATCTCTTCCAGCTCGCCAACAGCAGGTGCCCCAACGCAGAGATTGTTGCTGGTGGCTACAGCCAGGGTGCCGCCCTCACTGCCGCCACCATTAGGGATCTTAGCGCCACTATCCGCAACAAAATCGTCGGCGTCGTCTTATTCGGATATACCAAGGTGAGAGCATACTTACCAAGACACCATTCTCGGCAGACCTTTCGACTAACTGTGCCCCCCCCTAGAACCTTCAGAACAGGGGCCGCATCCCCAACTATCCTGCCGACAGGACAAAGGTCTACTGCAACACAGGCGACCTTGTCTGCACGGGCACGCTGATTGTCGCCCTCCCCCATTTGATGTACGGCGACGACGCTCGCGGCCCGGCGCCTCGCTTCCTTCTCAGCAAGATCAACGCTTAGAGGACGGCTTGCAGACGACCCGTTGCGGGTAAGCCTAGTAGTCGTTGTTTTCTGGTCTTCCTGCCATGACAAACATGATGGCTGGCGGCTGGACTGCGGTCAAGTGTTGAATCTACAAAACGCGTTCCGAGTCGGGGTTGGCAGGCTTCACACATAGCTTCATTTCTTCATATAGTTTCGAGTCTTTAACAAATTCACGTGGCCGCCTTATCTTCTCTACATGATTCTCCTAGTGAATCGCGGCACTCAAGTACTTGACCTTGGTGCCAATCACAGTTAAGTCGATGACAGCCAAGCCCGGTTGGAAAGCTGGCATGACCTGGTCACGCTAGGTAAGGGGGCTGAGGCGAAGGTTGTTATAGTTTCTATCAACAAAGTTGCACGAAGGATGTAAGAGTGGGCAGTCCTGTGGCCGCGAGGAGATGCCCTAAATGATAGGGTTCGGACGTACGACGTATATAAAGTGTATAGGAGCTTTATATAAGGCAACTGATATACGGACAGGGCGTTATCCGAGCAGGGCAATGTAGAACTTCCTATTGGCTCAAAAACTTCTGTTAAGCAGGGGTTACCCATTAAAATCTTGCCGCATTCTCTCCAGATTTGCTAGCTGCTAGTGGTCTGCCAACTCCAACCGACGTCAAAGATCGTCTTATCTTCGTATATCTATCAATCCCATAATACCTCGCTTTTCTAATAGCTCCCGAAAGCGATCCCAAACTACATAAGATATTATTAGTCTGGATAAAGCATAATTGTAACTCTAAAAGTAACTCCAACGCGATATCTCTAATATATACGAATAGACTAGGTTACTATCTTTAAATAGTAGCTTAAGACCGGACCCTAAGAGATGGTACGGTTAGAGTAATGGTAATTGTTGAACACTGGAGTTCGGATTACAGGCGCTGTAGCCATCTGGGGGCTCTACAGTACTGTAATTGAATTGGTATGGCCTGTAGCTATGTGATGGCCGGCGCGATCTGAGCCGACATAAGGTGAGCAACGTCACGTGCTCAAGATACGCCCGAAAAAGGAAGTTTCGTGTGCCCAGATTCGTCGCACACAACAAAAGCACTCACAGTCGCGTGGTAAACCTGCAAACACGGCCATAACAAAAGCTTTAAACCATAAACTGGCATGAACTATCACTTATGCAGGCCTTACTTCTCCAGCCAACATTCTACCATCCATCCGCTCAACCTTTATGTTCTTCATAGTGAGTAGAATAAGAACGGCTCAACAACGAGCCCCTAATTCGTGACCCGCCCATCGATGAACAACCCCACCTGGACTCAGAAATGCCACAAACGGGAACTCAAGCCCCGAACCTTGTTGGTCTCGCCGCGCGGGCTTGCACTCCGTCCACTCCGTTGCCACCACCATCGAGACCCTGCCCCCTCCGGCCCACCCGGTGCATTACCGTGATCAAAACCATGAACATGGTCATCACCCGTACCATGACCCTCACCATAATCGGAACCATAACCATCACCATCCCTATGACCACCATGACCACTGCCCTCATCGGAACCACCAGGTCCCCAACCCCCACCCGTCCACGGCGCGTTACCCTCATCTCCACCTTCACTCCAACCCCCACCAGGACCACCCTCCCTCGGGTTCGGATGTGGGTGCGGGTGCGGATGCGGATGCGGGTAAGGATGCCCAGGGTCTGGGTGCCCTGGGTCTGGATGTCCTGGCCCCGGCCACCCTGGATGTCCCGGATGAGGATACCCCGGATGAGGATGCCCGGGATACGGCCATCCACCAGTAGGCCACGGCCACGGCCAGCCCTTGGTAACCGTCGTATACGCAGTCTTGGTACGCGTGCGCGTGGTGGTGACGTCGGCGGTGAAATACCGGGTGCTGGTCTCGTCGTCGGTGGTGGTGGAGCTGGTTGTGGTGGTGGTGGTGGTGGTGGTTGTAGTCTTGGTGACGTGCACGCGAGTGCGGGTGCGCGTCGTGCTGGTTGTGGTGCGCGCCGTGGAGACGTCCGTTGTTGTCGTGCTGGTGGTTTTCGTCTCTGTGGTGGTGGTGCGCGTGGTGGAGATGTCCGTTGTGGTGGAGCTTGTTGTCGTCGTTGTTGTGGTGCTGGTTGTGGAAATGTCCGTGGTGGTTGTGCTCGTCGTTTCGGTACCAGTAGTCGTTGTACTAGTGGTTGAGATATCAGTAGTCGTAGTAGAAGTGGTCTCGGTCCCGGTGGTCGTGGTGCTTGTTGTCTCTGTGCTTGTAGTTGTGGTCGTTTCAGTAGCCGTCGTGCTTGTTGTCTCGGTGCCCGTGGTCGTTGTGCTTGTCGTTTCGGTAGCGGTGGTGGTTGTAGTCCCGGTCGTCGTGGTGCTGGTGGTTGTGACAGATGTAAACGTCGAAGTCGTAGTGGTCGTTGTTGTAGTTGTCCGAGTCCTGGTTGATGTAGCTGTACAGCGTCAGTGGCGAGAAACACCATAAATGATGAAAGATATCAAAGCAAGAAGAAGCCAATAGCCACTCGGAACTTGACCGGCGAAGGTGAGCACCTCAAAAACATATTACTTACACGTAGGGCCACACTCATAATCCGGCAGCGGCAGCGCCAAACGAGCAGCGATCTCGGGGAAAAGACCGAGGCCAGAATTCGTGGTGTACACAATGGGGCTCGTGACACCACCACACGCGACGTTGTCGGCATCCGCGCAAGGGACCCGACAGGTGCCCATGAGATCGATTGTGAGACCAAGAAGCAGGCCAGGTGCGCAGTGGCAGTCCCTAGCATACAATCAGCACTATGCCATAGTCCACAGGAACGTATCCATCCACTTACACGCCATTGACCATGCCAAAGGCACTGAACCCCCTTCGATCACATTCAAAGGCACAGGAGTCTAGCGTGGCGGGGCTGATGGACGGCAGCAGTAGCGAGAGAAGGGGATTGAAGATACCACCAATACCAAGCGGCCCCAGCCCAAGACATCCATACAAATAAAAGGTATGGCTCCCCGGGACAGGCACGGTAGGGCGCCGAATCAGTGCGGCCTCAGCCTGGATGATGAGGGCAGGGTCATAGTCCGGCTGGTCAAGCACCGTCGGCGGGCCGGTCAGGGTGTTGGGGATGTCGTCACACTCGTAGAGGAGGTCAGTAAGCAGTCGCTTGAAGCCCGGGATTAGAGGTGTGTAGCAGCCTCGGAGTTCTGTGTTGATGTACACGGGGTAGATGTTGTTCTGGCCGCAGCAGCGTTGGGTTATGATGTCGCAGTCGCCAAAGACGCTAAGGGATTCTGTCAGCCATACATGATGTATAAAAAGAGGGGAGAAGATCTAGTACTTACCCAGGAGCAGCATCGCATGTCGTGTTGCACACTCCCGGCGTGGACAGCAGTTCAGCATGAACGCGGAATGCGCCGAGGCCGAATGCCGTCCCGCAATGGCAGCGAACCTGACCACTACAAGCACACGTCAGTGAATCCATGCCACCTGCGCTTAGAAATGGAGTGGCTTACGCTTCCGGGGAGCCGTGGACGAGCGGATACCCAAGACCGGCACACAAGCTAAAACAAACATCAATATCAACCACCAACGCCGACGCTCTGACATCCTGGGTGGGGAACCCTCCGGGAGCGTTGTAACATCCCAAATGCTGATAGTGCTGGGCAATATCCGGGTTAGAGTTGGTGATGGGTACCAACTCATTCGCAGCAAAAGTCGGATCAACCAAGATCTGTGCATCCAGCAAGCCGCCACAGGTCTGGGTGTTGTCCCCGTTGCAGGGGCGGTTGCACACGGCCGAGCCGCTGGACTCATAGCCGGTGGGCAGCTGGATACCGCAGGTGCTACTGTTGTCGCGGAGGGCGGCAAACTTGTAGCCGTAGCCACGGCAGACGCGGGCGCAGTTCAGGGGGGTCACGGTGTTGTTGATGGTGGAGCCCGGGTCCCAGTCGGGGAAGCTGCGGGACGGGTCGGCCGGGTTGGGGCCTTGCGGGTTGAAGTTGAAGAAGAGGCCGGCGTTGATGAGAAAGTTGGGGACTGTCCGATGGGGTTAGCCTTCTTGTTGGGTTTTACTGTTGGGTGATAGGGTAGCCTGAGTCGTCTTGAGAGCCACCCAGAGCTGTGGGATATACAGAAAGGGGGGAAAGGAGGGAAGGACAGAGAGATTGGGGAGAAAGAGTAGAAAGAAAAAGCAAGAAAAAGATCAGCATACAACAACCAAGATTAACAAAGTTGTCTGATCCGCAAGCGCCAATCTCAGCCGCGACGGAGCCCAGAAAGCCCTGGGCATCGACCATGACGCTCAGCAAACCGGCAGCGGCCACGAAGGCCTGGCCGACCCGGAGTCGCATGTTGACGTACGTAAAGAGAGGACGACGGCTACGTCAGACACCGTCAAGCAATGAGGAAGGAGGGCAGAAAGCTATCTCAACCGAAAGAGCGGACTGCAGGCCACTGCACACAAGCAAAGGGTGCCAGATGCTTTTTGAGTAGTTGTCTCCGTGACGGGCAGGTAGGGTACTTAAATGGCGGCCGTAGACAATACAATCAGCAGTTAATTTCACGACGAGGACGCCGTCGCGTCGGTTCACGATAGCTTCATGGTGTTGGCGCGATGTAAAACAGCCCTAGTGCCGGGTATGGAATGCTCATGACGGCGGTAAGGATAGGGAGAAGGGTGGTTAAGACATCATGCGGTCGATATATGACGAGCATTCCTAGACATAGGTCTCACTCGAGAGTCTAGACAACCCCTAGCCTCGCAACACGCGAAAAGGAGGCGCCCGCTAGTCCTTAGCGAATGCCAGGAGAAATAAAAACTCCAAAGGGGGCTAGAAAAAAAGGGCACAGAAAATGCAAGCGCGACGGCCGGTGGAATTCCGTTGAGACGGATTCACCAACGAGGGAACCCTTTACGTTCCAAGAACGCACCGGATCGGCGTGAACAGTACCGATGACCACGATGTATGAGTATATCCGCAAGTCTAGACCGCCAGCAAGCTAATAGCAGGCGCCATTCTCAACCGATGCCTCGGGCGGCCACTTACAAGCAAGCAGCTTTCCCATCCACTCGCTCCCTGACTCCAAGCCCATTCCTCCAGACGCCAGGATTGTGCCGACATTTCCGCAAACACCGCCGAAAATGTCCAGCCGAAATAAACCAAAAGAGGAGTAGCATTCGTTCGTTCGCCATCACCCCATCCCTAAACACAACCTGCGCTGTGCCGGGCTCAACGGCTTCTACCCGTCAAACTCCACCCCCACCACCTTCCCTGTCCCCCCTCCGGCGGCGGTATTCGCACTACTCGACGACGGACCTGCTCCACTCCCCGCCACAGATTCACCCCCCTCCGCACCACCCTCCGTCCCAGCCAGCGCCGCATCACTGGCCTCGGCATCAGCCCCCGTCAACAAGTCCCTATCCGAGCTCCTCACACTCCGTCGCTCCGCATCCCCGCGATACGCAGCCCCCTTCCCACTCTTCGTAGACGCCCGATCATTAAACCCGGCATCGTCCTCTTCATCCTCCTCCTCATCATCTCCGCCCCGCTGCTGCCCCTGCTGCTGCTGCTCCGGTAGGGCATTCTTCTCCAGCTCCTTCTGGGCTTCCTCCATGCGCCGCCTGACCTCGGCCGCGACACGCATGCCGTCCGTGACAATGTTGTCTAGCACGCCGCGTAGGCCGCGGCCGGCGCCGCCCGCAGGCCCTGATGGTGTGACGCCTTGTCCAGTGCCGAGCGCTGCGTTGACGGCCCGGCCGGCGCCGATGCCTAGGCTGGAGAAGGTGGTTAGGGATGAGGCGCTGGTGGGAGTGGTTGTGAGGCCCTCGATGATGTGGAATGAGGCGGGGAATGAGGTTTCAAAGAATTGTTCGAGGAGCTCGTCGGCAAGAACAACCATGCGGAAGGTGGGGAGGGTGATGTGCAAGGGGTTGGACGGGTCAAGGGCGATGTTGGCCTTTTCGGATTGAGCCTTGGAGACACGGCGGCGTGTGTCCATGTCGACACCGGGGGTTAGTTCCGAGGAGTTGAGCTGGAGCGTAGGTGGCGAATTCCCAAACTTCTTGGCTGCTGTTTTCGGGCTGCCGGTCGGTGAGTCCATCGCCAAGAGGTCGTCTTCATCCTCGTCCTCGTCCTCGTCATCGCCAATGGCGAATGCGTCGGGGTTTGCTAGCTCTTCGCCGGCCGGCTCGTCGAGCAGTGTTGATTCAGATTTCTCCCGGACTTCCCCCACCGAACTATCTTGGTTCTTCGGGTGATCCGGATCGGCGTACTCAAAGCATCTCCTTATGAACGCGCTGACGCTGCCGAGGAATCGTTCGCTCACCGGTTGAACGTCACTTTGAGCACCATTCGCGTTCTCCCCGCCTAACGCGACGCTCGAATTTGACGGACTCAGTGTGCCCTCCAATCCACGACGGGAAAGGAACAGCAAAGCTTCCGACATGCGTAATATGCCTTCCCGGTCAACCTTGCCGTCGCCGTTATCGTCGTGGAGCTCGAAGAAGTAATTTATGGCCCCCATGATGTCACGTTTCCCCTTAATGCCTGCGAGGCCGGAGACAACCTTCTGTAGGGTGAGAGCCGAGGAAGAGTCGGTATCCCACTTGTGGAACAGCCTCTGGAGGAACTCATGCTCCGCCGGCTCTGGCCCGGCTCCCCACGGCGACATCAGCGTATCAGACCGTCTGAAGCTGCCATAGAAACCTTTGTCCTTGTCCGCAAACGCATCCCGTTGAGGTGTCGAGGGTGCATCAGAAATGGCCCATTTGCACATGCCGGCAAGGAATTCGCGGAATGCATCATAATCCATGAGGCTGGTGCTCGGGCCCAAGCCAACTCGTCCCTTCTCGACGTTATCACCTTCGCTGGCGGCCTCTGCAATCCGTGACCGGCTGTTTTTGTTTCGCCTCGCCTGTTCCTGCTTGATGATATGGTCACGCTGTTGTCTCTCGTACAGAACTGTATAGAACCGATCATACAGTGCGCCTAGTTCATCGTTGCTGAGCAGTTTACTATCCGGCCCAAGGTTCCTAATGGCTGTGCGCTTGGCGAAGTTCTCAATATTGCTTAGGACAGCATCCTTGTTCTTTAAACGAAGTTCTGTAATGCTGCTGTGAGTAATGCCCGCAAACTCTTTGAACGCGACGACCATGAGCTCCTGGAATTTGGTAACAGCTCTTAGCTTCGGGTTCTCCGACTTGGGGTGCGCCGACTCGTCTAGGCGGGCAAAATAGGACTTGAGAACCGAAATAAAAGCGCCGTCGTCTGTTGCGTCTAACAATTCCTCGCCGTTTATTCTGAGAATGGCCAGGCCAACTTGGAATAATACTTTAGGACCCTCGACGAAAAACACGTCCAGGACTCGGAATGCGAACACCAGGGGCATCGAGTTGATGTAGAGTGATAAGAACCACGGAAGCGAGACGACCGAGAGCTGGACATCGCTCTTAACGAGGTGTTCCCACAGTATCGGCATCGTCTTCTCCACCAGTGATTCAAACACCTTTTGGTCGAGTAGCGTGCCGTACATGGTTGTCGAGTAGTACCCCGGTACTAGCCGGTCACACAGGGCCGAGAGGAGGAAAAAGGCCTGGGCCTCCGACATGTAGATGAGGAGGGCGGCAACGACGATGTTCATAGCTTGACAGTAGCCAACATCGGCGTTCACCCAGCTGTAAGCAGTGAGAACCCGGCGGAGGCGGCCGATACCCTCCTCGCTCTGGAAGCCTGGATACTCCGGCAAGCTGCGGTTTAGATCCTTTTCGATCTCGTCGATTGCCAACGACTCCTGACCGGAAAACTTGGCTAGGGTGTCGGCATAGAGGGTTGGGCTTTCCAGCCTGAGGTAGATGGAACCGGACGTCAGCTCCCACATCTCGCCTCTAAGCCTGTTCGGCAACCCTACTCGGATGAGTTTGTGAAACGTAGGCTGGCGGATCAAGGTCGTATTCCGACCGTTGTCCCTAAGATATTCGGCCCATAACCTCATCTTCGCTCGGTCTCGTAGTTTCTTGGGGTCGCCGGGGTATTTGAAGAGCATTCCCAGGCCAGCATCGGAGGGGCCGCGTTCTTCTTGTCTTCGGGTCGGAGGAGGTATTCAGAATAGCATTCGGACGTGACCTTCTTCAGCTTGGCCACCATACCGACATTTGATCGCAGCCCTTTCTTGAGTCCATCGCAGAAACGTTCGCAGGCTTGTCGTGTGCCAGCGAGTTGCAGTGTCACGCGCTGTTCCCTCAGCTCCTTCTTATCCTTCTCTTTGGCCGCATCCTGGCTTATGCCATTCCAAGTTGATATTGAAAGGGCGAACTATATTGCCATTTGTTAGTCCCTGTTCTACACCGGTTATCGGGAGCAGACCCTCGCACCTGGAAGTTTTGACTGTGTAACCGCTCGACTCTCCGGATAGAAGAGAGGGGGAATGTGAAGCCATTGCCGCCAGGACCCCCACCGTGTGTTTGCCCTGTAAATATCGAGGAAGTCGTCGTCGTGGCCGACTGCAGGAAGCTAGACGGTGTGGTGGAGAAAGATAGGAAGGCTTCGGAAAGATGGAGCTTGCCGGCATACTGGTGGCCCCGGTCTCGGTCTCTGTCGCCTTGTGTCGCATTCGCGGGCGGGATGGTGAGCTCGGCCGTTATCTCATAGAGAGGATGTTGAGATGATGGAAGCCTAAACTGGCTCTGGAACAGGGATGCTTTAGACGGATTTCGGTCGGATTCGGAGAGGTTCAAGCCCTGCACGGGGTCTAACAACTGCTGCGCCTTCTGTACGAAGCTCGAGAAGTTCAACATCCTGTGCGTGCTGGATCGTGGGAGTTCTTATCTCGGATTGCAGCCCCCGGGGGGTGTTGCAAGTCGAGGGTCGGCGAGGAACTGGGCGGATGGTGTTTGGGGGGAACTCGAAGTTAATATGACATTGCTCGGGAGCAGCGGTTGGTTCGGTGATCGACGCAACGGCGACGTGTGACTCGATGTGGTATATAGCGGCGTAGTGTTTTGAGTAATGAGGGAGCTTGTCGTTGGGTGTTTCGAAGTTGATGCTCGTCTCGTGTGTGCGGCTGACAGGCGATGGGCGACCAGATGCCGACCCAAGTTACGAACAGAATGCCTGGGCGGCGAGTCGTGCTCACGAGGCAGCACCAGGGCAGGCCGGCACCCACCGCCGGATGTGGAGCCCCTGCTTCGCCAGGGCTGGCACTGGACATCCCCTGCGGCCACACCGGCAGCGGGAGGTTGCCCCGCTTCTAGTCGCCTGCAGCCCACTGACTAAAGTTAGCAGCCCTGCTGCCCCGTTCTTCAACTGATGCAATTGATCAGTGGTGACTGCCCGAGGTGAGGTGGGCTTGCATTCCTCACCTCGCACTCGATGCCGTGCAGCCGCGAGCGAACCCGAGCCAGAATACTCATTCGTCGTTTGATCTCAGCTACAAAATAGCCGCACGGTTCGGATGATTACGATAAGGTAACGGGCACGGCAATTGACCGTGCTGAGAAGTCAGGAGCACGAAACATTACTGGCTCCATTTGGTTGTCCCTCCCTAGGTAGACAGCAACACCCTAACAGGCGCCGGTTTCGTCCCAACCGCATCGGGATATTAAGGCCTTCCGCTACCTTTTATCTCTGCGCCCTTGACTTGCTGTCATCAACCGGTACTTTCTAGCCGCTTTGCTCATCTCCGGGCCCGACCCAGGGGCCCAAGTCCCACCATGGAAACCGGCCCGCGCCGTTTCGGGCAGATTGGTAGATTGCTTCAATGACATCGCCGCCATGACATCCATCGGGTGGGCGGCATCTTACCTCCCTCCTCTCTCCTCGCAACTTGGGGCTTGTCGTCCGAAAGTTGCTTCGGTGAGCTGTACTAAGCAAACTAATCGTACATACAAGCAGGATATTCCCACCCTGGCATGCCTGGGTAACATTCCCTCTTGCCCACTTTTCACTTGCCGTTTGTCGACGGCTTCTTTCCAGGTTTATTGCCCAAGTTGGGAGGTTGGTTCCGGGATTTGGCGATATTTCAGGGTCCGCTTGTCCTGCAACGCCAACGTCATCCGCCGCTTCCTTTGCCAAGCCCCAGCAAACTGGCGATTCTCCAGCGCCGCTGATCGCCTTCCTCAAACCTGTCCCCCTGTCCCCTACCCCACGTTCCAGGTTGTTAAACCCCGCGAGCCCCGAGCCGCGAGCTGGGCTCGAAGGAAGAAAGCAGTCCTCGGTTCATTCATCCACTGCCCATTCAGCCATTGTTCATTACCTGCCGCTGTGCTGCCCTGTCAGCTTGTCCCTTCTTCGGCAACCCGATCCACCCGGCCTCGGTCCATGCAACCCCGGGAGGCTGGGTTTCGATTTCGATCTCATGTTCAGCTGCGACGACCCCTCCTTCTAGCTCTCTATCTTATACATACCCAGGTAATTCTCTGCCTACCTGTACCTACCTTACCTACGTACCTTGGGACCTTACCCCCCCCCATCCCACCACAAGCGGGACCTTCCATCTTGCTTGCCCCGCAATCAATCACCTGCCAGCAAACGAGACACCACGTGGGAACACCACAGCGCAACGAGAACCTCGGAACCAGCTTCCGGGTCCTGCATATAACCACTTGCTTGAACGTCTCGAGGAGGTTCTTCCCGTGCGCACCTCACTTCCAGCGACGACACCATCGAATCGAGCTCGAACCACCGACACAATGGCGGCTACGGTCGCGCATTCGCAGGCGCTTCCACCGGGACTTCATCCATTGCAGGTGGCAGCCATGAGGGCTGCCGGTAACGGCCAGCAACAACAACAGCAACAATCGCAACAATCACAACAAGGGATTTTAATGATGAGCCCTTCGATGTTACATCCAGGAAACTGTCTGTGAACGACCTTGTGCGTGTGTGAGGACATTAGGAACAGGTAGGGTGTCTGGCCCTTCCAGCCCACCGTACAGTCACTTACACTCCCGTCCAGGGACCTTTGCCCGTGTTTGTCTCGTACGGCCATCCCATGGCACTGAAGCCGATCGCAGCAAGGTGTATGCTCTTAAGATACTCCGAAAGACCGAGGGTAGGTTCACTCGAAAGCTTGGAGGGCAAGGGCGGCAATGCTAACCAGCCGTAGTAATCAAGCTGAAGCAGATTGACCACGTGCGCCACGAGCGCCAGATCCTGGCCGACGTAAGAGGGCATCCCTTTATAACAAACTATGTCGCCTCGTTCTCGGACCACGAATTCCTCTACATCCTCCTCGACTACGTACCTGGTGGCGAACTTTTCACATACCTGCGCAAGTTCCGCCGTTTCGACGAGGACATGGCCCGCTTCTACGCTGCCGAGATCGTCCTGATCCTCGAACACCTGCACGAGCACCAAGGGGGATAGCCTACCGGGACATGAAGCCGGAAAACCTTTTACTTGACGGCGAGGGCCACATCAAGCTCGTCGACTTTGGTTTCGCGAAGCGGTTAGGAAATAACGAGTCTGGCCACCCAGTCGAAACCTATACCCTCTGCGGCACACCCGAGTACCTCGCGCCGGAGGTGATCCATAACAAGGGTCACACCACCGCGGTCGACTGGTGGGCGCTAGGGATCCTCATCTACGAGTTCCTCACGGGCTATCCGCCGTTTTGGCACCAGAACCCTATCGAAATCTACAAGCAGTACGAACCCCCCTTCACACCCCACCCAACCCCCCCAAAGTCCCAAATCTCCCATCCATCCTAACCATTCCATCCCTCCACGCAGAATCGTCGAGAAGCCCATCGTCTTCCCGCAAGACCCCCCCATCAGCGACGCCGCCAAGGACATCATCCGTCAGTTCTGCACCGTCGACCGGTCCCGCCGCCTCGGTAACATCTCGGGCGGCGCCGCCAAGGTCAAGGCGCACCCTTTCTTCGCCGGCGTCGACTGGGACGCCGTCTACCAGAAGCACCACCGCGGGCCCATCATCCCCCCGGTTAGGTACCCCGGTGATGCCCAGTGCTTCGATATTTATCCGGAGGAGGACGCCAACAAGGACGAGTATACCGATGAGATGGTGGGGAAGTATGATGCGTATTTTAAGGACTTTTGATCGGGGTGTTGCGTGGGAGCGGGGGGGGTATGAGATGGAGGGGAATGATGGAAACACGGGATTCGCGCTGGTTTGGGGGTTTGGTTCGGTTCATCCTTTTTTGTTGGTTTTGAGTTGCGAATACCCGGTTTGATGGGGGCATCTGCGGTGAGATGGGGCTGCAGTTTCAACCGAGAGCCAGCGTTTGTGGCCTTTGGCTGCTGATTATGAAACACGGTGCGGTGCGGGAGAGGAAGAGTTTTGCTTTTGTCTGTTTGACTTTATACTCGTGGCAAGCAACAGATACAGAGCGAGCGGGCGGGCTTTTGCTGTGATTTAGGACGGATAGCAGGCGTTTTGGGGGGCTGGTGATGAAAGGAGCATGTGTATGTGATTGCGACTTGGGGTGCGTGTATATGGGGGATAGGGGATGGTGATGTGGGCGTTGCGGTATTGTTATGAGTATTGTTACGAGTGCTTGGAGATGGCTGATTGGAAGTTGTCACTGGTGAGGAAGAGCCGTGACTACAGATTACTATACCTAAGAACCCTAACAGCGAAACGTCCAAGGTGCCATCTCCGGCTGCCATACCGAGTACCGTTCGCCAGATAATTCTCGATAGAAGAAACACGATGTTTTTTCCCTTTTTCTTTTTGATATGTGCCGGCCCAATCTTCATGTGTTTGATGTCTCTCTTAGTAGCCAGTTTATATATCTAATCACTTCGTCCGCTTTTTCCTTGTTTCCTTGTCCCCTTTCCCTTTTTTTAGATTCGATATAATCCGTTTTGTATCAATGGGAGAGTAACCATTCTGCTGATAACATATGGAACCAAACCCCAACGGAAGATGATCACCAATACCCATTACTTGTTCAAATAATATTGCTCACCCCGTGTCTGTCCATAAACGGCACGGTACCCTATCATACGAAACAAATAAAATCCATACACACCGACCGACGCCTTTATACTGTAAACCTTCCAGCTCTTATCCCAACGTATATATATTATATAGGTATCCCATCCCAACTCCATTGAAGTCTAAAACGTGCCCCACTCACCAAACCCTCAACAACCACCAACTCCCCAACCCCAGCGCCAACAACGTCGCGAGCAACACCGCGCCTTCCCGTGTACTCCACACAAACGCGGTCCAGCCCACGACCATCTCCCTGCGCCTGGCCGCAGCCCGCCGCTCCCACGCATGCACATCCACAGGCACGGGCATCCGGACGCGGGGATCTACCAATCCGCCGCTGTCCTCCGACACCAAACTCTCCTCCTCCCCAATCCCGGGAGGCGGCGTCATCTCCTCCTCCCCAAGCACCGGCACCCGCGCGCGGAAGTACACAGCGCGGTGGTCGCTGCACGCCATCAGCGGCAGCGCATCGTACGCGTCCACCTCCACCCGCGGCTTCCGCGCCTCTCCCCCAGCAGAAGAGTTACGAGGAGAAGGAGGAGAAGAAACCCATCTCGGCACATCCAAATACAGCACCCGATCACACCACCCCGGCCAGCGATGCGGCGCAAACCGCCACGGCACCACGGGCACCCCGTCCACCTCCACCCCCGCCTGCACCTCATCTGCGTTCACCGCTCCCTCCGCGCTATCCAACAAGTCGAATTTATACGTCGGCCCAAACTGCACAGGCGCCTCTGTCAGACCGTGCAGGGTACGACCCGCGCGGCGCTCTCGCGTGAGCTGGTCGCGCGGGAAGAAGTTGGAGTGGTGGTGTTCGGAGGCCGGGTCGAAGGAGGGGAAGTTGGAGGAGGGGGGTGGCGTGGTCGACGCGATGCGGTAGTTGAGGTCGCCCGCGACGAAGAGGTGCGAGGTGGGCTTGTAGACGGAGAGGGCTTGCAGGGCGGCGAGGGTGGCGGCGTCGGTGTTGGGGGGCAGTTGCGGGTGCGGGGCGAGGAGCGGGTGGGTGTCTTGTTCGTCTCCGTCTTCTTCGTCTTCTGAAGCGTTTTCCTCGGGCTCTTCTTCGCTGGGGTCGGGGCTGTCGCCTGTGGGGAAGCGGCGTGCGCTCTCGCCTCCGCCGCCGGCGCGGTCTGGGGATGGGCCGGCTCGGTCGGTGGGGAAGTCGTCGCCTGGGAGGACGGTGCGCGGGTTGGCGAAGGTCAGGCCGGCGACGATGCTGCGCCAGTTGGAGTTGCGCTTCTTGAGGTTCCATTCCATGGCTGCGAGATGGGTGGCTACGAAGGTAAGTTCTGTCGTCTTGCCCGACCTGGTCCCGTCTGTCTGGCCGCCGCTCCAGGTCACCCTCAACCCGACGGCGCCCTTGTTTCCCATGTCCGCCGCGCCAAAGCCGCACTCTGCCTCCTCGATCTTTCGTATCGAGGTTGGGTCTCGCGCGTACATAAGGAGGGCGGTCATCCCGACGTTCTTCGCGCGCACGAGCGTGTACGGTGGTGTCCCCCCGCGGGGAGCCGCCGCCAAGAATGAGGCACGTTCATCGTCGTTGTCGGCTGTCGCGAGCAATTTCGCCGAAGCGAGGTTGAGCGCTTCCCCGAAGCGGGCGTAGTAGGGGTTGAGGAAGTAGGAACCGATGAAGGAGTAGGAGAGCGGCGCTACCTCCTGGAGCGAGCTATCGGCCGAGGAAACCAGGTAAGCATGCGAAATACAACGGGGTTAGACACCCCGGGCCATAGTCCCAGTCGGCGCGCCGTTCTCTGCTCGGCCGTGTTTCCGAGCCGCATCTCGGGATGGGCACGAGACCACTCCTTGCAGGGGTATTCGGATCTTCACAACTTACAACACAACCAAGTCTGGTAGGTCCGCCGTATTGTGCGCCGCGAGAGCGCCATGGAGATGCGCAGCGAAGACGGAAGGGTTGATGAAGGTTTTGGCGCAGTTAAAGGTGAGGATCAACAGGTCGAGTGTTGACGGCGCCATCACTGCTGCATCTGTGGAGGTCTTGCGTGACTTCATCCCAAGACCTCGCAGGTGTGGGACATTAAACGGTGCGACGTGACGTGGTTGGGTTCCGAAACGGTGTCTTTTTATGTATTCGTACTTGGTAACAACCTTACCGTTTTCCGCAATGTACCAGCAGGGATGCTCAAGGTCGTGCGGGGGAGGGGGTGGGAGATGCCGGGCAAGAAATGGGCAGGCGGTGACTGAGGGTGACGGGGAGCTGCTCGGGAACTCTTGTTGGCTTGTTAGCTCAATAACGGGACGGGTCCCACCACTCTTTATACGGACGTTCTCTGCTGATGTCTGACTTCGATGTTCGCATCCAAGAGGGGTTTAGATACGCTCTGACTTGTACAGCCTCTCGACACCGACTTTTCCATGGATTACGGGAGGCTGAGCACTGCGCTACCTGATCACCTTGCAGAAACGATGACCCATCAGAGGGCACATTTCCAGAACCGAGTCACAGTGGGCGTGAGGCATAAAAGCAAAACGAGACTGAAATTAATGAAACGAATGGCACGCGTTACTGGTGGCACCTCAAACCGGTCAACACTGCGAGCTGATGCCTAGTACCCGGAACCCGGCCCAACTACCGCCCGCAGCCGGTCTCCCCGATCGTGATACCATGGTCGCCCTGAGAGGAGCGGGGAAGGTTGTCGTCCATCGCCACGGAACGGCGGCCTCAGAACCGGAAGACACCGTGGGGGGGACGGGAGAGGCGGCCGAGTTCCCCACGATTAAACCTGCCTCTCCCCGAGCGTCCTTGCCGATGACCCAACTCCTTTATTCCCCACGTCTCGCAGTAGCTGTAACCAATGTTCCGAGTGTACCTATCAGCCAATTCCTCAGCCATGGTTTCGGAGCCACGGTAGTAATACCGAGGCCTACTTTCGCATCCATGTCTGAGGGTTGGACTGATGCTTGTCTCCATCGTGCCCACGCTAGAAAAATATTGCTTCGTCCCCTGTTACCTCCCCACAAGCGTGTCCCGATGCGATAAATGCAGTGCAAGGAAAAATGCAAGACCAAAAAAGAAAACAAACGCAAAGGTATGAGCGGTGTGTGCTGTGAATTATGCAATTGGCCGAGTTCCTACGACAAGGGACCCGAGAAGCGATCGCTCTGAACGGTCGCCGTCGAATCAAGATCCCGTCTCATCGTTGACCATTGCTCTTAACATTGCGGCGCTGAAAACGCTGCCACAAACAACGGCTGCCCTTCCCCCGAAGCGACACCCCAAAAATATCAGAGTGCCGGGCATGCCGTTCGGTAGATCCCCGGTCCGGACAGCCAGCCAAGCGGTGCTGGCCATGAAGCCAATTGCCACCTGACGAAGCGCTGGACCAAAGGTCATCCGAGCAAATAAAGGTCATGAACTGATGAGATGTCGAAAGAAAACTGGGGGAGGAAAAGCAGTCCCGAAATGCCAGAGATGGTGGGAGGAGGGAGTGTATCCGTTATCGATGCTGATCCGGTCCGGCAGAGCACAGCTGCTTCCGCAAAAGGACCCAGATGCTCATGACAGGGCCCACGAAAGGGCCCGTCCAGCCAGTCGACGAGAAACAAACTCATATAGCCCGAGGGGTAGAAGGCGACAGTCCGATCTTTGTTCAGTGCTTCAGTCCATGGGCCGGTATTTGTTGGAAGCATATCCCGGGCCAGCGCCCTGAGCTTTCGCAGCTGAGCGCAGCCTATTATCGCAAACTGACCGTCAGCATTCCATGTCAGCATTGTCCCTCCGGCCAGCGTTGATGAGCGCGCACCAAACACGAAGGAAATATGATTCCTTACTAGGAATGCTTGGGCTAGGCTTGGTAAGTCACTCACATCCTGTCGCTTCCGCCGACGGCACGGTTGGTATCCGGGGCCTCGCCGGTGATTTGCTTCCTGGTTCCGCGAGGCAGCGCCTGAGCGTCCTTACGGGCGGCGGCCTGGGCATCCTTGGGGTCTCCCTGGGCGGCCTGGGCAGTGTTGCCGGCAGCCTGCTGGATGGCCTGGGCGTTCTTCTGGTACTTGTAGACGGTCCAGTCAAAGACGTAATCGTACTGGAAGCCTTCACGAACGAACAGGTCGCGGAAGATCTTGCGCAGGTAGCTGTAGTCGGGCTTGTCGTCAAAGCGGAGCGGAGCGACCGGGTGTAGTTCAGGTAGATGGCGAACTCGTTGGGGAAGCCGCGGCAGAGGACATCGGTGGGCGTGGTCATCTTCTTCTCCATAATCCGGTCGTACTTCTGCTTCTTGGTGGCAGCCTTGAGGCCCTGCCACGGGAGCGAGCCACGGCAGAAATAGAGCATGACATAACCGAGCGACTCCATGTCGTCGCGGCGAGACTGCTCGACACCGAGATGGGTGTTGATGGAGGCATAGCGGGCGGTGCCGGTCAAGTTCTTGTTCTCTCTGTACGGAATGTGGAAGTGCGTCTTGGGGTCGCGGTACTTCTTGGCCAGACCAAAATCGATAACATTGACTTGGTTACCCCGCTTACCAATACCCATGAGGAAGTTGTCGGGCTTGATATCGCGATGGATGAAGGATTTGGCATGGATATACTCGATGCGGGAAATCAACTGGTCGGCGAGGAGCAGTACCGTCTTTAGCGAGAACTTGCGGTTGCAGAAGTTGAACAGGTCCTCCAAGCTAGGTCCGAGGAGGTCCAGAACCATGGCGTTGTAGTCGCACTCGGTGCCGAACCAACGGACGAAGGGGATGCCGACGCCGCCGGCGAGCGACTTGTAGACGCGGGCCTCATACTCAAGTTGCGGGTGCTTGGCCTTCACACTCTCCAGCTTAATGGCAATCTCCTCGCCCGAAATGATGTTGGTGCCTAGGTAAATGTCACCGAACGAGCCCGAACCGATTTTACGACCGATCCGGTACTTGTTCCCGACGCGGAGATCCTGTATTCCTATCATTAGTAAAGCAGTCCCCCCAAACCAGGTGGCCATCACGAATTCCCCAAAGTCCCGCTGCCACACCGCCTTTCGAGGCCCCCAAGGTGGGATGGGGGCCAAGATGAGCGAAAGGCAGCTAAAACCAACTGAGGACGAACGCCAGCCACATCACAACACGAGTTATTCGGGGGTTCGTACCATCGTCGTCATCTTGCCTATGGTATGCGGGACTTCCTTTAATCGTGGGCTGGGACGCTAATTTGCGTAATAATGGTGTGAAGCTGCTGTATTGAAAAACAGAGTCAGCCTTCGTCAGATTTGTTGGACAGAAGTGAAACCCGCAAGCGGGAAAGAGATCAACCCGGTTTGGTGGTTAAATGCAGAATGGTTGTCAGGTGCGTCGTCTCGAGTTGACGGCGACCGGAGGCGAGTAGCGATGACTTCAGGCTCCTCGCCTCTGCCAAGGCTCCGCTCAGGTCGCCTGCTTGCGCCCTTTATCGGGGGATGCAAACCTCGACGAGGGCTCCAAAAGACGTTTGAGAGATAAAAAAATGGGGGTTGATGATATGCTTACCTGGCAAATGCAGCCGGATCGGTGTGATGCGAGGCAGGATGCGGAAGGCTGCCCAAGAATTTGGTGATGACGGAGAAGGGAGAGGGAGAAGGGAAATTGGTGATCGAGGGGACGGCCGCATAGAAACTGACTTTGAGGGCTGTGAGGGAATGCCTCAGCAGGGGCTGGCAGGCGCCTGGCCTTACTCCACAGTGCGCCTGCGCCAACCAGACGCCGCATGTACAGTGCGAAATGGCAGAAAAGGCGTCAATCAATCCCCTGGTGCCCAACCAAGGTGGGTTGTTGGCCACTGGAGATGCTTCCACCTCAGCCTCTCGATCCGAACAACCTAGCAGTGCCAGCGCACCACACATCTGCAGCTTGTTTTGCAATGTGGCCGACCTCACGCACAATGACGGTGTGTACACGACACGAGAAGAATATCGGATTCTGCAGACACGCGTTTTAGCGGTTTCCGATGGTTGTCACGAGGTTTGCTCGAGCGCCGCTTGTTCACAAAAGGCGTGTCGCTCTTGGCAGCCATGCAACCGGAAGCGGGCATCAACCACTCGCTCACAGGAAGCGACCTCCCGTCAACCTTGTGTCGGTCAGCAAAAGCCAAGCCGCCCTGCTTTAGTTAGTCCGTCTTTCCCGCTGCTGTGAGAGAAGCCAAGGGAGGGCGCTAATAAGGCACTCGCACCAACTTTACACGCCGTCAACGGGAATCAGCGAGGGAGCTGGTCGGTGGGCACGAGAACAATATTACACAGTCGCAAGGGACCCGACAGGCTGGATCTGTCGGTATGTCAACCCCTTCGGGCGTGGGAAGGTGTCGGTCGAGCAGGGCGGCGCTTAACTATTCATGCAGCGTCACGGCCCGGTCAGGTTAGGTGGTGAGGAGTAAAAGACGGGCCGCCAGAGCACGCACTGTGTAATACGGTGGGCGGACTCGCTACCTCGGTCGGGAATGTCCGCCGCACGCCATTTCGCCAGCCGCATAATCCGGAAACAGAAATCCTCATGCGAAGGCACATTGAAGAGATGAGTAAAAGGGGGCCGAAAGGGGGGCCAAAGGGTGGCCAAAGGGCATGAAAGGGCGTCAGGAAGGCACCAAACCGGAGTTCTAGATCCTTGATCCGTCGTGGCTGCCGCGCCACCGCTTCAAAGGGCGCAAACGCCTCCGTTCGAAACCACCAATAGGCCGCGACCCACACCCGACAGTCTCCATTCAGCTGACTCGGCATCGCTCGGTCTCCTGACCTTCACCGCAGCTTGACCTGCAGAAACCCATATATCTACCGACCGACCTCAGCCGTCGCGCCCTTGGCCTCAGTCACCTTCCGGTTTTGCCTCCACAAGCTAGAACCCCGCAGGCATGATTAACCCCGAGCGACCTTTGCCTCACCGATCAAAGCACCACACGCGGTGAACGCACCCAATCGGCCACCCAATCTGTTACTGTATCAACACCCAACTCCTCGTGGGTGCCCATTGTTGGACCGACGGACAGCACGACGATAGTGGCAGGAATATACCCTCTTGCATTTTGTCTTGCTGCCTTACTTGGCTGCATACATTGCCTGGAACCCCGACAGATCCGGACAAAGAGACGAACCTATGTGCTACAGGCGTCGCCCCCGAGTCCGTCACATCATTGGGCTATGTGGGTAGGTCGCGGACCACCGTCTCGGGCTCTGATCCGGCCAGCTCGTCGGGCGCGTCTTGTGCCCGTCGGTGTGACCGCTGGCCGGGCCGCCGGTGATCGATCTCGGATATCCAGGTTATATTCATGATATTGTGGATCGGTAAATATTGTTAGTCCGACTGACCCAGATGGCAACTCTCCGAACTTGGTACATGTAGCTATGCTTCCTTCCAGGCCATCGCCTTTGGGATGCCTTGATCTTCGATCTCGATGCCGCTTTCAAATTGCGGATGCCAACGCCGGTGTAACCTGCCTGGTAGGACACGCTGATGCGGAGCAGCAGCGTGACTGTTTTTTACTTGATCATGGCTCGTCTGTTGTGTGCTTATTCCTCAGTTGACGGCCACAAAAGCTACCGATGTACCATAAACTCAAAAGACACGTCCGCGAGTTGCGCGGCCACCATCAATTTTTCCCTGCCCCGCGGTCGCTTAACATCGTCCCTAAATTCGCTGTGTATGAAACCACCAATCAGTTTCGGGGCTTTGCTGGAACTCTTGAATAACGAAAAGCAACAAATTGTAACACTAATTCCCGATCGAATGAGCATCCGCAGAAAGCGAAAAGATGGGATTTTGCGAGTTGTGTGCAAGGTAGGGAGTTAGGGTAAGGTTGTACATAGTCCATACTTTGGAGAGTTCAGTCAGTTGCCCTCCCGGTCCTCCCCGGGAATCGGCAACTGAACCCTTGGGAGGTCCTGAGGTACGAAATACATCAAACGCCAATCGCATCTCAACTCCCATTTCCAGGGGTTCACTACCCCACCACGCGCTGGGGTCGGAAGGCGGGGCAAAACAGAGGGTAACCAACCCCTTTTCGCAATTCCCTGTTCCATGCCTGTTCCATGGTGTCCACCCCAGGGTCTCTTCTTGCCGTTTGCTTGCTCATTCCTACAACTATCATAAAGCCCGACAGAGCCAGGACGGGAGGAACAGGGCGAGCACATACGGATGCCTTCTCGCAGCCTGTTGGAAGGCATGACAGAACCAGGCCTGAGGGTGCACTCGCTTCCCGTTTGCGGGGCGAGCAATCGCGGTTCGTGGTCATCGGACAGGGTGGAGCTGGAGACCCTGAATCCCTCCCATCAGGATCCGAGGTTCCGTCAACCGCAGGAGGAGCGACAAGCGCATCCAAGAATGTAATGTTTAGCCATACTATGTCCGACTTGTCTCGACACCTTTGGGATCTCGACCGTCTCCATACTGAACTGAGGTGTGAAGGATGGATGTACAATCACATCCCATCTGAGTCTTGGCTGTCTTGTCGTGACACGGTGCCGGGGCTTTGCCCCAGCCTCGGGGTGGGGACTTGGTTTATGGGCCGGCACCCTCTGGCCAAAAAATGCTGAACTCTCAAAAAAAGACTAAACTCGCGGAAGAGAAATAGGAACATAACAATAGAAAAATAGATGGAAAAGATTGTTAAGAAAGATAGAAACCAAGTAAAAGATACGTAAATCGAGTTAGGCACGAAACTCTTCTAGGCTCCCGGCTGCTTTTGTTTCGTTTCCTCCAACGCGAGCTTCTACACCTGGAGTCCGGCTTTTTTTGCCCATGCCGTGGCCGGGTGTAAATCGCCAGTGGCCCTGATGCCGAGGACCTGCGTGTGTTTGCGCGATGCGACGAAGGGTAGCGTCCACCGGGGTGGGATCTTCATCGACCAGAGCAAGGAGGTAAGGAACAGGAGAGTGTGCCGCCCACGCCCCAGCGATCAATCTCGCCATGGTCGGTCGGCCTGCTATTCATCTCTTCGCGACGCAGAACATGAGCTCTGCACCTTGGCCCCGTTGAAAGGCAACCCCTTCATCAGGTAACTGCAATTAAAAGGTACCTAGATAGTGAGCTAATAGCTCGAGGGTAGACGCGGGGAGGGTTGTTGAGGCTGGGCGGCAGTTCATCAAAGTTGGACCCTGCAGAACATCCGGCCAGGGGCAATTAGAAAAGTGCCCAGACTCAGCAGGCTTGGCGACCGCCGCCCAGCGTGGAGGTGGTCCCAAACGGGAATGGCGCGTAATCCGGTCCGCTGAACACAGAAAGAACATGGGGATGTTTGCTGGCCCCCCCTGGGTTGCCGACATGTCCATCTTATTAACTTGCCCTGGTGACCACCAACGGCGCTCTTCTTCACCTCTCTCCCCATCAGGTAGCCAAAAACACACCTCGCCCCCAACTACAAGCTCTGTTTTCGAGGTAAAACGTCTTGTCATCGGCGCCCCTGACCAAGCTGGGCACTCCCCGTCACACTCACGTATGCACACCGCTGCACCTCTCAGCGGCGACCCTCGAAACTCCACCGATCCACAAGCACAACCGAAGGGCACAGGGTCCTCCTGTCTCCAGCGGGTGAAGGTTGCCAGCCGCAGGGCATTAGATTTCAGGTTGTTGCACACGCGCAAACGAACTCCCGTGCACTCCCCCGCCGACCCATTTAGCGTTGTCGCCTCGGTGGAAATCGCAACTCTGGACGCCGATCCCACGCTCCCTCTCCAGAAGAGCCCGTCCGTCCCCCAAAACCCCTAAATTCCCAACGTGTTGGGAATTGCTCAACTACCTTAGGTAGCTCTCCCCGAAACAACACCCGCAGATGGGCCCGAGCAAACATCGTTTTCAATACCGTCTAACCTATTCGTATCGCAAAGCTACTACCCCACAGCGCATGTGTTGGACCGCGCTTCGGCATCTTTGACGTCCCAGCGCCGATTTCAGTCGCTCTACGAATACCAATACCAGCAGCAGCACAGGCCCATAACCAAGGCCACATTGCTGTTACCGGAACCCAAACTTGAGCTAGAGACGCGCGGCCGTTCGTCCGATCTCGACCCCTCGTGGCTACACCGAGAATTTAATCGCTATCGTGCCTGGACTACTATATATCCGTTAGCGGCGCTTCGCTGGTCGCATTCTCTCGACCCCCCGTTTCCTCCGCCAGCCGCAAAGGAAAAGAAAGCCGCCCGCGTTTGAGACGGACCCACGACGGGAACGACCCGCTGTCTGAAGAAACACTCCTTATCTCCACTGGTATGACGCCGGCCCTGGTCAAAGGAATTCAATCCAAGACATTTTGACACGGTCGCACAGGGCAGCAGTCGACTCAACTCGAGTTGACACGCAAACGGCGGCTCGCGCCAAAACCAACACCGGAACCACCAAACTTCCATCATCGGATTCGCCATCGTTTTGCCCATCATGGCAGGTTCGCAGCAAGGTGAGCACATTGCATTCGGTCATTCGTTCTTCTACCTGCTTGGCGACTCCGGGTGCAGACGCCGAACCCTGCTGCGCTCCCTCAGTGGCGGCCAACGCAAGCATCGAAGGGGGAGATCCACGCAGGCGTTGCCTGGTCGGTCGCATCCCGCTTCCCAGTTTTGCGAGTCCAAGGGGCCGCGTTGGCGCCTGGGCATGTCCATCGGTTCGCTCTGCGATTGAGCCTGTTGTGTCATGTTAAGGAGATTACTGTTTCATGTTCCTGTCACCGTCGTCATTCGCATGCACGTTGCCGACGGCCGAACCTGTTCTCTCCCTTACCGACCTGATCGCTAACTCTGCCCATTTAGACCAGCGATCCGCCGGGTTGTCATTGAACCCTTCCTTCAAACAACCCATTCCGCAATCGCGCCGTATCGCCTACGAGCCCGGCTTCTCCGTTCGACGACCCACCTCCGCGCCCGCTCTCGCGCAACCCATTCCTTGACCCCGCCATTACAAGCAGGTCCAGCCTCTCTAACATCCGATCCGAGTCGGAAAGCATGTCGTTGGACAAAAGGCCGTCCCTCACAGCCGAGGAGATTTTCGTACGTCCTTGCCGTCAATGCACGCGGCTGACTGCCAGTATCTTGCAAACGGTCGCATCCGAAACGTAGTCTGACCATGGTTCGCGCAGGGTTCGTTGACGCTTGTCGATACATCCGACAAGCCTGCGCCGCCGCGGCCAGATGCCGCAAAGCCACCGCCGCCGCCGGGGCGTCGCGGCCCGCCGCCCCCTTACCGCGATGGTGCAGGGCCGCCCGATCGTAGGGGCCCGCCGCCGAACCATCGCCCGACTCGATCACAGGAAGAGGCACTTCGCGCTCGGAAAATGCAAGAGAACGGTGGCCGTGGTGGGCCGCTGGACCCCTCACGCTCCCCGCAGCGGCGCCCGGACAGGCGACCTCGCCGGAACTCGGATTCGTCCATTCTGGACAATGATAAGATCATGACCGAGGAGGAGCGAAGGCAGCGCGACCGAAAGCGACGCGAGCGAGAACGCGAGCGCCGTCACCGTGACGGTGAGAAGAAGAGCAGCAAGCCCCCCAGCCGCAGGGTCGATATTATCGACCAGCTGGACGCAACTAGCATCTACGGTTCTGGAAGTAAGTGGCGTCGCCCTGTTTTGTTAGAAGTCGATTTTGCTAACGTCAATTGCAGTTTTCCATCACGACGGACCATTCGACGCCCTCAACCCGCACCGGAACCGACAAGGCAGCCGACGTGCACCCATGCAAGCCTTCCCGAAGGATTCTCTGAACAACACGATCGGCGGATCTGGGCCATTGAACGCCCGGCCGGACCATGCGACCTTCCTGGGGCAACAAGACGACGAGGCATTTATCGAATGGTCTCGGGGTGGCAAGGATAAGGAGTACTCGAGCTCCCGCAGCAAGGACACGCCGGTCTTCGATCCAATGAGCCGCGGTAGCATCCTGCACGGCGACGAATCTCTTGGTCTCGGCACATCGACCTTCTTGGAGGGAACGCCGGCCGCACGGACTGCCATCCAGAAGCGCGAGGAAGAGCGAGCTGCCGAGGGCGACGGTCTACAGCGTAAGAAGTCACTCGCTCATCGAATTCGCAACATGAACCGCGGCGGCCGTGATTTTCAACCCTCGGGCCGGGTTACCGGTCCTGAGTCCGGCTACGGTTCCCGGCGGTCTCCTTCCCAGGGCGGACCGGCCTCGGCTTCGCTGTCGGAGCGCAACCCGTTCTTCAACGAGTACGGATCCGGCAAGGGCGAGGAGGAATTTACCGTGCACAAGATGGATAGCAACGGAAGCAGGCCTTCGCCGGCGAGCCCCAATGGGCCCAGCCTTGAGCGCAGGTCGACGACGGACGCTACCGGGGTGATGATGCTCAGCCTAAAACGAGCGGGATCCTGGGTCGCATGAAGAGTCTGAAGGGAAGACGCCAGCGCCCGGCTCCTGCCGCAGGTGATGCGGAGGCCATCCCCACCCCTGGGACCGCGGTTTAGAAGAGTCGCAGGGCAGTTCGAGCGAAGCTGATGGATGGCTGGGGCTACAATCCCATCCCGCCCCAGACATGATAGCCCCCGCGCTGCTTTGCTTCTTCGACACCGACTTATCCCTCAGGTGCTACGTCTTTCGGTTTTCTCCACGCGATACAATACCCTTGGCAGGTCAGGTGCACACAGACTACCCGGCATTGGGAGGTCTCCGGCCTGCGAGCTCCCTCGCAACTCTTCACGATAAAAAAGTTTTCTCCTACGAACCCATCGGATATCGGGATGCTCTTGGAGTCTCCAAAGAATATGGTTACACGGTCAAGTTGTGGCTTTCTTTCCCTCTCTCTTCTGTTTCCTCGGTCATTGGCAATGGTGCGACGCGAAATACGGAGAGCAAAGCAAAGAATGGCAGGAGCCATATAATGTCACGGGGTCAGCTCTGACTGGCTATGGAGGGGGGGGCCGATGCAGGCGACAGCGGTGTCGGGGCGGGGGGCTTGACTGGTTCCTGGGACCGCTTCTTCCATGTACATAGCATAGCATACTCCCTTTTCTCTTTTCCCGCGGGTTTGATGACACGGGGAGGGGGGTTGTTTCGGGGAAAGGTCGGGGACCTGGCGAGTTTTTATTTTCTTGCACAGCCTGTTTCTGTCTGTCCCTTGGGGTTGTTGTTTGGGTTTGGCCCCGTTGTGAACAAGCACCGCGGCACGTCGCTTTCATTGGCAGGTTGAATCGAGTATTGTTGTAATGATTGAAATCATGATTCTTACTCCCTTTTTTTTTTTTTTGGTTTGGGACTGTACGACACAAAATGCGGTCAGGGGCGATCGCGGTGGGTGGGAAAGGGTTGGGTTGCTGATCGCTCGGGTTGGGCCCACCGCCATCCTTGGCTTGCTCAGGGGCATGAAACGACGAGTGAATGTGTCGATCTTTGAAGGGACGGGGGTGTTGGAATGAGGTGGGTTTGTGGTTGTGTGCATGACGATGCTCCGCTGAGGTGGTGCTTCATGGGCTGGGAAAAGCAGCTTGATGGTGTTTCTGAGCACCCCTGGTAGGGTTCTGATGTTCACTTTCAAGCGTGGACAAGAGCTGCGAGATAGATGTGAATGTGAAGGCCAGCGCCCGTTATCTCATCGGTCTCAGTTTGTGACTTTTCAGCCTTGGGGGTTGTTTCTCCAAGCATCGTGGGGAAGCTGTAACCTTCATCATCTCCAATAATGCAAGGCGAAAAAAAAGATGGATTGCCTCAGGTATCAACCAACCTGAATCGCAAAAATAAAGTTATTGGTGAGAGCACAAACCCGATATCGTCCCGAATACATAGAACAATGGTCAAAGTCTTTAATCAAAACCGAGTTGAGTAGCGGTGGACAACCACACTTACTCATCGCATGAACGACAACAGATGTCAGTTCGATGTTTATTTACACCCGACTGCATCCGGCCAAGTTGACTGCCGAACCCTCTCCACCGACCCCAACCCATCCACAACGACCTACCACCATCAACACCACTGTCATCACCACTACCACCACTACCACCGCCATCACATTTATCACCACCGCCCCCGAAAAAAACACCATCAACCACCAACCACCACCCCGACACCGACCCACCACAAACAATGAACAACAACCCCCCTTCAAACCCCGCCCCCACCAACAACAACACCAACACAATAATACCTACCCCACAGCCAGTCACACACCTCCTCAACAGGGAAATTGCCCGACGAGAAACCCTCGCCGCCAAAGGGCGCATCCAAACTGGCTGCCACGAGATCGACGAGCATGTCTTGCTGGGCGGCTTTGATCGCGGGTCGGTGGTGGGGGTGAGTGTCGAGGAGGAGGGGTTGGGGATGGCTGTGAGTTTTTAGCTTATCTCCCTATCTTGGTTTGTTTTTTTTATTGCCTTTCTTTTCTTCTGGTTTGGTTTGAGGGGTTGTTTGGCTGGGTTGGGCTGGGTTAGGTTGGGTTGTGGTGTGGGTTGGTCTGGTTTGATCTGGTCTGGTCTGGTTTGGTTGTTTGGTTGGGGTCGGGGAGGGGTTGGTTTGGTTTGGTTTGGTATGTGATGTGCTGATGATGATGTGTAGATTGGTTTACAGACCGTGGCGGGTTTGCTAGCGAACGTACCGGCTGCAAGGGTGATGATTGTGACGACGCTGCCGGCGGCGGGTTGTTGCCGAAGTTGAGAGCTGGGTTGGTTGGGAAGTTGGCGGCGATGCCGCGGCATGGGATGCATGGGCTGCAGGGCGAAGTGAAGAGCTGTTTGGAGAGGATCTCGATTGCAAGGGTGTTTGATGTGGAGGGGTTGTGGGAGGTGTTCAGGGAGCTGGAGGCTGTTGCTGAGACGGAGAGGGCGCCGTCCCCTCAACCTGTTCAACAAGCGGGCAACATCCCGGAGGATGTATCGCCTGAGCCGGCTAAAGACCAGAGGCAGCAGAGGACCGAAGTTCTCGACAGCGAGGATGAAGGTGGGCTCTCGTCTTCGGAGTCACCACCGCCACCACCCAGTCCTCCCCGCAAGGAAACAACCACCCCAAGGCAGACCACTCCCTCGGGAGTCCCCGACATGATCCTCATCACCCACGTCTCAACACTCCTCAACACCCTCTTCACCGGCCGCGACAAAGACGCCGCCCATAGCACCACACAGCTCCTAGCCACCCACCTCCACGCCCTCACCCGTTCCCCCTCGCACGGCGGACCGCTGATCATGCTCCTCAACTCCACCGCCTCCCCATACTCCCCAAACCACGCCAGCAACACCACCACCACCCCCGCGCCAGTAGACAGCGACCGCGCGCCGAAACAGCTCGACTCAACCCTCCGCTCCATCTTCAACCCCCCACCCGCACCGCAGCCGGGTAACGACTACTACGCCTTGGCCGCCACCCGCAGAAGCAAGCCCTCCTTCGGGCTGGTGTTCACTCAGATGCTGGATCTGCACCTCCTGTGCACCCGCGTCCCGAGGACGAAGGGGGACGTCGCTGCGCTGGTGGCAAATCCGGGGGGGGTGCTTGCGGAAGAGGCGTACGTATGGGTGGTGGAGGTGTTGCTGGATGAGGTTGGGGTGTATCGGGAGAGGGGTGAGGGTGGTGGTGGTGATGGTGATGATGGTGGGTGGGCGTGGGGGGAGGAGATGTAGGGAGCAGAGATGGGGAGCGGTGGATGTTAATGGGGAGGGCAGGGTTGTGGATGCTGTGTTTGAGTAATTGGAGTACAGTCTACCATACCAAGGAGGTAGGGTCAGTTTGACTTCTAGGGTCGATTTGGTAATGTCCGTGTATTCGAATAGTGTTTACATGACTGCTAAACGAGTGTGCAAATAGGAGATATCCAAGTCCTCCGAAATCAACACTAAGGGGGGTTACCCACCCCTGAACGACTTCGAACAAGCAATCTACAGATCACCCATGTTCTCCCGTTTACGAGACTCCTCTGACTCTTCCAAGTACGGCTCCAGCCGCTCCTTCAACTCCTCCACGTTCATATCCTCCTCCTCTCCGCCATGCCCATCATGATGCTTGTGCGGCGGGATCAGCACCTGCCCAACAACCTGCACCACACCGTCGTCCGCAACCCCGTCCCTAACCACCACCTTCACAAACCCATTCACCACAATCGACACAAACCCCTTCCACGTCTTGATATCCACACTAATCGGCTTCCCATGCAACAAACTCGGCAAGTCCACATGCCAATACCCGCCTCCCACCTTCCCATCCACCCCCTTTCCCCCATCATCCCCCTTATCCTCCTCCCCGCCACGATAATACGCATCCGAATAAACCGTCTCATTCACCACCACATGATACTTCAGCAAAGCCTTCAAATACCCCTTCCCCCTCTCCGAAAACAAAAACGCATTCACCCTCGGTCCCAGCCTCGCCCACGCGTGGTTCGTCGGCGCGAACAGCGTGCCGCCCCCGGACCTTGCCAGCCCATCCTCGCCCAGCTCTTTATCCAGCCCCGTCGTCTCCAGCGCCAGCGCCAGCGTGCTGAACGGCGCCGGCAGCAGCCGGATGATGGCCGTCTGGCTGGGGGGCGGGATGAGCAGGGTGTCGATGGCGTGGATGAGGCCGTTCTTGGCGAGGAAGTCGCCCGCGAAGAGGCGCGTGCGGAAGTTGAGGCGCGTGAGGTGGATGATGGGGGTGGTGAAGGTGCGGATGCGTTGGGGTTGGTCGTGCTCGGAGTGGTGGTGGCTGCTGGAAGAGGAGCTGTCGAGGGCGGCGGGGTGGAGGGTGGTGGGGAGGGTGCGGCTGCCGTAGATGCGGTGCAGGGGTACAGGCCCGGCGTGATGTGGTATTTGAGGAGGGCGAGGAGGAATTCTTTGCTGGGGCCCTTGTGCCCGCCGTCGTCATCGTCGTCGTCGTCGTCACCTCCACCCCCGTGTTTGTGGCCGCCCCCGTGATGGGGGATGTGTTCGAAGGCGCGGTCGGTCGGGACAAAGAGGGTGTGGTTGTGCTTGGTGTCCTGGAGCAGCTCCTTGATCTCGTCGTGCTCCTCGACCAGCTTGGCGAACCGTGTCGTGTGCTTGTTCTCCTTGATCAGCTCGTAGATGGTCTTCTCGGGGTCGCCGCGGTGGCCGTGCCGTCCGTGTCCGCCGTGAGGGGGACGGGGATGGTGGGGGTGGTCTTCATCCTGCTCCTCGGAATCGATCAAGGAGAGGAAGTCATCAAGGCTGCTGCGCTGGATGCTCTTGGTGATGCGATCCGCGATGGGGGACATGAGACGGGCCGGGTTGGGGAGCGCATCCCACCAGGCCTGGACTGCATTTTGCTCTGTAGTCTTGTCCTGGTCTGCAACTAGAGGTGTCTGTTGCTTCCTCACCACGCTGGGTGTGGTGAGGGCGGCGGCATTGGCCGCGAAAAGGAGTACGGACGGCTTCATCGTCGCTCCCCGGGAAGCTCGGCTGTGCACTTACACAGATCAGATGATGTAACAAAGTCAACAGTTTGTCCCTTATGTCGAGACCGTTCCAAGACAAAACTCGGAGCTACTGGAACAGACAGCCGGGACCCCTTAAATGGTGGTTGCGCCCGAAACCCATCTCTCGGGAACTCTGGAAGCTGAAAGCAGGCAATGGTCAGTGACGCGCGGACTCGCACGACCGATCCCGCCTTCGGCGTCATCATCGGTTGATGAGACAACTGATTGGTCGCCAACCCCGCGGTTCCAGACTTTCCCAGCACGTCTTTGGAGAACTGCTGGTACGACCAATACGGGCCTTCGAGAGCAATTGTTCCGCTGGAGTGCGTCATTGTGTTCTCATTTCTCGATTGGATACCTTACGTATCATTCTCGCGGTGATCCTTTACAAAACAAACTTCCTGGCAGCAACGACGCTCTACTAGCTATACATTAATAGCGTTTATATCAAGTTTGCTATTACACTCTACTAAATTAACTTTAATGTTTCTGATCTCCTTTGTCTTTTCGGGCTTGCAGTCGTCGTCCTTGTAGCTACGCCTACGGTCTCTCTCGAAACCCAGAATCCCCTTTCCGTCTTCTTCCTCATCATTGCGCCTAGCCCAACACACTCCTTGTACCTATGGCCCACATTGGAAACATCTGTTATACACATGTTGTGAAACATTTTCGCTTCACGTAATCCCCATCCCGTCGTCAAGTCACACACCTTCAGCAAGTCTCTTCCAGTTAGTGCTTGCGGTGCGGCCTCTCCGTCTTCTATTGCCTACTGGATCCTCGCCCAGCCTTTGAGGCTCGTTGTTCTTTAGCCCATTCCACCCTCCCCTATTTAAATCTCAACAGAGAGAGAAGTAGATAGTAAGTTTAACTCTCTAGGCTTTATTCATATTCAGAAGTTAAACTAGTTTCTTAAGAGAGTAAAATGGGACATCTATTTACGTTAGACTATCGATAAGCTACATGTAGTAGGGAGTGCTGGTTCCTTGGATAATCAAAATGGCAGAAGCCTTACAGGAGCTGTTTATACTCCTTATTATCTCCGCTAAACGGGAGGGGACTGGTCCGAGACCATACGGCTACTCGCCGATCTCGTACTCCATCCGGTATAAGTGCGGACACTTTTTCCTACTACTCAAACAGGGCCCTTTGCGTCAAAGTGCATTTCAAGTTCATCAGAGCTTAAGGTACCGAGATATGCCTATACTGCGACACACCCCCGGCTCTCCCAGCTCACCCCATTGGCGGCGAGCGCAAAACAGATACAGGCCAGCAAGATATATCCTGACTTCTATGCACCTGAGAAGTAAGCATTTACGTGCGCCAGCATAGGGGTGTGGATATTGCTACTCTAATGGTAGAATTCTTCAACGAGGCTACCTACCTACTACCTACGTAGGTGGATGTTGATATCATTGAAGAAAAAGACAAATTAAATCGGAGATCCCATACGGATTACACCTTCCCCAGCCATCAAACGCGCTAGACAAGGGCCACAATGCTTTCTTCATCCCTACCGCCCCCCCGACCTTCCTGCTGGGCGTGAAATGTAGCTGCCAGCGGCCTGCTCTCACCCCCTTCGTCGTTATCATCCTCATAGACTCGATCGCTATAGGCCACCACTGGAATGGCGCCACCAACAATGAAACCCTCATCCTGGGGAAGGCTATGCCAGTATCGTATGCGTAACGCCGGGAGCGTGAAGAAGGCGGCAACCCACGTAGCAGCGGCGAGAAAGTCGGGAACGTACAACATCCGGCTCATGGGTTCGGATGAAGGGCTTGAGAAGCCTCGGGCGACCACAACTCTCTCGGTGCGCGGAAACACGCGACCAGCGCGAGCAAGGTTGCCGCGTAGAGCGCGATATTGGTGGCCGTCCACCATCGTTTCTGTCGCACGTCAGGCGCGGTCGTTGAGCGCCATGCGGCCCCGTACTCGGCGGCGGCTAGGAGGATGGTGACGGCGTGGATCACCAACGAACTGCTCGATCGCAGGCCAACGGAGTAGACTATGCCGCCGAAGAGGAAACCGCCGCGGAGTTTGAGCAATGTGAAATAGGTAACCGCTGGATCAGCGGTTATTAAATTCGACATGTTCTGAATTGTTTCTTTTTTTCTGTTCGGTTTTTTTTTGCTTGTCCGAATGGAGATGGTTACTGGCGGCTGGCCGTTTGAATCCAGGCATCAAACCGACGCGGGACGAACCAGATCTGCAAGCCCCTATATGGTGTCTTTATCGGTTTTTCGGCACCCAGTCTGGAGTGTCACACAGCAGGGCAGGTCAGTGAATCAAAGGGGCTGTGCGACGTGCTGCGCCGCACTCTGAAACCCCTCCCCCCGTCCCCCGATACAACTCGGACTCTTGGAATGCTGGTGATAACCTGAAAATATCTGAGTTGCCGCACCGAGTAGTCTCTGCTCCTTTTTTTCCTTCTTTTTTTTTCATGTCGTGATGGATCTTTGCTTCTCGTGCCAGAGCTTCAACATCCACGCGCTCTGTCACAGACCCGGAGGATGGGGGACATTTCAGCTCAAACTGGCGCGGGATGGGGCTCAGTCAGGGTGCTCCTTCTGTGGGCTGCTCGTGGAATCTCTGTGGAATAAGATTCCCACTGACAGGCAAAGCTCACTGGATCAAGAGCAGACACGCATCTTCCTCCAAGCAACAAGATCCTGCCGCCTCGACGCCCATGGTCATGCTGATACTAAGAGAGCGGCACTCCGTATCGATGGGCTGCAGGCTTTTATCGCGCCGGCAGCCTACAAAATTGATGGGCAGAAGCCCGTCAAAGAGTCGTTCGCGACATTCCACGTCTGCGCGGAGCGAGGAAGCTTCGCCGCCACCAGCCAAACCATCGCCGGTCGTTTCAGCGGGCGAGATGTGCGATCTCCGGCCTTCCTTGAGGGATTACGGGACTGGTTGTCAGGATGTGTTCTCCACAGTCGATGCTGCCAAACACTCTCTGGCAGTCAGCAACTCGACGCATATAACGCACCGCTCCCGACGCGGTGTGTTGACGTGACGGGCGACTGGTTGATACTCCGGCAGACATCTGGTACAACCGGATCTTACATCACACTTAGTCACCGGTGGAACGCGAAGACGGCTTCCTCACAGACCACATCCCTCAATGTTTTGCAGCGACAGGAGGAGGGTTTTAACATAGCGGAGCTGCCCCGGACATTCCGCGAAGCCATCTGGCTCGCGCGACAGCTCGACATCCGGTATATATGGATTGACTCACTCTGCATCATACAGGGTGCCGGTTCAACGGACTGGGCTGCCGAGGCCGGGAAGATGGCCGGGTACTACCAAGGGTCTCTGTTCACCATCGCCGCTGCCGCCGCTGCAGAAGATGGCAAGCTTGATGGCCTGTTTCCCACCACTCCGCCCCTGCTGGATCGCCGTCTGGCACGGCTGCCGTTCTACGACCGCGCCAAGGGCGGTGTACGACGTGGCAGTTTTTATGTATACCCAGCCCGAGCGATGGACAAGGACTACGACGTCGAGGTCCGCAGGGGGCCATTGCATAGGCGTGGTTGGGTGTTTCAAGAGTGGTTGCTCAGCCGACGGGTCATCTCCTGCGGCGTTGAGGGCGTTTACTTTGACTGCCAGACCGAATTACCACGGAACGCGCTGGGCGACACGCTGACAGAAATGTCGGATAGTGACCACCGTGGTCTGACGAGGAGGTTTCTACTAAAGCCCCTCGTGAATATAGCCGATTCACATGGCCGGATCGAGGATCTCTGGTCGGAAATCGTCGAGGCGTATTCGTTACTGGAGTTGTCCTACCCCGAGAAGGACCGGCTACTGGCGCTTTCCGGTATTGCCACTGAGTTTGCCGAGGCGCGAAGCCTCATGAACAAGGGCGAGAGCACAATCCTCACCTTGTGCTACGTGGCTGGCATGTGGCTCGATGATATCCACCTCTCCCTCTTGTGGCAGCAAAAGGACCACCCATCCGCAGAAGCAGGGGGAAGACTGCGCTCGTGGATGCCCTCTTGGTCTTGGGCGTCCCTTGCGAGTCCAGTCTCGTGGGCCTTTTTCAGACGGCTGCGGCCTTTTGCCAACACAAACGCATGTGAGATCGTAGGGCTGGTTACTAGAGACGGAGCGGTCTATCCAGCTCCGCCTTCACCCGCGGAAAGGCAACGAGCGGTATACCCCCTCGCAGCCGATATCCGCTACCCGCTTACTGCCGAGTGCAACGGGTTGCTCATACAATGTCGGCTCTGCCCCGTCCACGTTTGGGACCTCTTCACCAAAAAGCACCTCGCGTCCTTGCCGGTTCCCGCTCCCGCCCCTGATCCCGCCCTTGATACTGATCTTGGGGATGAAGAAATGACATCAACCATCAGGAAAATCTCCCTGGCTGGTAAACCCGGCTCTCCTTGGCCAGGTGCTAAGGACGTGTGCGGATGGGCGGCGTTTGAAGACCCGGACTTCCAGGACCAGCGTGCCTTCTGGGCCAACGAACAACCGGACGGTGGCTGTGAGCCGACGTACGCCTTACATGTCACGACTCTGAGGCCAAGCGGCGGGTGGCTCGAGCGCGGTTTGTTCGGTGGTTGGAAGACGGTGCACATGGTTCTGTTTGTTCGGAGCGTGGATATCGGCGTTGCGGATGGCAGTGGTGAGAGGTATCGGCGCATTGGAATGGGCGGCATGTGGGGAGGCGCGGTCGATCAGAAGCTGAAACATGGGGAGGCGAAGACGGTGATTCTTGTGTGAGCATTTGTTTGGCCAACCAGAGTCACACTTACGCGACATCTCGGTGCCTTTCACGAAGTCATTGCCTGAGGAAGTCTCGAGTTGCCTCTCCGTGCGCTGCTATGCTCATCCTCGGCTGACAAGGTCAACATTGACAGATACTGCACCAACCGGCACTACTTCCTGATGAGGTCTATTTGTTTCAAGCAATAGCGCACGCTCGGAGTGGTGAAAGCCCGAGACTGGCAGTCTGGATGAGCAGCGTCAATGTTGGATTGTCGCCGATGATGTTCCAAACTGTTCGTCGTAGATGTGGAAGGGCTTGGCGGCCAATAATTCCTTCGTCGCCCCGGGAGGGATGAATCGCTACGAGAACTACGAGTCCACCTCTAGGCAGTCTCTTCACTGCCATCCGTATGCACGCCAACTACATACCACATCTCCATCAGCTTCCAATGGCGGCTGAACCTTTGCAGTACGTCCGCTCTGTGCAAGAGGACGAGCTGAGACTGATCCACCAGTCTCTATCCTTTGCGGAGATCAGCAGACACGAGAAGGACGAACAGAGATGCCAGGTAAGAGAGGTTCCACGGCTGCGGTTGGCACTTTCTTGTGGTCGTAGTTTTGCTGATAACCCATGCAGAAACTGCTCAAGGCACTACGGTAAGCGGCCAGATTCACGCATTCACCGGTCCTACAGCAAGGATATTTAGAGCCTCTCAGTTTCATTGCTGTCCAAAGGGTGTGATTCTTGTGTCCCCATAGCTATTAGTCCGACACCCTTTTGAGAAGGCAGGGAACCTTTATAGCAAGATACTTGCAACTACTCGATCTCGGGCCATGCCTATGCTGTAACATCTCCGATTATACCTCGCGGACTTTACATATTGGAGCATATCTTCGAGCATCTTGTCAGAGGTCGGCTCCGCCAGGCGCATCACCCTGACGTCCCTGACCAGCAAGGGGTACAAAGCCCTTGACACCTGCGCAAACGGCCCTTGGGTTCCACCTGCCGATGTCGGCATACAGCCCACTATCACAGTCCTCGCCAACCCAGGGGTTCCATTCCTTGATTTGTTCGGCGGTGGCTCCGACGTCTTTCGCGATGACATCACATGTGCGGGCTAAACAAGAAAGAGGGTGTTAGTTAAGGGAAACCATCTCGGGTATGGCCGTGGCAGTAAGGTAGGTACATACTTCCGGCTCCGCGGTGGTCGATCTCAACCCAGCAGTTGCAAGTCGAGACGGAACGGGGATTCGGCTCCACGACACGAGGATAGCACATCCGGTCTCCTGGAGAGAATTCAATTTGTCGTTAACCTTCCTGTCATGTTCACCCTTGAACCTCCATCCATCGCAGCGTTTGTGCTCACCGGTCTTCTTATCACCAAACATGCTATGCCAGAGGCAGTAGCGGTACTTGGGCAACCGCCTGCACCTGGCGCCCCTGCTGGAATATTTGTATCCTACAAAGACCATTCGGCCGTTTCGGAACTCGTATTCCTTGGTCGGGTGGTTGCAGTTGGCCTGCGGGATGTCCCTTTTCACTAGGTAGCGCGTGAAGCCATCCTCATCGGTGATGATCGTGGCTGGGTTGGGGTCGTTGCCGGTGTATGGTTGGCAGTCTGTAAAGTAGCCGAAGGACGAAGGCATGTCTGTCTTTTCGGCTGAGTTGCTGTGGCGCGTTGCCGTGGAGAGAGTCGAAAGACTCAACATTACCACGGCGAGCATGGAGCTCGTGAGCTGGACCATTCTGATCGAACGGCGTAGGTACTGAGTGTAGGCTGTCACGCTGGGTCTTGGACGATGGCAACCGGACGTGCCGGAAATGTGGCGGATTTCATGAGTTGGATTGTTGTTGGTTCATGTCGGTTCTGAATCTGGTCTGCGCCATACTTTTGTCTGCCAGTGAATCATCCCTGCCAAGACTGTTGCCTCTTACACACGATCTTTGCATTAAAATCAGCCACTGGGGTCACATGACAGTTTTTGAAATCACACAGGGCAAGAATCGGGAGGTCGGAACGTAATGGTAAGAAACTGGCGTCCAAAGGCGACAGGTCTGCCATGAACCGAAGCATGCGCCTTTCCACAGCTATGTGCCATGCCAGAAGATCAGGCCGACCGAAGTGAGCATAACTAGGGTAGTTCCTATTGGTCATTCCCGCCGCAAGAGTGCACCCTTGCGCCCTCACCCGGTGGTTCGACTAAATCCGGCGTCTGTTCGAGGTCCTTCCCCACCATTTTTCCTCCCCTATCTCCTGAACGAAGAATGTCCATCCCAGTATTATCCCCTACCATGTCTTCGTATTCTAGCGCCAACGATTCCTACGACTCGGACGAGCCGCCCGAACTTGAGCTTGACCTAGCCAAGCTCATATCCTGCGCCAGCACGGCGCTGCAAACCAAATGCACGACCGCTAAAAAGCTCACTCGGGGCGTTAGTCATGAGGTTTTCGCCCTCCAGTTCGAACCAGACGAGGTTACAGCTACTACGCCTTCCTCCCTCATTCAAGCGAACTTCTCGTGCATTGCACGCTTCAGCCGTCTCGACAATACACGGGCTAAGTCTATTAGCGAGGTCGCTACAGCGCAATACCTTAAGCGCTTCTCGTCGATTCCTGTACCCGAAATCTACTATTACGACTTGGATCCTGATAACGATATTGGAGCTCCAGTCGTTCTGATGGAGAGGATGCCTGGCCGACATCGCAATAAGATCTGGGATGACTTGCCGCTCGATAGCAAGAAGTCGGCGCTCTCGCAGATCGCTTCTGTTATTGTACAGCTCTCCTCCCTCAAGTTCGGCCAGATTGGATCCCTTGACGAGCATGGCGTCGGGCCCCTTATCAGCCCCTGTTTTGACCACCCCAAAGGCCCATTCAACTCAACATTCGAATATATGCAGTCTTTCGTCCCCGCCCCCAAGGAACCCGCTGAATCCTCGACCCTCAGAGATCCTTTCCAAGAAGCCAGGACTACGATCGAGGATTTTCTTGCACAGACCAATGAGGCCTATCTTCAACCACCGTTTTGCCTCATCCATGCCGATTTTGATGGCCAAAACATGCTGTTTCTAGACTCGCCAGATGGCTCAGGGCCCAAGCTTACGGGCCTGATTGACTTCGAATATGCCTTTACCGGACCGCTCTATTTTCTCTACGAATATCCCATCTTTATCCAAGATGTTTCGTGGTCTGAGGAACTCTACACCGAGAACGCCATCTTGCGTACCCATTTCGTCCAGGCTATTCACGGAGCACTGCCTGATGCCGGGGCGCAATCCACTTTCATCGCGTCGATAAATCAAAAAAGTTTCGCATTGAATGGCTTCAGGGACGCGTTTATGACCATGAAGTGCTCGGAAGCGACGTTCGCTGGCTTGGCAAAGAACTATGTACAAAGTGTCGAGAACGGTACGGGTTTGGCCTATTCAGGCCGCCTCGACTATACCCCCGAGCGGTACACCGAGACAGCAGAGCCGCTACATTCCAAGTCAAGCGTACAACCAGGCTCATGATGACTGTGTAAAAACCCTTAGACTTTGATGCAGCGCGTAAGTGAAGACCCTAGTTTACAAGCCATAGACGGTATAGTGTGAAATTTTGGTCTCAGTAACAAGAAGAGTACCTAGTAATAGTTGTAACAAGGGCGAATCCAACCAATACCAATATCCAAATGAAGCTGCTAGGAAAACAAGAGACCCGTGGTGTTTCATCAAAGGTATGTCATCTACCACCCTCTACACCGTTTCCTTCTCATTAGTACCTCCCAGTGCCGACCAGGCGTGTATTTAGCAGCATGAGCCGCAGCCGTCGATACGGCCCGGCGAGTTGTGGCCGTCCGGAGCGTCCCTGCCGGACTGGAAGGCCGACGCGGCGTCCGGCTTGGCTCGGTTCAAGGCGCCCTCGATGCGGAGGTCGCGGAGGTCGACCGCGGCGGCTCCCCAATCGGCCGTCAGCATCTTCTCCCGAAGCGCAACGGACGGGAAGCCGTAGTAGCTGACCAGGGTGCCGGCCTGTGTAGAAACGAATTAGCACTCATGCTTCCAACTACAGACAATAGCGGAGAGAGGGGGATGCTTACAAACCAGACGCCCCTGTGATTCTCAATGGCCTCGTCGTCGGCGGTGGCAAACCGGAAAGCGTGCGTGAGACCGCCGTCCTTGTGGTAGACGACTTTGGGGTGGGTGCCCGTCCAGCGGACATCGTTGGCATGTTTGATTTTAAATCCGCCGTGTGCCGAGACGGACACATACTGCGGCTGGTCGTTCTTGGTCCAGACAACAATATGCTCCCAATCGTGCCTGTGGCCGTTACACGCGGGACCCGACGTGTCCTTCTCAAAGTAGTAGCCGTACATGTGGGCGCACCAGCCGTTGTTGCAGCGCGAGCGCGAGTAGACGTTGTTGTTGTCCAGGTCCACGGCGTCGCGGCAGCCGCCCTGCGGCGACTCGGTGCAGTGCATGCCCGGGTTGAGAAAGCCGTCGGCGCCGATGGCGGGCACGTTGTAGCAGCCGTCTCTGTCAAAGTCGAGGACTGGACACGTGAGGACACCTCTTGTCAGAATTATGGCGGCACTTGTGTTACGGACGTAGGGCAAACTCACCAGGCTGCCACTTCAGATCGGCATAGGTTGCGCACTGCCCCAACTTGTTGGGGACCGGATCACGGCGGAAGAGGTTCGCCTCGGGGGCCACCGAGACGGCGGCGGCGGCCGAGTAACCGACCAAGCCAGCCAGAAGCATCAAAGAGCGGGCCATGTCTGAGAGTAAAGGTCTCGTGAGGTGATAGGGAGGTGAAATAGAAGGATGATAATAATAAAGTTTTGCAGTCAAGTCTCGCTGCGGTTATCCCGCTCTTATAGACGGCGCTCACTCGGTTACTGGACGCTCGCAAGTCTAAGCCAAGACGCGATCTTGCGTTCAGGCACTTTCCTTTCGACGTTCCCATCCACTTTCTTGTGCTTACATCTTTGCTTGCCAAGCTTCCCGTCGTCTTCCTACACGGTAGCGGCGATCAGAGCAGCGTCGGCGTGGGCTAGACGGGGTCCTTTGGTTTAGCGACGTCCTTGGCGGCCCTCTCTCCATCAGCCGTACAGGTCTGTATCCGCCGGTGGTCTTAGCCATTGATGGCTTTTTGCTGAGCTGCTCCGCGCCACTGCCTTGACCTTAATGCTGCTTAGGTAGTGCTGCGAAACAACGCCGTCTTTTATTGTAGTATGCCATCCGTCGGTCGATAAATATTACATGCATGCCAGCGTATTAACATGATGTTCTCTATACGCACATACAAACATACATCCATACATGACCTTGCCGGTTTGCCAAGCCTCAGATGGCGGGCCCCAGTGACCGGGATCGGGGACTCGATCTCATCCAATGCCGCTCCGCATGCAGCAACGGACTTTCCCAAGGCAGCAGCGCGCCTCCAGATTACTCAGATCCCGGCTCGGGGATTCGGTGGAGCTCGCCGCTAAGCTGGGCATTCCCCGGTCGTGCACTTCGGCACCCAAGTGGTCCGACTTGTAGGCTTGTGAAGATCCCGTCGGGAGATAAAAAAGCAAGCAGTGCCTCGTGCACCAAGCGAGGCCCCTTGCTTGGGCCACTAGCTCAGGTACCACTGCCCAGTGCCCACCCGCTGACACCGCCTCGACGTGTTCACGCCGTACAATCATTCCCAAGGACTATTGGCCAGTCGATTGAACCCGAGACTAGTGGGTGCTGCCTAACTCAGGCTAGTGGCTAGGGGCTGCATACCACGAATGCTAAACTTTGGATCCGTTACTCGAGGGCCGAGGATGAGGTGGAGAGTAGTGGACGACGAACCGGCGCTTACAAGAAGACAAGTGGACTCTCCTCCCGTGCGGCGCTGTGGGTGATGAGTTTGTGCACGGGTATGATGGCGCGGTAGTGAATTGGCGGGATTGGGGTGGTGTTGAGAGCATGCGGAGACTGTGGTTTTGTTGCCGTGTTGGACGGCGGGTAGGGTGAGGGACCCGGGCGATAATGGGCCCGACCGAGGTTGGTGGTGGCTCATTCGGAGGGCGTGGCGTTTAGAGTGGCAGGGTGAGGTGTACGTCGTTTATGTCTTGAGGTTTGTTGCATATCGACGACCCATATCCCAAATCGGAGCTCTCCCTCGTCGTCCATATGCCCCTCCGAGTCCGGCGGTCTCAGCGGTAGTGTCCGAGTGGACTCGGATCTTGAGCTTCGCGTTCCCAACCAAAAACCATAGCGTTCCTCCGTCTTCTTTCCTTTTCCCTCAATCTGCTCACCGTTCCTACTAGTGGTCAAAACAGCTTCTCCGTCCCCAGGCCCCATTTGCCCTGGTGGATTTCCCCCAACTTTCTCATCATCACCATCCCAATCATAAACATCCCCATCTACCAGCAGCGCCAGTACGCTCGCGATGCTTGTCGGCGGCCGGGGCAGGACTGCCGCCGCCCCCCTCGGTGCCAACAGCGCCCCTCAGCACGGCAAACAGCAACGTGGCCCCGAGCAGGCCCTGCATGACCCGCGTAGCGGCCGGGTCCTGGATGACGCGTCGGCGGCGTGTAGTAGTAGAAGTAACGGTGCTGTTATCATGCTGTATGGTAGTAACTGTGCCGCCCAGGGGACTCATAGCGGTGGCCGGGTAGGTGGTGGTGTTGAGGGTGCCCTGGCCCGTGCGGTCGAAGACGCCCGTGTCGTTTGGGACGGCACCGGCGTATTGTTCGTAGCCCGGGAAAGGAATGCGTGCGGTGCTGCTGAGCGTCTGCGCCATGACGATGCTGTGCTGGAACTTGATAGCATCCGCCACGGTGTCCGCTAGAGCGGGGTCTGCCAGGGCCGAGAGCGGCACCCCGTACGGCGAGGTGACGATGGTGGCAAAGAAGGTGTCCATCTTGGCGCCGAGCGTTTTCACGGGTAAAGAGAAGAGGTCTTGGTACACGCTGAATTCAAACTGCGACGTGGAATTAGCTGCGGATATCCCCTTGTAGACGGTTTCCTCCTTGGGCTTGGGCGGATGGTCGGGATGGATGGCGAGTTCGTCCCCGAGAAAGACGGCGTCTACGTCGACTGACTCTATTGAATGACGCGTTGCAGCTCAGCACAGATGCCGAAACCGATCCCGGCGAGCAATGTCCCCATATGTAAACGTAGCTGCTACAGGCACGCTGTGACGAACCTCTCCTGGACCTTGTCCTGTTAGGTTCAGTCTGATTGAAGGTGTCTTGCAAAGGTACTAGGTTCGGTGCAGCCAAAGGGTGCACAACAAAGACTTGTCTCAACAGTAGGCTCTCGAGCTTGTAGCGAACTGTAGTTGTGATTGCTAACTGGAGAACTCCCAGAGCTCTCCAGAACGAGTGACTATATACTATCTACTTGCGTTGCTCATAGTGCTCACGAGTCTTGGCTCTGAGCACACTGAGCAGAGTGTGCTCATGGTGCTCACGAGTCTTGGCTCTGAGCACGCTGAGCACCGCGGTTCCCTGCCTTCCATTGGTTATGCGTCTTCCCCGATGATTGGTTCGGGGTATTGCCATCATACCCCGCCGGCCGGCTGCATGCGACCATAATCGTGACACACGCAGACTCATGTTTAGAGTTATCGGCAAGGTTGCCGCGAAGGTCCCTTCTGAAGCCTCTGGATTATCTTGATGGAACAAGGCGGTCACGGAAAGTTCGGGCGGAAATGGTTCGGCGTTTTCTTCGATCTCCCTAGGACAGAATTCTCCAGTGACGTTAACTCGGATCCTGTCACCGGCAGGCCACAAACCGTTATAAAGGAATGTGATGTTCAATGCGTGATCAAAATGCACTATGTCGGCGACAATATCAGATTGTGGGTGCTGGTGACAGACCAAACCACTCCTCAAAGCCGGCACAACCCCGTGTATTTCCGTTTCGGACGATTTCAGTTGTGTGTTTGGGTTTGTACATATCTAGGGTCAGAGCGGGAAACGCAAGACCTTAATACGTAAACGCCGGCGCCGATAGATTGCTTTGTAACATCAGGGTCGAGATAATACCAAGTTCGTTCTCTCCCATCCCAGATCCGGAATTGACGCCGTTGACCACGATATAATCGTCATGGTACATTTTCGACGTGAAGGACCCGACAAGCCGGAGATGTTGCTGTGACGCTAGCGGCCGATCCTCTTCAAAGAAGAGGGACGCAGAAGTGATAGTAAGTAGGCCCGCAACCATTGCAGTTGCGGTGGCCATAGCTGCTGCAGGAATTTGACGAGTGATGATCTGTCTATAGAGGGCGTGTACACCCAAAAGACCCCGCAGGTTTAAGCCGACAGATTGTCGAGCCGGAGACGGGCCGTTACGCATCGCGTAGAACGGTACCAGGGTTCGTAGTTCGGAGTCTGTTGACAAGAAGAACATGCCTATCAGACTTGAACTCGGAATGGGCAATAGAGTCCAGAGATAGTGCAGATAAGTCCCCGGAGGAGACGCCGTGCCGATACCGTCATTACTGTCACATCAAGTGTTGCAACGTAGGACAAGCGGCTGAGTCAATGTCGCGACGAGAGCGAATCATGAGTTGCATCACCGCAGTTCGAAGCAGCTCAATTTAAGAAACGCCGCCGGCCGACCACCCACACACAGTTGAAGCAGCGCCGACACGAGGCCAGTCACCGAGCTCCGCCGCTGATCGACGGCGCCGCAGTGTTGTATAATTATTCATTGCAACACACAGTGCGTAATACACAACTTGCTGTCATGCTGGGTTGGAGGTGAGAGCCTGATCAATTCCCAAGCAACGGCGCCGTCTCGCTTGCAGATGCCGCTCCCACCGGCAAGGCGTCCCCATGATAGACCATCCGCCGCCGCACAATCCGCAGCAACACCAACTGCACGACAGCAAAGATGGCATAGTCAAAGGGCACGAAACCGACCAGCCTAAACCAACTCCCCCCATCCCTCGACCACGACCCATGCCACGGATACACAAGTCGCCACAGCCATGCAAGTGCAAGCACCGCAAACGCCAGGGCCTGCACGCCCAAACCCACCGTGCTTAGCGCACCCGGTCCCGCGCCCGGTGGTCGTCTCCAGATCGTGCGGGCTTGGGCATACAGCGCGGCGAGGCCCAGAACGTCGACGACCGGGTTGACCCACGCCCTGTGGCCACCGGTAAAGAAATCGGTGGCCCACTTGGATTGCTCGTGATACGGATCGCGCATGGCCGCGTCGATAAATATGGGCACGACTGAGATGAGCAGGAAGGCCAGATAGAGGGTGCAGACGTCAATGCGACGACGGATGTCACGGTCGGAGCGCCAGACGAGGGTCATGATGAAACTGGTAGTTGTAGACTGCGGTTAGAAGCCGATATCATCAAGTAGAGTCTGATTGAGTGATATATTTCGCATCGGGACTCAAAACTTACATCACGAGCCATAGCACCCAGACCAAAGCGAACTGGACCAGATTGATGACATCGCCGGTATCTGCAGGACTGTGGATGAAGAGGGAAAGTTTTTCGGCTCGGCAGTTGACGATGAAAAGGAATGAGAAGGTGAAAAGCTCGGTCGCGACAACGAGATTGAAGAGAACGTAGTAGAGCGAGAGTCCAGAGCTGTCCTTTCGCGCCCACAGCAACCGAATTTGGGGCAGAAATGAGAAAAGGGTCAAAAAAAGAAGGAGACTGCGTGTTTATGTTGGCCTAGGTGAGCCCCTCATCAAAATGGAACTCCGGGGCGGTGAGCGCTTACATTCTCTGCCAGTTAGGCAACTCCATGTTGGAGGGGGGGTTGAAACGAAAGTTTTGAAATCAACACACACGTTATACAAGAGGAAGAGCAGTCTTGAGGGGCCGCCCAAACTGTGGCTTCTGAGGTGAGCGAATGCTGTCGAGACCGAGGAAATACAATGAAGTGTACCTGGTAAAACACGAAGGCTGGTGCCTGTTAAATAGTCGGTGTCGGAATCCCCGCCTGCTCCGCGGGGCTTCGTACTGTATACGTACATACATCTGAACCTTAGCCCCCAAAATTCTAGCGTGCCAAGTCGCTGAATCCTACATAAAGGCGGACAGCAGCATCCTGCGATGGACGATTTGGGCCAAAAGGGGGCTGAGAGTGCGGGAAGAAATCTTAAAAATTACATATCATACAGCGGAACGGTCGGCGTGACTCACAGTGAGGTAACATACAATACACATAGATACTGCGAATGCGTCCCGTCCTCCCGTATGCATTGCGGACTAGGGGAAATCAGAGGTGAATTCATGCCCCATCATGACGGATTAACTAGCATGTTGCCTGATGTGAAGCATGTGACTGCATAGAATCGAAGCGAATAATCTGTAACATGAGAATGAAAAGTCATGGCCCTAAGCCCCTAACCCTACCTAGATAGTTTTCTATTCTCAACTTCTCAGGCTCGAGTCAGGGAAACAATTATTATTCATACCCCGCTATGCCCTAAGGCGTGCCGGACCTTCAGCTATTTAATGTACAGGAAAACCGCGCCCTCGCGGGCCGGATGAAAAACCCATACCGACAGTTAAGGAAAGTACATGTGCGTGAGCCTGCGTATACAAAGAGAGGAGGCCTCCTGGCCTCCGAGGGAGGTGCGTGCTAGGCCGCCGCTTCTAGCTCAAGCCTCCTGGCCAAACTGAACATCATCAGCCTCCCTGAGTCCATTAGCCATTCCAGGACCCTCCCCGCGAGCCGTGCCGATGCAGGATCAATACCGTGTAGAACAGAGTAAAAGTCCCGTCGCGTTCGAATATCAGTTCTCTCCCATCTTCGAGTCAGCGGTGGGGCCAAACACCACACTACCAGGTGCTCGGCAGTCTCCCGTCCTTCGCCGCACTGGCAGGCGGGCGTTAGGATCTCTGGGACTCCTCGTGTAAACAGAAAGTCCCGTAGGCCTATTGCCCCCGTTCGGATCTGGACCAGCAGAGAACTCCTCGCCTTGGTGAGACCGTCGTGCCGTCTTAGCGTTTCATCTCGGAATAGCGTCTCTCGCTGATGGTCAAAGTCGTCCGCCGGTCTGGTGATTGCTCTACCGTCCCGCTCCTTTAGCCACCTCGCTCTCCAGGCGTCCTCTACCACACTGTCCGTGTCTGCGGCTCCCCCCGTCCAGCGCGCGATCGTGCTCGCGGCTTTCTCCACTGCCGTGGGCTCCTGCAGTCCCACGGTTCGCGGCCGGCCCCTGTTGCCGCTCCTCGGGCGGAGCCTCTGCTGTATCTTGCGACAGGCAGTGAGAATGATCCCCCCTGCGGTCCTCTTGCCGCCCTGGCCCTCGTCCAGGTCGGTTCGCTGGAGTCTGGTTTCAAAGTCTGCAAGCCGTTTGTTGAAATACAGGTCTAACGGTGGCACCCACGTCTCCGTCTCGAGGTTGCGAATGGGAGTGGCTTTGAAGGCTCCCGCCACAATCCGCAAGCTTTTGTTCTGGACCTTCCCGAGGGCCCCGGTGATGCCTTTCCTCACCGGCTCTCCTTCCACGTCCGTGGGGATGTGGAACGACGATGCGCCATAGGCCAGCGCTGACCGGATGCACTTTGTGTACACTTCTCGCGCCTTGGCTAGCCCTGGTCCCCACGTTTTCGCCGCTATTCTCGACAGTGCGTAGCTCTGGGTCTTCATTTTCTTTTCCACCGCCGCAAGGTGGGCTTTCCAGTTGAGCTTCCGGTCCAGCCAGACTCCCAGGAACCTGGCAGACTCCGTCGGTCTGACGGGGCTGGTGCCCCCCCCTGGGTTGGTGAGGTTTAGCTCGTTTGTCCACTGCCGTCGTCCCTTGTTGAAATGGATGAGTTCGCTCTTTTCCGGGGCAAACTTCATCCCCCGACTGTCGGCCCATCGTAGACACGTTTCCCACGCCGCCTCTAGTTGCCGGACGTTAGCCTCGGGGTTACGACCAAATACCATGAGGTTGGTGTCATCCGCAAACCCCGCTATAGCCAAGTGAGGGTGTTCGTCTTTTAGCTGCTTGTATAGTGAGGAAATGTAGAGGATGAAGAGGACAGGGGAAAGGGGTGAGCCTTGGGGGACCCCTGCCCGAACTGCCGTCGGTGCCGCTGCCTTGCCGTCAAAAAGGAGGGTGGCCTCGCGGCCCGTCAACCAGTCTTTCGTCCAGAGGACTAGCCACCTCGGGTAGCCCATTTCCCGCAGCGTTGCTAGCAATCGGGTGTGGTTGACCGTGTCAAAGGCTCCTGAAATGTCGAGTTGCAGTAGGGACGCCGCGGCCTTCTGTCTCCACGCCTCCTGGACCTGGGCTACTACTAGCCGGACAGCCAGCTCTGTGGAGCGATGTGCCCTGTTTCCCATCTGTTCGTCTGGTAACAGGCCGTTGGCTTCTGCCGCTTGAGTGACCTTTTTGGCGACCACTGACTCTATTACCTTCCCTAGGGTTGGCAGCAGCGCAATGGGCCTATATCCCCCCGGGGTCTGATACACTGGCGGTGCTTTTCCCGGCTTCGGTAGTACTACGGTCCTTGCCCTTTTGAAGCGGTTGGGAAACCATCCCAGTTCCAGGCATCTCGTCACTAATACGGCGAGCACTTCAGCCAGTGATGTTCCACACGCCTTCAGTAGACCCATCGGCAGCAGGTCCTCCCCTGGCGCCTTCCAGGGGCTTGCTCCTCCTATTGCCTTCGTGACCTCGGTCGGTGTCACTGCCTGAGAGACGTCGAAGCCCGGGTTCCAGCTGCCCAGGAAGGCTTGGTCTTCCACGTCCGTTAGGTTGGCCGGAGGGTCCGGGAAGAACCTCTCGGCTAGTGCGCTGGCCTTCTGATCATGCGTTTCGGCTGTTACCCGCCCGGACGAGTCCTTAAATGCCGGTAGCCTCGGTGGTTCGGGCGGCAAAAAGCTCCGTAGCCTAGCCCATCTTTCCAGTCTCCAGATCCGGTCAGGCTTCTCTGCCTCGCTTGCGTCCTGCAGATTGTTCCTCCAAGCCCTCGTCCGCGCTTCTCGCGTTGTTCTGGCAAGGTCCTTGAGCCTTTCGCCGAGCTCCTCCCAACAGTACTCTGCCCGAGTCTCCTTCGCCAGCCTTTCTGCCCTCCGGGCCTCCCGGGCGGCCTGTTGCACCTCCGCAGTCCACCAAGGAGAGCTATAGCCGCAGCTTCCCTTCTTCCGCGGAGTACTTTCCCCTGCGACCCAGGTGAGCCACCCAACCAGGCTGTCGAAAGCTCTGTCAAGGCCCTCGACTGTTCGGATCCTGGCCAGTAGCCCGTTCGGTCCCGGGTCTGTGAGTCCCATAGCCTTGCACAGTAACGTTGATTCAGCCTTCACCCTCTCCTTGTCCATCTTCTTCCAGGCCCAGCCGTCTGGTTGGGTTGGCCTCGGCCCATGCCCTCCCCCAACCTCGAGCACCTGTGGGTAGTGGTCCGACTTTCCACGACACTCTTCTCCGTAGTATACTGTTTGGAGGTTTTCTGACGTCCAGAAGTGGTCAATGGTTGACGGGCGGCCTCGCTGCCGCCCTTGAGGGGCTCGCGTTGCCGCCCCTTTTGGCGTCCTGATGGTGAGGTCCCACAGGGAACTCAGCTTCAATAGGTCTTCGGATTTCCTGTCGTAGCGTCCAAACTCGTCCCACAGTGGGTGCTTTAGGTTGAAGTCCCCTGCTAGCACCACCGGGTGGCTCGGCCTTTGCCGCCCTTGGAGGGCTCTCGGCACGTTCTCACCGCCGGGAGGGTTGTAGATGGACCAAAGCTCGAATCCGCGACCTTCTCCGCCAAGGTCCGCCTCTGGAAACCACACGCGACACCAATTCTTCCGTGGCTTCGGAGTCCCACTGCCTGATTTCAAACCTTTTGCTTACATATATCGCCGCCCGCCCCTCGAGTTTGTATACCAGGTGGTATCTGCTGCTCCGGGGGCAGTATGTGGACTTCGTCTCCTTGTTGATCCACGGTTCTTGTACCGCCAGGAGGTCGTATTTGGCCTCTTCCAGCAAAACTTCCAGTGTTTGCTTGATTCCTTCGGTGTTCCAGAGTAGGATTTTAATTTTCATCGCCTGCGACGGTGATCGAGTCCATCGTAGTGTCTCCCTCAGCGTCGCGGCGCTCCAGGGTGGCAGTAGCCGGGGGGTTAGCGGGGGCGGCAGGCGTTGGTCCAGTGGCCGGCTCGGGTGCTCGGGGCGGCGGGGCGGCGGTGTCGACACCGCTGACTATCGGGCTTGCGAATCGCACCCTCGGCACCCCGAAGTTGATCCTGGTCTGATGGGGGTCTGAGAGAGCCTGGCGCTGGGCTGGCACCTCGGCGGTCTCCCTCTCAACCTTTTTCTGCCTACCACTTGATAGCTTTCGTCGTCCCTCTCGTCGCCTTCGAAGTTAAACGCTGGAGCGCTCGTGGGAGCCGTGCTGGTAGAGTTCGTGGCTGCGGTTTCGTATGTCCGCGGTCGGAACTGGTAGGCCTCCTTGGCCTTGGCGAGGGTCTTCGACTTCTCCGGACACTCTCCCGACCACGCCGGATGCCTTCCTCCGCAGGCTGGGCATCGGAGCGGGGTTTCGCCTCCGTGAGTAGGGCACTGGGCCTCACCATCCTTGCCGCCCTCCCCATGGGCCTTTGTCCCGCAACGCGGGCACAGTGGAGTCGCCTTGCAATAATGTTGCGTATGTCCCCACTTCCAGCACCTGTAGCACTGCGTTGGGCTGAGGGCAGCCCAGTAGGGCTCGCAGTCCAGTAGCTGAGCCCTCCAGATCACTCCCTCCTCGCACGCCTTGCGTGCCTCCTCCTGGGAGGTTAAAGCAACTAGCACTGTTGCCCGGGTCGCCTCCCTGTGTCTCGGTATTCTGAACTTCACCTTGTCTACTGTGCGTAGACCAGTTTCCTTTTCAAATTCCTCCTCGGTGACCCCTTGGAGGTTCTTCTTCCACACGCCTTTGAGCAGCACTGCAAAGGTTCGCTTGCTCTCTACGGCCTGCTCTCCAAAAGCCTCCTTGATCCAGTTGGTGTTTGTCGAGTGCCAGTCTCTTGCCCCCGCGCTCTGGAATGTGACGATCGTGTCGCCGCTGGGGAGCCTTCGGGCTGCAACTGCTCCCTTCTTGATAGACACCCGGTTGACGGCCTGGATGGTTTCTTGTGGGGTGCGTTTGGCGAGATCGGCTGGCATTCCTCTGCCTTTGACTAGGATCTCCTTGTTTATGCGGGTCGGCACTATCTTTGTTGGGGTGTTGGGCACCGACTGGGGGGGGGGGGCCGCTCCGTGGGAGGCCACTGCAGCCCAGGACCTTTTATCCTGGGTTTCAGAAAGGACTGCCTTCATTTCCTCGGCCATCGCTTTGCGGATGTTGGCCAGCGAGATGCTTCCGGTTTGGTTCTGGGTCACATTGTAAATCTTGTGGAAGGCTGTTAGCAGGTCCTGTCCCATCCCCTCGCTGCCCCTTTCCTCTCTGGGCTTGCCAGTCCCACCAGTCCGTCGACGAGCCTCTTGACAGCTTCCATGTCGGAGGGCGGCGGTGAGAGAGGCGGGGGGGGGGGCCGGGTAGGTGCCGGGACTGCTCTAGTCCCCTTCCTCGCCTTCGGGCTGAAGGAGCAGGGCCGGCCATCGTGTCCCACTTAGGGGTTCAGGGGCGGTGTCGAGGGTTCGCGGTGGCGTGGTTGTCCGGGCAACTGTGGGTGGGCCGGGTAGCTTGTTGGTCTGTGCGTTGGCGGAAGAGATTTTCAGGGTGGCTGCGCGCCCGCGATTGCCTCTCTTTCCACACCCGTGCAGCCGCGCTGCGGATCGCGCCTCGGTGCAGGTGGTGTGGTTAGATAGCGTTTTGCAAGGGCTTTTAATCAACACTGGTTCTGAGGGTTTTGGCCGCCAATTCGTTTCCTCTCCTGATTATTTATTGTTAGTCACCCAACGGCACGTCAGGGAAACAATACGTTGAAAAAAGGTTAAAAAATTGTGAATGGAGCGATATGACTCGCAAGTGCAATCATATCCAGAACTTAGGATCAAGAAGACAACGCGATTTACATCGGAGTAAGAATATCCGGAAGGTCCTTTATTCTCAGGTGATGCTTTGGAATTCCCTCCTAAGCCAGCTGACAGTTCCCTCTAAGATTACCTTGGTAACGTAGATGAGATAAGGTACTGTACTGTACCTACATGTACCTAAGGCAGCGTCGGGAGTTGCATAATTACGGCACGGAAGTGTTACCTCTCCGTGTTTCGTGACCCACTTCGTCCAACCTGCTCAATGTCGGACGATGTCGGACGATGGACCGTCTCTTCAATCCCGATATATTCTTTACCATCCCGGATGCGGAGCTCCTCTTTCTGCTCCGGGATGCCTTTGCGCAAGAGCTGGAGCGGCTCAAAAACGCCTACTCGGTCAATGACCCAAACATTGCAAGGCCATCGACCCCGTCTCCAACTCTCCATCACGTATTCTCTACGGAGCCGATTACGATCAAGTCAACCGGACGCTCGTCAGCGTCCTAGCGCTGCGTTGGCTGCACAACTTGCAGTATGATCAGTTCGTGGCAGGGCAGCCCGAGTCGGTGCGGCTGACGCGCGAGTCTTTTGCGTGGATGAGACAGCGGGCAGCCGAAGTCCCTGATGACTACCTGGAAGCGCTCTTGACGGCTGTCATCATCAACGATCTTGGCAAAGACCCATCATTCGCCGTCGACTAACATTCCCGGACCGGCGAGGATGTCTCTGCACTCAACCATGACGCTATCCTCCTTAAAACATGTCTACAGCCGGGCATGGTGGCTGCGCTCGACCGTCTGGCCCCCCTACAGCGGGCCGGCGTCGTGCGCGGCCTCGAACTCGGCGTCGACTTCAACTACGGGCAGCTGGCACAGACCGAAAACGCGCCTGCCTGCCTCAATGCACTGCGACGCTTTAGCGGGAATGACCATGACCGACGTGCCGTGACGCTTCACTTCCTTGAGCAGCTGCTCGACGTTTCTGGCGCCGCGGGCCATATGGACTGGACGTCGGCGCGGAAGCTAGTTGAGCCCATTGTCCAAGCCTACCGTGTCAGCCACGAAGTAGTAATCGGTGTTGTCTTGGGCACCTTAAATCCATGCGCGGGGTACGACCTTGTCCTCACCCGTCGCGCGGACCTGCTCCGGCACAAGGGCTTCCGTGCCCTCGACCTTTGCAATGCGGATGACCGCGCCTTATCGCGCTTGATGTGTATGGGCGGCGTGGCCGACCGGCCTACCGCTAATTTGTACGAAGCCGTCTGGACGTCGCTGGGCAAACTCACGCGCCGGGGCCTTGTCAGATCTCTCAGCTTGCCCGGCTCCGCGGCCGACCCAGCTGTCTTGCCGACCTACATGCCTGCCTTGCTCACGCAAGCGGCTGACGCCACCAATTTGTCGAGACCGTGTAGGGAAAAGGAGAGAGGTCTACGCTCAGCCCTATTCTACCTGTCACGCGTCATGATATGCCACCACCGCCAGCCCGGCACTATCATGGGGCCATCGTCGTCGAGCGCAACGTCCTGGATGTGCTAAAGAACGTGGTGCAGAACCAAGCCTTTCGCGAGCACCCTGGGATCTTGCAGAGGGCCGACGTGCCGAGAGGGACAGGTGTTATCTTTGATGAAACTTGACTTTTGGAGGGGTTCACCTGTTATCCTATTGCTTACTTAACATCAGGTGGCTATGTCTTCAGCTTCCCGGGCTACGTCTCTCACGACTAGTACTCGTGGCCTTTTGAACTTGTCGCCTCTCCGCATGTTCCATCTTTTTTTCGCCGTATTTCTTTAGCCACGAAGGGTTCCGAGGCAGTAGACCCCACGCCTTCATGGACTCCTCCTCCTCCGCAGTTGGCTCGAGCCATACATACAGGTCCTGGCGACGCCTTCTAGTTTTAGTGGCAGGCAGTCGCTGTTGCGTATCAGGCCTTTGCCCCTCCACTTCACCCGCTTTGGATTCCACATCGTTCTTGGTCATCCAACGCCCATCCCGGTCATCACCGACTGTTAACAATCCTTCGAGAGCAACCCTATCACCCCCGCTTCCGCTCTCTCCAGACCCCTCACACACCCATTCGCCATAGCTCTCTGGGAACCTGGAGACGGTTGCCTTCAACCTACGGGTTATCCAGCACGAGCGTGTCTCCTCCCCGAGGCCGATTCTGAAATCCTCGCATCCGACTCGGATTCTCGTCAGGACCGTGGCAACAAGGAGCAACACCACGGTGTATATCTGCGTGTGCAACGCCGACATGCCCAGACTGACAACATGGACTGCGAAAGCGGCCCATCCAAACAAGCGGATGCCGCTGTACAGCCCCTGGTTCCTGATCATGGGGTTTGTCAAGAAGATGTGCTTGACGAGATACGTCTTGGTAATCATCGAGATCGCCCTCCCATCGTCAGTGATGACGAGGAGCTTAGCGGGATCTTCGGGGTGAATCGGTACCACCGGCTCGATTGGCGGTTGGACAGAGCCCGGCAATGCATTATTCCGTTCTGCCAGACAGGTCTCTTTGTACAGGCGTGCCTCCGTCTTGTATGCCTTGTCTGCTAAGTCAAAGTCCTGCAGCTCTCGCTCATATTTGGCCCTGAGCTTGGGTAGATCGGCTTCGGCGCTCTCAATGTTGGCGTCAATCGCACGGCTGTTCATGTGGACGAGGATGACCTTGACCGCGATTGAGGCCGTCATAGACATGGCATTTGCGAAGCCCCACCAGTCTCCCGAGAGAACCGTCATGGCGATCAGCATGCCGTTGAGAGGCAGTCCGACGAGTAGGAAGCCGGCAAGATAAGAGCGCCATCGCGGCGGGCGGGTGCCGACCTCCCAGTTGATCCGGGTGCGCACCGTCTCGAAGCGCTGTGACTTGGTCCAGCGGTAGAACCAGCCCGCCAACTCGGTCGTCACGATACCGCCCGATATCGCGTACAGCGTGTAGCCGGGGCGCCTCTCGGTGAACCGGTCGCCTGCCACCACGAAGGCGCCAAGCAGGGCAGGAGCTGAAGGAGCGGGCTGGACACCAGCCGGCCGATGCTCTAGTCCATCTCAACAGATCCGAGCATCGTCACGAGGCCCAGGGCGTCGATTCTGAAATTGCTCCCCGCTGCCCAGTTGTTCAGCGCACTGTTCCAAGGGTACATGGCTTACCGCAAGCAGATTCTTGGTGCTGTTCTGCTGTGAGCGGCGAGGTCCTACCACGGGGTCATGGCACAGCCTTCTGTGAAGTCTAATTATCAGGTTCATGGAGGGTGAGCGCAACATATTTACATACCTAATCAGCGACCCCGCACGAGAGTCTCACAAGTGCGTGTCAACCGCAGAGAAAGCCTATGGCAGTCACGGCTTATGTGCAACCTCGGGGGCAGTAGCCGGTGGTCCATCTGGCTGACTTGCCGCCGTTGTCTCTGCAGATACGGTACGGCCGGCCATGCAGGCCATGCAGGCTCCCTATGCAGGGCTTCTGATAAGCGGTGTACTAATCGTACAAACTCAGCGAACGCACACGAGTGACACGACGCGAACTCGACACGGCCCCTCTGTAATTAACCTCGGAAACCTTCTGCTGCCCCTCCCACCGAGGTTGCCATGGAAGATCCTGCCCTTTCCCTCGATTTGTCTAATGGCGGCTACATTGGCAACCTCTGGCTGCGCGTCCTCGCCATCGAAACCGTCGTGGGCCTGGTCGGCCACCCCTCTGCGCCAGCGAACACGGCGCAGATCGCCCATGTGGCTCTACACATCCACTCGGCGAGTTAGATAGTATCGACGGCTTGGTCTTTGGTCTTCGTTGGGTTAGGGAGAACGGGGGCTTGGCGTGGGGAGCGCAGCATGCTTGTGATGGGACCATGAGGTGTGTCAACTTGGCCAACAACCTCAAATCCGAACTTAGAATATAATCTGACTCCAGCTGGCGACGCCAGAACATATCCATACCGGCCATGACGATCCATATCTTCAAAAATAGATTGCATTAGCATAGACCCGAGTCCTTGGCGTTGGTATTCCGGACAGATCGACATAATCGTTATTCCTGTGGCATATTGGCACACGAATTCGCGCCGCGAAAATCACCAAATCCGGGGTCGGTTGTAACGTACGGCATACATTATCGAGATGCCCAATGACCCTTTGCCGCTCTTTCTTCAAGGCTGCCGACACTTTTAACCATGCACGCACATCTAGTGCCTCAGGGAGCCAATGCTCAGACTTTTGCCCGTTGCTAACCTTCGTTGCTTCTGCGGCAGTCTTGTTTTCGTTTGGATTGGCTTGCTCCCCCAGACATCGTTCCAAAACCCACCCGGCCAAGCCAACAAGGGTTCCATCGGCCTGGCGTATTTTCCGGAGGTATGTTCGACCGCCTATGATAGCATCCTTGATGCCTCCGCCTGCATGCCATCTAATGACCTCATCCTTTTGTTGCTCTGAGAAGTCGACGCCCGGATGAGGGAACATCAGACGGAAGAGTGGACCGCTTTCTGATGCTGGAGAGTCAACGGCCTGCGCGAGGTGGTCTGCATCAGCTATGAAAACAGGCTCAAGTGCGAAGTGGTAGTCAGAGAGAGGCGTGGCCATTGTTATGAGAGGTTGCGTCAAGGCGAGAGGAGGTCGTGGAGCTGGGAAAAGTGTGGCACCTTGAAACCGGCGGTGGAAGGATGAACTTTGTCGTGCACCCAAGACCTTTTTGTTCGGCCCAACCTCGGTACCTGGTACATACATAACTACATGTCAGGTACTTGGAAGGGATGTTTGTGGATAACCCCACCTCATCCCAAGAGGGATCTTGGCTGGATTTCACCGCCACAGCACAGTGCCTAGCTGTCACATGGTTCGGGAGCTTTGCCGTTCGCCAATGTGAACTTATAGACTATGCCAAAATCTGCAGCCCTTTTATCGTGTCCTCCTGCCTAATGGAACGTCGATCCACCCTCCAAAAGGGTATGCAGCACGTCTCGCTGCAGGCGTGGATGATGGACTGTATGCTGCTCAGGAGTCAAACCTCACTTCCATGGCACACCTGTAACCTTCCGATTCACACAACTGGTTGACCGTGAAGTTGGGTAGTATACTACTGGCACACCCGTCGTCGCCGTTACCTTATAGCTTATGCGACATACCCTCCTCTAAAGTCGGATCCGAGGACTTCAGAATCGGCCTCGGGGAGGTGACACGCTTGTGCTGGGTAACCCGTAGGTTGAAGACAATCTGCAAGTTCCCAGAGAGCTATAGCGAATAGGATTGTGAGGGGGCTGGAGAGAGCGGGAGCGGTAGTGGTATAGTTGCTGACCAGGCCTCGGAACCCTTCGTAGCTAAAGAAATACGGCGAAAAAGGGTTGAAATATGCGGAGAGGCGACAAGTTGAAAAGGCCACGAGTACTATTCGTGAGAGACGTAGCTCGGGAAGTTGGAGACATAGATACTTGATGAAGTAAGCAATACGATAGTATATGGGCCGCTCCAACATGTAAAATTTCGTCAAGGACAGCGCCTCCCTAAGACGGCAAGGTGCTCAAGGGATGCTTTCTTTTCCACCGCGTCCTTTAGGAGTTGAAACTAGTAAATCCAACTCGTGTAACGGGCTGTGCCCGAGGTGAGCCTCGGTAACCCTCGGCCAGCTCACGTACAAGCACGGTCCACCGAGCCCCTGGATGAAGCTATTCCCAGTTGCCCCACAGCGCACCGAACATTCTAGCAATGCGCTCGGGCCACCGCACTCACGATCATAAAGCAGCCCCACGAGCTGCCAGACTCTCTCATCTTTCCTTTTCTTCTTCAAGCTTAGTGTACTCGTAGAGTCATCACCAGATAGTTGCAATATACTCCTGGGACCGTTACACTCGAGAGTTTTAGATAGCAAATATGGAGGCGTTCTAAATTTCTAAGCGAAAATTAACCGACCCATCTATTGTAGTATATGAGGGTTTGGCGAAAACTGGGTTAAGAGGCATTTTCCCCATTGTACGAATACATGTACGTGCAAAATTGGGTGCTCAGAAGGGAAAGGCGCCTCATATCTACCTCGAGGCTTTTTTCGTTACATGACACAGGAGCTGTAAAAGTATGTAGTATCCCAATAGTAGCCCAGCGAACCGATCAGGCCCCCAAGGCGCTGACCAAGGCTTATATGGAAGAATGGAAAAATGGGAACTGTATCATCAAACCCTGCTGTGATGGTCCCCTTATCCAAACCCAAGAAAAAGGTTCACACTTTTGCTGCAGAAGGAGCGTGATGCCGCCCTCGCCAAGTTTCTCCTCGATCTATCCCCGCCCACCAAATTTGAGGAGAGGGCCCAGTTTGGTGAAATGCCTTTGCAAAAGCCTGGTGCAAGTGCCATTGGGCGCGATTATAGATCTGAAGATGGGGATGCACGCCGAAGAAACATCGACCGCAGCCCCTCTGACACCGAGCGCAAAGAGATAGGGCAGGCACTTGGTCAATATCTCAGTCAAAATTCGATAGCGGAGTCGAGTGATACCGACAGGCACAAAGCGTTTCCTGGTACAAGTCATGATCCACGACCACAACACCATGACTCCATAGAGAATAAACAAAGGTCTCCCGTGTTCTTTCCGTCGCTGGAAGCCATGGAAACCATTAGAAAAGAAATCATGGCAACGAGCGAGCCAGCCAAACTCAAGAGTGCAATGGCTCGAACCGAGAGAGAACAACAATTCAAGCGTCGACATAAACTGGAAAACCAGTTCGGGCAAAATTCACGGGGCTCGCAGCTCAGGTCGACGGGGGCGGCCAACGTTTACTCTGTGTTCAACCGCGAACATTTGCAACTCTGGATCTGGGCATGTGGTCCCTGGCCGTTCTGGAGTCGAGAATGCAGGTACCTTACTCAACAATGCCAGCAAGAACCGTGCCGTGTATCCATTGCAATGCTTCCGCCCCCCTCAAGCCGGGACGGCGTGGAGGATTATTTTATCGGACAGTTCTGGGCAAGTAAAGATCAACATGGAGTACCTCAGGATTTGTTCCAACCTTGGGTCCGCCGTCTAGGGAGCTGAAGGTTTACTGATGCAGAATTCAATCAACTTTGTTTCCCATCGCAATGGTTGTGGAACCATTTGGGACATGCCTTCGATCCCAGCAAATGTTGAAGTGGCTCCCGTGCAAAGCTTGGGTATACGAGACCCGATCCGCTCCCAGATGACAGCGCAACTCTCTTCCCATTCCCAGTGGTCAGGCGATCTGCAATTCGGTTGCTCCACCTGACCACCGGGAAACGGACGAAGCGGGGGTTCTCGGGTTCTCGGGGGGGTTCTGCTAAGATGGGCGACAGGGCGGCAGGGCGGCTGGGCAATGGGCACGACACGATTATGCAATTACTTGCCACATCGATGTCAAAATAACGAGGTCAGAAGCACCGATTCCGGCGTTTTCAATCGCGTATTCGAGGTTTGACAAGTTAGGTACGTTTTCCTTTTCTGAGGTCTTCCAACCAAGGGTAAGCACGTAAGGTACATACAAGTAAACACCGAGCTAATTCGGGAACTACACTTCTCAAGGCGCGAAATTACCGGATTGGGGCCGGTGATCAACAGCCAAAAAGTGTCTTCATCTTCGTCATCGTCTCCAACACTCACTCCATCACAGGACCTCGTGCAGCATTATATGTCAATCCCTGGGTAGGGTTTGCGAACGGCAGAGCTGAAGTTGTTGTCACACAAAACGTAAGGTATTATCGCTTAGTTTTCACCAGTGTATTAACGCCAAGGTGCCAGGTCCAGCGTCTCAACCCCCTCCGAAGAGACCGTGGTTTTCCAGGGTAGCGACCAAGATCAATCGCGTACTGTCGTTGAAACGACAGCCGCCGGAGGCAAGGATGGACGCTGAGGATGCGGACTACTGCCCCGTTTCGGGATGCACTGGGTTGATTAAATACAGGTGGAAGCCGCTAGACCGACCCGACAAAATGATCAGACTCCTCAAGCTGTACGGCGGTTACGGGTAGCCCTACGGAAGCCTCTGATGCAAAAGACCGCCCGGCATACACGGCTCTGTCGCACACCTGGGGTTCCGGGTTGAAGAAGTTTTTGCTCCATATTCTGCCGCAGAACGGAGGAAGATGGTCAAGCGAGCCACACCAAACAATCCCCATCACGACTTCTCTCTACCTCGTGCTCCGTAGAATGTGCCCCGGGAGCGAGGATCACGCCTCTCTCTACATTTGGGCAGACGCCGTCTGCATCGCCCAAACGCCGAGGCGAGATGACAGGGAGAGGTCCCGGTCGTGGAAAAGGAGGCTCGATGAACAAATCCAAGAAAAGACGCAACAAATCCGCATTCTGGCGGGTATCTTCACCTCGGCGGAGATGGTTTGGGCGTGGCTGGGCGACCAGGAACCCGGCGACGGGAGCTAGGTGGCCATGCCGCTCCTCGACAACCTGGGGAGGCAGCTTGAAGACTTCGGGAAGGCGGGAGGCAGCTTGCGGACCCTCAACGCGGCGGCGCTTTTCCGGAACTTTACTCTGCCCCCAAAGGAGAACCCCAAGTGGGCCGCCGTGAGCAACCTCATCAGGCGCCGATGGTTCTCTCCCGTGTGGGTTGTGCAAGAGGTCGTGCTGGCCGCCAGGATCAGCATATGGTGCGGGGATAGCAACACCAGCTGGGACCGCTTCTTCTCGGCCGTCCAGCTGTGTTTCTTAGCGGCCAGGCTTGGCGGCTTTAATATTGCTGACAACCAGACCCAGAAGAACGTCTTGGAGCTCGGGGAACGGCGGAATCGTTGCTGGGCTGACGGCAAGCTGGAAAAGGGCGACATGTTCGAGCTGCTGGAGGCCTTCCACCAGAAGGCCGCCACTGTGCCCCGGGATCGACTCTTTGCGCTGTTGAGCATGGCGGCGGATGAGACGAAGGCGGGTCTCGAGTTGGATTACAGACTCAGTTTGATCGACCTTGTAAAGAAATGGGGCGTCGCCTATTAAGGAGCTCGGTCGACGGGATCTGGGATTTAAATCGAGTGACCCGCGACGGTATCTCCGAGCGATATTCAAAATGATCGACAGGAAGGCAAAGGAGGCCAAGCTATCCGAGGACGAGATCAGAGACATCAGATGCAAGCTGCCCATTGGCGGCGCCGACCTACCCACGAGAGGATGCTGGGACCGCATGAACCCAAAGGTCACGGCCTTTGACGCGTACAAACACCTGAACCGGTACTTACAGAGGGTGCAGTTGTGGGAATCAGGTGAGCCGTGGGAGAATGAGGAGTACAGACTCCGCGCGGCTGCTGATGGAGATGCGATGCAACCGTGTCTGGAGGAATTTGCAGATGCTTTGATGGCATACATTGACACGGCGTCCAAGTCTGCTGACAAGTTCTACCCGGCTCATGCAGTTGTCTGCTGGACCGAAGGGAACCGCGCTGCGCTCGTGCCCCATGTTGCGCAGGAAGGGGATGTTGTCGTCATCTTTCCCGGGGCCAAGGTGCCGCTCATCTTGAGGCAAGCGACCGAGGTTGCACATGTACTTGTGGGAGAGGGCTATGTGCATGGCATTATGGGTGGTGAGGCCATGACGATGCAAAGAGACGGGAAAATGGATTCGAGGAGGATCCGGATAATGTGAATGTATGTACCTAATGTACGTGTACTGTACTCTCCCCCCCCCCCCCCTTCCCCTCCCGCCTGAGCATATACGGCGCCGCGTGTTTGCCCTTATCACTTCTTCCATGCCATTCAGTCCAGCTACCTCACCAAGACTAGCTAAGAGCATCGCTTGGTGCGGGATAATATAAGGCACCTACCTAGGTAACTAGTCGGTAATTCATGATCTCTATTAACGACACAACCGGCTTTTACGCAGGCAATGCATGAGCACTGAAATATATTGATTCATTTTAATGTCAATAACTATTACGCAGTCGACACAGTCATTCATCACACAACATCGCGTTTCCACTAATATTATCTCTAGGAGCAAAACACGAGTACCTGCATCCAAGACCCGGCTACCACTTGCACGAGGAGATCTAGAAAACATGAGATAGAGATGTGAAAATGGCTTGGTCAACATTACCCCCAAAGGGAAACAAAACAAAATATCCCCTCCCCTCACCCCTCCCTCATCACAACCGAGAAACAGCACCCAGTCAGCACCCATAATTGCACGCAAAGATACATAAGACCACTGTTGGCGCTGGTGCCTCCCCTTGCGCGGTTCTGTGGTGAAAGCATAGTTAGCGGGAGGCTAGATAGGGAGTAGGGATGCCGTGACGCGGAGGGCTTACATATTGCGGCGCCAGCAACCGCCAGAAGCATAGCAACCACAGGGAGCACGTTGGACAAAGCCAGAGAATTGCCGCCAGAATCAGAATCAGGGGCGCTGCTTTCCCGAGCTTGCTGAGTACCAGCCGAGGTGCCAGCCGGCCCCGTCTCCGGTGCCCCCTGTCCCGGCGTAGCTGTTGGCCCGGCCTTCACCGCCGCCGTACCCGTCACGTTTGCCTCGGCATAGCACTCGGCGTTGATGAGCGTGTGGTTCAGATAGACAGCGCCGCCCAAAACTCCAAAATTGGACGCCTGGTACCACATGATGGGGCACTCCTCGGCGATGCGGATGACGCTGGCGCTGTTGGCCGCCCACCACGAAGACGCGCTAAGGGCGTAGGACGTGTAGTCCGGGAGCAGGGAGGGGGCATGGCCGTGGTGAAGCCGCACCAGCGCGACTTGTCGGGGAAGGCGCAGGGGTAGTCGTAGGTTCCTGATGTCAGGCAGGTCTCAATCAGGCTGGAGCCGAATGAATTGTGCGCTTCCGCCAGCTTGCCGGTTGGTGTTGGCATCGAAAGATAGGTCATGGGTCCTCGGTCGCGCACCGCCATGGGTCGGTTCCTGTGGTGTCTGGGGCTGCCGTGGGCGCGACTAACGGGTGCAACTTGGTGTAGTCCATCGATGATGTGAGAGCGGTGGTGGTTGCCATGAAGTTGGCGAATGCCACTGCGAGGGCTGCTTTTCGCGTCATGTTTGTTGGTGCTGGTATCTTGGCAGCAAAGTTGAGCCGGATAAGTGAGGAAACGGAGGCGAAGAAATAAAATGCAGTCCCCCGGCGTTTTGTTCACCCAGCCCAACCGTTGTCAGACATCTTCGCTGTGGAAGGTAGGGCTCATCAAGGACCAAGTCACAGAGCACAATTTCTGCCCCTATCTGTCTGTGTACGCACAGTACGGACAAAGTTCACAAGCACCTTGGCAAATGCGAGAGTCTCGGGAGGCCAAGGCCGGCATGGCCAAAAAGGGAAATACATCCACCCCCTGAACTAACTACCGAAATACGAAGTAGCTCCAGCTCAGGCAACAGAGCCTCGCAAATCAACCATGAGATCGGGGCCGAAACACGTCGGGAACGGACTCGTGCTACTCGTCTTTATCGCGACGGTCGGCGTACGAATGATAACGCTTCTCGAAGAGGTCCTGCACTTCCTTCAGACAATCCTGTTTGCGGTAGCGCTGAAGGTTTGGCCACCCGTGTGCCCGATAAACGGCCTGCACCATAGGCATCCCCTCCATGGTGCTGGCATAAAACACCTTGCGCGGGCTGATGGGAACATAGTTTAGCTGCCGGAACTGGTCCTTGAGAAGTTCGAAGAAATCGGGGATGGCCCAGGCAACCGAATCCAAGCGCCAATCGATCTCATCATCGGGGGCGTCGTCATATGCTTCGCCTTGGATGGGCTCCCTCGAGGGATTTCGCCTGATGTCGCTGCAACACTCGTACCAGTACACTATGCCAAGCTTAATGTCGAGCAGAAACTCCGGATTACGAAGTCCACCACCTGTGAGGCTGACGACGTGTGACGATATGGAATCGGGAAGCGAACTTTCGGTTGTCGCCCTCACATCCTCAACGGACAGTTGGCCGAGGACGATGGAGTGGGCCATGCTCCGCCAGTCAGCGAATTGACACATGGCGGCACCCTCAGTGTCGTCGTCACTGGACCGACGAATGTACGGAAGATGGCGGAGCAGCGATATGATCTCGTCAGTTTTCCCCAAGCCACCAAGGGTCTCAGAGTTGATTTTGGGCCAGCCCTCTTCGGGCGGTTCCATGACGTAGCGCTCTTTGAGGTACATCCGAGTGAGGAAACGGTAGTACTCGCGAACGACGGCAACAGTCGCCTCTTGCGAGTAACTGACCTCGTGTAGCTGAGGCATTTTGTCTCTTCGGTGAGTTGCGGGGATGCGAAGAAGTGAGAGTTCCACAATGGTGAAGCTAGAATGACCTGTCAAGTGAACGCGAAAAAAAAGAAAAAGAGCAAGATCGGCCGCAACCCGCAGGCAGCAAACAGAACTGATAAAACCGACCTGGCAGGTGCAACCCGGATTAAGTTTTGGGCCCGGGCCAACATGGAACATCTGTGCTCCGAAGTACACAGTACTCACCTCGCAACCTGATTTTTAGTCTTGGCAGCAATACATCTAGAGTTCTGTGACCTGTCCACTCTGTGCCATTATTGGATAACCGATACCACACACCAGGTCCGAATCTTGAGACTGTGCTCAGTAACAGCAGTTCCAAATTGGGAGTTCGGAACTCAAGAAAATCGCCCCTTACGTATCTCAGGTAACCTTCACGCCAGAAAATAGCTCTTGACGACGACAAAGAGACGAGCGCTCACTTGCCAGTTGCCACGTACTGCGTGGTAAGAAGTAGTACGTCACGGGTGATTTGCGGTATGAAGACTGGAAGGTTTTCGATCGCCAAACACATGTGGGAGGCAAAGATGAAAATCACAACACTGGACTTTACGTCATGTGCAATAGAGCCTGGGCATTAGTACGACTAGATTTTCAGGCCCAGGCGATAGCAACCTGCGTCCGGTCCCTGAGATGGTCATTGGAATCCCAAGAAGCGGAATGCTTTCCCCATCGAGTGACAAAGCTTGTTGGTGCAAACTTCTTGGTGCAAAGATACCATTTGGGACTTCTTCCTTTGGTAGGCACGGTAGGCTGAATCCCCTCTAAGTTTCCTCGAGAGATGTACAGACACATGTATCTTTGAAACGGAATTATGCCAGGTACCTGTGCCAATCTCACCGCTGCATCCCGGGACTTCGTACTCGAGGATGTCCTTATATATCGACGTTGGCTCCCGCTGTTGATGGAAATCACTTAGAGGTATGCCCTCTTCAGGTTGATATTCGCACTACGTTTGTCTTGTCAAGCGAATGAAATAACGCCGCCAATTTCTTGTCAAGCTGACCGTTCTGCAAAATATAATTTACAATGAGGGCACTAATGGCATCTCTTCTTCTAGGAGTCAATGCCACGAGCTACCCTGGGGACTCAAAGTCGAGACCCAGCCGGCAATGGTGACCCTCGAGTCTACGACCCTCACTACTGCCCACTCCCTTGCAGCGACTACTCCAATATCCATAGCTGGACTTCATACCTATCCGTTGACCAACTCCGCCGTTGCGAGGAGCCTCTTCTTCTTCAGTTCTCCGTAACGCAGCCCCTAGACGACCCGACTTCCACCATCTTGATCCGCAGCTGTACACTTAATGTCACGTTACCCCAAGCTTCGGGGAAGGCCTCGGACGAGCCCTCAAAAGTCACGGATAACCCCAAGAGGTCGGAGACGTTGTTTGATCCCAAGCTAAACTCCGCTCCGGCCTGCCTCGGCACTACGGCTGAAATCCGAGGAGCCACCGTAGAGGTGGCTGATAGCGCCACTGGTTGCGGCAGGGGAAGCCCACATGACGTTGTCGGCCTGCTGGATGGCATGGGGAGGTTCTTTAACGCCCAGGGCAACTGCGATGAAAACTTCCTCTTTGCCTGGCACAAGCAAACGGCGGCGGCACTCTACATTGGTGCGGCTCTCGGCAAGCCTACCATCGCGTCAACCATTAACGCACTCGGCGGCCACATTCGGGCCAGAGTTTCAGTGTCCAACCGAATCATCACTCAACTCTGCGGCAGCGGGCCGGAACGCATGTTTGGCATCGCGATAGGCGCGTCCGCGGAACTTGCAGTCCTCCAAAGCACGGCTCTCGCATGGAGCAAGGGAACTTGTGCCGTGGATAAGAACCTCGAAACCATCGAGGACCTAGAAGGGGTGAAGGTTTTTGAAGTGGCGGGAGCGCCAACAACAGCGGGCAGCAACAAGAATAACAACAATACTCTCAGCATCGATATCATTAAATCCGTCACCATGGGCTTTGCCTCTCGGCAGCGCCTGGCCCGGACGAATCAGTTAGACAGGGGGGCCACCTGCCGCTATCTTCAAGTTGTGGCGGGTGATACCTGTGACACCCTTGCGTCCCGCTGCGGAATCTCGGCTGCCGATTTCTACAAGTACAACCCGGCAGCCGACCTTTGCGCTATTCTTATGCCGGACGACTATGTGAGCTGTTCGGCGGGCGAACCCTACAAACCCCAGCCGCCACAGCCGGACCTGGACGGCACTTGCGCGACACACCTCATCCAGAACGGGGACACGTGTGATTCATTGGCCAAGTGGTATCACGTCACGGCTAAGGAGCTGGAGGCGTGGAACAAGGGTAAAGCATGGGGTTGGACCGGATGCAAAGACATGCTCCTCGGCTACAACATGTGCGTCAGCGACGGCTTCGCGCCTTTGCCCCCGCCCCAGGAGGGGGCCAGGTGCGGCCCGATAGTCCCCGGAACACAGTTACCGCCTGACTTTGACCGGTGGAAAAACGCAATGGGCGAGCTCAACCCCTGCCCTCTCAAGGCGTGCTGTAGCAACTGGGGGTTCTGTGGGCCGTTCCCAGCCCACTGTGAGATCCATGCGTCTGAAGGGGGCGGACCGGGAAGCAAGGCAAAGGGTTACCAGAGCACGTGTGTCTCCAACTGCGGCACCGACATAAAAGTAAACTCAGGGCCGCTAGCGGCGTTACAGCGGATACTACGAATCGGACAACATGAAACGGGACTGCTTGTGGCTTAGTGCCAAGGGGGCCAACACGGACGGCAGCTACACCCATAATACACTGGGCCTTCGCTGAGATCGACCCGAACGGCTGGAAGGTCGTCGTCAAGAACCCCCATAACCAGTGGGCCGACTTCAAAGCCCTGCCCAACGTGAAGCGTATCCTCTCATTTGGCGGCTGGGACTACTCGACCGAGCTGGCGACCTTTGGCATCATCCGCTCAGCTATCCTCGAAAACGGCTCCGTTTTTGCCGCCAACATTGCCAAATTCCTCGACGACGAGGGGCTCGATGGTGTCGACATCGACTGGGAGTATCCCGGCGTAAGTGTTTATCTTCAGGAACTACCCATAATAGCACAACCTTGCCACTCCTCACCTGCCTCTTGATAGCCTTTAACTAACTGAACATGTTTTCTGTGTGATTCAGGCCCCCGATATCTACGTAGGCGACCAGCCTATCGGCCAACAGGGAGACGGCGCAGGATACCTCGCCTTCCCCACCACACTGAAGCAAAAGGTCAGCCCTGGAAAGTCGGTATCTATTGCCGCTCCAGCCTCGTTCTGGTACCTGAAGGCTTTCCCCATCGACCGGATCGCGGCGCAGGTCGACTATATTGTCTTTATGACCTACGACTTGCACGGCCAATGGGATTATGGCAACGCCGACGCTTTCGACGCGTGTCCGTCTGGAAAATGCATCCGGAGTCAAGGTAGGGCTGACTTATCCCCAAAGCGCTGGAGACAAGAGAGCGTGAAGCAGTAATGGGGTTTATGCTAACTGCTCCAAACGGACGGAATGCAGCCAACCTGACCGAGACGCGCAGTTCACTCTCCATCAGTCAGTATCCCGATTTATTACTTTCCCGCTTCTCCTTTGCAACCTCCCCTTCCCTCATGGCATGCCACTACTCGTGCTAACCTACCCGGGATACGGGACAGTTACCAAGGCTGGCGTGCCCAATAACAAGATCTTCGTCGGGGAGGCCAGCTACGGCAGGTCATTCCGCATGGCACAGAACGGCTGCTGGGGGCCCATGTGCGAGTTCACCGGGACAAGACACCAGTCAGACGCAAACCCCGGGCGCTGCACAAAGACGCCAGGCTACCTCAGCTACGCTGAGATCATGGAGATCATCACGCGCAACGGCAATACGGCGCGGGGCTTCCACGACGACGCATCTGACACGGATGTTTTGCTCTACAAGGGTTTGTCCCACTCCATTTCCTCACCTAGGTGCCCACGTGCTGATACGGGATTGTCAGGGGACTATGTCAGCTATATGACACCGACGTCGAAAGAGGATCGACGAGCCGCCTGGGAAGACATGCATTTTGCGGGCACTGTTGACTGGCTGTCGACCTTCAGAAATTTGGGGAGGAAGACAAGACCATTCCCACCAATCTGCCCAAGCCAGGAGAGGAGGGTTGCAAATGGGGTCAGGATCTCACAACGAACACGGATGCACTTTGCGAATTTAGCTGCACGTACGGCTTTTGTCCACCCACACTCTGCGAGTGCACCGAGACAGGTCCCGTTCCGCCTCCCCCGCCAGAGAATCGGCATATGAATCTGTCCAACATCATTGCCTGGGACGAGGACGACGTCGAACTCAACCAGCTTTGCAGATTTGGGTGCAAGTATGGCTACTGCCGCTCAACCGTTTGCACGACACCCATCGTCAACCTCGACCCTGGCGATAGACCTGAGGACGCCATGAACAGCCCAAACTACGTCGACACGGGAGATATCCGCTACCAGAACCAGAAAAACTGTTACCTCTCACAGGATCCGCGGGAGTGGGGATCAGCCATAGCACAGTGCAAGTCGTGGTGTACGCCGTACATCAAGCAAGCCGAAGCCCAGGGCAGGACCACAAACTACGGCTGTGTAGTCTGGCAGCCAAAAGGGGCCCCGGATCCGTACCACACGCTTTCCGGGCAGTCCGGAAAGTGGGCAAAGGGCGAGTGCAACTGTGATAGCGTTATCATCAACGAGCTTGCCGACACAGTACTCGAGGCGATGCCTGCCATTGCTCAGGTATGTCATAGCAAGCCACCGCCATTGTCCAACGGTCCACCCCACACCGGCGTACTAACACCTGCCAGATGTCTTGCTACATCGTCATGTCCTCCTTCAAATTGGTCCTCGACGTTGGGACAAGTTTCGCCACTGGTACAGCAGGCCGGGTCCTGACTGGCGGCTTAGGTACGTCAAGAAACATACCTCCCCGTATTCCGGATCTTACTAGGCACTCAACTAATACTCCACGGACATGCTCCTTACCGCCGCGGAAATGGCCTCATACATCTACCCAGAGACCGAAGATCCCGGAGGAGCCCTCTCATGGTGGCTCTCGCCATGTGGAGGCACCGATCTTGTTCCAGATGAGGTCAAGAAGGTGTTCAACATCCTCAATTCCGTCACGGACGGCATGTCAAGCTTCAGGAAGCCAAAGAATATCCCCAAGGGATCGGGAAGAAAAGGAGATTCGGGCAACCCCCACGACCAGTCGACGCCCCGAGCCCCGGGTACGGTTGGTGGCGGCGGCGGCGGCGGCGGCGGCAATAGGCCGAGATGTAGGATCCCCGCATCCAAGAAATCGCAGCGGCTTGGTGGAGGCAAGAACATACTCCGAGTTCTGGAGTGTGTCCGAGACAAGACCAAAACGACCGAGTACCACGTCACGTCCCTCATCTCGGCGCCAGGTGCCGTTGCCACCCAAGTCCAGCACAGATGCAAAGCGGACTGGACACAGGCCTGCTACCACTACAGCTCAGCCATCCGGGCGAACCCCCAGTGGGCGACGCTGACCTGCCCGCCCGAGGCGGCGACCACGGCCAAGGAGCGCAACAAGGACTCGCCGGCGCTACGTACGTGGAATGCCGAGCACAGCAGCGCCGGCTGGAAGATGGACGGCTGCGACCGCGACGAGTTCCCCGCGGCCTACTTCCTCAACGACCCGATGCCCGAGTGGACGCTGGGCGACCAGGACGCGCGCGGCCAGCTGGTGCGCTACGTGCCCCGCAGGGAGAACCAGGACGCCGGCCGCGAGATGTTCCGCCGCGCCTGCTTCAACGGCCCCGTGGCGGCGCTGTCGGACCGCGTGCTGCGGGACAGGGTGGTGGCCGCCCCCAAACACCTGACCTCGACCAACATCGTCAACCCGCACCGAACCCAGACGTATGCCGTCGTTACCATCGACCAGTGGCCCGAGTTTACTATTACGGCTTGGGACCACGCGGCCGCGGCCGCGGCCAACCCCCCCGCGGACGACGGCCTCTGGGATAATGCGTGCTGGCCGCAAGCCCGTACGCCGAAGGAACCCGGGCTCTGCCCTGCTGGGGATCGACCCGTGGAACCGGGTCCATAATCTGCAGGGGACGGACTGGAATTACTCTGAGCCGTATGTCAAGGGTTCAAACGGGGATTGAGCGGGGTGTTACAACCGGAGAGTGGGTGAAAGAAACTATTGTGGAAGTGGATGATATATGTGGCGGTACGAGGGGGTTGTTATGTGGTAGGAGCAGATGCGAGGATGTTAGGAAATGTAGTAATTATGTATCAGGGCAGGAAGTGGTGGAGGCAAAATCTCTAGCTTGCGTTGCACGACTGCAGTTGCTAACTCGGCTCATTGCTCGCCAAAGTTTTACCGGACAAGATCCAGTTCGTGTTCCCGGGTGGTGGTTGTAATGGTTGTAACGGTCTCGACGAGTGTATTTGTATTTGCAACTGGCTCATGACGACTATATGAGTGTACTGAGTTGTGGGGGGATTGAGGCAGCGCTGCCCACAATTAAATTATTTTGATCAAGTTAGGTAACCAATCAGCCAAGCAGTTACATGCCGCCTCTTGAATACTCAACTTAATCAAGCAAGTTTGAGAGGGTCGAAAATTGACTCCCTGCTTGATTCATTGTACGTTGGCCGAGTAAGACGGGCATTCGTTTTTGTCCACAACTCACGCTGGTGGCAGCCGTGCTTTGGATATCTGAATTTCAACGCGCGTAAACCTACGGAGAACAGTGCGACTACTGACCTATAGGGGGATATTCTACCCTCCTCTCCCTTCTCCTTAGTCCGAGTCCTCACCAACAGTTTGGTCATCGGCAGCTCCCAGAACAACCACTTCCATATGTCCCTCCGGGATGAACGCCTCCAGTCGATCAATATCATTCTCCGGGTCCTCCTCGACCTTGGCCTCGGACGCAATGTAGTATCCTCGATGAACAAGACAAAGGCGGAACCCGTTCTGTGGACCGTGCCTTGTGCTCTGGTAGACGCAGAATAGCATCGACGTTCGAAGCTTGCCGGTGACCTCGTGGCGCTTGCCGTGCCAGAAGATGTGGGATCGCACGGCATCTGGCATGTTCGAGATCTCGTCGAGAGGCCGGCGGTGGCGATTTGTCGCAGGATGGCGGGCGGGAGGGGAGTGCCTTCTGACACGATGTGGGAGCTCATGATGAAGGATGTGGGTTGGGCCAGTTGGCGATATTCGAAATAGCGAAAGGGAAAAACAGGACGCAAAGCAGCGCAACTGGAATAGACTCAATAACTAGAGTGTGGGAGCAAAAAGAGTTTGGTGCTTGACGACGGCCGAAAGCAAACTCTTTAAATGAATGATTCCTTGAGTTGAGTTCCCCCACCCCAGGATCAAAAAGTACAGATTAATAGACGCCGAATGCCTGCGTCGACACCCAACAGGACCAACGGCCTGGCCGGCGTGATACAGGCCCGGCGCCTTTCACGTTTCACACGCAGGCGGAAACCGTCGTCCTGGACCAATGATGTAATTGCTGCTAGCGCTGACTGGTTCCTAGTGACGATGGTGATGTGCCTGTGGTAGATGTTAGCCGGTGCCTTCTCTAAAGCTATCGAGATAACTGTTAGTTCTGCCATATATGGATTTTGCTCTTCCCTTATCCCGAGCGTTATAGTATAGCTTGTTATTATCTCGCTAGTCCTGTTGAAGAGAGTGTCCTGTACGACGCTGCCCACGCTAATAATGTATCTCTTTATAGACGAACTACTTGCGATTACGATCCAGTAGTTTTGTTGGCTATCTAGGCTGCCTTCGCTTGGTTGACCTCGACCATTGCCTGATAATACAAGATGTTTTAACTTATTCAGTTAGTCGGTGAGGTTTGTATCGCGCTAACGATTAAAACCCCCGCGATGGTGCAAGATATTGCAAACGCGTTGGTAGAAACGTCGGTAGAGCTTGTATTCACAAGGCGATGTTAGGATCACACTACGGGAAAGATGGGAGACGGAATTGGGAAACGGAATAGTACCTAGTAAGAAACCGAGCGGATACGGGGTCTACCATTTTAATCCTCAGAAAACGTCTTCAACACGTAACTTATACTCTACTAAGTCAGCAATTTGGACCCAAAGAAACAAGTTCAGGTAACGACCAGGTCCGCATTCACGTTTTCGCCCTCCCGGCAAGAGCGACAGCTTCTGGCCTCCGTTGCTGTTCAAAGGGTACGACTTCTTATCCTCAAAGCTAGTTACCAGTTCCAACCTCCGGACCCTTCTCAGCAGACACGGAACTTTCATGGGCAAAACTAACGCTCGAAACCCCCCTCTGATTGTCTGCAGTCTCCGTGCCACCACAGGTGATGGCCGCGGCAATGGCCGTGGTGGTGGTTGTTGTCCAACGGGATGCTCCGCGCGCCAGCAGGAGAGAAGACGTCGAGACGATTGGGCCGTGCTTGGCGTTGGTGCCGTTGCACAGTTGCGTTGTGGCGTTGGGGTGGAGAGACCCGGGCAGACGGCCCCCGAAATGCTTGGCGCAGGGAAGATCGCTGTCCCACTGGGGTTCAAGTTTGTTCGTTCGTCTCGTCTTGTCCAACTTCGATTGCGGCCTCCTATTCATGTGATGGTAGTTAAACTTTGATTACTTCGTAGTTATGCCCAACCCCCCCCTCCAAACGGGGACAATAAAACGATGAGGGCCAACTCGAGGAGTGTTGACAATTGATTTGGCACGGGCGCGCTTGAGGGTCTGATGTGTTTGAGAGGTGCATCATCAAATCACCAACTGCATAACCCGGCACAGTTAAGGTAGCGGGGTTGGCAGTAACCCTCCAAGTTCCATCTTTTTTGGGGGGAGGCAACCAATTCGTTTTGTCACGACCCCTGCCGCTCGCCAGCGCAACGCCCGCTCGTGGCCCGCCGTGTCCGCTGCCACACACCGGGCCTGCCACAACTCCCCACGAGCCATGCCATCACACCCACGCTTCGCGCCACGCCAGATGAGGTCTAGCCCCCGCCTCCTGCCCGTGAGGCTGATGGTTTGACGGGCCCCAATTTACGGCCGTCCAGGGCCGGGGTGTGCCGGGGTGCGAGGGTGCGAGGGTGCGAGGGCCAATGTGTTGCCTGAGGTGTCGAGGGTCACAATCCGCGGGTTTCCCAGGCTGCATGCACCTGCAGGGAACCCGACTTGAAAGTCGACCGAATCCACTCGACCACAGGCCTCCTCTCCCCCGTCTCACTCACTCTTCGTCCCATCATCTCACCTTTCACCTTCCAGTGCTGCCAAACCACCATGGACCCATCAACCGCCATTCAGTCAACCTTCTAGCACCGGCTAGAGGCAGCAGTGCCCTCGCTCATCGCCGCCGTTTATTCCCCAGTTCTCACCATTTGTTACGCACCCGACCTCGCGAATAATTGAGAGAGCACCAAAACAGAATTCACACAGACGGGGAGTCGTGCTGTTCTTTCGGGGCCTCCGTGGAGCGAATTACAGCGGAGCACTTCGTAACAGGGTGCTGGCACAGCCTCGTCCCGCGCCCGCACACCCGACCTCGAGCCGACCCATCTCACTGTGGCTGGGGCCACCCCCCCCTGTTCAAGCATCCCAAACCGCGATTGATAGTTTTCACTTTCCTAAACCCCCCAGAAACTTGGTTTTCTCAATTCCGCAAAGAGCGCTCTGAGAGCTCTCGATTCATGCACCAGCTGCAGCAGCGCGCCGCAGCAGCTTTGGCTGCGAGGCCGCTCGCTCGGTCCATGCTTATGCTTGTCCCCAGAGCTAGCCCGCTTTCCCCGGGCGGCATCGCTGGGGCTGTGGTCGGGTCGGTTGTCGGCGCCCTCCTCATCGCGTTCTGTGTCTTCCCCTTCGTCATCCGCGCCAGACGCCGACGACTCGCCCGCCATGACGATCCCGGCTTGGCCGAGATGGGCCAGGGTCCCGGAGGCCCCATCTTCAACAACCCTCAAGATGTAGATGACAACTCCTACAAAAGGTACTCGGGTTCCGGCCCCGAGACCGCCACCGCCCATGACGCCCCGCAACCCACGGACCCAGGTCACAAACCTCAGTCGACCCTACCCCAAGGCGTCAACGTCGAGCACGGCCTACCATCACCCGTCTCGTCACCCACGTCGCCCACTGATCCGTCGTCCCACGCCGACGACCAGGCAGTCTCGCCTCTGACAGCTGCCGCGCCCACTCATCACCCGCCGGCCGAGCCCTCCTCCAAGGGATCCAGGGCCACCGTCGACCGTGAGAGCACTCGCCAAGTCAGTGTTAGTGACTCGTATGGGCCACCAAGCCGCGAGCTCACCAACATCACTGCTATTGGCATCACCGAAGAGCCCGAGTCCTTCGAGCGCCCTTCTGGCTCGTCCGAGCACAGTCACTTCCCTCACCTCAGAGAGTCTCTCCGTGGACTGATCCACGGCCGCCGTCGCTCTTCCCACCAGCGCCGGGACAGCAAGCGGTCTACTCAAGCTGGCACCGACGGAGCACGTTCGCCGTCCGTCATCACCAGCGACCTTCTCCCACAGCCCGAACCCGAGCAGACAATAGCCGGCTTTGAGATCGACATAGAGACTCCAGGCTTGGCTTGGGACTACTACCACGACCCGACCTTGGGCATTGAACTGTCCGATACGTACCCGCAATCCACACCGACCGCAACCTCTACCAGCATAGTACCACCTGCGCCTGTGCCAACTTCGGCCCCAGCGAATCCCATCTTTCCCGTCAACCAAGCTGCTGTGGCGGGAGCAGACAGCATCTCACCCGACAGTGATACGACAGTCTCGCCTGGCATCTTCAGCAGGCAAAACACTTTCCTGCAGGGCAGGAGATTCCCCGGACCCCTACAGCGCACCGATAGCTTACCACCTCCGGCCATTGTGTCCGACCTTCCCAGCCCGCCCCTTCAATATAGCTTTGCCGGGCCAAGCGGTAATCCGATGGAGATGATGAAGCCGACCAACCCCGCCGAGAGTGCATGGATGCTAGAGCACGAGATGCGCATGATTCAGAACTCGCCCCCGCCGCCAGCACCTGAGCCCATCCCCTAC